>OU342563.1:11217500-12417500 GCA_910589295.1 Noctua janthe | reverse complement strand
ACAAAAAATATTCCTGTATGTGTATGTGTGTATCAGTGAGATTTCCAATTTTTTTTTCGCAATAATTCATCACAGTCAGTTTCAAATTTGCAATCTACGAGATCAGTTCATTATCCAGATTCAACCGAATTGGGAAGTAAAGCAAAGGGCTTATAACCATAAGTGCCAGCCCCAAGTGATTTAAAGGGTTTAGTATTACGTGCTTATCTGTCGTCGATAAACGATTAGATAATGAATTATACGCACCCGTAGAACGCTTCCATTGTAACTTAATACCAGTGTACATGAATCAACGGCACAGACAATATTCTGCAGTAATTTATGACCGTTATTGGTAATATATTATCCTGTTATGTCAGGACAGTCTAGAAAATATGTTTTGATTAATTTGAAAATCATTGTTACTGCTGTTACTAGGGATAATCCCACTGCTAGTCAAAGATCTCTTACCAAGGTCTTTCGATGCAGGGCTAATGTGGACCTTGGTCGTTTGATTTGTGTGACTTGACCCCTCATCTTCTAAGGGGTTTGCCGCGACGACCTCTGGCTGTGTCAGGCGTTCTCATAGCGAGTATTTTGACCCACAGCTCTTTGGGCATACGGCAATTATGGCCAGCCTATGACCGTTTCAGTTTAGCGGTTTTTTGAGCAATGTCAGTAATTTGTATTTTGGAGCACAGTGTCACACTTTACTAAGCGAATATGATCTTATTGATATTAATGGAACTAATAATGTAGAACTATACAAGTCTGTTTGTATAATAATGTTCACACGCAAGTAACACGGAGGTGCAAATGAGTACGGAACTTCAAGGGCGTGTTATCATAGTCACATAGTCTAATCTAAACAGCAAACATACATCAATGTAAGAAAACAAAAATGTTTACGAGATCATAATTAAAAGATTAGCTATCGAACGTGCATGACCTGAGCATGGTAGCAGTGACACTTCCGTGAGTGATAACGTAAGATCTAGTGACAGGGTCAGTTTGCTTATAGAACCTGCTCCAGATTTTCTAAACATTTAATTACGAAGTATAGTGAGAGAATCTGACCACACCCTTTCGTCCCGTGGATGTCGTAAGAGGCGACTAAGGGAGCTAAAGACCCAGTCTAAATCATAAAGCAAGCACCCTGGGTCACCCGCACGGTGGCAGGTAAACCACCAGCAATCGCATTCCCAAGAAGGGTTAGTGTCTGGCAGGCGGTCGATTGTAAAATCCAAGCCAAAACCTTCTGCAACATGTGTGAAAATGAGAATCGACTGTCTTGGTATGGACATGTGAGAACAGGGAAGAAACGCGTGTGACCGAATCACAAGAGTGATGAATATAAACGTTGATGGATGCAGAGGGAGAGGAAGACCAAAGAAACGATGGATGGATTATGTGAGGAATGTTATGAAAGATAAAGGAGTACATGATAGCGTGACGGTTGGCAGAGGAGAATGGAAGAAAAAAAACGTGTTGCGCCGATCCCAATTAACATGGGACAAAGGCAGGAAGATCAGATGATGGGTGATAATCTCTTCACTACTAATAAACTTGTAAATGGATTTTTCTTCAAGAATTAGGTTCTCGATTCATGTTATTATCATCATAAGCCTAAGATTGACGTAAATGGTTTTTAACATACCTTTAGTACATAAAATATTAGATATAAAGGGCATATTATGGCGCACATTAAGCCAATGATTAAACTTCTCATTAAAAAGCACTAAAACGTATACAGAGAAATGAGGTTGAATATGCTGTAAAAATGTTTTTGCTCCCAGACTGAATTATACTTCTTAATAACATGAGCACATTGAGAACTCTCCTCGCTTCCTAAGTGGGACAGGAAAATAAACCTGAGACAAGAGTCAACGCTCGGAGAATGAGAGAAGTAATGAAAATTTCAGTGAGTACCTCTGCATTATATTATTCATGACTTCAGCTAGTCCATATCTGATTTCGTTTTATGTTGTCTTTACCGACGTATGTAGACGGGTCCCATAATGGTTTGCACGATTTGCATGATCATAATCATGGAGGAGATAGGAGAAAAATATTCTGTGACAAAATTAGTATAATTACCGAGTGGTCCAGAGTAACTATTGGATAGAATAACAAAGCTGTAGAAGAGGGCAAACATGTCAGTACTAAAATGTGTGAAACAGTAAAAGCCCTAGCAGGAAAGACTACAGAAGTAACTGAAAATACCACAAAATCTAATCCTGCCGGCAAATAACATAAGATAAAGCCCGACATAATGTTTGCGACAAACTTTTGCAGATTCATTGAAGTAAGACGTAGACAGAAGCAAATAAACAATGTTTACTTCACGACATGGTGCCAGGCCATAACTTCGCGAAACCTTTACGACCACCAATCCTAACGATTACGCAGACGCGCATAAATTCACCCCAAACGTCAGGAATGCCTACGAAAACTTTGATAAGATCATTTAAGATTTTAGCATACCTATTCTCAATTACGAATATTGAATGACAAACGTCATGATATAAATATCTCAATTCCGTGGCAACTTTGCATATCGCGGAAAATCACCGGTCAGGATGAAAAGAAAAGTTAATTTCGCTAAATTCGAGGGTTTCACCGGAGTTATTAAAGGGAATATTAAAACCGAATTTTATGTCGTAAAATTAATGTATGACAATTAGTCTAACTGGAGTGTTTATAAGCCAATTACATTCATCAACCGTAAGTGAGTTATCTACAGCGAAAATGAGGTAATTGAGGACAATGTTATAATTTTTGGCATGGATGAGAAAAGGAAATTAAATTAACGAAGGTTAAATTCACATCATTTAGGAACCTAAATAACTTCTTGTTTCGTAAAACGAGTAATACATATAGTGGAAACAATTAGCTTTATGAGAAAAGTAAACGAACAGACGATAGCAGTAATGGCAAGCTAGAATAATAAAATCCAATGAGTTCCAGAAAACAGTAATTGTCGCCATGTTGACCGCAATACTCGTAACTATAAAACGTTCAGAAACAATACTGGTTGCGATTAGAGTTGTTTTAACATTAAACAACGAAAGCTAAAAATTATAAAAGCTAGAAATTATAACAATAAAATACTATGATTTTATCTCGGTTTAATTTACAGCACTTAAATTGTGGAAGGTTAATGCCCCTTGGCAATAAAACGGTAAAGGACGCAGTCGAATCAGAATAGTTCACAATTCACAACTAGATCACAGAAATATAGATTTTATAAATACGACGTCATCTGGCGGTGTCTATTCTGCAATAAACTAGCAAGAAATCGACGAAGTCAGTCGTAAACTATCCAAGCTCGAGAAAAATCCAGAGAGTGGTGGTTGGACGTAAATATTCCCGGGGCGACAACACACTACAATTCTGGACACTCGTAAAATTTGCTGCCGCTTGTTATCTCACTCTGGACAGAAATGAGAAACTGCCAAATAGTCGCCCGCGGCTAGATAAATGATATCAACAAAGGATAACAATAAAATGAAAATATATGGTGCTGACCTGACCTACCTACCTACTAGAGTGAATTTTGAGCTTAATTAACTTGAGCCACTAGATCGTATTATAGATGAAATCTCGTTGCTACGCTACGCTTATTAAGCTTTTGCTCCCGTTTATTATCTAGAATATGTTCGGAATCTCCAGTGCATGTCATGTAATGAAATACACCCAATTCCATCTAAAACCTTTTCAACACGGCCTGACAATTTCATGGGTCGATGGTTTAATTGTGAAGCCTGTAAGGACTGCAATTTACATTGTCCTCTGGATTCCCTGTGCCAAACGAGATTTGAAAAAGATATGATCTAGCGTTATTGGACAGCCAAGATAATGTCTGCTCTTCAAGTGTAAGTGAATTTATTTGTATTTATAAATTCAGATTTTCTATTGATGATGTTTGACGACATGATAATCATGTTTTTAAAATATTTTTTTAAACTTATCTAACAATCTGGATATAAGTAACCAACATAAATTTCATAATTTAAATAGAATCAATTGTGGTAGAAATGGATGAAAACACAAATTTATATTTTGTGGTGAGGGTCAGGAATCCGCTGATTTGAATAATCCTAGCGTAACAAGAACGTGTATAATGCGGCATTTGTACGTCTGGGCACGTAACATAAGAATATTAAAACCCTATGGCCGATTTAATAGAGACAAATGGTAATAGAATGGACCTTAACAAAACGGACTGTATAATCAAGGTACGTTCTAACATCAACCATTAAATTTAATTTGTAGAAATGAGTCATGGAAAAGAAGATGGATTTAAATGGAATATTAATGATATACAGATACACCATTTACAACTTAGTAGAGAATAATAGAAAATGGAGAGCAATAATTAATGTTGCCCACACTTTTTTACATTGGAGGAGTACCAAGTAGAGTAAAGCATGCCTTCACACATTATATTCGAATGATATCGAAGCAAACGTTATCTATTACCTAATTTATGACGTTGGAAGTTAATTTATTCCTGTATTTCTTTGCAAATTCTTTCCTTATCACGCTATTGTTGAGTGGCACGTTTTTGTGACGTAAACGTTACGTCTGAACGGTATTTTTATCGCCGCCACGACCTCTCATAGATGCCCGAAGGTCTGCTGGTTTCATTCTACAGATGCTTTTGGCTGACATCAGCCGAATGCCAACTTCTTGTTTTTGGAGAAGATGCGAAATTAACCGGTTTCCTGGATTGTTTTTTGTTTTTTTTGGCGTGCTGCTGATGGGCAGCCAAAATTAGGTAGTGGAAGTATTGATCTTGAAGCAATTTTCTTGCTGAATGTATATCTGATTCATATAATACTTTTATGCATATTGGCTACAACGTAGCCGCTAGCCGCTACAGACATATCAGTACCTTTTGCAAACAATTATTAGATGTGCAATAGCATCAATTGAACCAAGGCAATATTAATTATAGTTCGTTACCGATATCCGTCACCTACCTCTGAGATCTCAGAAAGGAATAGACACGACGCTTTTACAATAAAACACTTAAAAGCACGTGTTATCTATCAATAGACACGTTACATAAAAGTTGAAAGAGAAAGTTGGCGGATGTGCCAATCTTTACATCTATACAAATAAATAAAATTGAAGTGTTTGTTTGTAATATCAAAATAACAGATTTTTGCTGAAGTATATACGGTACTTATACGTATAAGTTTAGTACCGTTTTGGTTTTTGTCTCTCTCTTTGTTCCGGTTAATCTCCGAAACGACTGGACCGATTTTGACAGGAGTTTTATTGGCAGATAGCTCATGTAAAAAAATAAAAGCTTTGAAATTGTTAACCAAATCCGATTCAAACAGGATAGTAATATTTTCATAATAATTTCACGCGGACGAAGTCGCGGGCAACAGCTAGTAAGTATTAAAAATGTTTCCTAAATGATTCATTTACAAGTTCAAAGCTAGATCCCGTCGAGTCGTGATTTGCACGTGAAACAGTCGCGACTGCATCATTATCGGGCCATTGTTGTTCGTTTATCACTATATTACTTGATAGTAACAACTGTACACCAGATAAAACTAGAATTTACAATGATTTACGATGTATGTTTGTAAGTAAAAATACACGCAACATGTAACGTGAGGTGTTTTCTGCTCGGCTTTTTGCATCTTGTAATAAACAAACGTTGATCTGTTGGTGCTGGTCCAGATGTTCAGATATTTGTGTGTCGTCATAAAGCGTTTATTTCAACTACATCATGTGACTGGGGTTCAATTGGAGGGGGAGTTATCTAGGATCATTTTGTTATTGTCCACTTAAAGGACGGTATAAGATTTATATGCGTTCAATTGGATAAGCTCCTCAGTTTTATTTAGGCAATTACTGTTGCAAGTTTTTTTGTTGCTTGTGACTAAGTGTTTACACGATTGTGTGTAGTTGTAGGTGGGTTATTATCTATCACGCGCTGAGCATGTGTTGAGTTCGTGTTAGCTTCTGCTTTTTTTTAAATCATTTGTATTGATCAGCTGTTACCGCGGTGCGAATACATGACGGACGGCCATGAACTGTCGGATCGTGGCGCTCGTGGAATAATTCGCGCTAATTGTTATTTAAGACTCTTGAAATGCTATCACTTCATCAACGTCGAAGGCTGCGATTTAAAGGCTTTGTATACAACTTTATAAATATTGAAGGCTTGTAAAACTTGGTGTTACTTGTACTCTTAATTTAGGTCTACTAAATAAGGTTGGGAGGCTCCGCTGGATGCGAGACGCACGGGACCGGTCAATGTGGTGACACTTGGGGGAAGCCTATATCCAGCAGTGTACGTCTTTCGGCTGAAATGATGATGATGATGAAATAAGGAAATGTGTCCATACTAAAATCATCCTAGTTCCTGCCATTCCTCTTCAATATGTCACTTTCAGCAGTTTTTTTCAGTGTTACCTTCCATTCTAGCCAGATCGATGATTTTATTTGCAATCCATCCAAAGTTTCTCGAACCTGCTTCTGTTCTTAATTAAATTCACAGGAGATATAATAAAGACTAAACCTACTACTCCTTCTAGGTATTATCGTCGGGGCCTTTTCAATTTAGTTTAAAGTTTATTACATCCAAGATAGAGCACTAATTGCATTAAAAGCTTCATTTAATAATGCCTGGATGAGATAACATAAAAACGTTTTGGTTCTATTTTAAGAACGCGTTTTCTAGCCGCAGGCGTAGGTATTTAGATAGTCTTTTAAGATTTGTGTAGCTTGTATCTTGGCTTGAAAATAAAACCATTGGTGTAAGCAGTAAGCCCTATTCTCTCTCTCACTCGGATATTTACAAAATTCCTCTTTTTTGAATTTCTATCGGCCATCATCAGCATCTCACATTTCAGCCAGTTTCCACAATCCATTCATCGTTTCTTTTGTCTTCCTCTCATACTCAAGTAGTAGATAGGTACTCATCTGCATACTTTTAAGAGTTCTTAGATATTATATTCTTTTTGTGTTTATTTTGCAGAATACGTGAGCCATTGAATGTATTTTCTTTTTTATACTGTCAATATTTATAATCCAACAGATTTCTGGCCCACTCAAAACTTTATGAGGTTATTATGTACATCGTAGGTATAATAGATGACATAACCGCATTATTACAGTCTAAACCCGTCTCCTAGGTCAGCCATTCGACCTTCGTCAGTGTCAACCAAATCGAGCGTGATGAACTGGCGCCCCAAATAAAATGTATTTTTATTTCCCCAGCACGTGCTAATACACGCCAATTTGACGCTTGTTTACGTAAAAATAGATAGGTATGTTATATTACGTAAATAGGAACGGAATTAGAATATTACGAACAACAATTTGTGGCTTTGTGTAGTGTTGTGATAGAAAGGCGGTGCTTGAGTGATTTGTGTTTCAATTGTTTTAAATTACAACATTTTTTGGGAACTGACTGTCAGTAACTTTAGGAGGAAGTGCCGCGATATGGACATTTGGTGGTTGCAAAACCTTCAAAAACAATAAGGAGTTTTTACTGTTGGATACATTGGGCTTGTGCAGTTTGAGGAGAAAGTAAGTTGGTAACGGGTCATCAGATGTCTCCAAAACACATAAATTATACGTTCTCAATTGTGGATGTTCTCTAAAATCAAGATTAAAACTGACTGTATACTAGGACTGGAAGCCGACCCCAACAAACATACTTGGGAAAAGGCTAGGCAGATGATGAATAGCTTTAAGCCCTTTGAAACATCTTTTTTACAATTTAGAATGTAAAATAAATGAATATGAATATGCCATAGTAGAATATGAACAAAACAACAACGCAAAAAAACCCTTTGAGTGTACTGAAAGTCTGAAACTCACATTTAATTTAATTTTTCCCAAAAAAGTTCGGGCATCATTACAAAACAATATCCTACAGGCTGGAAACACGAATACTTATTCAAATGAATGAGTTCTACGTGCGGACTGCGGACGCATCCATAATGTAAGTGTTTCTTAGTACTGGTAAAATGTTTCAATTTTAGTACCTACATAAATAAAGGTAAATTAGAAGGAAAATATGTAGAGGAAAAACAGTACCTATGTTGTTTTGCAGTAATACCTACCTTAGGAAAATACAATAGAGGTATGATTTCATAAAGTAAACAATTAAAATGTAAGTATTGTTTAATTTATAATTGATACAATTTTACAGCGAAAATAAATTATGACACCTTTCACTGAACACGCAATTTGTAATCGAGAAATTCCAGCGATTTGATTATTTGCAAATAGCAATCGATTCTTTGAAATGTTAATATTTATTCCAGTTGCAATGGAGTTCGACGAATTGGAATCCATTTTAAGGTTTACGATCGATATCGTTTGGTAGGTATTTCAGCACTTTGAAAATGGCGACAGAAAAACAGAAGCTTGCGACCTAGCTAAACATAGAACTAAGGGGTACTTGTTACAAACATTATTTGGGGTGGCCTAATTCAACACAGCCTTCTGGCAAAATAAGGGTAGGTACATTCGATTTAGCAACCCCGCCCCCGTCCCCGTGGCCCCTAAAAGAAGCATTTAGCTACTATTTGATTGGTTTGTTATTATAGCTCAATCATTTCTCTATTTCAAGTTTGACGTTAAAAATGACGTTCCGTACTTTCGTTTAACAGCTGACAATCTAAGATGGCCGATGGTCATAAATATTCAATGCACGGCATGCGATAAGGTCTCGAGTTTGAATGCATCATTATAGTCTCCCGTTGGCGACCGTAACAAATTACTATTTCATCTCCGCGGGGCGATCTATGAGATAATCTACTTTAGATTTTAATAGTGCTAAGTGAATGGTATCTGGTGATGAATCAGCTGGATGCGAGAAGCGTAAGACGGGTCTACGTTGGAGATACTTGGAGGAGGCCTATGCCCAGCAGTGGGATTCTTTTTGTTGATATGGTGATGATAATAATAGGTAAATTTCCGTTCACTGTAGGAATAGATTTAAAAACTATTGTTATTTCAGTCAAGGTCCGAAGTGATAACTTCGAACCCTGATTTCAGTATATAAACGTATTTGAGTAGAGGAAGACCAAAGACACGATGGATGGAGTTTGTAAAGAATGATATGGCAAAAAAGGAGGTGTCTGATGAGATAACGAGAATAGTGAAGTATGGAAGAAGAAGACATGCTGCGCCGACCGAAAATGAAGTGGGATAACAGCAAGAGAATAATGATGATGATTTCAGTATAAACGTTTTATAAACCATTTATATTAAATGGTCTAATGAATCAATGAAAATGGTTGTGCGGAAAGATAAACGCACAATTAATTAACAACGCTTATTTGAAGTTTGATTCAAGACTGAAGGCATTATGTCAATGCCAAATGCCAATTCATCAAGTCGGAATCAAGAAAGAAAACTACGATAGTAGAGCGACATCTTCAAATTGAACAAGCTCCATTAAATAAAAAGAAAAAAAATATGATATGTTCAAGCGACTTAGTGAATACGTAGTTAATTATTAGACTAAGAGCTTTAAAACACAAACAGTTATGTAAGTACATATTATTATTATATGTACGTATAAGGCACGCAACGCTTCAATCTAGCTTAAAAGTAGGTCATTTGAAGTATCTCAAGTAAATCTCAGACATACTATAACTTTTGTTATTCGGCTGAAGTATCTACACAGCAAACTTGAAAATACTAACATAACATAACATCACGTGTCTGTATACTCCGAAAGGTAAGGCAGAGATGTACACCTATGCTCACATTTCAGTCAGTTATTTTTAAGCGACTTCTAAAAAAGGAAGAGATAATGTATTCCACCAGCGTCACCGACTTCCGAAAGTAAAGAAGTCCCATGTAATAGGAGGGGAGAGCGACAAACCTATGCACAGTCAGCCCACAATGCCCCCATCGCTGGGACACCGGCCTCCTCTCAATGAGAGGGAATGTGCGAGCGACATAAGCAAGAAAATTCCTACATAAGCCTAGGTACGTAACTAGGTAACACAATTCGAAAGCGAACTCATTTGTTTTGAAGTGTAGTAGTTATAGTTTATAATAGATGTGCTTTATGATGAGTTTATAGATATCAGTGGCGAAGGTTCCATACAACTCGATTCCTACCAGCTTCCCTTTGAAATCGGGCGCAATCAGTATTCCATAGGCAAATAATAAAATCACATTCAAGACATGTACTCCGGCTTACCCCTTAAAAAAAATAACCCTTCGCTACTGATAGATATGATATACTGTGCTCGTCATGCAACTAATGTTACGTGCTCAAACCATAGGCGAGGACGCTGGCACCCTAAACACAAGTTAAATCTTACATTGGGTACCAGGGGCTGCAGTCTCGACATAGATAGCGACAAAAATCGGTCGTTAAGTCATAACGATGTCAAATTTCTTTAATAGATTTTCAACCTTAAAGTTTCGAAATAAAGTTGAAAATCTATTAAAGAAATTTGACATCGTTATGACTTAACGACCGATTTTTGTCGCTATCTATGTCGAGACTGCAGCCCCAGAGCCCATCGAAAACACTCTGTTCCCTAGTTGTAACGCTGCATAGTGCTTAGATAAGTGTTTCTTGTACAACTATTTAAGGTAATCATTTTTTTTTTAGTATATATTCGCGGATCCACAACGAGACACCGTTTGTATTTTGAATTGGGTATGTAGTTTCAAAAAAAAAGAAAAAGGCAGAGGGTTGCTAACAACTCACTCCTTCTCGCTTTCTAATCAATCTTGATATCAAGGCCATACAGGTGCCACACAACAAATATCAAAGAGAAATCGACCATCTTCCTACCTACCAGTAGCGAAGGGTCAATTTTTGTAAGAGGTAAGCCAGAGTAGGTACATAATCTTTAATGTGATTATATTATTTGCCTATAGAATAGTAACTGTGCCATTTTTCAAAGGGAAGCCGGTAGGAATCGAGTTATATGAAACCTTCGCCACTGCTACCTACCTACGTACTGTTTACTCCTCGTAAAGAAAACGATCGACATCGTCGGCCGACTGCCATTTCCTCGTCTTTACGACTTAATAATTAACACGTGCACGATCGTACGTCGTACCTATACTATGATGGTGGTTCAATAAAAATCCTCTTGTAATAAACAGGTTCGTTTTCAGATATAAAGTTGATTTATGGAGGACCGAAGTTGCGAACGCAAGGCGTAAACTTAACGTAAATTTAAAGATAAAGATATATATTGCATAACTGTGTACATTAAGTTCTTATTAAGTAAATGTAATGTTTAACTTACACATTACATTTTTAGTTTCAACAGTTTACCCAAGTCGGATATGCAATGGTATTTTAAGGATTTAGGTGCATACAAATATTATTTTTTCTCAAAGAACTCATGCAGATTATAAAATACATTAGCAATTAACATTTTTTTTTGAACGATTTAATCGTGCATTTCCATGGACATAATTGGACTATTGGACATTATAATTTCAGAATGTGCTAGAGTTGGCAGAAGCCCATTTATGTAAATAAGTAAATGCCAAGTAAGTACATACTAAAAAAAATCGCTTGAGTGACAAAACTGTAGGTAAGAGATTTATCATTGGAATGTTTATTAACTATTATATTAAACAAGCCACTGAAAGATTTTATACCGTCTTCATAATAATCTTTTGAATCCTCATCACAAAACAAAGTCTCGTCAATATAAGGAGGTAAGTACCTATCTACAGAATAGCAATAAAAATAACATGTTTTAGGCAACCTAATAAACAGCTATAGATAATTATCTCTAGCAAAAACATAAAATAGGTAATAGATAATAAAAAGTCCACGTGTAGGTACCTATATTTAGTTTAGTAGGTACGTTAGTAGTTGCTCAATTATGTTAGAAAACGAGAGTGTGTTATCATCACGACGACAATGACGACGGTTCGGTCTGTTAACGAGCGGTTATCAAGGTTGTAACAGGAAAACATCTCGACACATAACATAAAAGTCTTTTTGAAAAGGGATATTATATCATGATTGCTTGTAATGCGAAAAATATGATTAAACATGAGTTTGATTATATTAATCAAGAGTACACACCTACTACGACTCTAGCAGTACCAGTTTCTTTCGACCATCTCGCCATAGCAACAGAAAACAAAATATGAATTGGTTAATGGCGGCTACAACCGCTTAGAACCGGTTGGCGTCCCCTATCATAACAAGTTCAAGGCCAGGTATTCTACAACACAAAGCCCAACCCAAATGACAGTGCCTGTACTTACAATATGAAAGCGTTTTTTGCCAGACAGTACGTTAAGCAACATAAGTAAAGATGAATAAGCAATTTAAAGTTAGTCGCCCCTTACAAATGGCCTACATATTCTGTTTTTAGCGTAAAATTTTAATACAATTTAAACTAAGTGCAAAGTTATAAAGATCAAATCAAGAAACACACCAACAACAGCTGTTTTTCTATTGCAATAAAGACTACAATGTTGAATCGCAATTCGTAATCCTATCGCAGATCGGACCGTACAGTGTTGACAACTTTTTATACGTCCAGTAGATGGCGCGGTGCTAAAAGATGCCACACAAAATGGCGCCGATCGAATGAACGGGAAGGCACCGTTTTGACCGCTAGCAACCAGCGGGTGCCGCCACAATAGCGTGGCGTCATTTAGTTCAGTTGTGCGCGCGTGAGGTGAGCTGCTTGTTATTTAACCAAACAAAAAGTTTATAATGGTACAGTGTGCAGTCAACGGCTGCAGTTCGAGATCCGATACTGTGTCTATTGCATCTCGTATGAAACATGCTGTTCACTTTCACAGGTTAGCAAACATTTGCATTTTTATCAGACGATATTAAACGAGTGTTATGTTCCAGTGCAAACAAATATGGCGGACGCCAGGGTAATAAACAGAGTCGCATTCGAAATTGATTTTATTACTGTTATTGTTTATTAACTTACTCGATGTTTTGTGAGTAACGTCTACCTAGTTTATTTTATCATTTGAGACAAGTTTTATGGTTATTTTAGAGTAGGTAGGTATTTAATTTTACAGTTACCCTGTGTTTTAGCTAGTTACACTATTGTTTGTTGCCTGTTTATTAACACTACATACAAACAGGTTTTTTTCATTAATTTGTTAATATTTTAATTGTACATACATAAATTAACGCCTTTTAGCCATGGGAGTAGGCAGAAACCACAGAACGCCATATGCTACGATCCTTACATACTCTTTTTGCCTCGTCCACGTATTTTTATTGTTCTCATGTAATTTATATGACTTTAAAAAATATTTCATAAGAGAAGAATAATTTTAAACCAAACTTTATTTCTTTCACAGAGCTCCAGTAGACCTTTATGTTAGGGAAAAATGGAAGCAGATACTTAATAAACACGATTTAAGCCAAAGCACAAGAGTTTGCTCCTTACATTTCAAAAAAGAAAATTACTACTCAACTAAACTAGGTTTCCAGAAATTAGCACACGGTTCTGTCCCGGAATTAAAATTGGTAAGTTTTTTTTTTTTCTTAAATTTTATTGGTCAAAATGTGATTTTATATTGTTTAAATTTCTACAGCCTATAGAAGAGGTTTATTCGGATTTTAGCTAAGAAAAACACATGCCATAAGTGAAAATGTTAAAGGTTGCAGGGATCCGTTGGATGCGAGACGCACGGGACCGCTCAATGTGGCGACAAACGAGGCCTATGTCCAGTAGTGGACGTCTTTCGGTTGAAATGATGATGATGATGATGAAACACATGCCATAAGTGCAATCTTCTGAGCAACATTATTAATTACCTAAGCCAGTCCTAACAAACTAGTCCAAAAACAATTACATCAGTAATTGAAACAGCATTAAATGTTTCGAGATTATCAAATATAAAGGTAAAGCTAAAGTTTTTCAATGTTTAATGTGGACTATTGCTTCGGACATATTTTTCATTTAACTGTTTATTAATATAATTTTGTATTTCAATAGACTAAAGAAACCAACAATGACGATACAACAGATTCCAGTGACGATGACACAATTTCAAATGTGCAACCTGCTAAGCAAAATATTTGTTACCCGAGTCATTCTAAACAAAGTCGTTCAAAAGAAAAAAATCCGAAAACTAGTACAGCAGATAATGTTTTGGGATCATCAAGTGTAAAGGTAAAATCAAAGGTTTGAAAACTTTTTTTTTACACGCGTTAGGTGAATTGGGATATAATAGGTCTTTACCTATGTAATTGGAGATTTAATAACCAGCATTTTCAGATTTAATTATCTGTGGTTTGGCGCGCAATTCGAAATTCAAATAAATTTTATTCGAAAGCCGTGTTCTTTTAATTTCAAAGTCAGTCATTTGTTTTTAGATAGTTTTTTGTTTTTGTGAAATTGTGGTAGTTTTTGGCGGCATGGATAAACTGAAAATTCGTACAATTTTCGAATATGAGTTCCTACGTGGACATACCGCTGCGCAAACAACGCGAAACATTAACGACGTGTACGGGCCTAACACTGCTTGCATAAACACTGTCCATTATTAATTCAAACGTTTTAAATCTGGAAATTTTGAGTTGAAAAATGAGCCTCGCGGTCGGCCGGTAACTATTGTCGACAACGACGAATTGAAGGCGGTGGTGGAAACGGATCCAACTCAATCTACGGCTGAGCTAGCTGCGGACCTTGGAGTTAGTGTCAAAACGACATTGAAGCACTTCCGTCAAATCGAAAGATAAAAAAGCTAGATAAACTAAAATAAAGAATAAAATACAAAAATTTTTGTTTTTAAAATGTTCATACAAATCTCCAATTTCATAGACCTAATATTTTGTTAATATTTTTAGGGAATATAACCGGTCTAGTAAATTGGTAATATAGTAAAAATCTTTTGTGTAAGATTTATTTATTATATTTTTTCTTTTCTCTAGCCTAAAGACCTAACCACAGATCCCAGTGAAGATGAAGAGATGTCAGATGTGCTACCTCTAGAACAAAATATTCATCTCGCCAACAATTTTCAACAAAATTCAAAACAAAGTACTACAAATAAGGTTACGGAATCAACAATAATAAAGGTAAATTGAAAATTCTACAAGTGTAGTGTGTGTGTGTTTGTGTGTGTGTGTGTGTGTGTGTGTGTGTGGTCTTATAGGAAAAAAAGATCTAATTTTTTTAATTCAATTGATTTTTTAAATTTTATTGAATTAATTACGTTCTTTTCAGCCTGGTGTCCAAAAACACAAACTCAAAACAGAATTAGAGAGAAAATTATATAAACAAGTAACAAGATTACAAGAATCGAGCAAAAAAAAAATGGAAGCCATACATTGTTTGTTAGAACAAAATAAACGGCTCCTAGAGAGAAATAGTTTTCTTGAAAAAGCACTTGATAACAAAAAAAAAAGTTTCAGGAAATGTGTATAATGTAGCGCAACAAGAATCTATATTTTTTAAATTTCCTTGTTACAAGTTACAAATTAATTATGATACTAAAATGTGAGAATTATAATTAATAAACAAGGTAAACAAGTTATTCGTTATCCCAATATTTTAATATTGTATTTTTTTTCTGCATGTGAGAGTAAACCAATGTGAAGTTTTAGTTTAAAATTGTGCTCGTAGTTACTTTTATTGAAATATGAAAAAGCATTCCACATTATGCTAATGATTTCTTTAGAAATAAGCATTACCTTTATACTATTTTCTGTTCCTTTCTTCTTTTCTGTATTTAGTGTGTACATAAATTGTTAAATAAATAATATTCTAGGCAAGTAAAAATTGTTTACATTTATGTATGATATAGGGTAACTTAAAGTCTTGGGTAAATAAATAACTCTTCTAACAGGATCTTACTGATATTGTTTGAATAATGCTTTACAATAAGTATTTTACTGAAAATTAATGTTTTATTGAATTATTATGTGTACATATTTTTAACTATTTTGAAATAAAGTCTGAACAGTAAAGTATTTTTTCGATTACATCAAATTGTGTCTAATAAACCCCTTAGAAAATACGTTCCTGTTTCATCAGGGCCAAAATTTTTGACCACTATCTCTATGGTGTTATGATTTTATAATTCTATTACCCTATCTAGTTGAAGCGTTTGAATGATACTATGTAACCACACATAGGTACAGACTTGAGTCATGATATACGTTTTTTTTTTTTTTCGAAATGGCATCGCGCAGTTCAACCTAGGAGGTTGTCGTCTGCTTAACCGAACTATCCTGTGGGTGCCTTGAGTGTAAGGCCTCCAGCCAGGGCAAAAAACTTAGAAACTAAGCGACTACACGTTAAGGGCACCCGGGTGCGGTACGAGGTACGCAAAGGGACAGGCTGGATCTGAGTGGTGTCATTATTTAGGGACTGATTTTGGACTACTGGTCCAGCCCCGCGGGCTGGATCCAGCAAGGGTCGGGGAGGAAATACGTTTAATAGTGCTGCTAACTGAATTTATATTTTTTTATCGTAGCGATTTTCAAACCGTGTGCTGCCATCTACGTTGCACAAGCCAAACTACGTTATATGTAGGTTTGGAACGACAATATGGTCGTGCTGTCAAGAGAGGGCGCTGTTTTAAACTTCAATTCTTTGTGAAGTTTATATTTTGTTAATATTTTATAACTTACGTGATTTGAATTGCTGGACCAGGGAGCCGGTATCGGCAGCGTGATGGTACTCGTACACGGAACGGCCGACGAGCT
This sequence comes from Noctua janthe, assembly GCA_910589295.1. Classification (NCBI taxonomy): domain Eukaryota; kingdom Metazoa; phylum Arthropoda; class Insecta; order Lepidoptera; family Noctuidae; genus Noctua; species Noctua janthe. Next base: position 12,400,849 of record OU342563.1, on the reverse strand, counting down.
CGTCTGGCTCGAAACCGAGCGTATTCATCAACCTGCAAAGGAAACATAGTATTAGGAAAAACAGTTGAAATAAAGTTTTTATTTTTGGATTGAAGGACTACCCTACTTAAATGCTATTTAATCAGAGTTTTTCCGGACCAGTAGATTTAATTCTTTCGTGTTAATGAAATAACGGAAATGTCCTAAAAGTTCCAAGTTTGACAAGCATAAAAGCAGTAAATATTTTTCAAGATAATTTATTTTATTCTTCTTCTAAATTCTGCAATATTTCATCACTTTTGGTCGTAACGAACTATGTGAGCGATAACTTAAGCGACCACTTGTGCGTCCACCTTCAAAAATAAGGCACAGGAAACCATGACGTTCCAAAGGTCACCTCCAATGTGACCTGCAATCCCCATGCTTAGGTCGTGCTTGCCGGTACACCTACATAGATAACCTTGAATGACCTACCGCCACTCCCATCGTCGCCCTTTGCTCAAACTTAATATTTTATCAACAAAACGTGCCCCAAACAATAAATCTTAACATATTAATTGTTAAAAATCATCCTATTCTTCTAAAATACTACTTACAGCGCTATTTAAATATCCCGCCATTCTCACAATCCAACACCAGAAACACTCAAATTATGAACTTTTTAAATACACAAACACACTAATTGTTATCACAAAAACTAGCACACATCACCACACATAGAAACATCGAGTACTGAACTATTTCCACGTAAGTTTATCGCGGACTGTGTACAAAACCGCGAAATCGCATCATGTTTAACCTACAAAATACATTTGAAGGTGATATTTTTGTTGATATTACACGGCTGGATGAAGTTGCGCGTCGTAAATACTAGAATACAATAGACGACGAGCAACCTAAATTTGGTCAGGTAATACGGGTTGCCTCGTTGGTAACAGCGCCATCTTTCGAAGTTTGCCAAAATTATGACAAGTACATAGGTAGTTTGTACTTGGATGAAATGTGACCGTAACCCTAATTTTCTTGACCATGAGACTGCTGTATATTTACAGAGTAAAGTAATAAAATTTAGTTGTTGTTATAAGTTTTGGTAGCACAGACTAAAATGTTTTACACTACTTAAAAACCTAAACTATTCGAATAGAACTAAACAAACCACATGCATTTGTTTTTGGTCCTGACACGGGTACAATATAATCAGCCTAGTGTTCCCACTGGTAGGCACAGGGCTGCTCTCTATTTGCGGTTTGGTGGGGTCACATATTTTTTTTTCGAGGATATTTTGGGTTTCTACAGGATTCCATCACTATTTTGAAAGCTCGATTCGAACCCGTCTTTAGGTCGTAGATCATGACCTCCGATGGCTGTTACCACTGAGCCACCACTAGTCTTGAATTGACATAGCTTTCATAGGTTTCTTTCGGTCCTCAGATAATAACATTTTATTGAGGTAGGTTTGGTCTATCTACTCGTACATTGAAGTGCTAACTGTGATAATGGCGGGACGAGCATCGCTCCTACCGAAAGGGCTAATAGTGAACAAGTGTGTGTGGAAAAGGGAGGCTTTACCTCGCAGTGGGACAACACAGCCTAGTTGAGCCTGGAGCCCCAGCATGCGTAGCATGACCACCGTAGAACGGGTTTTGTCCACGGAAGAATCGAAAAAATTACAGATCAACAAAAGGAATCTGTCATTTTGTCGATTCTTCCTTCGACACTGTGCGTGCAGAACGAAAACGCGCCAATTTAAACAATATTTGAATAGAAAATATGAAAATATTGAGGTTAGTATTATTTTCTATTTAAATACCAGGATAAATAAACAGGATAGTATCCTGTAATAATTTGATTAAAAAATTTACGAAAAGCACGATTAGTATCTTTACGTAGTATAAATCAAAGTCGCTCCCGCTGTCTGTACGCTTAGATCTTTTGAACTCCGCAACGGATTTTAATGCATTTTTCAGTGATAGATAGAGTGATTCAAGAGGAAGGTCTATATCCCGTGCGAAGCCGGGGCGGGTCGCTAGTCAACCACAAATATGAATTAAGTCTAAATATCATGTGTGAATTGAGAATTTATCAACAATAAAATCGTTTGAACGTACGCTACGTGTACTCAACGCGTTTGTGCCAGACACAGACACACATATAACCAGAGTACGGTAACAAACTATATTTCACCTCCAATCCAGCCTTCAGTACCCCATAACGGTAGTCAAACTGACCTTTGCGGTGTGGGGTATGCGGAACCGGGTGTGGGTTAGTAAAACCCGGGATTTATAATGGGACCAAACCGGGTAGTAGGGCACTGCGGTGCCACCAAGGACGTGAAAGTGGCGAAGTTTTGGGCCAACAAAATTTAAAATACTGTCAACCCAACGACAGAAGAAGGAACATACTCCTGTCGTTCGAATAGAATTACAGATGGCTACATAATAGTCTGAGTAAAACTGATTCGTAAAGAAGAAAATTACTTACGCTTCATCCACATAAGTGAACTTCATATCCAGACTGTGTTTGGACAGGAAAGTCTTGCTGTCCAACGGTATCTCGATGTTCGAGGGATGCGGTATAGGTCTGCCAACAGCTACAAGAGTGCCAGTTTTAGTGGCCTTCTTGTCTTCAGCATCTGGTTTCTTCTCATCATTGTTGTTGCGTTCTATTTTGTCGTCAGCTGGCATTAGCATGTGGCCTGTTATGTGGATCACCTGTGAAGGAATAAATTGTTTTTTTATTATTTCGGTTATTATAAATTTTTGGGCTTTTGAGGAGCTCGTGGCTAAATAATAGCAGCCGAGGGAGGCAGACCGAGGATCGATCTTTAGGTTAAGTCGTGCTTGTCTAGGTTGGTCTGTGGATGGGTGACCACCCATTACATACCGAATTTCCTCCGTGCCTCGGAAATCACGTTAAGCCGTTGGTCCCGGCTGTCATTTGTAGATATTTGACAGCCGTTACAAGTAGTCAGTGGCCCAATAAGTCGGACAACCAGACTTACCAAGGGGTATCGTATTACCTAGTACTAACCGGGTTGTGGAGGTCAGATAGGTAGTCGCTCCATGTAAAGTACTGGTATTCAGCTGCATCCGGTTAGACTGGAAGCCGGCCGGGATTCAAGTTCTTGTTGTTGGATATCAAATTGGGGGCTTTTCGCAATCCTCAACATTGAGAAAACTACTAAAAATGTTTCTAAGTCTGCATACAGGGGGAGAAAATACGTTCTAGATTGAACACTGAATTTATTGATTTCTAAAGCCGAAAAATCAAAATTCTAAGAATCCGAGGTCACTGTCGAGGTGAAGTTTTTAAACAAGTTTATCTAATGCGTTTCAGCGATATGTTTGTACTAATGTCAATCAATTTCGATACATTTAAATTATAGACACCGTTAACGAAATTTTTATGAAACTGCATTTTTATTTTAAAACACTTTATTTTCCAGGTATCATTTCTGGCTATACCTGATCCATCTTGTATTTAGTAGCATAACCCTTTAAAGCCCACAGTGTTTTACAGGAGCTAAGCTTTTGCAAGCATTTGACCTGAATTTTAAGACAAATAACTTTCTTCTGATCACTTATATTACGGTAAAGTTTGTTGATAATAATATGGCGACCTGATAGTTTGAACAATTTGTTGTGTTTTTCTGCCATGTATCTTTTGTAGACCGTGATCTAGGTTAGGTCATAGTCATAGGATAACTTTTGTCGTGGTACCATATTCTCGTGGGATAATTTTCGACCTCCATGCGGATGAAACCGCGGGCAAAAGCTATTTTGATTTCTAGACTCTTCGGTTCTTACTTTCGTGTCTATGACAAATCTTACCGAACAAAGTCTAGGTGTAAACGATTACCTAAGTCTATCTAGATTGTATAAACATTTCTAGGTGAGTAATAGAATACCTAGTGTAAGTGAAAGTCCGTTAACAGTTCTAACTAAGGCCAAGAACAGTACCATCTGCGGGTATAGGGGTATAAAAAAGTTGAAGATCTAGCGATCAGGCAGGGGGGTCTCGTATAGATCTGTCCGCCAAGACTAGTGATTTTAGTTAGCTATAAGTCTTTTGCGGAGACTCTCTTTGTGTTGGCACGAGATTTACAAGAATGTAAGCCCAAGCAATGTTACAAAGATTGGTCCGTCTGCAAGTTGGTAGCGTAGCTGTCTGCACAAGGCGTGCCAGACAACTGCTTAAAGGAGAAGCAAACATACAGCCTGACATACCAGCTTGACCTACGAATTGCAAAAAAACTTAAGAAAGTTCCCTACGCAGGGTTTGCGTATAAAATATTAAAAATTACTTCCCCCTTATGTTGGTAGTCGTGGAGGATTTTTGTACTACGTCAGTCCTAAAGTAACTAAGTGACATTAATGCATTCAATATCTTTAAGAAATTTTAGAATACATGTAGACAAACTAATTACTTTATTAACATGTGGTTGAGCACTGAATTATCCGCCATATGCCCTTGAAAACAACTGGACTTAAAAACCAATTGTACGCAATCTTAAATCCGGTTTTAAATCATGCACAGAAGGCGTGGTTCATAAACAAATAATCTACTTATTAATTAAAATTATTTCTTTACGTAATCTAATTAATAAATCTATACCTAGGTATTAAGTTTGTAGGTACCTAAACTATTAACTTAAACTAGTTATAGGTACCGTTTTAGTAGAACCTATTGCTATGTCAGACTTCCTAGAAAAAATCTGTTTTTAACACAGAAAAATGATATTTTTGCGCAGTAACATAAACTTTGTTATTTAACGTAAATTCGTAATACACTTGGAATGATATTCACATATTAGTGACTTGTTCACTAATGTGTCTAGTAAACAATTTAAGTTATGTAGGTAGGTATAGGCAGTTTGACATCGTACGATATTTTGTTCCATATATTATGTTATTGAATTCAGTCGTAATTAGTCATGGTTTCACAATAAACAAAAACATGTATACTAATAATTAATTTCAAATAATACCTAAAGTAACAAAATACGTACCTGCCAAAGCCTAGCCTATAAACATTTTAATGAAGGAACTGAGAAGTGCTCAGCTAAACCCTTACCCCAATTCATTTGGAGTCGGCGCAAATGTCTACTCCCTCCATACTTCTATATTACTCGCCATCTCATCAGACAACTCCTTTCTTGTCATATCATCCTTTACACAGTCCATCCATCGTTTCTCTGGTCTTCCTCTACTCTTATACCCATCCACATTCATACTTTCCTCACGACATTATCCTCATTACTCCGCAGTACATGACCATACCAAGACAACCGATTACCACATAACTTTTCAGTCACCGGCGCCACTTTGAGACTTCCTCTTAATGTACTCATTTCTTATTTTATCCATTAGCGTACGCCATATATCCCCCTTAGCATTCTCATCTCAGTCACATGCAAATGCCTTTCAATTCATCCCTTTTGTGGCCCAACATTTTGATTTTTATTTAAGTAATCTGATTGCTTATGTTCTAGGACCTAAGAGAATATTTTTAAAGTGGGTTAATTACACGGTCAGCAGACTAATTATGTTCAATTATGTTGAGGTTCCTCTCTCTGGAGCCCTGACCGCCGGTAGCTTGAACCCTGTTCCCAATGCGGTGGGCTACAATTTTTTATATTGTTTTTTTTCTAAGGAATATTTAAAAATGTAAATGATTTGTAAAAATATAAATAAAGGATACTATAATATTTCACAACCACTTGCAATTTGATAGATATTAATTTTATTCACTGCATTTGTAGTTGAATTTACGCAGGTGTTTGTTGCTAACGTACCTAGCCAAGAATTTTCTTAAACAAATTTATATTTTCTAACCTATTTATTTTATGTCAGTTTCGAATAAACAGTCCATAGTTCAAGGCTAATTACTAAACGCAATTAAATCTACATTAACGATTCTAGAAGTACCTTTTTGACATAACACAATATTTTTTAATAAAAATTCATGAATTTTTGTTTTGACTGAACATATTCTTTCGTTTAAATACAAGTTGGGTTTTAATATTTTTTATTCAAGAGAGTTTTCAAGGAAGTTTTTTAATTTTTTTATTCAAGATGGTAGGTAAATCTTTTTTTCATCACCTAAGATGAAAAAACTTTCATCACCTAAGATTACTTTAATTTATATTTTGATTTGATTACGTTTTCTGTAGCATAATCTAATAAAATCGTAGGCTGATATTGGTTTCAAGAACTTTCCTTATTTATGTATCACACATATTTATCACACATATCCAGTAAAAATGTAAGTAAGTATGATTTGATTCGACCATAATATGAATTAGGTAAGTACGACAACGATTTGAATGATTTTTCCGCTAAAAGTAATTTATTACCATAATTGAAAATCGCACAATACACCAGCGAATACGTCAGGGATTTAATCCCAGTAACTCATTAGAGTATAATTGCTTATTTAATGCAATAATTATACGCATTACTTCGGCTAAACCTTATTTGTCAAACTTTTACGACAGTGCTGAATAAATGAGTAATTGAAACTGAGGGTTTGACGTCTATAGTCCAAGGTACATATTACCGTGACAGGGAAACGCATATTTTAGCAACGCAATTTCATTGTAAGTAATTGACACCTATTTGGTGACTGACAGCCGACCTATCTATTTGCAATACACAGTCGCAATGAATTCAATTTTGTCGCTTCAAACGTTCGTTGAACTTGTTTTAATTTAAATTGGCTTGGCGTGGTAATCGGTTGTTGTGGCATTTGATGCGGAGGAATGAGGAAAATGTCGTGAGTGTCGTGACTAAGTATAAATGTGGATGGGTATATGAGTAGAGGAAGCTCAAAGAAACTATGGATGGACTGTGTGAAGGATGATATGTCACGAAAGGAGGTGTCTGAGGAGATGACGAGTAATAGAGAAGTATGGAAGAAAAAGACATCGTGCGTTGACCAAAATCAATTGTGATAAGGGAAAGAGAATGATGAATTGTTAACGGCTTGATCAAGGCAACAAATATTTTTGAAACTATTTAGAGAGATTTATCCAGTGAATTACATGAGGAGCTCGTGGCACAAATATTAACAGCCGCTCGGGGTCAATCTTTAGGTTAAGCCGTGCTTGCCTAGGTTGGTCCGTGAGTGGGTGACCATTTATTACATATCGAGTTTCCTCCGTGCCTCGTAAAAAACGGTAAGCCGTTGGTCCCGGCTGTCATTTGTAGATCTTTAACAGTCGTTACAGGTAGTCAGTAGTCCAAGTCTGACAACCAGTCTTACCACGAGGTATCATCGTATTACCCTGTTTACCCAATGCTTAACTGGATTATGGAGCTCAGATAGACAGTCACTCCAAATGTAAAATACTGGTATTTAGCTGCATCCGGTTAGACTGGAAACCGACCCCAGTATAGTTGGGAATAAGCTAGGCTCATTATGATCCAGTTAAGTATCAAGGAGACATCTTGACCGTGAAAGGTTTTCACTTTTGTAGGAAACATCTGATTTTTTTAATAACCGATAAAAACTTTCTATGTAGGGGGACTCGGAATGATGTACTGAATACGTGGTAACCGTTTTCGCGTCGATGTCCCTTCCACCCTGTATGTGAAGCGAGTATTTTTAATTTAAAATGGACGTATTTACGTAACGTTTACACCGCACGCTCGTGCTCGCCTCTGGTTATTCAACAGTATCAGGATAGACTGGAATCTGACCATAATCTAGATAGGTACTGGAAATCGCGTTATAGAACTCAAATGGAACTGGGCAGGACACCTAGCAAGGCGCGGTGATGGCAGGTGGAGTAAAACTAGATGTTATGATGTGAAGTTAGGCTAGATGTTGATTTATGAGTTTATAGTTGAGATGGTAACCATACCTTATAGGAAGCAGATTTCAGATGCACGTTCCTGCCTTTACTGGTGAGGGTGCATTTGAGACGCAGCAGCAGATCTCGACGGCCGGAGCTGGTCGAGCGCAATGCTTCGCGAATTTCGTCATGATCGCAAGGGTGGCTGAATTCGAATACGCTCTGGCCCATTATCTCCATCTGAAGTTTAAAAGGAAAATATTATTATTATCTAGTTAATACATATGTGGCTTAACAAGTAATACAACATCACGCCTGTAACTCCTGAAGGGTTAGACAGAGGTGTAGTGTTACACACGTCACACAAAAAGATATTGAATTCTATGGTAAAGGTTTTCACAGTGCACCAAAGTGCTATAAAAATCAATTGTATTTAGGAAAAGAATGCTAACGTCATTTATAGGACAATTCAAATATACCTAAGAAAATTAACTTTGAAAAATACCGTGATGTTTCTTACAACGAACAACGTTATGGGCAAACTTTGAAAAATACCGTGATGTTTTGTACAACGAACAACGTTATGGGCAAACTTTGAAAAATACCGTGATTTTTTGTACAACGAACAACGTTATGGGCAAACTTTGAAAAATACCGTGATGTTTTGTACAACGAACAACGTTATGGGCAAACTTTGAAAAATACCGTGATGTTTCTTACAACGAACAACGTTACGGGCAAACTTTGAAAAATACCGTGATCTTTCTTACAACGAACAACGTTATGGGCAAACTTTGAAAAATACCGTGATGTTTCTTACAACAAACAACGTTATGGGCAAACTTTGAATAATACCGTTATGTTTCTTACAACGAACAATGTTATGGGCATCGAAGCATCAAACCCATTACCTATACAGACATAAACTCAAGCCTTTTTCCCATAGAGGTAGGCAGAAACCATAGAACGCCATGGTGTATGGTGCTACGATCCTTACATACTCCTTTTGCCTCGCCCAGGTTCATACATCTGGTCACACACGCACGCTGGTTGCGAATACTACGCATTTGACCTTTCTGAAGAACACCACCAATAAGGTCAGTGTGTCCTTCTAGGGCGTACCCTCCCGGCGTTGCCACTCACATCTCTCTCATCTCATCTCACCAGTGGCGAATTTACCAGCAGGCTGAGCAGGCTTGAGCCTAGGGCGGCAGATTTTTGGGGCGGCAAATTTGGGGACCGATTTTTTTTTTGCTGCTTCGTGAAATCAAAAAGATTTTGGCATGACGGTTTTCTGATGTTTTACAGATAGAGGTCTACAAAAAAATTTGCCGGTGACGTTCCCCTCTCAGTATTATTTTTAACTGTTTGTAAGGACAATAAAGATTATTTATTCACGTTTACCAAATGTACATTATTATGTAAGTAGCATACATTACGCCGCCTTATTAATCGTACACGATTGACCCTTGATTAGCTCAAAAATATACCCAAAAAATATTTTACGTGCAATTTCAACGAAATTGTTGGATTGTAAAAATAATGTAGGACATGACAATTGTAGAGGCAAGGGCGGCAAAAACTGTACAGCCTATACCTTGCAAACTTATAAATCCGCCACTGCATCTCACCTTGTAAATACCCTTTGTTAGTCGCCTTTCACTAATCCTCTCCACATGTCCAAACCATCTAAGCATAGTCTTTTCAATTTTTTGCCACATTTTCTTATAACATACTGCATACCAGTAGCGAAGGGTAATTTTTTGTTAAAGGTAAGCCGGAGTACATATCTTTAATGAATACTGACTGTGAATTTTTTCAAAGGAAAGCTAGTAGGAATCGAGTTGTATGGAACCTTCGCCACTGCTGGATACATAACCATACTATATCTTTTTTCAAAAAAAGAATGATCTTTTCCCACAGTGCCTTAGTACCTAAGTATTGATTTCCTTATAAATCTGTGGTGAATAAAATTATTCAAAACAAACTAAGTTCTACGAAATACAACCAATACTTCAATAGTCGCCATGCGTACAAATCTAGACGCCTCTGCATCATCAAAAAGTAATTGTATGCTAATGTAATGTGTTATTAAATATGTGTAATAAATACACTTACATTGTAACATACGAGTGAAAATGCAATGAGGAAAAATATAATACACATCTAAAGCAAATTCTATATTTTTAACCAATTAAAAAAGAGAATAATCTGTAATGGTCTGGGAAGTAAATTACGTCATTACTTCCCAAAATTTGATCCTTATTAGCGACAATATCGAATAGTGTAATAATAGTGTGTTTTTTTTTCCAAAAACGATGGGTTCGATTCCTGGCTAGGAATATTAATTTTTCAAAAATCCAATGATGCAGTTTTAGTTTTGATTAAAGTCGGGTTCGAGCCTCCTTTGGGTATTTTTCGCTATTCCTCAGTTTCGGATTTGGCCATCCACACCTACTTGAATAATTCAACCTGTATATAAAATCTTCCATTCGCGCACGGTGTCTGCTTATGACGTATTTCGTTCGACGACCTACATACTTGTAAGCGACTATGCGCCGACGCGTCTCTGAAGAAAACTCGTGTAGAACCATGTGCTTCTAACCTAAACATATTATAGCCTTTATGGCTCTAATCGTAAGGATCAATTCAATTGCATCACTGTCTCCGATAAAGGTGATAGATAAGACATCGCTTATTGACGATCGTAAGTTTTCTATTGATAAATAGAGATAATCAGCGAATGAAGCATGCTTTAATCTTATTTTATATATTTTTAATATTATTACTCATTTCACTATTGTATTAATAAGTCATTATTAAATACAAGGCCACACTTATGCAAAGGACACCCAAAATTCATCCATACCAATACAGCAATACTGTATCCTCATTTTTCTGGCACACCTCCCGGTTCTGTGCATCCCTTATCCAGGTGTTTCCCGCGACTTTGACGATATCTTCTACCCAACGAGCTCTAGGACGGCTCTGGTTTGTTATGATATAGAATACCCGGTGTTTATCCTACACGCGTAGCATGACCACTGTCGAAACGGGTTTTGTCGACGGAAGAATCGACAAAATGACAATTTCTTTTGTTGATCTGTCATTTTGTCGATTCTTCCGTTGACAAAATCCGTTCCTACGGTGGTCATGCTACGCGCAGGTCCACTTCGTTTCCGAAGGATAATTCCCGACCACCACACGGGCGAAGCCGCGGACTAAAGCAATAGAAAATTCATAATCGTCCTTTACCGACTCACGCGCATAAAAAAGAGGGTAAAGTTTTTATACAATGCACATTAGTTTGTGTCGCAACAAAAACGTCAGAGTTAATCTGTTATGGTATTGTGGACGTAGATACGGATTAAAATGTTTCTTAAGACAAATACGAATGGAGGTTGTAACAAAACAGGTTATACTCGTTTGAAACGCAGGCACTTGAACCATGACATTGGTTTGTTGACTAGTTGGACCTTTGTTTTCGTTAAATATAAAGTAAAAGAGCTACTTGGGTTATAAAATACCCAGCAGCTTCAAGTTTGCTTGATATTACTTGAAGCTGTTAAAAAATAATACTGTTTTAAGCTTTCACGGTTTTAAACTAAACTTAAACTGTTACTTACGGGATATCTTCCGTGATTTTTCATTATATTGAACGCCGGATATTTCGAAGCTGATGCATGCGCCATGATCGCGGGTTGACTCTCAAAATTATGAACAATCACGGAAGATATCCAGTAAGTGACCGTATAAGTTTTGTTAAAACATAACTGGTGTAAATGAGGTTTTACTACGTTTTCAAACATTTAAACTCACATACACCAACAGCCAGACCCGGTACAACTACCTGTAGGCCATACAAATATTTGGTCCGTGCGGGGATCGAAGCCGAACACGCAGCGTAGCAGTCAATCGCTCAGTCACTGCGCCAACCGTGCCGTGAAAATGTTATGTTGTCCACACCACAGCATGTTTGAATTAGTCTCACAAAGAATTATGAAAACTATGATCACAACTATATCTTCTTTTAACAATACATATTGATAAACACACAAAACTGATCCGTCATTGTCATACTAATAGAAAATATTCCGCAATAGTGCGGAATATTTCTTCAATAAAACAAAAATAGAATACGATAAGTCTAAAACATTTCGTGCGTCTCATTTATTAAGTAGTTCAAAGAGCTATTTGTACGCTTTCTAGATGAATTGCTACTCAATTCCTCACAAAAGATAATGCTTTTCCGTACTTTAATCAACCACAAACCCCAGAAGGCTTTTACTTTTACCAATACTTAAATTCAATCAATTTTGAAGTGCTCCAATCCAATCAGGGAACCGCATCATAATTGCGTAACACACTTTCAATCAACATCATCATTCTGTTGCCCTAAATCCAATTCATTTGGGGTCGGCACAGCATGTCTTCCATACTTCTCTATTAACTCGTCATCTCATCAGACACCTTTTCAATCATTATAGCTATGAACTACAGCTTTGCAATACACATTGCGATGAAAAGAGGGATTTTTTAAAGAACTTTGGTATAAGGTTCGATGAACTAAAGCCCATTGCGATTGTGAGTGGGTTACAAAATAAGGCTGCTGTCTTTAATTTGATAAATTCCGTTTCAAATCTCGATAGACGAAGAAAAAGAAAATATAGCATCATGATGATTAAAATTTGATTTAAGTTAAAAGACAAGACTCAAAAATAGGTAGATCATAGTTACTAAGCATCGTATGGGATTATTTGTAGTAATAAATCGTACGATTCGAAGTAATATGCGTCAAATAGGACTAATTGCACGTTGCTCGTTTAAATCCCGCTGATTACACCAAGGAAGTACTTCAGATTGATTGTAGTTATAAGTAGCTGTTACTTAGGGAGTCCGATGTTACACAGAAGCATTTAAGCACTGTTTAGATTTCAAAATGTTTGATATAAATGTTATGATTTTTAGATAGATAAAGAAGTGATAAGATATGCATCAATGCAAATAATTGTTAGTTAAACACAATCACTGTAGTAACACGTGGCGTAGAGCAAATAGTAAATATCCGTCAGTCTTTGCAAACATAGCTAAAACAGACAGCTGTTATTAAAATCAAGTATGTCTCAAGACGCCACTATAACGATCTCAACGGTTTAGAATTCTAGACAAAGCGATATCTCTGCATATGTGTGGTTCACAGTCAAATTGATGAATAAAACATCAAGACTATAATCCCCGAAGCGTTAGGCAGAGGTGTACCTAATAGTATACCTGCCCACATTTTGCCAGTTATGATGAATTATTAGTTACTAATCGAAGACCTGGGGCCAGTTTTCGGCGTAAGAAAGAGAAGGAGCTGTACAAGGCTCCATCTCTTTACGCTGCAGTAAGATTAAAGTAATAGGTACTTGGTAGCTGTGGCGAAGGTTCCATACATCTCAAGTCTCTTTGAAAACGGGCACAATCAGTATTCCATAGACAAATAATAAAATCAAATTAAAGAAATGTACTCCGGCTAACCTCTTAAAAAATTGACCCTTCGCTACTGCTTGGTAGTATATGGTCGCTGGTTACGAATATCGGAAAGGCACCCTAAAATATGTTATCATTATGTGACCAGTACTTTATCACCCTAATTGTTAAGAAAAAAATGTCCAGTCCCTGTCGGTCTGGTATCATAAAAAAATGCCATCTCAAAATTGGTTACCAGTAAGGTGACGTTGACTTGAAATTGCTTCATCAATGATGCAGGAGTTCCAGTATAAGGCATCAGGACTAATATCCGTCTCCATTTTAGTAACCTACGTAGTCGTCTCAACATTTAGATTATGTCTAGCCCATAGAAGTGTGCTTACATGATCGCCATTTAATATGATAATTCAATTAAATACGGCAGACAGCTCATTATGCATTTAAAATTAAATTATTGCCGTATTGATTTCCTTATGGGGTTTTCCTTTTACAGATCCTCATCATTTTATTTTGTATTCAATAACCCATTCTTTATATTATACTGAGACCAATGGTACTCTGCAACACGAGTTTAAATACAGAGTGAAACGGTTTAGGCGCAGAAGGCCTAATTCTCAAAATGGCAAATTTTTAAAAAACCTAATTCTCTGAATGGCCAATTCTCTAAAAGCCTAATTCTCTACTTAGATAACTAAATGCATGAGTAATATTTTCCATGTTTATTTAATCATTATTTACTAACCATAGTCATCATTAATACGCATCACACGCCTTTCTTGTTTATCCAGGCAAAAAAAACAATAATTGGTTGTAAACAAATGCGATGATTCCTGGTGTCCATCAGTGGCCGATAGTGACATGACTTTTTTTAATATTCCACCAGTGGTGGCCAGCGAGGAGCTCGTGGCTAAATAATAACAGCCGCTCGGATCGATCTTTAGGTTAAGCCGTGCTTGCTCAGTTGGTCTGTGGATGGGTGATCGCCCATTACATACTGAGTTTACTCCGTGCCTCGGAAAGCACTTTAAGCCGTTGGTCCCGGCTGTCATTTGTAGATCTTTGACAATCGTTAGGCAGTCAGTGGCCCAAAAAGTCTGACACCCAGTCTTACCAAGGGATATCGTATTACCCAGTACTAACTGGGTTGTGGAGGTCAGATAGGCAGTCGCTCCATGTAAAATACTGGTATTCAGCCGCATCCGGTTAGACTGGAAGCCGACCCCAATATAGTTGGGAAAAGGCTAGGCAGATGATGGTAGCAAGCGACTTTTAAGCATGAGTTCATTGCATACTGCATTATAATCTAAATATAGAATGTATATAGATTTGATTGTGAGATTCCTATTAACAATATACAATACCTCATTCATGATTCTGGCCGCCTGATTGTTTGTGATACTTTACTATCCTTATTTCTCATCATCTACTTGTCCTTGCCAATTTCCTACTACGTAATCTTCAAATTTAAACTCGCACAGTTACTTGAGGCATATACTACTAGCAAATCCAAAGCGGGGTAAATTCGTATTAGTGCGAGTTTTGCAGTGTGAATGAATGAACTACGCCAAAACGTTGTATTAATTTAAGTCATATTTATCACCTTCGTTTGATCCATTAATTTAAAGCTTTCAAAATTGTTTTGATAAGTTTTAAATTCTTTTATTTTCAAAATAAACAAAAGTGACAGGTATAACTTAAAATTGGCTTCAAATCAAATCAAATCCATTTATTTGCCAGAATGAAGGTTTACGATGATCTTAAAACTATAATGGCCCCTTTACATTCTACCATTACATATATTGTGCAAATATTTAATTTTAACCTGCTTGATTTTATCGGAACCGACAAACTCAAACACAAAGCATTTATTTAAAAAAAAAAAATCTTTTAACTACACCACATTCACAGTTATTATGCCTTGTGACCGCGACAATATTAAAGAGCCTGCTGCCTGTAATGGTCTATTTGAAATAAATTATTTGAATTTGAGTTTAAGAATCTTAAACTTTTGTCTTTATCCAATTTATCCATATTTAGGTCTGAGTTTCATTTCAGTTTTAGTAATTTTGGATGTATCTCATTTCACTATGGATTTTACAACGAAGGAATTCTGCTCTCTTCAGTTTCAAGGCTTGTCTGTTTCAGCCTCTGTTATCAGACAGACATATATGTAAACGTATTGTATAAGGTCAAGATAGCTTACCAAGATCTTTATCGGACAATACCTAATCTCTTGATTTTGACTGACGTTGCCTAACACGGGACTTCTAGACTACCTAATGTCTCGTCATGTATATCTAATGACATTTATATCAATTGATTTCTTATCTTAGTCTATGTTGTGATAAAATAAGCCCTATGATCGGTAAATCTTCGTCGTGCGAAGAAAAAGTCCTACAACAGCGTTAATGCGACCACATAGTTCCTATGAACCAAGGTTCTAAGAGGCTATGTGGTCACGTTAGCATTGAGGCAAGCCTCAGTCATCAAAGATCGCTGTTCCAATGTCATTTAAACGTAGGAGGAATGTACAGGCGTCGAACCGGTATCAACCAAAGCGGAGAAGAAAGGAGTATTCATTCCCTCTATGTAGATTCCCGCTATTTCGATTCAAATTCAACTTACGAAACAAATGACATCTGTTTTAAAAGTTTACGCTTGACCTCGAAATTGATCAAGTACTCTTAAAAGAAAAAGTGTTAGTTAGTTTAGTTATCTACAAATAAATTCATTTCTCCATTTTGGTGGAAACCAGGCTTTTCTGAAATTATCTCTTACCTGTGAGACACCAAGATGGTCGGCGATGTTTTCGCTGCAGTAAACGATGTCCCCTTGCTGGGACAGCGCCAACACGAAACCGTCCAAAGCCTTCATGTAGGAGAGCTCTGTGGACACCTCCTCCATACCCTCGGGGTTCTGCATCTTGGGATGTTCTGATTCCGGCTCTGGGACTGGAATAGTAGGTTACAGTTAGTTATGAATGTATTACGAGGAGGACGTAAATGATCTTTGGTTTTAGCCGTGGTATGGTATAAATTGGTCGTAAGTAGTTGTTTTGATAGTCTTGAACAATTTAAATGAGACACGAACTTAAAATAACAGTATTAGGTCTCTTATGTTACAAAATAAGAAAAGTATCAAGGATTGCAAAAAAGACATACGCTTTAACATTTCGGTACTGTACTATATTCTGGACTACCGTAGTCCAGAATTTAGTAAGATAGTCTCATCAATTAGCGCATTTCAACGGTCTCCTGTATAGACACAGCTTACACCCTCAGTAAAAAGTTATGTCATGACAAAAATATGAGCAAAGAACGAAAGGATATCATAGACAACGAACACAGAAGCATAAGATTACGACAGCACCACTGAAGCGGAAGATTCCCATGATGATGATAATGAACAGGCTTTAAATAACCCTGTACCTACAAAGTTTCCCATGAACGTCATTCAATCCTTATCAATTAAAGGACAAACTAAACATATGCAATGGAACAATTCCAACGTTTATAAATCACGTTCGTGAGTATGGCCGCACTGCAATTTACTTAAACCCGCCATATTCCGCACATGCTGGATGATGAATAAGCTCTTTGCATATTTAAATAGTATTGTTCGTTGCATAAACTAATAAACTGGCTTAATTTAAATGGCGGCCGCTAAACCGAACGTAAATAGTAACAGTTCACGGCCCGCTTATTTCTGGATACATTTCAAGCAATAAAACGTTTTCGGGTAACGTTTACTTATGTTTAGAAAAAGTTTCGTTTCAAGCCAAAATTAAAAAGGAAAGAAAATATCAGTCTTATGGGCTGCAGTATCTTTTTGCGTGGTAAAGTGATTGAAGCCAGTTCCAGTGACTTTTATTTATTTATTTTAGTACATGGAGGACTTACAGCTAATAAAAACAAACCAACAAGGAAACCATAGTCACCAGAAAGCCAATTACAAATCCTTTTTCAAAGGCCTTTCAAAGTAGTTTCTACACTTAGACACCACTGACTAACGGTGAAGAGAAACATCGTGAGAAAACCCTGGACTTCGGTCTGAAATCATCGCCAACCCGAATTGAGCAACGTGGTGATCAAGCTCATTCCTTCTCCTCTGCATGAGAAGTGGCCTTTGCCCGATATTCGGGAAATTATAGGCATCAATGTAATTGAAACAGAGGATGCTTAGATCATCAATATTATTATTTTAATTGTCTCTGGAATCGGGAGCGCTTTTTTATATTAGGAAAAAACCATGGGATAAACCCATTACGTAAAACATTGTTGATATGACTCAGCACTGATCAATATCAACGAACGCGTCTCGGTTTTCGATGTTTCCATGGAGACCTTGAACAAGTATTGTAAAAATTCGATACATGCAGATGCAAAACCAAACTTAGCAATTCAAATTGCACAAGTAAAAATAAGTGTTGAAAAAATCAAGGATGCAGCTCAATTTGTATGGACAGTTCTAAGTTCGGATGTTACTGACGTCAATGTGGTTTGAAGCGCGTGGCAGTGCAATGAAAAATCAAATCCGCGCGTGCCAAACTTGCTAACAAGTCTGCCTGCGGTTAGCGCAGGCACATAATGATTTTATTATTCTATCCTTAGAGGAAACTAGCACATATAAACTGTTTAATATTAATAAGCGTGTCGATATTGTCTGCCTATTGTTCGTTTTGATGAGCTGCAAATTATTTATTACATATTTTATTTATGACGACATACAATTCTAATTAGTGTTCATGTTTCCTTTAAGCGCCTAGTACTGAAAACTGATTATTACATGTTAAAGTCATGACATCATTTCATATTGGAACAATCCTTTTTCGCATAACTTTGACCAATTTTGTTGGGATTTAAAGGGTTTTAGTTTTATCATAATTACTGTCATCTTCAAGGTGTACTCTTAAACATTAAATCAAAAGCATATTCCTCTTGAATCCGAACTGTGGCGCGCCTTGGCCGTTGTCCAGCAATGTACTCCGATTGTTTAATTTGATTACCATTGCGTCTAAGCCAACAAAGTTCAACGCTCTAGAAAGGACCTATGAAGTATAAATATTGTGAATTCTGCTATTAACTTTGTTTTAAAACATAAAAGCGGTCAAGATCCTAATATTTCTCAAGTTTTGAGGAAGAATTTAGTCTTAAGTCAACCACCAGACGAGATGAGACATCGACCAGATGAGCGAGAAATAGAGGGAAAGAAAGAGAGAAAACATGAAAGAGCAGAACATAATAAAAAATTAGTATTAGAACTAAATACAACATTAAACAACGACGAAGAAGAAGCAGCTCAAGAAATACATAGTATCAATGATTAATACGTGTTTAATCGTGTCAAGTTATTCTAATTAGGACGTCATCTGATGGCCTGGGCAAAGTACAGGTCCAAACTGATAATAAATCTTAGTCAATAAGCAATGATACTTAGAAAGAGTCAACTCGAACTAAAATATGGATCTACTTAAAGTTATTATAAGAACGTATTTCTTTCTCCATATTCTGTTAAGATTTACAGATCTTTCACAATCGTTACAGGTAGTCAGTGGCCAGAAAGTCCGACATCCAATCTTTCCAAGGACTAACGTAGTACCCAGTACTAACTGGGTTGTGGAGGTCAGATAGGAAGTCGCTCCATGCAAACTACTGGTATTCAGCTTCAGCTGCATCCGGTTAGACTGAAAGCCGACCCCAACATAGTTAGGAAAAGGCTGGGCAGATGATGATGAAACTAAATACGCTATCACAGTGCTCTGATATTTCTATACACAGTCGATAGATGAGAAGATAACCGATAAACCGCCATTGTACACATAGATAACAATAATATAAAAGACTTGCGTAACAATTTTGGTGATACTGCACAGTAAAGTATACTCTATCTATCTGTAACTGTACATACTATTTCGTTTGATATTTTTGCTATTAATAAGTCCAATAATTGTAAGTCTGTGACAATATAATGCCTTATCTCTTAAGATATTGAATCAATGCGTTATTATTTATTTGTGATCGTATCAGTATTTGATAGGAGCTTTCTTATTTGCCTCATGGATAATAAATGCATTAAAAGATCTAGGTAGGTAATTGATTGATTGCATGTGATGGTTGCATGGTTTAGATAATAAGTCATGATTATTGTTTCTTATCGATAGGTAGCAACAAATTAGGAGGAGCTCGTGGCTAAATGAGGAGCTCGTGGTTAAATAATAACAGCCGCTCGGATCGATCTTTAGGTTAAACCGTGCTTGCTTAGGTTGGTCTGTGGATGGGTGACCACCCATTACGTACCGAGTATCCTCCGTGCCTCGGAAAGCACGTTAAGCCGTTGGTCCCGGGTGTCATTTGTGAATCTTTGACAGTCGTTTGATAGTCAGTGGCCCAAAAAGTCTGACAACCAGTCTTACCAAGGGGTATCGTATTACCCAGTAATAACTGGGTTGTGGAGGTCAGATAGGCAGTCGCTCCATGTAAAATACTGGTATTCAGCTGCATCCGGTTAGACTGGAAGCCGACCCCAACATAATTGGGAAAAGGCTAGGCAGATGATGAGGTAGCAACAAATTAATAAAATTGGAAAAGGAAGGAAATAAATAACCAATACCGAGGTGTTAATCTGACGCGGAGCGGCGGGCCGCACCGCACTGCAATAATCCTTTTACATTACTTTTCGTACAGACGCCAGCACATCAAGCTACCAGAAACTGTAAAATTTTCCCAATCAACCTTGAATCTAATGCTTCAGCAATAAAGTTGAAAATCTATTTAAGAAATTTGACAGATGTACATTTTGTATGAACTGTCGCGCACATTTTTGTATTGAAATGCGGGGTGGCCATACACGATTGTAAGTTATGTGTGCTTAGCTTTAGGCAGAAGAATTCGGACACGACACAGAGCTAAACCGGTTATGTGTTTCATCAGATCATCATCTGAATAGCCTTTATGACCAAATATGTTGGGGTCGGCTTCGAGTCTAACCGGATGCAGCTGAATACCAGTATTTTACATGGAGCGACTGCCTATCTGACCTCCACAACCCAGTTAGTACTGGGTGATACGATACCCCTTGGTAAGACTGGTAGTCCGACTTTTTGGGTCACTGACTACCTTCTAACGACTGTCAAAGATCTACAAATGACACCCGGGACCAACGGCTTAACGTGCTTTCCGAGGCACGGAGGAAACTCGGTATGTAATGGGTGGTCACCCATCCACAGACCAACCTAGACAAGCGCGGCTTAACCTAAAGATCGATCCGGGCGGCTGTTATTACTTAGCCACGAGCTCCTCCTCCTTTCAACAGATATTTACACAAAAGCAAATCTATCTTCTGTAGACGTGATCAACAACAAAACAGAAAATCTTATTGGTTTTAAGAGTTTTAAAATGACTGTTTTTGCAATCATTGAAGGTTTTTAAGCAGCCTATGATAAGCAATGGAACTTTCGAACCGAGATATTTATTCGGTTGTAGCTTTGCTTATATGAAAAGGCACTGAGATGGTATAGCTCCGCTAATATGAGAAAGGTTAATTTTGTACCTTCAAAGACAAAAAGGAGAAGGGCAAAATTTCTATCAGCTACCTATGTCACGAAACGAGACTACAAATGAGCGATTATGCCGAATAAAAGAAAATCAACTGCATGTCTTTATACTAAGGTTCATTATTCTGTTACTACTGAACAAAGGTTGATTGTTTAAGTAACTATAAGTAGGGCATCAGACGAACCTTCGGCTCTACGCATTACTAATATTAATAAGCAAAACACACTTACGCAAGCCCACAACATCCCGCACTTTCAGATAGGATATCGCCAGGCGCATGACTGAGGCCTTGTCAAGCTGTTCTACATCTTCTTTCCTGGCGGGTAAGGCTGCTGTTAGCTCAGCGAAGATCTGCATCTCCTTTGTGCGTCGACATCGCGCTGCCACCCGCGACTTCTCCTTCCGTTTCTCATTATTCCTGGGAAAAATGAAAAGTGATGTTGGAAATATATAGTATTTTAGGGTGATTTTGGCCTGAAATTATGCGGAGGAATACTGGTCACAAACGATCAAGAAAATAGAGAATAATGGTGGATTAATTCATTCTTCACGAGTGATGATATTTAGGGACGCACAGATATTTGTTTTGATGAATTGGGCATGTACAGTTAGAAACCATAAATTTTACTGAGGCGAAATGGTTCTTAAAAAAGACCATTAGGGTTGCATTAACAAATTACAATTAGGGCACTTGTCAGTAGTCAAATAAAATTATCTTCATGTGTTACTAATTTTCTAAGCTTATCAATAATATCTATGCCTTTCTGCAAACAGACGGCTGACACAAACATTATTTAACAATTTATTGACAAGTCACAGACTCACAGATATATCAATTTCCGATCTTATAAAATCATGGTGTAATTTCAACCATTGTTGGTAAGTGGTAAGTCGGTAAGGTGCATTTAACTGTAAAATGTTGAAGCAAAAATATGTGACTGAAAAAAATAGAGCAAATCAGAAACCATTGTTCTCAATCAAGGAAAAAACATCACGCCATAGCAGAAGACTGCACGCAGCCATTTAACAAAGAAATTAATTACGAAATTATCTGCATGCATCTAAATGAATTAAATACTGAAGATATTCTTGGAGATATTTATCAGTTTTACAAAATGGCGTCGCAGAGATAAATTTAAAAAAATGCTACAGACTTTAAATTATGATAGTAAGTACCTCTTTTTTATAGAACACAATTTTTCTTTATCCTTCACAACACCAGGAGCATCTGGTATACACATTTTTGCTCAAACGTCACTCAGTTTGTTAAACGAAATTGTGGAGACAGTGCAATACAGGACAGTTCTATACCAACTCACTTACTATTATGTTCGATAATTTTAAGTTTATTTCATTAATTTGTCATTAGGCCCAACGGCCGTCCATATTATCGCTGTTCCAAATAGCGTATTTAAGAAAAGCGTCACAAATGCATTTTTGTTGTGGTTTGTTCGTTAGTTTTAACGAGCACTGCGGTTTGGGGTCTAGGTGTATTTGTTTCTAGTTACAGAAAATACAGGACGATAAAAAGTTTTTTTTTTTGTATCAAACATAATTTGGAAGACGTTACGCCATTTTCGGGTATTCCTTTTTATCCGTGTAACCCCGCTTATCATTAAAAATGGATTAAGTATAACAAAACCATCAACGGCATTAGAAAAACTCAGGTAGCCAAAACTAAAATGGGTTGGACACCCAAATAGATTCAAACTACAAAGACCAGAATAAAAACCACGTGAATCAAAGATTGTAGTTGATTGATGAAGATGCTGACGACACAATAATATAACAGCCGATAGCTGTTACCAAGACAAGTAATTCAACTACACCAATTGACAGTTTATCGGTACTACTACCGAAGATTAGATTGGAATAGAATCGAAAGAAATGCAAGTCGGCGTCGGAAGTTTCTGACAAATACGTGCCATATTTTGTGGCGTCAATATCAGCAATTTAACACTATAAGTAAAACCGCAAATCACCTAATAGTTATACTTTACACGTAAACAATACTAAGAAAATAATCACACCACATTAGTCGTGTCACATGCATCAGGAATATTTGTGAACAACTGCAACGACGAGCAAAACAAGATCATATTACTTAGTTTAAAATCATCAATTTTTTAATGAAAAATGCGTAAGTATGGCAAAGACCAAACTTAGGCAAACAAAAGTCAATCAATATGGACTACTATAAATTAACTTATTAGTTACATTTCAAAGGATATTAACATAAATACAATCTGGGAATAACAGGAGCTACCGTGGAAGTTTTTCACGGACTGGTAGGTAGGAGATAGAGGTATGAAAAATGTTAAAGGATTGGACCACTAACTTCGAACAAAACCGTCGTCTGCGCATGGAAAACGCCGTGGAAGTCGAGCGACTAATCATCTTCCTCAGATTACCCTAGGACCTAGACTTTGTTCAGGTAATAAACTCCTGGTTACTTGCATTATCGCCACTATCAAGTACGTTTAATAACATACCATCTCTAATAATCTACGTAATAAATATACTAGACAGCCCATTTGCTACGTGAAATAGGAACAGAAGACTATAAGCCGAATGCCGAAAGAACATGCTTTTCTCATTGCTCGACGCCACACAAGCAGAAAGTCAAGATGCAAACCGTTTCTAGTAATTTACGTCGTTTCATAAAACTCAAGAATATGGATCGACAACGCTTATTCCTCTGCTTGCGATACGAACTCTTTTATTGAATTGAATACTCCATTGACGCAAGTTAAGTCTCCGTACGTGTCCGGAATTGATGAAGACGTTTGAAATGTACGACAGACTAGACACAATTTATTTATCAAATGAACTCGTGTGAAGTTTTGGAGTCTCCATCGTTACACAATGGAGGTTTACTCGTAATTTGCAGTGGCTACAACACTTTCTTATCCATGTTTGTTGTGTCTGCAACTCTCATGCAATTTAGTGCAATAATAGTGGTGTGGTTGATATAAAGTTTTATATCTTTGCTGATTATCTCTTTATCGATATATAGGAAAGTTTTAGCAATTTCAATAGATTATGTAAGAGCCATTATTGTTTTATTGAAGCCGATTAGGCGCCACTTCGGCTAAAGATAATCCAGAAGACACTCCAAGGGCATAGAAGCTTTACAACGTTTAGATTTTAGAACGACGATAACTAAGCTATGCACAATTTAAAGACAAAACAGTTAATGCACATTGATCCTATGCAGGTTGAATTGACAAACAGTACAGTATAGAACAAAGTTGTGCTGACTTCAAATGAAACCATAGAAAGAATTAAATGTTTGGAGCTGCCTATCGCGTACGTATTCTGTACTGTACCTACTAATTCAATTATATTTACCCACTGTTACAAATTGTGTGATGATTGGAAGTAAATTAACCAAACATGTTTTTTTGCCTTGATAACCTTTTAATTCAAGAGTGTATTTTTGTGCAATAATTGAAAAGAACCGTTATTTTTGTTTCAATGTTTTATTAGTCCATACGAATTTAAAATTCAATATAAATATGTATTAGTAACGTGATGGAAATCTAAAATTACAATTTCAGTGTACAGTTTGGAAAATGAGGGAGTGCCTTATGGAAATGGAGCGGAAAAATCCCAGCCGCCAGGAATCTGCTTAAAATATACCTATTAATGAAGTCTGATAACAAATAACGACAACCCATGGAACTTGTAACATAGTAAAGAATTGACGAAAGTCGTTCGATCGATATCTTCAAGACAGTATTTTAAATAAATTTGTAGAACGCTGAAGGGGAGTTAAAGATCCAATTTAAGATTCAGGTCGCCACAAGCAGACTGCGGAATGTATTCAATGAAAAACGAAATATAGTACCTTCGCGGTTTATACTTTAAACTCTGCAGCAATGCACATGTTTAGAAGAAAACAAATATGGCGACGATAAACCAAGTTTTGGTGTTACGACTGATAACGTAACCACATGGTAGAGTGCAACAGATTGAGGAAAAATATGTGAAGCACTGGAATTTAGGAGCAACAAGCCGTAAACAATTGCTAACAGAGTATTAATAAACGTTATTCTCAGAAACGCGATCGAAGAATAAATCAGTGGCAGTAAACCTCTAAGAAAAAACTTGTTTGTTCTGATTGAGGTGCATGATTGACTGATGCTAATGAATTTGTACTTAATAATAACAACAACGAAGTAAAAACTAAAATGTTTAAAGGAAACGAAGATATGAAAGCAGGCGATATTGTAGATTATGATAATTTAAGAGATGAAATCTTCAATTTGTTACTAGGGGAAGATAATATTAGTGTGACTGACGGCTTAGCACGGAAGGCACTCCTGAAGAGTGGAAATTCCCAAACGAAACGAATGGAGTTTTTGCTGCCACTGCATGCTCATCTACAAATTAAGACTATTAAATTGCGATAAATAATTAAACAAAGTGCGTCCTTCTACACACGCTATATTTAATTTACTTCATATTAATTAAATTTTATTGTTTAATTTTTTTGTTTGTGTTTGTTTGTAAGTGGCCCTTGACGTGGAATTAGGTGACGCCATACCTATGTACATTAATTAAAATCTCTTCCAGAGCCAGTTTCAAAAAACGAATTCGACTTTATGTAATTGTAAAAATCAAGCAAGAAAACAATAACATCCGAGTGCGATACTTAATTAAGTCTTACTTTGCCGAATCGCTGCTGTATCATGAATCACCGTTTATCAAATCCATTGATTCGGAGAGAACGATAACTTCGTCAACATACGCAATTATCACCTGAATCATATTTTACCTGGGCGCCATTTTACTTAAAGCGAATTTCATCAATGAAACTGAACGCGATTAGCACATGTGAACGATTAAGAGCTGTTAGCGGCAATATTCCATAGCAACGATGAGTCTGACCACTCATGAACGCGGGTTAGATGGTCCTGATTGTGTCAAGTGTCATTGGAGGAATTTGCCCTTAGAGAATGTTGAACCCTTTAAAAACAAAACAGTTTTTAGGCCAATGTCAGCAATACGACGAGCGTAGAACAAACCGTCCGTCCGTTCGTCAGCTAATGGAGGTATAAACATCGCAATAGTCACGACAATTGGCGGTGATTGCAAAAATAATCGCGTTCCTGTCTACCAATTGAGGGTTCCTTGTTCTGACGTACGTTCAGCATTAAATGGCGGAGCCGATTTGTTTCTAGTCACGCACGCAGGCTAGACAGACTGATAAATATGGATGTAGTTATCGATATTATAGAATATGTCGTTGAGGATATTGTGTCTACAATTACAACATGAAGAACAAATTGTAATTGAATCATAATTGTGAAACGATCGAGAAGATAAAGACGCTTGATTCGATTGGAACTCTAAGTTTGATCGGGGAAGTTTACTTTAGCAGACGACTTACATCAAAGATATTTGCAGAACATTAGTTGGCCACATTTTCCGGGAACTGACCTGCACGCGTAGCAAGACCACCGTAGAAACGGGTTTTGTCGCCAACAAAAGAAATCTGTCTTTTTGTCGATTCTTCTGTCGACAAAACCCGTTCCTACTATGGTCATGCTACGCGTGCTCCTGTAAGTGCATACCCACAAGATAAAAATGAACCTGAAGGAACACGCATAGAAACAATATTAAATTAATTAAGGATTGCAAAACCAAAATTTAGAAATTTTTATTTTAGTCTAATTGATAGTTCGACATCTTTCATGCGTTCTAAATTGAACTTTGGTCAAATCAGCAGGTGCAGTTCTAATCTATTAGGTATTTTGTAGCTTTAATTAAGTCATAAGACAAAGAAGTGTGATGTATGTTATAGTCAAAGATTGATATGTAGACTCTTCGCGGATTGGCTGGTTTATCCTAGGTTTGACGAAAGCCTTTTGGCAAACCATAAAATATGTAGATTCCAATTTCTGCCTTTGATTGATGTAATTTTAGGTAAACCTAGAAGTACCTTACTTTTTACAAATTAGCTGCCACCGCCGTTTGTTGAAATCGCTGCCGGCGCTGACTTTGGAAAAGAAGCGGAAACGGTGTTGGCAATTTGGCATACGGAGTAGATAATTAATAACACGAGAAAAACAGGAGGCAAGAACGAGCAAAGCGAGCTCGAGACTTGGGCCACCTCGACTCGTACAGGTTAAGTTCGAAGAAGAGGGCGGGGTCTAGTGAGCGAGCGAAGTTAGCGAACTAAGACCCCGCCATCCTCTTCGTGTTAGGTTACTTTACACACGGTTTTTTAACAGAAATAGGAGCCCCGCGCCGACTTAAATTCTTTAGCCAAACGCCGACACGCGTTATTGGTTTGGACTTTGACTAAGACTTCTTGACAAACCTGAGGTTTGGCTAGCCAAACCTAGAAGCGCCACAGCTTCGAAATTTGACTATACCATAATAATGAAATAACGTTTTTGTCATTTTATATTGACTGTTTCTGCATTGTATATTTTAACGCCTTCTCCATGACCTCACGTTACGCGACTTATGTTAAGCGACAAGCACGTGTTTCACTTATTTAGTAATTTCTTTCATTTGGTTTTTTTCATACTCACTGTCACAACACGAGTGTGGCTTGTGCGTGTAGTTCGTGGCCAAGCGGTGAAGCTATTAAAATATAAGGACTAAAACATTATGGTTGTAATTTTAATTAACTGAAGGGTCAGTGACCACTGCAGTTTTATAATTATAAAATCAAATGCTGTTAGGGAAAATAACATGTTTGTTTCGCGACAGCCTGAAGAGTGGAGTCTAACTTGTAACATTACGTTCTTGAGTAATTACTTTTTAAAATCCTCTGCTAAAATTCTCGCTTTATAAGAACAGCCAGTGTCTCGCATTACCGGGACCGTCTACTATTCTTCTTTATAGGAGGGACCTTAAGTAATGCAGAAAAGTGACTGTTTATAATTTTAGTACCCTCCCATGCTTCGCATGGCCCCACTTATCAGGTCTAAGACTGTCCTATCTTTCAAGCTTGAACCAACCATACACATCATCTGCCTAGCCTTTCCCAACTATGGTGGGGTCGGCTTCCAGTCTAACCGGATGCAGCTGAGTACCAATATTTTACATGGAGCGACTGCCTACCTGACCTCCACAACCCAGTTAGTACTGGGTAATAGGATACCCCTTGGTAAGACTGGTTGTCAGACTTTCAGGCCACTAACTGCCTGTAACGACTGCCCAAGATCTACAAATGACAGCCGGGACTAACGGTTTAACGTGCTTTCCGAGTCACGTCATTTGATGATTTCCAATCGGAAAAAAAAAAAACAAAAAAAAAAACCACTCAATGATAGATTCGAATGAGTTGAAAACATTGTACAAATATTGTAAGTAAATATTGTCATTTAATAACAACAACAGTATTATGTTGATGTTGTTGATAATATAAGCGATAAATTAGCACAGTTCCGTAATAAATAAATAAACAGGTTATTATAGGAAATATACATTCGCCTACAGAAAATAAAAATCAAAAGTTTCCATTCTAATTTAGGGATGAAAGTCAAACAAGGTGTAATGTGTTAAGATAAGTATTATGATTATTGATATGTCCACCAGTCGAACGCGGTCCAAAATCCATTAGTCTTTATAGTGAACATTGACGACATACTAAGGGTGATACCACACCAATCAATCGATCGATGGTATCCTAATCAAGATGTACCGATTTGTAGCAATGAAGAAACTTGTTGGGGAGGTGAAGTGGGCTGTACAGAAGTGAGGATAAAAGAAGGTCCTAGAAGGTCCTAGCTAGAAAATCATACAAAGCTAGCAGACAGAGTGCTGTTTTTAATTAATGTGATGCTAACGCCATAAATAAAGTTAATTATTCTAAGAAACAAGATGATAGATAAAAGACAACGTTCGTAAACAAACACAATCACGACATAATTGATCAATTAAATGTAAACAATTCCGGTTTAATAAATCAAGTACCAAAACATATTGTGCGACACAATTTAAACCAGTTTACAACAAACAACTACAAGTTACATGGCTTGTAAACAGTCAAAAATAACAATAAAAATATTTTTTGACATTTTCCTCAATCAGATTTATATTATGTGCTTGGAAAACTATTATAATACGATTAAAAAGTAATTAATCTCATTGGGAAACGTGACGTGTCGGCCCCGTGTGGGCGCCATTTTGTGAGGCGATCAAATCAACATGGCGGCGATAATTAGGAGACGATAGGTCATATTTATTTTATTGTAAGTACCAAATAAAAATAAAGATTAATTTTATTGACACATAATGGTTTGCTAAGGCTTCCTTAAAGTCTAAAGATTATTTGAAGTGCATTATCATGCGATAAACAAAGCATTTGTTGATGCGGTTGGTGTCTTTCATTTTGTTTCCGCATGGATATACAATGTAGATTGATTGACAGATGATAGTGTCAATTCTGACAACATTAATGCATTAAATTGGCTCAACAGGGATTCCCAAAATACTGAGGTCAAGAACAAGACATCATAAATTACAATTTCAATTAAAATGTTTGTCACGTCGGTGTTTTGCCGTCGAAATATCAGCAGCAATCGACGGTAAGTCTTGTTTATAAAGTACGTGACAAAGTTTATCGTAAAGACGAGTTATCACATAAACACGCTGTTGATACCTTGCTGTAGGGGTCACACGGAGAGAGGTTACGTTATCGACACTATCGGACAACAGGCCCGTGTCTTCACCACGTTCGAGTTCCAAGTTTTTATCCAATTGCAAGCTATTACATAGCTGTGGCAGACGAATTCGGTAGCCAATGATAACCATTTATAGACAAATCAAAGTCCAATTGTAAAAAAAAACTAGACGGAATTCTTTGTCAGTGTGTTTTTATGATTCATTCGACATTTCTTCATTTGTCAATGGTTAAGCTTCTCAAAAATGAAGTGGGATACACTGACACACCGTAAAACATCTTCATGTGACTTCTGAATACCAGCAGCAGATATTTTTAGTTCACAAGATCACGAGTTTTAGAATCTGAGAAAGCTATATTACTGAGAAAGTAATGTCTAACACATCACGCGGTCAAATCAGCTGATACGTTATTTGGCGTACTTCCATGGGTAGCTAAACTAATAAAAATGAAACCTGTAGGTAAACCATGTGGGGATCGCCATATGCCACAACACTATCTTGTCTATCCTTGCATCATCTCACCAACATTTTCAACCTTATTCACAGGGCAATAAGATTAAATATTCCGTTTAAGATTAGATAACAATCCAAACACTAAAAGTGGGCCATTAAAATTAAGTGGCATAACTCTCTTTTTGTGCAAGTTTATACCAAGAATAGTGGTTCTAAGTTCTAAGTAAAGAAAAAGCGGAATTACTGCTATGCTAGCCGTCATCAGACATAGTATTTCTGAGAAACGTTAATTTGTTAGACGTTAAAATAGCCGTTTATTTCCATTGCAATAAATCAACGGAATACAGAACTAGTCAAAACAGCGTTTGAAACATGTTTAGAACTATAAACAAGTTGAATGAACGCTGCGACCAACTTGGCAGTTAACACGTTCAAGGAGTTTCAATCGAGTGATTAATTCATAGTTTTCACACTAATTATTTATTTATTTATTTATTTAACACTTCAAGCACATAAGTACAGAGGCGGACTTAATGCCATAGGCATTTTCTACCAGTCAACCTTTGGGTGATGCAAAGACAAGCAGTGGTAGGTGTAAATCTGAAAATAATTTTAAATAATAATAAGATTAACTACAAGATTAACTACAAGGATATATAAAATACTATAAATATATATCAAATACTATAAATATATATCAAAATTTAAATTAATGTAAATAAACATTTCCACGAATATACCAAAATAAAAACACAAACCATGGGGAAAACATTACCGTTGTGACGAAACTGCCAGCTTCTTCCGAATGTACTCACGAACTTTAATTTTAAAAGATAAGCGATTGGTTGCCATCCTGATTTCCTGGGGAAGCGCATTCCACAGAGAAATAGACTGGACAAAGAAAGATCGGTGAATGAAATCAGTGCGGTGAGAGGGACATTGAAGCATACGGTTTTGCGATGATCGCAGGCTCCTATTATGGTTGGCACAAATATACTGAAAGTGGGGAGCAAGGTAACTAGGGGAAGTGGGAGAAACAAGAAAAGAAAACAAGGTGGTAAGCGCCCTTTGCTCCCTACGCTGACGTATGGGCAACCACTTAAGAATAGTCCGGTGTTCGGAGACATGATCATATTTACGCAAATTGAAAACGAATCGAATGCAGTTATTTAGAAGACGGTCAAGTTTGTCGAGGAGATCCGCATTCAGGTCAAAGTAGCACACGTCACCGTAATCGATGATAGGAAAAATTAAGGACTGTACAAGCATTGTTTTCGTATTTGAGGGTAAAAAGTTTCTCAAGCGGTACAAAGCCCGCAACGAACCAGTAACCTTCTGACTGACACGAGCAACTTGAGTATGCCATTTCATAGAGCTATCGATATGCAAGCCAAGATCCTTGACCTCAGTACTAAAAGGAACGACCGTACCGTCGAAAAGAACTGGTGGCAAGGTTGTACCATTCAACTTGCATAGACTGCGAGAGCTGCCAATGATGATCGCCTGACATTTATTAGGATTTACTGCCACACCAAATTTATCGGACCAGGTATTTATTGCTATCAGGTCCCGATTTAAATTGTCGATCAGATCTCGAATTTCGTCAACCCTCCCCTGACAGTACAACTGCAAGTCATCGGCATACAGATGATACGCACACTGAAGCTCAGAAGTAAGGAGATTAATAAAAATAGAAAACAGAAGAGGAGAAAGAATACCGCCTTGAGGAACACCAGTCTCCAAATCACACCAACATGATGAGGAATTCCCAACATGAACTGACTGCTGGCGTTCCTGAAGGTAAGAGGAGAACCATTCCAGTGCTCCGGTAATTAGGGCTCTTTGTAACTCTACACATGCCATACGTGTTTCAGGATGAAAGATTTGAATTCTATTTGGGCAGAACGAAAAGGAAGCATAATAAAGGAACCGTTCAGTTAATTGGTAGAAAAAAAACACTTTCAGTGTTTATCTTGCAAAAGAACTTACGATACAGCTGTAAACTAGAAAAAACAGTAATAAACGACTCTAAAATTGTAGATTAAAATATTTGTTGTAAACTTACATAAAATCTTCCAAGTCAACAACATTCGTGTATTGACACGCTTGCCCATCAACATTAAAGCACATGCTATTATAATCCCAGGCCTGCTGCTGATGGCATGGCAGGTTCTGGATCATAGGACGATGCGGGACGTAACTCACTGGCTGCTGAAACACTTCCTGAACAGGATAATATGGATGTACATTCTCGTGTCCATACGGCACGAACGGCACATTTCTATAACACTGTACTGAAGGACTTCGAAGGTTCGAATTATAATCACCATAACTACACTGAGCGTTAACCGCCTGCCTAGACCACTGACCAGCCATCGGGCACTGCAAATTCCATCCTACATCTTCGAAGGCCCCTACCACAGGGCACTCCTGAGGATACTGTTCGCCAAAACCGTTTACGAGCATTTTGGTATCCGAAATCTCGCATTCGTTTTACAGGGAACAGCAAAACAGTCCATCGAGGTACAAAAACAGCGAGCAACTGATAGCAGCAAAGATGTTCTTATCTACACTGAGGATAAAAGCCATACCATAGTAGCAAAAACTTGATAATAACAAAATTATTAGATAACATTGAATTATTCGACCCTGGCAAGTCTGGTTGGCAGTTGATATCGAATGTCTTATCGAGTTTTTTTGTGGATTTCACAATGGCATATTATTTTTAATTGTTTCGAGACGTGAGGGGAAAATCGATATAACGTCATTTATTGATTTTTCCACGATCATGACACCTTATCTTTATTAGACCAAAGGTGATGAAAGATTACGAGTTCCACTTAACTGCGAAGTGTCTAGTCTAGAAGTACTAGTCTAGAAGTACTACGTTTAAAATAACTTTCATCACGTGGAGTCGACAACAATGGTGTGATATGAAAATCGATTTCGTAATCTGTTTTTACCCAATCACTAAACAAACATCGACCAATGTCCGATTAACGATAGATTAATGTAAGTAAAGTAGCTTTTCCCAATTCCACATGGATACCAATCACTGTATCAAAAATAGATAAAATGTCGAATAAACCACACACTCAATTATAAATACTAGATAATTATTTTTGTTAATTAAGCATGACATAGTGCAATTGATGTGTTCCGTAGCTTATTAGACGGGTATCAGCGGTGCGACAAACAAGGATTGCTGACGAGCGGTATAAAAAAAACCAGTTGGAAAAGTCGACACCGACAGGATGGAGTCCTTTGGTTAATGAGACGAGACACTGGATTCCCTTCAAATAACAAGATAAATAAGCATTCCATATCACAGAATACAGAATTAACTCACATGGACAATTAACTGCTAATTGCCAAGCACATTTTACCAAGAATCTTACACTACTTGACCAAAAGGTTGAAGATGATGCAGTCCTCAATTTGAAGAGCAAAAGGCACGCAGAAGCCAAATGCAATAATTTAAAACGAATTTAAATATATGTCACACGTGGAGTCAACCGAAGCTGACCTAAATGTGCAAATTGTTGAGTGCATCGTAATTGTTCAACATGGTCAGACATTCTGTTATGAAACTCCAAGGTCCAAATTAAATAATGTACTCAAAAAATGAGTTTCCTTTAAATGTATTGCTTAATCGCAGTGATATGACTAATGGACTTTCACCGATCGATCAGTAGCTACCGACCATACCCTCGAATCTTTCACTTCGGCACCAACTATTGTCCTTTAGTTATTGGAGGAAGGAGATCGGGAGCAATGTAGGTTATGCGTGTAGTCGTTGCATACAACGCATCCCACGCAAATTGGAGAGTTCAGTTGCGATCGCAATGAGGAGTGAAAACATAATAGCTTTAGTAAATTGTTCTGTTTGGATCTGAGAACAGCGCTGTAGATCTATACCGTCTGCACACTGTTCTCAATTGGGTACACTTCAACGCCCATTATTCGCATGCAATGCTGTATGTTTTGCTTATATCGATTCGTAAAACCTCTACTGGAGGAAAAAAGTGGAAAGTTTATCCTTGACTTGTTGCAACACGAGTTTTCAATTTGTATTTCGTCTGACTTTCTTTTCTTTCTTCGAGATCACCAGAAGAGCCACATATCATAAATATGTAATGCAGCGTTTGGCTTATTGTGTCAGCCGACAAAACTCATAGATATTCAGCCCAACGCATTTGTGGGCGGGCCGCCGGGCGCCTCATTCGAAACAAAGGTTTAATTTAAACATGTTTATCTGTGTGTACTCATAGTATTATATGTAAGTATTTAATAATATGTATATTCAGATAGCGGTCATCATTGGCTGTTGACAGAATTAGCCGTTTACAAAAAAAACATAGTCTTCTGTTAACTATTATTTTACGAGTCTGAGATCTCTATGTAAACCGCAGTTAGTAGTAGCTTGTTTTAACAAGCATGGAAATTCAATGTTTACTCAAGAAGCAATTACATACTCTTTATGACTCAAGTGGCTTTGATGATTAACTGACAAAATTAAAACTAGGGAGATAAAATATAGTACAAGAAAAACAGGTAGACATTGAGGCTGATAAGTTAAACATTGAGATTTTGTGGCTTATGCGCCGTAAATTTCAATTGGCTAGATGTAGTCGTGGGGTTCTATCAGATCCCCGTCGCGGCCCTTTAATAGTGTTAAACGTCAAAAAACAAGCAGAATCAATTTGTTATATCGATTGGAGTACCAAAATAACAAATCCGATAGCGTATAGAAATTTTTCGAGCGCTTCAATCACTGATAGTAGACTATCTTTTACGTCAATGTAATCGATGCATTCTTATTTATTTCATATGCGTTGTTGCGAGGAACAAGCTTTGGTACATCTGATAAAGAATTATGTATTAGTCGTATTATATATATTTGAAATCTATGCTAGCTATTATTTGTCGATGCAGATGAATTCTCAACAATGTCGTAATAAAAATGCATTCAAGTTATTTTTTAGGTTCAGTAATGGATAAAAACGCCCAGTGCAAACGGGCCTCTCGAGATTTTTCGAACCAACCCAACACAATATCTCCAGCCATGAGTAGAAAAATTTTTAGAGAATCATCTTGTGAGAATCTTAAATTCAACTTAATTTTATGAATGGCAAAAGAATGGGTAACAGCATCCGCCTACAATCTAGCTAGAAAATTGTAATTTGGAAACTTGGCAGGCGATTTTGGTATCATGAATATTAAAATCCGCTTGCCAAGAATGATGTTGATGATAAGGGTGGTTTTCCCACTTATAACGAATTCATTTGCACATATGGTGAAAAAACGTAATGCTGACAAAAATATTAATCTTGGCAATAAGTTCCACTTCCTTAGCAATTCTAAAATTAGTACAGTACCACAGGGTATTATTAGAACTCATTATTACGAAGTACCGGTGCAGTTTACTGCAAACACTGGCATTACAATCAAACCAATGTTTTGGTGAAGAAGTTCAATTTTAGCTGGCTGTGACAAATCAAGAGCTAAAAATCTTCACATTACAGCTGTTTAAGTCTGATTTATGCTTATGGCCACAATATTAAAATGACATGCACAAAGTAAGCCATTTTAAATTACTTTCAAGGTATAAAGATACCATTATAAAGTATCAGTTACTAAACAATTGTGTCATACTTTTTTTTGCTCTAAACTTCATTAGATAGACTATCAGCCTTATCATTGACGTCACTCCGAATGATAAAAGTAACAAATAAGTTTTTAACTAAGCTGGGCTGGATAACGGTTCCTCCGTTTTTATTCCTGAAATAAAAAAAACTTCATGCCATAAAGTAACTAGAGTTCTTCAAATTTAATTCTGTCTTCACTTCTGCAGATAAAATCTAAAAATTTAGACAACAATGATGTCAGCATCTGCAATCAGTGCTCTCGAAGAGACCATATCTTCATTGTTATTTCGAGCTTTTAGAAGATCGGCAATTCTGATAAGAAAAGATAAGTTTATCAGTGATATCACGTGCCCTAATAACTTCCAAGTTGTTTTGAATGATAAGCAAGTGATTTCATTATCAATTGCCATTTTGGATAAAGGAACTGATTCTTGCAACAAAAAGAGTTTCAGTTAAGCCGGAAGTCATTTTACTTGACTCATTGATTGCTATCCTCTGCCGCCATCTTTGCTCGCAAACATGGGTCAATATGTTGTGGTTTAAGATTTTTAGGTCACTAACAATGCTGTGGTTTTAACAAATTCCAATAGGCTATATTGATAGCCAAAAGACAGTTGCTAGGGAATCTGGAATGGGCAAAAACAGTACTTTCACAAGTTATTATGCTTTGTGTCTGGGACTGTAGCTTCGCCTTATTTGTTTTTCTGATATTCAAAAGTGCCTGTTATAGTCTACTTGAAGTAAACGATTTGAGTTTGATCTTGCTCACATCACCACGCTTGGGTACAGGGTTCTTTAGTGGAGATGATAGGTCTTAATGCTAGACGGGGAATAATGAGGATGCTGTATCCACCATATTTTTGACAAAACTTTTTGTGCGTTGTAATGACAGCGACTCACACAGAGGGCCACAGGTTTACACAGTTTTTGGGTACTTCTTCTTCTTAGCGTGATGATGGCAATCTAAATTGTATCAGCCCAGAACTAGGGCTTTCAATACCGGTATTCCGGGATCCCGTAATACCGTGATCACGGATTTAATATGGGCCTTTTACAATACCGGTATTGACGCACCAATACCGTGATTACGGTATTACAAACATTAGATGTGATCTTATTCTTTCAATAGTTGTTATCTTTAGCTCACCCTCTCTCGCCACGCCTGAGACAATGCCCGAAATCAAGCTGTACTTATGTCGTTTTTGTTAGTCAGTTTCGCAAAGGCGACGGGATAACACGCAGACTTTGTCATTGTGTTGTGAATGTTGAGTTGACTTGTAAAGTTGTGATCTGGCGCGTATTTTTGCTAGTTTAATTAGATTACCGTCGTTGCCGCCTCTTCGAATATAAGAATAAGAGAAGAAGAATTTCAGAAAAAATATTAAACCTTTTTGTGTTATTGTGTTCTTATTCTTATATAAGTACTTTACATTTTTTTACTGTTCGACAGAAATTTTTATTAACTTGATTTATTTTGTTACTTGTTTGGTTTTAGATTTTTGTTTTTGTTTATTGCATAATTATAAGAATGTTTCTAAAATGCACACCAAATGATTGATAGCTAATTAAGCTATACTTACATTTATATAAATATTGATACCTATGTATTTTGATTACATGAGACATGATGACGCTTTGATAATAATAAGAAGTTTATATTTTTTTGATTTGTACTTTACAAAGTCTATGTGAAATGTCTTTCTGCAAAAAGACTAGTTTAAGTTTTGATAACGTTCTTAATTCCTCTCTCTCTCTCTCTCTGGGGTCGGTCTCTCATGTCTGAGGATCGTGGTCAGCATCAGAGTGCATCTGGAGCGAATGATCTGCCTCCGCCGGTTTCTGTCCAGGGCGTCTCTTACAACCGTGTAGAATTTGGATGCCGAGTCTTTAATTTGATCGGTCCATCTAGTTGGTGAACGACCACGCGACCTTTTGCCTTCAGTGTTCCCAACCACAATAAGTTTTTCCTAACTTTCATCGCCTCTGCGCACTGTGTGGCCGAAGTACGAAAGAATACGTTGTCGGCATAAGGTGGACAAGCGAGTTTTTATTCGGAGCTGGGTCAGGATCGATGCATTGGTGCGTTTCGCCGTCCAAGGTATTCTCAGCATTCCTCTCTAACATCAAATTTCGAATGCATCAATCCTTTGCCTTTCTCGGGACAGGATTGTCCACGTTTCTACTCCGTACAGGAAGATAGAGAAAACAAGAGCTCGTATCAATCTGATCTTAGTTTAGATACCAATCCCTCTTTTCTTCCAGATGTTGTTCAGTCAGGACATATTAGCATCTTTTGCCATCCCCATTCTCCTTTTTATCTCGGGGACACATCTGCCGTTACTGTTGATCTGGGAGCCCAAGTATATGTGCTCCCAGATCAACAGTAACAGTGGTCGACGTTATTAATGCCAGGAATGTTGCAGAAGCCATTTGTCAGCTTTCCGGCTCGATCAGCTATCATCACTTTGGTTTTTGCTCTGTTCACCGCTAGACCGATGTTGCCACTTTCTGACCCAAGTCGATGGAACAGCTCCCTCATATCTTCTATGGATGTTGCCACAAGAATGGTGTCGTCAGCATATCGGAGATTTAATAGTCTTTTTCCACCTATCCTAATTCCTAGTTTTACCTAAATAAATAATCAACCAAAATCAAATTGTTATATAAGAGAGCTATGTATAAAAGGTATTTATAATAAATAAGAACAATTAAGAATTATTTGAAAATAAAAACACTTATTTGAATGGTTTTAAATGTCCTAATTGAACTTGCGTTCAATACCGGTATTAATACCGTGATCACGGTATTGACTTCCAATACCGGTATTGAAAATATCCGGTATTTGAAAGCCCTACCCAGAACTGAGCTACTAGTTTGGCGCTTTCGGTAGCGTCCATCAGTTCCTGTAGTGAACAAACAGCAGGACACGCAGGACAAGATATTAAGTGCCCCATCATTTGTGTAACAGCACCACATTTACACTCCAGGGCAGAGTCATTAATCAATCAGAGCACTAAGAATACTAATATACTAATCGGTAGGATAATCTTAAATAAGTTAATAAGGCTACATCACATGGAGCGCATTATAATCTACGTTTCCTAACCATTACAGTACTTAAGAACAATAAAAGAACGCATTTGATACATCCACAATTGCGTTCGCATGCAGTAACATATTATTAGAGTAAATTAGTACTATAGACCAGTAGGTAGTAATATCAGTGTATCTAAACGTCAGTTGGATAATTTGCCACTACATCCTTTGATATAAGTGCCTATGTAATTTGCAAATTGTTGGTAGATAATAAATAACAACGTGTCAATTTAGAATGTTCCGTGGCGGTTAGTTTTTCTTTTTGCTAGCTTTGTTGTTATTCGAAAACTGAGCAAAATCCATCGATTTCCTCTTTCGAACCGTTTATGTGACACATTCTTGATTCTTATTTCAGAAACCGTTGCACAGACATCCTAGTATTTAGTCATCACGAAGATGTGTTTGTTAATGGTTGTGTCGAAATTAACAACTGTACTATTTCTTATAACTTCACAAATAGATGACATGATCATTTTATTAAGAACCCAATTCAATATTCTTTTATAAATAGTTGTTCAGTTTTGTCAAATTATCAGTTCCAAATATGGCATTGGACTTCACAACGCAGCCACAAAAACAAGTAGCGTCGTAAGAGAGTTCATGGACGCGTGTGCTTGCGCAGCACGTTAACCAAATGAAATAGATCATTGTGATAAATACAGCGCCAGTTTGCGCGTCCACCTTCTTTTGTTGTTTTTTCACGCGAATAAAATAGTAACTGAGAGACAAAGCGCAGTCTAAACCACTATTAGATATTAGATAGTAAAAATGAGGAAATGCATTTTGAGAAAAAAAAATTCTTCGCACCTGGGGGCCTACCATCACTGAATTAAGATTGAAGTAATACTATAAGAGATGGTGGTACAGTACCTGTGCGGTGTGGAAGAGACACTGACGCGAAAACCGTTACCATGTATTCAGGACATCATTCTGAGCCCCCATATAGGATTCTTACATCGGTTATTAAAAAAAAATAGCTGTTCCATACATTTTGACCATGTAGGTATTGCCTTTAGTAGGCAACAGCTGATTTTATTTTAATATTACTAAAGAGGTGGAGCAGAATAAGTTTGTATTACCAGAAAGTAATCGTGAAAAAGTTTAAGAAATATTAATTAGCTACTTTATTTGCTACAAAAATAATACGAGGAAATGCTTCTGGAGACACGTCACGAGGAAAATGAGAATAACCTATTTCTGCATATTGACCTGTTTTATTATTGGATGCTGGCTGGAGAATGTATTGTGTAATAGAAACGGTCGTTAAACGCTGTTTATGTTTACAGTTAGCCGACCTAGCTGGACAATATAATTATTTGCAATTTTTAGCATTTGATAAATTCCAGAATTTATAATGGGAGTCGGAAACTTCCCAAATGTAACTCTTTTCATACGGGATTATTCCTGATAGTCCAAAAAGAAAAAAAATCTACAATAACTTTACTTTTGGAAGTCGGTGGCAAAAAGATAATGAAAGAAACAAAGTCACCGTCTTACCGTTTTTAGCTGTAGTACCCAAACAAATTCTTGTCATGAATTAATTTTACATTGT
Source organism: Noctua janthe (assembly GCA_910589295.1). NCBI lineage: Eukaryota > Metazoa > Arthropoda > Insecta > Lepidoptera > Noctuidae > Noctua > Noctua janthe. The sequence continues at coordinate 12,360,655 of OU342563.1, read as the reverse complement.
AGTTTTAGAACTTATTAAGGAAGGAACCAACATGTAATCAACAATACAGGCCAAGAAGAAAAGCCATGAACATTTTAATGTGACAGATGAGACAAGTCGGAAAGTATATCTTTTCACATAAAAAAAGAGTTTTTTTTAAATCGATTCATAACTGACGGAGTTATTAGGTAACAAATATAAAAAAAAATACAACCGAATTGAGAACCTACTCCTATTTTGAAGTCGGTTAAAAATAGGATAGAATAAATAACATTAACAGATTTGTATTGTTTTTATTTATTTAATGGTAGTTATATAGTATTTGTCTGAGAAGAGAGGAAGGTGAAGGGGAAGGGGGGATGGGGAGAGCTTTGACCAGCAGAGAGCAATAAAAGCAGAATAAAAAAATGGCTAAATGGCCCGATAAAAGTGAATGACTTAATTTTTTAGCATCCTAAAGGAACAGGAATAACAACAACATTTTGAAGGTCTTCCAATCTTGTTGCTTATTCCACAATTCAAACGTAGGTCTAATAATAAAATATTTAAGTTTCGATTGAAACTCTTTTAATTACATCCATTATAAGTTCAGTGTAAAAAAACCACAAAATAAGAAGAAGCTTTTATAAATGCATAAGAAATATTGAGGAGTTTGGGATTGCCTTATGCACGGGATTTACCTGTTCCATAGCGTAATGACGTTTTACAAAACAATTAACATTTCCTCGAATTCGAGTGACCATTAGTTTAAATATTATTGACCTCGCATATTATCTATTTTCCAACTCATCATCTGCCTAGCCTTTTCCCAACTATGTTAGGGTTGGCTTCCAGTCTATCCGGATGCAGCTGACCTGTATTTCACATGGAGCGACTGCCTATCTGACCTCCACAACGCAGTTAGTACTAGGTAATACCTACGATACCCCTTGGTAAGACTGGTTGTCAGACTTTTGAGCCACTGACTACCTGTAACGCCTGTCAAAGATCTACAAATGACAGCCGGGACCGACGGCGTAACGTGCTTTCCGAGGCACGGAGGAAACTCGGTACGTAATGGGTGGTCACCCATCCACAGACCAACCTAGGCAAGCACAGCTTAACCTAAAGATCTGTTCTGATTTAGCCATGAGCTATCTATTTTCCAACTATTCTAGTTTAAACAAAGCACAAACCCATTTGTAAGATAAGTAAATAAAAAGTCACTACTGTTTTGTCTTAATGAAGAAATCTGCACGCAATTAAAATCTCTTTCTGGGGCTGCAGTCTCGACATGGATAGCGACAAAAATCGGTCGTTAAGTCATAACGATGTCAAATTTCTTTAATAGATTTTCAACCTTAAGATTTCGAAATAAGGTTGAAAATCTATTAAAGAAATTTGACATCGTTATGACTTAACGACCGATTTTTGTCGCTATCTATGCCGAGACTGCAGCCCCTGGAAACTGCAATAAAATTATCGCTAAGATAAACCTGAACCGAACGATGGCCTAGAAATCGAATAATTCACCGAAATGATAATTTATCTCGCTCCGCGCAAATTGACTTGAGGAGATGGAAAGCCAGCCTTTTACTAAAATCCTGTCGAACGATAAAATTGGAAATTGTTTGGTCCGTGACTAAAATACATCATTGTCATGACAACTTCACGGATGAAACAATTTCAGTAGATCGTAAATCAGAATGTTAAACTGCTTTGAAAGGAATATAGGTACATGGCCAAACTTAAACATAATCATGATAAATACAGCAATATTTTAAGTGTAACGTTTTTATTGAACTGTCCCACTCCTGGACTAAGGCCTCCCCAATTCTTTCCACTGCTAACGATGTTGTTTCTTCAAACTAGATGTGATGAAATGTATCAAGACGTAGTAAAACATCGCATTTAGGTCATTCTCTATGATGTCGACTCCTAATGCATACGTATTCTAGAGTTTTTTTCCTTACGTCACCAAATATAGAGTTCAAAATTAAACCGCTGGTTTTGCCACAGCTGTTGTTTAACAAGCACTATGTTGGTCCCTATCAAAACCAGCATATAATGGTCTTATTTAGTATCCTTTTATTCTGTTTTTTTTATTACTATCAATCAACATCATGCAGACCACGGCGAACGGTAGCTGTTGCTGGTTTTGCATAGTATCTGCTTACCCTTTTGAAAATAACAACCGTCATGGTTAATCTATGGCCTCTACATGACGTCACGTATTTCAAGTATCGTGTCTTTCAACAACTTAAGTTCATGTTTATATGCAAACTGTTTACATTATCAATATCTTTATGTTATGTTATTTCGGAAGCTGGAAGTAGGCAGTTAGTAAGTACATGTTACATAGTGCCTTTAAGAAAAGTTAAAAGCTTTTATCACATTACAAGTCTGAACAATAATATCTAAATGGTTTTCGAGAGGAACAACCTTCACAATTTTCGAGGAAGAATTGGCAGGAGTGTGTGAGATCTGTTCTTGGGAAAACAGCTTCAGCGCAACAAAAATTAACAGAGGATTTGGCATCGAAGGATGCAAATAGCGCAGAGGCAACAACTGATTCCAAAGACTCTATGAGTGAATGAAGACCTTTACGAGATAGACCTTCTCACACACCATCCCATCCTCAAACTCATACTAACGCATGATACTGTATTTTAGAAGGTTGCTAAAGGATGAAACTGACTCCCATAATGCCAAACACTTTATTTGATTGATGATCGAAACGTTGGAAGTCATAGTCAAGTTATCATGATAATCTGGATCTATTCAAAGATCGAGTGAATCGGTTTCTTCTAGGCAAGCGTGCTCCACCCTAGGCAGCATCATCGCTTCACATCAGGCGAGTTGCGACCAAATGCAGGCCTATCTAAAAAAAAATATTTAAAACTGTTGCGAGAGAGTACACTGCCATCCGTTGCCTGGCATGGGAATGTGGTGTACTAGTATTTGCATTTTCAGAAGTTCTAGTCCTGAGAAGTCTGTTACAATTTATACGTTCTCATGGCATATTTGCACATGATTAACGTTCGTAATGATGATGGCGATATCACGACCTATCATTATTTCTACTTCTGTACAGGTAGTCATTGTTATGTCAGGATGTGCAACAGAATCCATCCATCTTTCTATTAAAATCCAATTTGCGAACTTGCAAGATTGGTAATTGCGAATGATCGCCCCACGGTCGTTTGTGATGACCTGAGGCGAGAGGATGTTATACATAGCAGAGGTAATAGGTAAATCTGTAGTTCTAATGATGTACTGGTAAATCATGCCAAAAGGGGCAAAAGGATTATGTTCACGCAAAGGAAATCATGCCTATGATCTCCTTTGCGCAAACGTGATCTTCAGAAAATCATCAATCAATCTCCTTCTCTCGTAGGTAATGTACGTTTTATAAGGATAGTTCATGACCAAAGCTATCAACGATGATTGCCACATCGATATCAACACTGGTGGTGACTGTGCGTTTGGATTCCTGACGAAAGAATCGACAATATTACAGATTTCTTTTGTTGATCTGTCATTTTGTCGATTCTTCCATCGACAAAACCCGTGTACGCGGGCTGAGATGAATTAAACACCGTAGGTATCAAAATTGTATCCCCTATCCCACATTTTTTTGTTTTGCCCTGTGCGAGACTAATAAAGACTTTTGCTTTCTTATCTTTCTTTCTTTCTATTATTCCAGAGCAATTCTAGAAAATCTAATAAGTGTATCCAACTTGTTTGTTAAGTCGTTTCGAACTGATTCTTAGTACCTAACAAACATCCTTCTTTTAAATTACTAATATGTGTTTGGACTACTTCTCCAAAGTGCGAATTGTTCCGATTGAAATACTAAAAAGCCTGGTTATTAGTGATAAAGGTTCTAGGTCACAGGTTATTTGACCATATAAAACTTTTTATTTATTTTTAATTTTAACAAAAGTAGAGCCCTAGAAGGAATCAATTACCATAGCGCTTGGTTGGGTTACTTTCAGTGGAGTACTAGAATAATTAAAATGAAAATCAAATGGAATTCGAAATTGAAGTAATAATAACATAAGTTTCGTTAATTACGCAGATCATAAATGAAGTTGTTAATTTCAAGTTAAATTAAGTTTTAATAACATTTATTAGTTTTTATCTATCAAAAGCAAGTCAGTTGTCAGTTATGAAGAAAAATCGTAATTGATATGGTCAAGTTATCAAAATGCAACTTTATTGAATAAACAATGATCATAAATTATTTATTACTGAGAACTCTTGATTTATTTCTTGGTTAGCAAGTAAAAAATGAGGAAACTGAATAGAAATTCGTACAGCATTTTAGAGCATCGCAATGATGTTTGCACAGTTTTGTTTAAATAAGTAAGTACTCAAGTAGTTAGATAAAAAGATCTTATAGTGCTTGAACTGACGATTTGTCCACTGAAAATAGAATAAAAAAAAAAACATCATAATTTATTTGGGTCATTGACTTGACTAAAGACAGGTTCGTGGCTAAATAATAACAGCCGCTCGGGTCGATCTTTAGGTTAAGATGTGCTTGCCTAGGTTTGTCTGTGGATGGGTGACCGCCGATTACATACCGAGTTTCCTCCGTGCCTCGGAAAGCATGTTAAGCCGTAAGTCCCGGCTGTCATCTGTAGATCTTTGACAGTCGTTACAGGTAGTCAGTGGCCCAAAAAGTCTGACAACCAGTCTTACCAATGGGTATCGCATTACTCAGTACTAACTGTGTTGTGGAGGTCAGATAGGCAGTCGCTCCATGTAAAATACTGGTAATCAGCTGCATCCGGTTAGACTGGAAGCTGACCCCAACAAAAGGCTAGGCAGATGATGATGACTTGACTAAAGATGGAATTGGATTCCAAGGGGACATAACCACGGCGAGTTATGGGCTAGCTCGCCGTCCGGCCGTCTTATGACGACAGGCCGTGTCGACGGCGCGTTCGTGTTCCACGCGCGCATCAAAGAGGTCAGCAAATAAGTAGGGGTCCGCATGGACCGATGCCTGCCAGGGCTGCGGGACTCTTCGAAAGAGATACCGTGGCCCTGGAACACAAAGGGTAAAGAAGGAACATGGATGGGTTTTAGTCAGTACAAGTCTGACACTCCCTTCCGCTCCGCCCAGAGTGGGCGGGGGGGTCATTTGATAATTTCCCATCCGGAAAAAAAAAAGAGGACATAACCTTGAATGTATACAAGGTGGATGGGACACCGATGCACAAACGGTTACCACGTATTAAGAACGTCATACAATATTAAAATATTTCATCGGTAATTAAAAAAAGATTCTGCTGTTTCCTAAAAAACTGCCATACCTACACGTCAAAATGTTTGGAACAGTTGACTTTTCAGTGTCCCTTCCACCAATATAATTCACTTATTAGCTGTATATAAAACTTAAGAGCATATTTTGAGAACTTACTGAAGAAAAAAGATTTTTAGCGGTTAGCATACCGCGAAATGTGGATGGAAGGAAGGGAGGCCTTTGCCCTGCAGTGGGACAGGCTTATAACTAAAGTACTGCTGCACCTAGCAAGGCGCAGTGATGACAGGTAGAGTAAGGCTGTCACCAGATGGTATCCAACGGGGTGAGTCGTCCGGCGGCGAGATGGGCAGACAACAAACTTGCCATCAAGAGAAAACCCTAGATAAGACTGGTACGTGAAGGCACAAGAAAAGAGAATTATAAATCATCAAGTAGGATAATTATCTGGGTATATAACATAACATCACACCTGTAATCCCTGAAGGGTTAGGCATATGTGTACCTAATAGTACACCCACATTTCAATAGGGGGCGAGCCTATTGCCATCAACTGGGTGCAAATCCAGACTCCGTGGCTGCTACTGAGAAATTCCTGATGGAAAAACCCAATAACATATGGTCTGACCCGGGAATCGAACCCAGGACCTCATGCTCAGCAGTCGTGCTTGCGACTGCTAGACCAACAAGTCAGTCAAGTTGATCTTGGGATATGTGTGTTTATAATACATTAAGTAATGGATTAATTTAAGGAAAAATAAGGCTTGTACAAAAACAATAGGTACACCTTTGGTTTACCTTACTAAGATAGCTCTGTATGACATTACTCTAGTCATTTTAATTCAAGTCTGACGTACCTACTGGTGCAGTAGTATTGGCGCTGGCTATGTTAGGTGCCACTCCCACCAAAAAAAGTTAGTTTATTAGTAGTTTCGGCATTGTATTGGTACTAAAGTAAAAATTCATCTTATAAATTCAAGATGGTGTCTCATGAAGATATCTGGGGTTACTATTTCATAATTTTAAAAGCCCAGACACAAGCTGGACATTTGAAAAAAAAAAACTTACTTTTTTCTTTTTACATCAGTTAATTCAGTTTATTGTATTATGGCAAGTACCAACACCAAAAGAAAGGGGTAGGTCAGGAGAGAGCCTCTGCGAAGGGGTCGGACAGATCAGGCTAACAAAAGAAAATGTATTCAATGTAGACATAAATTCTTTCCTGCTGTATAAGTGTTAGCTAAAGACAGGAAGAAAAGTCTCAAATGACTTAGTGACACACCTGCCTGTAGATTATGTAAGTAGGTAAGGTATTCATAAATGAAAAATATTAATAATTTACTTTGACACATATTTATAACAATATTAATAAAGTATGAAAAAGGATAGTCTGAACACAAAAGGACAATTTTAAGGTTTTTTTCGGTTGGTGTATACATAACGGAGCACTGAGGAAAAAATACCTTTTTCGTTGGGGAAACCCCTTCCCCCCTTTGGGCACCCCGACGTTAGGTTAGTTAAGTTACTTTAAACCCTGTAGACAGAAATAGGAGCCCCGCGTAGCGGGGCTACGTCGACTATTTCATAGTACCCCGTTTCATATCCACAGACCTTTTTTCTATTAAATAATATCATCCCGCATGGACCTTACTTTCAACCCACATACCTACATCATTTTGGTTTTATGAATCTCATTTGAATTGCACTCCGCACTAACAATTTTTTATCTTAGGAAATCTGTAATCTCAGCAGGACTAAGTAAAAATAAATGATGATGCAATAAAAAAATTACATCGTAAATTCGAAAATATCTTTTCAGTTCCTGAGAGTTTAAACTTAACCATTTTTAATATAGTAAATGGTATTGTGTACCATGCTTTGTTTGTCATTAATTTAGCGAAGAATTAGTTTTACAAATATCTTTGTTGATCTTTGCACTGTGTTGCTAGAGCAAATTTTGGCGAGCAGTATTTTAGTTTTTATTCTCAAACATGCAACAGGCACATGTAACATGTTATCAAGTCACCCAGAATCTTTGTTATGGTCGTCTGATAAGTGAGGATGGGGAAATAACTCATGATCAGTAATATCAACCTAATATGTTTACAACATAGTCAATTTTTTATCACTAACCTTCAAGTAATCACAGGAAATGTTAAACGCAAACAAATATTATAAAAAGAAACCAAAGAATAGAATGGCCCTTTGGGTCCCGTTACACTACCTGCGCCGTAGTAAAACGCCATAAGATTGTTTTTTGGAATTGCTAATTGTCTTTACAAGGTTAACTTACCTTCTGTGTACGATATAATCTCGTCAAATAACCAAATATTGAAGAGAAAGTTCAATGATTATGATGACACTTGGCAATCAAGCTAACAGGAAAAAATAGAAATCATACATTACGATCCCATTACTATATTTCATTGAAATTAAGTCATAGGTTATGTTATAAAAAACATCCAAATAATTATAAACACATACCTCCTTTTCTGATTAGCAGGTTTCGAAGACATCTCTGATTTTATCATGCAGGCACTATTAGGAAACTTCACGATACGAACACAATCTTAGAACACTGCCAAGGAGAGTATCATATCGCTTTCGACGTTATGCTTTTTGGTTTGTTTGATCATTCACCACTAATTAGTTTCACTAATCACAATTTAGGTCATTTTACAATGCACTACACATAAAAATGCACTTTGTTATCGTGAACTTGCACAGTAGAAACACGAGATCGAAAACGAAGTTAGTACAGAAGTTGGTTCTATGGCGATTTGATATTTTTGTGATGAAAACGGAATGTGACGGGGATCTCATTGGTTGAAAGTACGCGCTAACGTGGTAAACACCAATCGTATTTTTCGTACGTTCACAGAGAACCAACTTTACGTGTCAGTTTTGCTTATAAGACAGCATCAAGAGATGGTGCTATCTAACGATATATTATTCCTTCACTAACACCGAAAGATGTCACTAGTAGAAGTGTCCGGCAAATATTTTACATTTGCATTGTACTTTGTTTAAAATATTTAATATTTTCCAATAAACGAAGTCATTTATTGGAAGCAGTTGTATGTTTTTCTTCACATTTTAAAACAAGTTGCAAACATAAATGACGTTTCGTTATGCTCATGCAGTACTTTGATAACATAACAGATGGCAGCACTGCCCTGAAAGATTATCAATATTATTGTCAATGGTCCGTAGTGATGATAAATGGCCACCAGTGTGATCACCTGTTTAGCCTTATATTTTTTTATTATTTTGATGATGAACTTTATGGAACAAAAAATAATTGTTCTTAATAATCTTATAAGGACTCAGTTGGGGTAAACATGATTTTAACCCGGGCAATGCACATCAGGTCCTACTTGGTCTACCTGTATTGTTTTCCTCGACACCTGTCGCCCCTATCGGTACGGTCTACCTACCCAAAGGGTTTCTAAAGCAATTTACACGGGCACTTATAGAGGAACAAATAGTATTTGATTACCTAACCTACTTGAAACTCAATAAGCACAATGCAAACAAGACTACCTATCGTAACTAGTTCCCAGGATTTGAATCGGGGAGAGAAAACAAACAAACACGGTTTTGATTCCTGGTTCACAGCCCCCACTCAATAAATGTAGTTAGGTAAGTATGTACATCTATGGTATGTATGTCCACACTGCCAGTAGGAAATATCCTTAGACAATGTCAATACATTGTCTAAGGATATTTCCTACTTTCAGTTTCAAAAAGATATGAACGGTATATGTAGTTTAAAACCAACAGATAGTTGTAAGCCCTTTTTTCAAAATTTAAAAATATTAACACTACCATGTTTATATATATTGGAAGTCGTAGTCTTTGTAAAACGCAACTTGCATTATTTAAAAAATTATAGAATTCAACGTAACAATAAAAAAATATATTTCCCTGACAGCAGTAGAACTACTTTGTTTAGCAATAGTATTTTTTGGATGGCACCTCGACTTTATAACCATTTACCAAAATGTATAATAAATTTAAAAAGTATGGACATATTTAAATGTAATGTTAAAAAAATGTTATTGGTAAAATCTTATTATAGTGTTAATGAATATTTGTGTGACAAACTCTAAATAATGTTTATTACTTAAGTTTGAATTAAATTGCGTATTTCAAAATGATTAATTAATGACATTTTAGCATAATAGATTAACTTTGACATTATTACTTTGACATTATTTACTTTGACTTTAATTGACAAATTTAATAGACATGTAATTTTGAACTTTAATGTATTTAAATTTTTAATTTAGGGACTAACCACTTCCCAACTAAATGTTGCATGCCTAGTGCAGAATATGGTGACACTAACAACTTTCCTGTTCTTCAAAAACCCACCTGTATAACTACCCATATTTGCAATAAATGAATTTGAATTTGAATTTGAACTTGTTGCTGGCACATTTATTTAGTGAATTCCAAATTCTAAAAATAAAATTTACTGCAGTACTCCTATACATTTTCTTAATTACGATTTTTGGTTTAACTGTCGATGGAAACATGTACAAGATGCCTAATTTCCGTTTTCACCAATACTAAGTAACAGCTAATTGAATGCCAAATGTCGGTTTTCACCAACACTATATAACAGCCAACTGAATGCCTTATGTCCGTGTTCACCAACCCTAAGTAACAGCTAGGTGAATGCCTACCGTCCGTCTTCAGTAACACTAAGTGATATCTAACTGAATGTCCAATATCCGTTTTCACCAACAGTGAGTGACAGCTAACTGAATGCCTAAATGCCGAATGAAGTGAGTGATACCAGACCTAATTTGCAACGATTTCGCCCCCGATAACTCCGATAAATCACCCTGTATAATATAATGTACATACTTTCAATCATAAACGCTTCTGGAATTAGAAGTGCCAACAATACCAATCTTCATTCAGGCATTAAACTTCTGAAGTACGAGTTCATACGTACGTACTTCGAAAGTTTACAGAGTTATCTCTCCACGTCAATTAGGTTGATTTTTAGTATCAATGAGAACAAAAAAACACGAAAGTTCATAAAGATAGTATTATCCGACACCAAGGCATCGTTTCGGGGCTCATTACTTATCCGATTGAGATCTCTATGGTCCATTTGTGGGACGGGACGTCGGACGGAACATTGATCAACCAACCGTCCGAAACTCCGAACTGGCCAGTGACAAATAGGTGATTCCGGTGAGAATACCGGCCTTATTATTTTTGACGTATCTAGAGGCGGCCATCTTGGAAATTAAGATTTGGTTTCGTGATTGTAGAAAACAATTAATCAATAATTAGAACTGTTTTGGTGGGGTTTCAGTTAAATTAACAAATGGACTGGAGACAAATTAAAAAAAACACAGCTGGCAGGCACATCACGAAGGCGTACCTAACAGAAATTTATACAAGTCTTGTGTAAGCAGAACACCCACATTCCGTCCCATTGTCTTTGTTGATATTTAAAAGTACTGAAAACGAAAACAAAATTGATATTCGTACCAAAACCTACTGCTATTTTCATTATCATTCAGTCAGATTGCATAAAAATCCAAATAAATTAACTCAATTATTTATTTTAATTAACAAATTGCACCGATGAGGTAGATAAATCACGGTATAATTGCATTGGTGCGAGAAACACTCGGGTTCTAATGAATGCCATTAATTTTATCTTTGAAGGGACTGCATAGAGCCTGCCAGAGAAGCGTGAATGAATGAAAAAAATGTTTTAAATAACTTCCATTTGTAAGGGTCATTCATTCTAGAATTGTCTGTGGAAAAGTTGGTTATTCTGAGTTAGTTATTACAAGTTCTAGTAATATACGCTAGGTGGCCTACCATGACGTCTTAAAGCAGGAGTAATTCAAGTGTGGGAAAAAGATGACGGTAGACGACCTGTATAGCTCTGTCTCCTTCCCACACTGCCCCAACCTAAACCCCCAGGTATGTGTTATAGTCACGAGGTACCTATCTCGGTACTTAATATCCTAGGTAGCCTAGGGCCTAGGGGTGAAAACAGTAAAAACTGCGAGAGAACTAAACTAACTATCCAGGAATCGTACCCAGGATTCGTACTCAGCAGTGTGCACGCGACCACTGGACCAATCGAGAACCTAACAAATGCAAAATTAAATGGCGGAAATATACCCACTATACTATACAATGAAATTCCATGAAATCTACATTCAGTGCCTTGCCGTAACATGCAAGCAATCTATCATTCATTCACAAAATGACAAGCGTGCCACACGGTTTGCGGTTGACCATATTATCGTGCATTATAAATAGAAATTCTACAAACTTCCTATTTATTCCTTAACAGGCCGTACATTTACAACCGAACGATTATTGTTTACCATGCCAGCTTTATTTTATTTAGGTCCTGTCGGTAGCATTTTACTACAAAACGCCTACTATATCTTGACCCCCGGTTAAATAAGAACTAAGTTCGCCAAATTCAGAAAGTTCGATCTTAAAGGTGAAGCAGCGCTTGCTAAGGTCGATCCGCGGATGGGCGAACATCTAATACATATTTCTCCGTGCCTCGGAAAGCACGCTAAGTCCCGGTTGTCATAAATAGATGCTTGACCGTCGTTACAGGTAGTCAGTGCGCCGAAAGTCTGACAACCAGTCTAATAGGGGTATCGTATTACCCAGTTGTGGAGGTCAGATAGGCAGTCGCTCCATGTAAAATACTGGTATTCAGCTGCATTCGGTTACTCTGGAAGAACACTGGACATCATCTGATGATAATGAGCTTATTTCTTAATTTTACATCAATAGTCTTGACTAGCAGCGCTGGTATGAAGTGTCAAGCGATACTGGACAAAGTCTAGACTTCAGACGAGAATATCTTCCATCATACTTAACAAACGGACCGGCTCTTTGGCGCCTGCTAATAATTCCAATCCTACAATATATTGTTATAGTCCTAAGTTCCATTTTCTAATCCTGGTTTATATTCTAGTGCAATTTAGTTCTTAATTGGAATAATATTCATGGTGCCAATGACGTGTGGTCGCGTATTTCTTCATGAGTAGATTACAAAAGGGGCTAAGTACTAGGTGGCAAGCAGTTGGTCCTTCATGAGGACTTTATCGTCCCAGCCGCCGCAGGAGACGCCCTGGGCGTCGGGAGTCACGTGGTGGCTCCCGGCCACCGTAGGCGCGGGCCTGTGGACGGCGAGTTATGAGCTAGCTCGCCGTCCGGCCGTCTTATGACTACAGGCCGTGTCGACGGCGAGTTCGTGTTCCACGTGCGCCTCAAAGAAATGTCAGCAAATAAGTAGGGGTCCGCATGGGCCGATGCCTGCCAGGGCTGCGGGACTGTTCGAAAGAGATACCGTGGCCCTGGAACACAAAGGGCAAAGAAGGAACATGGATGGGTTTTAGTCAGTACAAGTCTGACACTCCCTTCCGCTGCGCCCAGAGTGGGGGGGGTCAAATGACCCCCCCACTCTGGACACATGATTTCCCATCCGTAAAGAAAAAAAAAAGCCAGGAAGCCACCACATATTCTCATCACGGTTGACAGGAATGACGCCTAGTTAATCCCAGTTACCTGTAAATATTGTTTTCAGTTAATCCAGGACGTTTGTTTTGACCTCTATTACAAACATGTGCTCGACTATTAGTGTAGTACGCATTTCTAGAACAATCCACTGTTTTTCAGTAGATGTTTCTAAAAGAAACTGCCTCGTAGGAGTCGTAGGTCTAGTGGTCGCAAGCGCGACTGCTTCGCATGAGGTCCTGGTTTCGATTCCTGGGTCGGGCAAAGTGTTATTGGGTATTTTCATTAGGAATTTCTCAGTGGCACCTACGGAGTTTGGATTTATGCCCGGTTGACGGCAATTGGCTGGCCCCTATTACATGGGACTTGAACATAACTGGCGAAATGTGGGTGTGCTTGTTAGGTCCACCTCTGCCTAACCCTTATTGGGATACAAGGCGTGATGTTATGTTATGTTTCTAAAACAATCATCATCATGATCATGATTTAGCAGCTTTGTTTAGCATAATCAGCCTATTAATGTTCCCACTGCTGGGACGCAGGCCTCCTTTCTATGAGAGGGAATGGGCTATAATCCACCACGCGGGCCCAGTGTGGGTTGGTAGATGTCACATGTCTTCGATTTTTTGGTTCTAGGACATGCCGGTTTCCTCACGATGTTTTCCTTCACCGTTTTGAGAGCAGTGGTGATGAAATAACTTACACAAAGTAATGCTCCTGGCTGGGTTCGAACCCACTACTTACTACTCGTAAGTCGGGGTCTCCACCACTTTGCCACCGCTGCTCACTTTCTCAGCTTTGTTTACTCACTGATAATTAATTAATTTTGGGTTACCCCCTGTTGTTTTCTACTTTCCTAGTCTTTCCGAGTCCCAACCCACTCAGACCACGTTATTGTGCAATGTGGTAAGTACCTATGTAATTAAATAAGTAGTTAAAACTGTAGCTGTAGGTAGTCTGTCGGTACACAGCAGCCATCTTTATTAACATTGTACAGTGCTACAACATACCAGAGCACTACTTCATGATCTCTGCCTTATTGAGACATAATGTCATCAAGTACCTACCTACATCTACACTTGTCTTCTTAATATATAAAAATCACGTGTCACTATATTCGTTCACGCTAATCTCAGAAACGACCCAACCGAATTCAATGAAATTTTGTGAGTCGATGGCGGTTCTTTTATACAAGCGTAACAGCTTGGCTTGCTCTTATAACCTACCTACACTCTTCATGATGTTAGTGGAACAGTCTGCTTGCCTTAATGCGGTCGCACTAATCTTCACTATATCAGCACGCCACTACATCAGCTGATAATATTTAAAGCGTCAATTAAAAGTAATGACTCTATCATAAGGGATCGTTAATAAAAGTCTTGTTTAAACGATTCGAGGAACAAACTCAGTCATTATGTGTTATTTTACATAAAATAAGTGTACAATTACTTAAGATTACCTAGACAGGTACTTTATAATCTACTCGTAATAACTCTGTACTCAGTATCTACACAGTCCACTTAGATACAAAATCCTAAACACGACATTATTACAATCCTACTAATATTGTATTTTATGTTTGTTTATTTACCTAAACACGCAAAAATAGCTGAACGAATTGGCACACAGATAGTTTAATAACACTTTTTTTTTTAATTTCCTGAATACACGCAGACAAAGTCACGGGCAGAAGCGAGTAGATAATAATTATGAAGTCTTAAGAGGGAACAGGGCCTGCGAGGTAGGTATTTGAAGAAACTATCGCCGTCGCGCTGCGTCAAGCCTGCTCCCGTAGATTGCGATGGAGGCAGCAGATTATATCACAAAATTTTGACGAGATCGACGTTTCGCATTCCTTTTTTTTTTTTTAAACTGAACCGATTCAATTATTTTTGACATTACAATTTTAAGAAAGAGTATGTCTAGGTTCCCATCAATTTCAATTATGTGAAAACCTTATCGAATTTGTCGGGTAGTCCTTTAATCACGGGCGTAAAAATGGGGCATTTCTTGTAATTTTTGGAAGGTCATATTTTCTTTACTTATAGTTGCTAAAAAAAGGAAATAATTTCCATTATCATTTTTTTTTTCATAAAATATAGGTCTACTGTAGAGTAAACCTAGATTTTATGAAAAAAAAATTGCTGCAGAGGCATTATTCAAGAAGAAATAAGGGGAATACATTTGTATGAAGAATAGCAGCCTCTGTCCCCTCTTAACTAAGCACATGCCAGTATAAGTGATATGGATATTTCAACAGTTAGCCTAAGAGCCCTGACTGGTAAAACAGGTTTCTTACTTAGTTGGTTATCAACAGGTACAAACTAGGTACCTACTTTTCAAAAATGCCAGATCTGATAACAGAAGCACCTTTATCCCTCCTTATTAAATGTTTTACTAGATGCTGATCTGAGAGACATCCACTCTTTCAAATTGTGTCCATTTACAAGGCGTTGGGTTAAGCGAAGCGAAGGAGATACTATGTATAAAGGAGTGTTCATGTGTATTAGTATCTACGCGACTAAACCTGAAATCATCATCATCATCTTCCTAGCCTTTTCCCAACTAAGTTGGGGTCGGCTTCCAGTCTAACCAAATGCAGCTGAGTACCAGTATTTTCCATGGAGCGACTACCTGTCTGACCTCCACAACCCAGTTAGTACTGGGTAATACGATACTCCTTAATAAGATTGGTTGTCAGACTTTTTGGGCCACTGACTACCTAACGACTGTCAAAGATCTACAAATGACACCCGGGACCAACGGCTTAACGTGCTTTCCGAGGCACGGAGGAAACTCGGTATGTAATGGGTGGTTACCCATCCACAGACCAACCTAGGCAATCACGGCTTAACATAAAGATCGACCTGAGCTAAACCTAAAATATGAAAAGAATAATCCTTTACTTAACTGTCTTTGACTTTTGGACTGCCTCGTTGAATTAGTGGTCGTAATTGCGACTGCTGAGCATGAGGTTTTTCCATCAGGAATTTCTCAGTAGCATCCACGGAGTCTGAATTGTGCCTGTTGATGGTAATAGTCTTGCCCTCAACTACATGGCACTTAAACATAACTAGCGAAATGTGAGTGTACTATTAGGTACACCTCTGCCTGACCCTTCGGGGATTACAGGCGTGATGTTATGTTCTTCTCTTTCCTTTCCTACTTATGTACCGTGTGTGACAGACAATAATAATTAATGAAATTAGCGAATGTTAAAATCGCCAAATTCCATTGTGAGTCTAGAGTACCCCATTGCGTGTACCTAAGTCAGAATTGTTTTATTATTTTACTTGAATTGGACGGAATTGTCTTGATGATTGATAGTTAACATTCAACAAAGTATCTTCAGATAAACTGCGCTTCGGGAATTCACATAGACATACATTTACGTACCAATGAATTATCTATTTGTCAGATCCGGTCATTGGTACGGACATAAAATGTATCGTAAGTACGCCAGTAGTGACATCACGCGACCTACTTACAAGTCTACCCACACCACAGCGTGCTTCTACAGAGCCGTGATGTTTACAGCTCGAGGCGAGAACGACATTGAGGGTCTGATCGCAGCGGAGTTGAGACGTCCCGGAACTGTAACCGATTCATTGTGCCCCGTGTTATTGTGTTAAATTTTAATTTCAAGTAATTTATTAGTTTATAGGAACAGTGTATCGCACCCAGTGTATTTTCATTGCACGACCCATCTTCTGCCCACATGATGTATGAGCCTAATGGCATAAATCCTGACAATCCGACATATTAATCAACTCCGCAGTTCAGCTTTCCACATGCTCTCTCCCAAGTTGCGCCATGCACGGCCATATCGTGGCCATATCACTCTCGCTATAAAAAAAGAACACTAACACCAATTTATCTCTAAGTAATTCAATTATCTACCTGCCACAATCGTAACATCAGTACAAACTCGCTCTAATTACTTGTCCGACATATTTATGGCGATATAACTCGATCAGATGCGTATCATATAAGTTTTATTATTTCCGGTGCCACATTACTTTTTAATAATCGTTTGTGATGAGGTCCGAGGTGGAAGTGCAAGCATGTTGTCAGTGTTCGACTGTTAGTTACGGTAATTTGGACTTTATTGCGGCGTATTGTTGAAAAGATTTTAGCATGGGTTGTATAAGCACCGAATCGGCATCACGGCATGACTTTACCTCATTAGCCGACTTCTAAAAATGAATAGGTTATATGTACCAGCATCTTTATTTTCATGTATGCTCACCGATTTCTCTGTGATTCCATAACATAAAATCACGCCTCTAATCCCCGAAGTGTTAGGCAGAGGTGTACCTAATAGTACACGCACATTTCGCCAGTTATGTATAAGTCCCATAAATAGGGGGCGAGCCTACTGCTATCAACCGAGCACAAATCCAGACTCCCTGGCTGCTACTGAGAAATTTTTAACGGAAAAACCCAATAACACTTTGCCCTACCTAGGAATCGAACCCAAGACCTCATGCTCAGTAGTCGCGCTTGCGACCACTAGACAAACGAATCAGTCTCTGTAATTACTGGTCCGAATTTCGTGATTCTTTTTTTTAACTAGTTGGTTCCGATTCGAGACTATGATGTTTGGTACTTTGGTCTGTTGTAGTACGGAATTCCATAAAAAGAATCTCGAACGGCTTCAGTTGAGGCAATGTTGATCCCGTGCAGTGATAATAACTGGTTGACTTTTGACTCATTACTAGTCGTTACGGGTAGATAGATGGCCCTAGAGTCTGACAACCAGTCTTACCTACTAGGTGTATACTATAGGTATCCTGTTACTAAGTAAATCACCGTTCACTTACCTGTGGAGGGCCAGATAGGCAGTCGCTCATGTAAACACATATTGTTATTCAGCTGCAATTGGTCAGACTTGAAGCCGACCCCAACTTAGTTGGGAAAAGGCTAGGAAGATGATGATGATGATTTCAGGTTTAGTCGCGTAGATACTAATACACATGAACACTCCTTTATACATAGTATCTCCTTCGCTTCGCTTAACCCAACGCCTTGTAAATTGACACAATTTGAAAGAGTGGATGTCTCTCAGATCAGCATCTAGTAAAATATTTAATAAGGAGGGATTAATGTCTGTTATCAGATCTGGCAGTTTGTAGACTTAAATAGAATTGGAGAACAAGTGCTTGTGTTCATTTTATGTAGGTACATGGAAAAGTAGGTACCTAGTTGATAACCAACTAAGTAGGAAACCTGTTTTACCAGTCAGGGCTCATAAGCTAACTGTTTAAATATCCATATCACTTATACTAACACAGATTTAGTACTGATTTTATCTGCAACTCTTCGCAGATATCTTGTTTGTTAGATAAAAATTTATTCAAGAATAACGCCCGGTATCGCTTAACCCTCAAAGGGCCTAAAAAGGCTCAACCTAACCCTTTAAGGGTAAGACTTAAGGTTAACAAGGGTGAGCTAACTCATCAATGATAGTGAGTATCTAACAAGTAATATAGATTGGTAGGTATGTAATGTAATCCCGGTAAACTAGGTATGGATATTTCTCAAGCGGAGCTTAAGTTTCTGACGCAGTTCAATAAGTAGGTACCAGCACATCCAGCTACTGCAATCTGTCAAACTTTAATAGATTTTCAACTTCATCGCTAAAGCATTAGGTTCAAGGTTGATTTGGAAAATTTGACAGTTTGTGGTAACTTGTAACACGAAAGTTAAAGGGAAATCATAAGACGTGTGACATCCTCCAATTCACACGAGGTGAATCGTGGATTCAGGGCCCACTCCCTCACACGGAGAGGAGGCTTCTGCCCCAGCTAGTTCCAGCACAGGGAATGTTGTAGGCTGATTATGATTATGCATAAAACCATAATTTAATGGGTAATATGAAATTACTAGCTGAATACTTTCAATCTATATCTAGAGATCTAGAGACACGTTACCAATTAATAAAACATCCATACAAATCGAACTAAACAAACTTGCAAACGGGAAATAACATTTGCGATAAGTATAACTTGTTTCTTGTACACAAATTCATATCCATTCATAAATATAAGGGCCTTTTCAGACATGCTACTTTTTGCATCGACGGCGTTGCAGTTCGGCTACTTCCAGCGTTCGGTCGCAAATCATCCTGGCATAATCGAGCGCTTCAACACAAATTATTCAAAGATATCTTTAAAGTAGGAATATAATTACTTCGATCACTGCGTTTGAGCACTGTATTAAAATTGCGTGTTAGCTATTTTCGACTTGGTGTTACGTCGGTTTCCGGAAAAGTCAGCTGATCAGTTCGTGCTTTAAGTTTCTGAAGAAACACCAAATCATCATCTGCCTAGCCTTTTCCCAACTATGTTGGGACGGCTTCCAGTCTAACCGGATGCAGCTGAATACCAGTATTTTACAAACAGTGACTGCCTGCCTGACCTCCACAACTCAGTTACTGCTGCGTAATACGCTCCTAATATACCCCTTGGTAAGACTGGTTGTCAGACTTTCGGGCTACTGACTGCCTGTAACGACTGTCAAAGATCTACAAATTACAGCCGGGACCAACGGCTCATCGTACTTTCCGATGCACTGAGGAAACTCGGTATGTAATGGGTGATCCCCATTCACAGAACAACCTAGGCAAGCGCGACTTAACCTGAATATTGATCCGAGCGGCTGTTATTATTTAGCCACAAGCTTCTGAAGAAGCACTAAATTGCTAACGCTAAATGTGGCTTGTCTGCCAAGACCCTAAGGAGGATGTAGAAACCGCCTACTTTGCAATGCTTATGGCAATAATGTGGCGATGCAGGCATGTATTAATCGGTTTAATTGAAATGCAATGCTGGTTGGTATCTCAAGGCTTTGTAAAATACCCATACTGCAAGAATAATAATAAAGTAGTCTATAATAGTCTATATCTATCTAAGATCTTGTTTTTATGTCAGATATTTCACTTGAGTTTCATTTCTCCTCAAGTCTAAATACGAAAATAGATTTTCTTGTTAGTTTACTGTTAGTGCTACGTAGTTGAAGGAGTGTACTTTACAGTAGCGATGGGTCAATTTTTGTAAGAGGTAAGCCGGAGTACATAATATCTTTTATGTGGTTATATTATTTGTCTATAGAATATTGACTGTGCCATTTTTCAAAGGGAATCCGGTAGGAATCGAGTTGTATGGAACCTTCGCCACTGGTACTTTTTAAATTCACCGCCTACATTTAAAATTACAACAAGAAGAAAGGTTTTTGCTGGAACTTTAGTCTTGTTCTTTCCTGCACAATTTTATCCGACTTGGACTGCTAATTACAGTTCTTACTGAACACTTTTTATTTCTTTTGCAAGATGAGAGATGAATAGGTACCATTCAGACCAAAGCGGTGGTCTTAGGCTGTTATTTACTTTGTCTTCATCATCAATATCATTATCCACAGCTCGACTTCACCCACTGCTGAGTATGGAGGTACCACATTGTCACCCCATGCTCCTTTGATAGCCTCATCCAGGTTTTACCTGCGAGGGCAACGATGTCATCTACCCAACCGGACGACCAACACTTCTTTTTTCATTCCGTAGTTATAGATTGTCACTGATGAGAATGTGGTTGGTCCTCTATAATATAAGGCCGCACTAGCCACCGCGTTGGTCTAAAGGGTGCTTTAAGAACCTGACACTAGCACACTCGATATAATAATGATAAAGGTACCTTCTTTAATAAAAAAAGTTCCCCTAAACAATACACCTTCACAAAAATAAAATAAATAGACCACTTCGAAACAAACGACCAATATTTTGATAAGGAAGGGACAGACGATCAATACTTGAGAGCAAATTGAACTGTTACGAGGAAAAATAATGGAAACAATGACAAAGAATGGTTTTGCGTGTGGCGTGCTCGTCACGCGACTAGGCAACCATTTTGTGAACGTGTTCCCGCGTAAAGGGGACTCTTATTACGCAATAAATTACTGTCGGAATGTCACGTGCTTTATCGACGTGTCTAAACAAACTGTCGTTCAGTTATGGCTGGTGATCTGTGCGTGCCATTACCAGAATAACTTTTGGGGCTTTTTCCCACTTTCCGAAGGGGTATCGTGTTACTCATTAACTGGGATGTGCATATGTCCAGATTAGATAGGCCGTTGCTCCGACCGCACGCAGCTGAATATCTGCATTCGGTTAGACTGGAAGCCGACCCCTAAATAGTTGGGCAAAAGGCTAGGTAGATGATGAACCGCCTACGAATTCTTTTTGCCGCCCTACATGTTCAGTGGCCATATTCTGATGAGAAACACAATGCAATTGTTGACTGTGATGCCTAGCTGCAAGCTGGGCCGCCGTTGGTTTATCTTGGTCGGATCATACTCAGATGTTTCACGATGAAACTGTGGAAGTTTGTGTGAAGTGTGTAAAGCTCCAGGATAGGAGGACTGGAGGAGAGTCAGCACCTACTCTGTCACAGACCTGTACGAAGAACAGACCAGAACGATGTGGTTGAGTTTTGGGCAAAGAAAAATACATTGTAGCTTGTAGAATCATCGACATTTGAAAGTGATTAATTTTGAGTTTCCTCCTGGACTGACTGAATCTGTGTCTTGTTCAGCCTTGCCAAGAGTGTATAGAAATACCAGCACGAAGCATGACCACCGTAGAAACGGGGTTTGTCGACGGAAAATCGACAAAATGACAGATTTCTTTTGTTGATCGGTCATTTTATCGACTCCTCCGTCGACATAACCCGTTTCTACGGTGGTTATGCTACGCGTGCAATATTGTAGTTTGCCTATTGTCGCTGCTAACAGAATACAAACATGTGCAAGGAAACACCCAGTTCAGCAACGTACTGCCATACAATAATAGTGTTTGTTCTATTCGGGAATTGAAACCGGGTTTCACAGCTTCAGTAAGTCAATTGCGTTTCGTACAAACAAGTTTGCATTCTGCCTTTGTCCGTGTCGACGGCGCGTTCGTGTTCCACGCGCGCCTCAAAGAGATGTCAGCAACCAAGTAGGGGTCCGCATGGGCCGATGCCTGCTAAGGCTGCGTGACTGTTCGAAAGAGATACCGTGGCCCTGGAACATAAAGGGCAAAAAAGGAACATGGATGGGTTTTAGTCAGTACAAGTCTGACACTCTTCCGCTCCGCCTAGAGTGGGGGGGGGGGGGGGGGGTCATTTAATGATTTCCAATCCGAAGAAAAAAACACTAGTGACCGTTGAGAGTCTTCGTCGTGAGTTTCAATCCCGGGACCCTGAGTTTATTTATCAGTTTACTCTGTCCCACTGCTGGGCAAAGGCCTCCCCCATGGCTTTGCAAGTTTGTTTACAATTCGCCTTTTCTGACCAATCCGTCAAGAACGACTCCAGAATTCCAGATAATGGGATTACCTGACAAATACTTAGGACCACTTCAGACGAGACCTCGATGTAACCGATGCAAGTAATAGTGAGTTTTTGACGCATCATTCACATTTTCATAGGTAAGCACGTCCTTTCGCTCACTAAGGACATTGGCCTCATTTAATATTAAAATGCAGGTGCAAAACGACGATAATCCTCTGCAATGATGATACTGAATTACTGATTTATGAGAGACATCATTATCCATAAAGTAGGCTTTGCTTGGCAAAACATTTGGTTAATTTTTATTAATTAGTCCATTAAAATTTAATATTCCCAGTTCGAATTATATTTAGGGTGTGTCGTACTGAAACTTATGAATAATGTAATTTTTGCACTTGAAACATTAGTTGGAGGACAAACAGGAATAAAATTATTTTCACCTATGAATATTAAAATAGAATTCTAATCGTCGTTTACAAGTTCTCAGGCCCGCTTGCACGACACGCCACTAAACGGTAATGGATTTAATACGTCGTTATTTGTCAGACAATTGTTTGAATTTGTGAGGAAAAATATTTTAAAATCGTTTAGGGTTAAAGATATCTGCCTACATTGGTCCCAATGTAACCTAAACTGAGATGACGAGTAATAGAAAAGTATAGAAGAAGAAGACATGCTGCGCCGATCCTAAATAAATTAGGATAAGGATAGGAGAATGAAAATGACGTAACTTAAAAAGCCGAACACCACTAAACTAACTAACTCTAAACCACGTTTAAGAGCTCTGTCATAATTGCTTTAGAATATTGACACTGACAGCTTTAGAACGGCCGCTTAGATGTGTTAATCGCTGTTCAGTTCTATTGGTGAAATCTGCTCTTAATGCTTTGTGGTGCAAGTGGGCTTTCAAGTTCAAATACAAGTGCTCTAGTGTCCTTCACTAAACAAAAAGGTCGACAAGATAAATGAATAGGGTACTTAAAATAGCCCAGTTTGCTTTGTCACCCTATTATCGTCGCCAACCCTAAGAGTGTCAGGAGTGTAGTTAAATATTCCCCAGTGGTTAGACAAAATTACCCGAAACAATAGTTTTTACTAAGCGAAAATAGGTTTCGTAATTGTAAAGGTAAATGAAAACGAAAAATAACAAGATGGAAAATAATGGAGTGTTTTCGTTCCATATATGAAAGCTTTATATTCTTTTTTTTTTCTTGGTAGTAGTTATAAATAATGAGGTGCTAAAATGATGTAGACAACTATTTTATTGCCCGCTGAGTACAATTTATTAAGGGTTGAATACAAATATTATATAAAGGCCTACGGTTCTCGATATTTCTTTATGTAGGCGTTCACTATTTTGTCAAGCTTTATTGTGATAAATTTTAGAAGTGTGTTCACCTACAATCTTATATTTTTACGTCAATTATTTTATTTGAAGTAGAATGTGTCTCGCTGTTAACGGTCATGAAGCATTAGACTGAAAAACAGAAAAATATAAAGTACGAAAAAGTAGTGAAAATGAATGAGAATCTCTTTGAAACAACGAAAAAAACTTCCTCTAACGGACAGCGTGTCCAAATCGTACTTTTTAGGACGGAGCTCCTAAAAAATACAAAAATATTCCAGTACTAAAACAACATTAAGTAAAGAGATCGTTCACTCCGCTCGCTCTGTCGAAACTTCGTCTAAAATCCGAAGCGTAATGTACCGAATAAATTACAAAATCTTTTTATCTGTAGATCTGGACTCGACAGCAATCCATCTGGGAGGGCTTAAGAAGTTAGAGGAATATTCAAGTCGTTTGTACTATTAATGGTTTGAAATCGGAATGTTAATACTGGCCGTTGATCTTCGAAGTTCGGAGTTTGAATCATGAGGTTGCTGCTGCTGGCCAGTTGTTGGCAGAAAGTAGGCTCTCAATTTGCGGTACCTTTGCCAAGCGTCTACTGTCAAAAGTAAAAAAGCGCAAGAGTGCGCTTAAATAAATTATTTTGTAATGTAAATCTTAATTTAATTGTAGGTTTTACAAGTGTACATACAACAATGATTTTGACTATTATTTTCTACAAAGTATTGCATAATCATTCTATTATTTTCCCACATCTGGGACACAGGCCTCCTCCCAGTGAGAGAGAATGGTGTTTAATGCACTACGCGGTCTCAGTGGTAGAAAGGCTTGAATAAAATTGGCTCCAACTAACCCATTTTCTGTTCTTGACTGACACATATCTTGTCATTGATATCAAAAGACCCTCTGCATTGTATCGACCGCATTTTGTGGAATGCGAGTCTAAACAAAGCGTAAACGTTATGGTTGAAAGGTTTACACAATAAAGTGTTGCTGTACGGACCGACAAACAAAATTGAATCAACACTCAATAGGACGCGGAGAAAGTTTATCATCCCACATCTTCGTTGCGTGAATTATGTGGTAAGAGTATTCATAAGATATAGAGTGTTTAGCATAATTAGCGTATAATGTTCCCACTGCTGAGACACAGGCCTTATGAGAGGGCATGGGCTATAATCCACCACGCGGCCCAGTGCGGTTGGTAGATGTCTCATGTCTTCGAATTTTTAGTTCTAGGACATACCGGGTTCCTCATGATGTTTTCCTTCACTGTTTTGAGAGCAGTGGTTATGAAACTAATTACACAAAGTAACGCGCCTGCCTGGGTTCGAACCCACGATTTACTGCTCGTAAGTCGGGGCCGCCACCACTGGGTCACCGCTGCTCTCTAGAGTGTAATTAGAGTAGACGTTTTGTGAATGAAGTGTGTCGTGTATTTGTAGGAAAAGTAGGGTGGATGAAGAGGCTGTTGTTTTACAATTGGTGTGTTATCGTCGCGATAACCTTTCTCTGTCTGCGACTAAGGCAAGCAGCTCAATAATTCGAAATATCATTCCCTTTAACTAAGTATTGCAATCTTACTCTGCACTAGCGACCCACCCTTGCTTCGCACAGCTCCACCTATCGGGTCCAAAACTATATCTAATGTAGCCTATATTTTAAGTTAAGCATCTAGCAGTAGAGTGGTGAAAACTGCGTTCAAATTCATGCAGTGGTTTTTACGTGACGCGCGTACAAACATACAGATAGAAACTCAGACAGACAAACAGACAAAAATTCTAAAAACTGTTGTTTTGGCTTCTTTTGCTAAAACAATAAAATAATAATTATAATTACAAATAAAAAAATTATATTGTTTTAAATTTTTTTTCAATATCTTCAATGTACAATCATCGCTCTATTACAATTTTATTATAATTATGTAGGTATATAGATTTTGAAAAAAAAAAGTGCAACTATACAATCATAATTGTAAACCAGTAACTACGATTTTTTTTAAAGAAAACGTCGAAAATATATGAGTCCTTGTCGCGAATATATTGATCAACTTTCCTCCTAAGCAACTTTTGTCCAACTGTGGTAAGATTTTTTTTTATTTTTGCCTGCAATCTGTAAAAAGAAAAATACTTGCTTCATTAGTGGTGTTCTTTTTAAAAACAGTCGCTATTTTTACGAACCGTTTAACGTGGGAGTAGCTTTAAAAAATATCGTCATACTATTTACATTTCGCGCGCAAACGACTGTTAAAGACTCCATTAGCAGCACTCTATAGCTTATTCATACTCAAAAAGGAATCTATTCTGTTGTCTGTTTGTTATACCAATGAGAGTTATGTCTCTATTTCAGGAATGTTGGTTATAAATTTAATTGTATGAGTTTTATCATTTGCCCCTTGACGTATGATGATGAATGTACAAAGGATTTGGGTCGAACACCATAATAAATCATGGTGAAATAAACAACAAAGCTATGTATACCTACTTTTTCCTTTTGCCATGGCTGAAAAGATTAATAGGTTAAGGGAAAGAAAATTTTATCTACTTTCTTGTACAAAAGTCTGCTTTATAAAAGCCACTGCATTTATGTATATTTTCACAATTTCTTTATACATTACGGTTTTAGCAATAAGAAAAAGATACCTTCTAGTTTGTTTCATGTGGTTTAATTAAAAACGTGTTGACATTTAAAAACTGTAGCAAAACTGCTCTCTACTCTGTCATTGAGTTGGGCCGACTGCCTTATCACTACATAGTATAAAACAAAGTCGCTTCCCGCTGTCTGTCTGTCCCTATGTATGCTTAGATCTTTAAAACTACGCAACGGATTTTGATGCGGTTTTTTTAATAGACAGAGTGATTCAAGGAAGGTTTATATGTAAACAGACCCTTCACATAGCCGTCAACCAAGCATTCTGTACATCAAACTAAGTAACTTTTCTCAAAAATTATTGCTGGGAAACAACTTTTTTTTTTGGGTCAAAAATCACGTTTTGCCGTAGGACTCGATGGAACGCACTTAAAGCATTGTGCTGATGGATGGATTGAATAGTACGGGGGTCGTGGAGGTGTTAAAAAAAAACTTTAATTAAAAACATGTTTTTAAAAAAATCTTGTGTCTCCGTAACTAGAAGGAAACACTGTGTTGATGCATTCATTGTATAGTATAGGGGTAATAGAGGTATATAACATTAAAAACATGTTGTGAAAAAGTTGAAATTTTAACTTTCAATATTTCCTTAACTAGAAGGTTCCCGTATAGTCTAGAACAAAAAAATATCGCAAAGACGGGGAGAACAAGTGCCTTTCGGCTTCGTTAAGGGTCTATTTACACCCTTTATATTGCACCCGTGCGAAACCGGGGCGGGTTGCTAGTATTTTCATAATAAACTCGCTGTCTCGAAGCGCCTCATACCTGGCACTCCCATTTTATTACCGTCTAATACCAAATAATAGGAAGTTCGATTGTAGTCATAATGTTGAGCCTCTGGCTGTATTTTTAATATTAATTTAGATTAGATGTCGTCAGCCCATCTGACGATTTGACGAGTACGAGAGACGATACCCTTTGATCAAACGATTCTCTAAGTGGTTACCTTAGTGACTATTCATAAATTTTGTATCACGGGACTCTTAGTTGCTAATTTACCATCAACAATATTATTTCTATAGCGCACAAAATATCTCCAAATTCATATTGAGATTTAACTAAACAATTTTCTGTTTAATATCGCTGTAGCTTTATTTTCACTCAAAATAATTGTATAGATTTAAATTCAAAAGGCTCAATTTTACGAAAGGGTTCATTGTTTCTTTGCAATGAATATTTTAACGTTATCAGATCGTTATTAAACTTAATCGAAGTATTTTAATTAAGTGCTTGAAAGTGCTTGAAATATAAAATCTGCATAATGTCTGTATTCAGGCTCCGGCATAATAATGTCAAACTCATTACATTGACAGTAAAAAAAAAGTTCTTAACACAGAAAGCCGCCAGAGGGCAGGTGTGCAAATGTTGGCAATAAAATTAAATAATTTTCATTTGTCACAAAGACCGCATTTCATTGCACGTGTAATATTTTTATAGCTTTTTGACATCTTTAATTGCCTACGTGCTGTTGATTCGTGTTTTAAATTGAAAATTGTATAATTATGACGTATTTTACGGCTGTATTTGCTTTGCTTTGTTCAATTTTGTGAGGGCATCCGTGCGTGTTCTTGTTTTTCGATAAAATCTTGTTGATTTTATCTTTGGTTACAAAGGGAGAATTTTAAAAGTTAATAAGGTATCTCAACTTTAAAGATGTAAAAGATAAGATTGATTTTATATAGGATACTTACAAGTTGTTGTTATACAGGCGCTAGCACATCAAGTTACCCGAAACTGTCAAATTTTCGCAATCAACCTTGAACCTGATGCTTGAGCGATAAAGTTGAAAATCTATTAAAGAAATTTGACAGATTGTTGAAGCTTGATGTTCTTTATGTTAGGGAAGGGGGCGGGGACAGAGGGTGGGTTTCTGGTCTGTAACTAGTGGTTCTCAATGTAACCATACTAACTTACGATTTTTGGTTTACAAACTACGTTTTACTTCTCTCCAACTTTAGTGGAACTCGGTTCAAAACTTCAAAAGCACGACCTACAGATTAAATTACAGTAACAGATAGTTAAATAAACCATAATGATTATCTAAGAACAGATCAGGAGCAACTATCCTCTTGTGCACATGTAACAACACCTCTTTCCCCATAATCACCATTAAAGTTGTGATTCGAAACAATTTTAACTTAACTGCACCGTGTATTGGATGGGTCAGTTATAAGAGGAGAGTTTCTCGCCTCGACAAGAGGAAAGTTGATAGTGTAAACAGTAGTTCCGATACTCGTATGCTAAAAGTCGAGAAGCGCATCATCATAATAATCCTGTAATCCCCGAAGGGTTAGGCAGAAGAGTAGGTACCTATAGGTATAGTACAGCCACATTTCACCCGTATCTGAGTGTAAGTGCCTTTTTTTTTTTTTAATAGGGGGCAAGCCTATTGCCATTAACTGGACACAAATTCTGACTCTGGGCTGCACCTGAGAAATTCCTGATGAAAAACCCAATAACACATTGCCCGACTTGGCAATAGAACCCAGAACGTCATGCTCAGAAGTAGCTTTGGCGGCCACAAAACCAACGAGGCAGTAAGGCAACACTTAGTATTTCGAGTTGGTAAAACACACTTCAGTAAATTACTTATACGTATCTTTATTGTGGGGAGTTTTTGTTGATTCTCGCTTCAGTGTTAACAAAAATGACTGTGATAATCTCCTTGCGAAAGGGCGAGGCTCGCACGGCAATTCTAGCCTCACTACAATCAACTACAAATTCTTCTCGTGTAAAAGAACCTTTACTCGTGTCAAAATATTAACCTTTATAACAATCGGAGGGGCTTATATTTAACCGGCCTTTACACCGAGACTCGTTACGATAAAATATCGCTATAATGAGCCCTCGCCGACAGGTTAACAAGCTCTTTCATCTGGCATCGCCCGTGAAATGCTGTCTTTTTAATTATATTGACAGGTGATGATGTTTTGTACAATCGGTTAAAGAAAAACTTAACTAAACTATTTAGTCAACTCAAGATACGACTTTAAGTTTCTTAAATTAAAGTTTATTTTCGGTTTTTGGTACATTCCGGGATATCAACACATACTTTTCATTATAGCTATCTGTTAACGTGTTTTCTCTTTTTTGTAGAATACCACACAGTAATAGAGCCGTATCATTACATCATTTTGTATAAATATTTAGATACCTTGTTGCTACACGGGCTTTTGTAGTATCTATTTGAAATTAGACGTTCTATTTCGCCTAGAGTTCCTGACAGGCTAAAAACGGGCTGACTTCATGTCACATAGCATGATAGGCGGCAAAAACTAACTTGACAGGTAGCCCGTACCAAGTGACAGCCAGAAATAGCCAGAATGAAATATTCAATTCCTAAATTTACTGTTCCAAATTCAAACTGCATTGATTTTCACGTTTTATTGAAACTGACGTGTTCGACTGTACCCGCCTATTTTATGTTGAAAATAAAACAAAAGGGCGATAGTTGCAGCCGTTATGGCCGTAGTAATTGAAATAATAACTGATCCTGTAGCCTCTGTAGGGGTTAACGTTCGCTCACTAATGGGGGGTCTGGGAGAAATTGACTGGTGTGCGATAAGCGCGTTTTTTTAAAGGCGGATGGTCATTAACCAAGTAGTAACATGTAAAGGTTTAACTGAATGCTTGTTATCCTACGTTACCCATCTATTTGGGAGTTTAATTAATTTGGCGTTCCAGGTATGGTGGAGGTGGGAAGATGGTGCGATACAACCTTACAAAGGTTTATGAAAACTTTTATGATCAAGAAAGGGATGTACGCTAAAATACAAGGCGGCATAAATTGCAGTAGGTAATGTACTTCGAATATAAAATATGTTGCTGTCTGCCTGATCTGCCTAGTCTTTTCCCAACTATGTTGGTGTCGGCTTCCAGTCTAACCAGATGCAGCTGAATACCAGTATTTTACATGGATCGACTGCCTATCTAACCTCCACAACCCAGAACTGGGTAATACGATGTATATATATTTTTTTATTCATCAAACAATTTGCATTGCGTTCGAATTTTACAAATAATTACATTTCAAATCACAACAGAAGCAATAATCAAATATACAGTCAACAAAGAAATAAAAAAATATTACTGTCTGTGTCTGTCTGTGTAATATGTCATCAATCAAAAACCGTTTAAATGTCAAACATAAAAAGCACAAAAACAACCATTTACATTCCATTTTACGTAAATCAACTAAGAATTAAATGTCAATTAAATTACTGTTTATATGTCCAACCATCAAAAGCTCAAACAAAAAGCACAACAATGTCCATTCAATGTTAGGTAAACTTAATGATACCCCTTGGTAAGACTGGTTGGCAGACTTTCAGTCCACTACCTGTAACTACTGTCAAAAATCTACGAATGACAGCCGGGACCAACGGCTTAACGTGCTTTCCGAAGCACGGAGAAAACTGGGTATGTGATGGGGTTCACCCAACCACAGACCAACCTAGGCAAGCGCGGCTTAATCTGAAGATTGATCCGAGCGGCTGTTATTGTTCAGTCAAGAGCTCATACAAAAAAGATATATATTTCTAGATATATCGACACGGTAATTGTTAAAGACACAACTCTTAACACGAATATGAAAACTTTCCCTCATTATAGTCTTAAAGTAACGTTTTCAATTGAAGAGCTTTCCCAGAAGTTTCATTTATCTGAACAATAACGTTCACCCGAAACTTAGAAGTTTGTTACAAGGCCCCAACTTCGATATTAGGAGCAGCACTTTAGTAGGAAGAAAGTGTTAACTGATTGTTATGGTTTCAATTATTTTCGCGATCGGTTCCTTCAATAATAGTGTTAAGCTTCTTGTTTGTTTAGAGCAGTTACACAATGTTTTACCTATTTCTTCCTACATTGACAATACATAACATAACATCACGCCTGTAATCCCCGAAGGGTTAGACAGAGATAACTATTAGTACACCCACATTTCGCCAGTTACATATGTTTAAGTCCCATGTAATAGAGGGCGGCCCTATTGCCATCAACCAGCCACAAATCCGGACTCCGTGGCTGCTACTGAGAAATTCCTGATGTAAAAACCCAATAACACTTTGCCCGACCTGGGAATCGAACCCAGGAGCTCATGCTCAGCAGTCGCGCTTGCTACCAGTAGACCATCGAGGCAGTCACATTGACTATATTATCATCTTTAACAGTATCTATGTTATGGACCAAGTGATAAATTTTGCATTATATATAATGCCCGGTCATTATGAAAAATGCCCAATATGAGAGTGCAATTTGATAATAATTATTCAAATAATCAAATTGACCGGGCATTTTACATATTGTACATCACCTTTTGGGCAGAGTAATACAAACATATGTAATTACTATTTTTTTATCGTAATTGTCTACAACGTTTAGTTCGTACCGTTCGTTGAGATTCCTTTCTTTGTTTTGTGCAAACCTGACCCAGGTTTCCTGACAAACTTGACAGTGTCATCGACATATATTTTTTGTCTCAGCGTGTTCCTTGTACCCATTCCTAGGCAGAGATCCATAAATGTTGCTTAGCACTTACTTTTGCAAAGCATTTTAGTTATCTCTGTCGCACGACTGTAGAACTATAAGTATAACACTATAGGGGCCTGCGCAGACGAGGGACTATTGTCTGCCGGATAGAAATGACGGTTCTTGTTCATTGGTTGTTGTGTTGTTTTTTCATCTATTGGTTGAAGTCCATTGGTTTTTGCAAATTGTTCGCGGACAAATACTCCCTCGTCTGCGCAATCCTTAGGCGGAAACATAAGTAAGTCAAAGTTCGTGCTATGTAATGTTTATGGATCTCGGCCTCGGTTCCGTTCCATCAGTGACTCTACTGCAGACTTCACTTTATCATGATTGTGTAAACGTTTGTGAGTGGAAGGGTCCAGAAGAAATACTAAAAACTTTATGAGTATTTTTTCATTGATGGCAGATGACTGGCGTACGGGACATGACGTAGGTTGGTAGCTCCAGCATCCGACGGTTCAAACAAGCAGAAGAAAAACGGCTTTTACAGTAAAAAGTTAAATAACAGATATAACACGCTAAACACGTAGTTCTAGACTGAAACTGTGACCGATATACAGTACACGAACAAACCACAATAAATTATTCAGTATAGCAAGCACTTTTGTAATTAATTTCAAAATAATCTATCTAAAATCGGCGTCAGTAATGAAAGGGTTAACCATTTACTGATTTAAATGTCCGTTATTCAGACAGTTTGTTATTTAGGATTAATTATAACATTCTCTACTCGATCTGTGGTTTGTGCCCGTGTTAATCAAAATCAAACAAATAATTAGAGGTTTTTGTTAGGGCTGTTCTAAATTTTATGTAAAATAAAAAAAAGTATAATGAATTTGAAACACTCTTTTAGTTTTTTTGATCGGTTGAATGTTAAAGGTCAACGTGCTATGTTTTTATTTTAAAACGAGACCAATTAGGAGTATTTTTTTTGTGATTTTATATTTAGTTCGAGATATTCTAGAGCCCTCTTGCCCTGGTAGTTGCAAGAACGAAAGTTCAGAATGAAGTCCTGAGTTCGACTCCAAAATCGGACTGTTTTTTGTATTTTTTAACAGCAGTTCAAAATTTAGTTATTATGCCCCGTTAGTCGAGACAAGATCGCCGCTAATAACCTGGGGCTTAAGGCACTTAAGGTGGAAGCGCCAGGGTGGCTACCGAAAAAATCATATTTTCTTACAATGGGATTAAATGAACTTAGGGGGTAGTATTAATGATTTTAATGATTATAATTCTGTAAATACATACATACGTGCTGCGGTCGCAAATCATACTTTGTTCAACATACGACTTGACACTGGCCTGCAAATTGCAAAAAACTTAAATAAAGAATTTCGCAGGCTAACTTAGTCATTCTCCTTAACATAACTGGCGTAATACCATAACCCTGCTAGAATAAATATGATTCTTCCAACATTTCGCAAATGGCGTCTAATGTCTAGAAGTTTGAAAGACAGCTTCCTTGAATAAGACATTTCTTACGCAAGTATATTTGTGAATTATTTACCGCCTGGCTCCTAGTTAAATTATACGGAAATGGCATTCAAGAGATCAGAAATGTCAAGGGAAATGTATTGCTTTTGACAACGGTCAATTCCCGTGACAGTTAAGTTCTTTTTTTATATACAGGTATGTCAGGTATCTGGCAGCTGTCCCAACTGTTGTAAAGCGACTATCTCGGTCCATTGAAACTGCAGGAGCTCGTAAATATCGTCCGTGCAGGATGTTACATATGCGTCGTTGAATTGAATTCAGCCTGTCACCTTTTGAAAAAGGAGACAGATTCGTGTACTTGTAAATTCATTTGCAGGCAGAGCAATGTTCTATCAAAGAACTTTTCGCTGAGAGTCTACTGCTAAAAGATGAAAGGTGTCCATTGCAGGACATTGGCTTCCGCTACACTTGATTAATTAATTGTATGTAATGTCGATTTTAAATTCTTACATTGTTAAATTGTGCATGTTCTGATGGATACATTTTTTTTTAATACATATCTTGGGCGAAGTTAATTGGCGAGATGAGGCGCAACATCGAGGCCTTTGCCCAGCAGTGGGACAATACAGGCTAGCAAAAATCTTGGGGTATCTAAAATCATGTGCTGATTTTGTGGTTACAATTTGACGTCGATATTTCTTACATCCTTAATAGTGCATAAAGTCTGCACTTTTAATACAAATGAGTTCTTACCACTAATTATTTAAATTTCCAGTCCATCACTTTCCGTACGTAACACGTCCACAACTCAATTACAAATACGACCGTACCAAATTATGATGTGGTTATGGCCGTGCAACCACAACATATTTGCGCACTGTCAGAGAGTGTGACGACAACACAAATATGGCGGGTTAGGGCTGGCTACTAGTTTATGTAGGTATATATTAAGGAAGACGAAAAACAATAGATTATGGGTGTAAAAATACCCTTAACGAAGCCGAATAGCTCTTGTTTTCCCGGTCATTGCAATATTTTTTTTTTGTTCTAGACCATAC
Source organism: Noctua janthe (assembly GCA_910589295.1). Classification (NCBI taxonomy): domain Eukaryota; kingdom Metazoa; phylum Arthropoda; class Insecta; order Lepidoptera; family Noctuidae; genus Noctua; species Noctua janthe. The sequence continues at coordinate 12,326,560 of OU342563.1, read as the reverse complement.
TAGGGAATCTTCTAGTTATGGAGATATTGAGTTTCAACTTTTTCACATGTTTTTAATGTTATAACTTTACGTTACCTCTATTACCCATACTATACAATGCATCCATCAACACATTGTTTTGAGTGCGTTTTCCAGCAATAATTTTTGCGTAGAGTAACTTATTTTGATGTACTTACAGAATGCTTGCTTGACGGCTTCGTAAAGCGTTCGTTTTCACCTTTTCAAATTAAAATTAAATTGATAGATATCTGGGTTAGCAAGAAACTATATGTATATTAGTCCTGTTGACCGAATTTTGACCATGACGTTGAATTTCAGCGTAGACGCGACAGATATTTTAGAGCACAAGCATGTGCGCAGATACTAAGTGTACTCTCTTTTCCTATACAGAAATCAGGCGTCCTACGACTTCCTTATCAACTATTAACGGTGAATGGTACTGACTTGACATCTAAAATATGATGCAACGACCCAACATTTTCTGGGCCTAAAAGATCTTAGAGATCTTATGAGGAAATCCGTAAGAAAACCAAGGTTACCGACGTAGCCCGAAGAATAGCCAAACTTAAGTGGCAGTGGGCAGGGCACATTGCTCGCAGAACGGATGGCCGATGGGGCCGGAAACTTCTGGAGTGGCGACCGCGAACTGGAAGACGTTGCGTTGGAAGGCCTCCCACTAGGTGGACCGATGACCTGGTAAAGGTTGCAGGGATCCGCTGGATGCGAGACGCACGGGACCGGTCAATGTGGCGACGCTTGGGGGAGGCCTATGTCCAGCAGTGGACGTCTTTCGGCTGAAATGATAAAAAGATCTTATTATCTAGGAGTAGGATAACAGCTTGAATCATAATATAATTATAGTACTTTATATATCCTTGTAGTTTATCTTAGTAATAAAGTAAAAAAATTGCAGATATATACACCTACCACTGTCTCTGCATCACCTAAAGGTTGACTGGTAGAAAATGCCCATGGTATTAAGTCCGCCTCTGTACTTTGTGCTTGAAGTGTTAAATAAATAGAGTTGGGGGGGGGGGGGGGGGTCCTTTGATGAATTCCTATACGAAAAAAAAAAGGGTTTAAATAAATAAATAATATGAACTGTGATCATTGTTTGTCTATTTGAGAGGAATGCTTCACCCCAGTTATGGAACTAAATTCTTGGTTAGTATATGTAATTATTTGTTAATCTATATCTACATTAAGTTTTAATCAGCCCTAAGCGAAGACTATTAGCACTCGTCCTTCATGTCGAGCAGTAAGAACAAATATAATGATGGAGGCATATTTAATGATCTGACGGTTTCGCAGTAAAAAATAATTGCAAATATTTATTCGAATCGTACATATGTAATGGAGGTAATCACGGACTATTTGAAGACGAACATAAGACATCATATATTTAAACTAAATTAACAAATAATCTTATTGTAATGCCTACTGCACAGCTTTTTTACAAACCTTCAAAAGATTTTTAAACTTAACTCCATCACGTTAAGGTGGAAATCCAAATGCAACTATCTGCCTAATTACATATTGGTATGATAATCAAAGTCTATTTTATTTGACATTTGATATTTCAGAATCAACAAAATTACATGCAACTTTGATGGTAATCGGGAATTCTGTTTGAATAAAATTGTGTCAAGAAATCGGTTTTGAATATTAAACAAGTAATAGAGAATATAAAATAGGAAACCAATTAAGCCATATTGACCTGTCGAAAGCCAAACGGTATAAATATTAAATGTATGAAAACTTGAAAGCAATAACGTAGACTTAGAATACGTTTTCTCAAAGCAATCGAAAAATATTTGACAGAGAAGAATATGGAATCGCATACCATGGTGCAGTAGCGAAGGGTCAATTTTTGTAAGAGGTAAGCACATATCTGTAAGTACATATCTTTACTGTATAGAATATCACTGTGCCATTTTTCAAAGGAAAGCCGGTAGTAATCGGGTTGTATGGAACCTTCGCCACTGTCATGGTGTATACATACGAGTAGATCTATTAGATGCCAATTTACAAATAAAGTAACAGTACATAATAATATCTCTACATCAATGGTGCAATAGTTGGATCTGAAGGCGCGGTTGGTGCTGTGGCTCAATGATTGGTAAGTGTCTGACTTCTGCGCTACGTGTCGCAGGGTCGATCCCCACACGGAACAAATATTTGTATGGCCTTACAGGTAGTTATTCCGGGTCTTGCTGTTTGTGAGTTTAAACGTTTGTAAACGCACCCACGATACAGGATAAATTCCAGAATAAGCGATATCCCTAGTGATTAACTATATCACGGCTATAAATAATATAATTATAATTATAATATTATCTTTATTTATATAAAAACAGATTGCAGTACATGTAACAGATGTCACAAAGTAGGTAGTATTAAATCTCTGGCAATCAGGTGGGTGACGTGCTTTTCTCCTTGCTGAAGTATCAGTGCCGATTCTGTCTAATTGTATTACTAGAATTGATTTTTATACTCTATACTAACTATCTTACTGCGAGGAGCTCGTGGCTAAATAATAAACATCGGCTCGGATCGATCTTTAGGTTAAGCCGTGCTTACCTCGGTTGGTCTGTGGATGGGTGACCACCCATTACATACCGAGTTTCCTCCGTGCCTCGGAAAGCACGTTAAGCCGATGGTCCCGGGTGACATTTGTAGATCTTTGACAGTCGTTAGGTAGTCAACGGCCCAAAAAGTCTGACAACCAGTCTCACCAAGGGGTATCGTATTACCTAGTACTATCTGGGTTGTGGAGGTCCGATAGGCAGTCGCTCCATGTAAAATACTGGTATTCAGCTGCATCCGGTTAGACTGGAAGCCGACCCCAACATAATTGGGAAAAGGCTAGGCAGATGAATAACTATCTTACTGCGACGAGGTATCAAAAGTAGTGAGGTCGCAGCATTTCCCCTTAGCTACTAAGTAACAACGGATTGGAAAGTGTCCGATTTATATTTGTAGCTTTTCTTACAACCCTAAGGGCCTAAAGCAGCTATCGATCAACAACCAAGAATACATTACACTTCACACATCAGAGGCAGCTTCTATTTTCTACTTCCCTATTACCGCGGCTTGCCCCATTCATCCTCATCCCTCAATCTTCGATTATTAAGTGGTTAGTGGCCAATGGCCATTCTTCATCATCTCCACATTGGCCCATAAACATGGCCGCTAAATTGGCCGCTTTTTAAGAGGCCCTACTAAATGGTATCATACGATCTAATTGCTTTATTCCGCCCGGCTTCTCGATTACTGCATACAATGGCCGTACAGTTTATTTTTCCTATTTTGTAATAAACTTTCATGCTTGCAACTTGCTGGGGTTTATTAGTATTTTTACTGGTGGTTTCAAATAATAAGCTTGCAGTAAAGCTTTGTTTTTAATCAAGTTTTATTTGTGAATTTATTGCAAATGTTTTGATACCATTTATTGAATTATGTATCTAATATTTTTACACGACTGTCAAATTGAAAAGAGTGTTATGCTTACAGGGTTCATGTATGTGTGTGTGGGATAATTTATTCCACGATAGCTGGTTATGATAGGCACTTAAAAATTCAAACGCTGCCAAAGCGAGGCTGAAGTAAAATAGACCTTATTTTTACGATGGACAAGACAAGACACTCAAGGCCGAAATCAGAACGTTGCTAAGCTTTGAATGTCCATAAAAAAACCACCTTCATCTAGTTTTAAATAGAGAATCATGACTGTGTATCTTTACGGTTCAAACACGACTATAAACTTCAAAAGTGTTTATAGGTAATTTCTTAGGGATCATCATTACCGGCTCAAATCATTTCGAGTAAGTAGTCATCTCGTGGACCACATTGCTCCTCCTTTTACGATCTGTTCAAGAGCCAGTGGCCATAAATATTCTTTTTCCTCTACTTTGAACACGATTTTGTCCCTCATCATAGTTTTTATGTTACATAATATAGCTACCGACATTTATGGGACAGAAACAATTTATGGTCAAGGAATATCCCTTCTTAATACGTTTTACATACAAAAAAGACATGAATAACTCCAAAATTCAAGTTGAAGGCTTCATTAAGCCGTTATCTGAGACAAAGTTATTAGTAAATTCTTTACCAATTGTAACTTTATGAGTCAAATTAAATTCAATCATGAAACCAGTTCGTAATTACTGCAAGAACTGAAAAACGCGAAACGAATTGCAATTGACTTTCAACCGTCACGATCTAAGCCACAACTGTTGGCTATAAACGAATAAATAGTGGAAACTACATCATTTCCTCTCTAGCATGCTTGCGCAGGTAAAGTGTTATTAGGTTTTTCCACCAGGAATGTCTCATTAACTGCCCGAAATTAGGATTAATGCTCGGTCGATGGCAATATGCTTGCCCTTTATTAAATTAGACTTACACATAACTGGCGGATTGTGGGTATATCATGGGGTACACCTCTGCTTAACCCTTCGGGCAAATTTATTTATTATGTCGTCTTAAATGAAAATTTCGCGCGAGTGACCTCGCGTCGCGGGCATAGTGTAGACGAGGCATCTCTGCAAGGAGGTGTCAGATTAAATTCTCTTCTTCTAAAGGCGAGACTAAGGTTTAGTGCTCCATTCTATTCATAAATCTTCATATTTAATTCAAGAACATTACTATGAATAGCGCTGTGTAAAATTAGATCCCTATAAATAACTAAGTATCAAAATAAATGTTTATAAATATATTTTGCCCATCATGTAAATTAAGCTGGGCTAAAAGTTATGGGATAAATAAATTGAGTTCCAAATAGGGGTAATATTATATTGCTCGTAGTGAATTTATGGGTTTGGCAGCAAACCATATCTGTCTCGTGAAATATATGAAAGCTTATAATATTTTTCGTTCTGGATTTGGAAATTGCAACTTTGCTTTACAACTTGAACTGCAATTTAAATTCGTACTTGCACGATAGTCCCATCAATATAATGTGCCTTACCATTCTGAGTTAATAGGTCATCACCATCATCATCTGCCTAGCCTTTTCCCAACTATGTCTGGGTCAGCTTCCAGTCTAACCGGATGCAGCTGAATATCAGAATTTTACATCGTGAGAAAACAGCATGCTTGACAGATATTTCTTTATGGTATGTAAAGCCAAGTCAGAGGCCCATGGGTGGCATAAAACTCTGACACCAGGTTAGGCACTATATAACCACACGAAAAGGAAAGGAGACATGGAGCGACTGCCTATCTGACCTCCACAACCCAGTTGGTACAGGGTAATAAGACGTCCTTATCAGCTGATAAAGATGGTGACAAAATAAGGAGCTTGTTATCATGCACGGCTCTCATGAGTTGAGATTTTAAAACCAGCTGCATTATCATAAACTGGCAAGAAGTAGCATAGGAACGGCTCTTTTGAAAAGGAGCGCGTCCGAAGAAGTACTTCCACCAAACAGGCACATGCATCATTTCAGCTATGTCCCTGTGATAATAGCTACACATCTACTGTGCCCACGGAGATGTCCATAAGCGGAGGTGACCCCTTTCCACCAGGTGGGCCACCGACCTACTTGATGTTCACTCTAAAACCTAAAAAAAAACATACTAGGCAGATCTCCAATTAACCGTAAAAACGAAAGGAGTAAGGAGAGAATGTGGAAAATGGCACACCTAATATTCACACTTGACAAAGGCATCGGTAACTTTTGTAACAGTTATTCTTTGTAAATTTTGTTCTTTACAATCTTTTATAACTTATGTTAATACGCACAAACTATCTTTTCAGAGGTTTGTAACAGTTTATCTAACACAAACTTTTCGTGGGTTTTTTATTGATATATAAAAGTTTACTCCTATTTGACTACGAAAAATAAAAAGACAGGGCAAGTGTGTGTGTGTGTGCGTTCGTTAAGGCCATTCAATGGTTTCTGAAAGATCTCTAGACCGCCGTAATAGGTAACCATATAGGTAACGCAGTTTTGTTTAGGTGTGGACGTGTGGAACAACTGTCTCATTGGTCTAGTTGTCGCAATCGCGACTGCAGAGCTGGTCCTGGGTTCGATTCCCAGGTCGGGCAAATTGTTATTGGGTTTTTCCATCAGGAATTTCTCAGTAGCAGCTACGAAGTGTGGATTTGTGCCCAGTTGATGGCAATAGGGTCGCACCCTATTACTTGGGACTTAAACGTAACTGGCGAAATGTAGGTGTACTATTAGGTACTCCTCTGCCCAACCCTTCGGGGATTACAGGCGTGATGTTATGCTTATGTAAGACATGGAAAAAATTTGGTGTTGGTGCAGTAAAGTACACCCCGAGGCCGGCCCAGGAAGATGTGGCGAGATGACCCAGACGCGCATCACAAAGGCTGGCTGGAGGTGGCGCAGGAAAAGTAAATGGAAGGATATAGGGAACCAGGCCTTTGACCAGCTGTGGGACATTCAGCGCAATACAAAAAAAAAGTAAAGTACACTCTATTTAATTAATCTATGGCTAATTGGTCATGCGTCATCGGTATTTCATAATTGATCGTTCGACTAACGGAAGTTAAAAAAGTTAGGTTACTATTAACCAGTCCACTTACCACACTTAATGATAGCAAAATATTGTAATTATTTTACGCAGACCCATTCATTACAAAAACACAAGCAGGATTTAGTCGTCTTTTAATTTTGCAAGGCGACTTTAAAATATCTCATTAAAAGCTCGTTGTATTTCGCGTAAAATTATATTACAAGGGCATAATTAAACACACATAAAATGAAACAGCCCTTATTTTATTGGAATTCATTCATCTAGACCTATTTCAAAAGGGTTTTGAAATTTTAGTATGGAGCTCAGCCTGCCCACTTTCTGCCATTATATTTTATTTTAAAAAAGAAGCCATGCATAAAACCTGTATTTAACCAATAGCTAGATACAAAAATGACGCCTTCAGTATAACTTTGTTAGCTTATATTTCCAAAAACGCGACGCTTTAGTTAGAAGATTTTGTCTCATACAACAGGATTGTATGACACTCGCAGTGTCGAAAGAAAAAACAAAATGTCCAAATCCGATTCATACAAATGGAACAATTTTAGGAGGTATTTTTAGTTGAATTCAATATGTGCTTACATTATTGACACACTCCAAATAGAACTAAAATAGGAATAAAATATGTTTTTTTTTAATGTCAGCCTGCTCCGTCCCACTGCTGGGCAAAGGCGGGAGGCCTTGGCTTTCTAATCCTGCTTACAATTTGCCCTCTCCGACCAATCCGTTAAGAATGCGTCCAGATCGTCACGCCAGCTATAAACTGTATACTTGTATTAAAATGGGAAAAGAATGGGACATTGAAATAATACAGGTAGATATTATATTTTATTTAATAACAAAAATTTAATCAACAATACTCGACCTGTACCAATGTCCCATAGCCCGTAGCAAACCGTAATTGATAATAATAATATTCATTAAGTATGTCATCGGCTTATATTCCCTAAAGATTAAAGGTAGAAGTAGAAAGTCAGACGTTGACCTTTTGTCAACCACCGATAGTAGTCCGATGACAGAGGTTTCTATTAATTGGCCTCATGGGGTCTGCCCGCTCGATCGGACAGACGCAATCCCAAAGTTCGGGCTGTAACAGAAATGATTTGTACAAAAAATAATCGTTTTGTTATATTTTGTTGAGCCACCTCAATAAAATATATCAAAACAATTATTTTATCTGTCTACTCTGATGACTTGAGGAGCTTAATAATTAAAGTGTCGTGAAATTGACAAGTAAAATCAAAAGACTTTGGTAATCGATTTCATAATACGATCTACTTACTACATAAACATCACGCCTGTAATACGAGAAGGGCTGCCTAACTCTTCTGGATCACTTTAGACAGTCTCGACTACACGCTAAATTGATGTGATTAGGCACAGACTAGAACTGTGTTTCCTCGCAATGTCTGTCTGTATTTTAGTTACAGATGTAATTTATTTTTAGTACACCCACATTTTGCCAGCTACGTTACATAAGCATAGCATAAAGCATAATCAGCCTATTAATGTTCCCACTGCTGGGACGCAGGCCTCCTCTCTATGAGATGGAGTGGGCTATACTCCACCACGCGGGCCCAGTGCGGGTTGGTAGATGTCACATGTCTTCGAATTTTTTTTTCTAGGACATGCCGGTTTCCTCACGATGTTTTCCTTCACCGCTTTGAGAGCAGTGGTGATGAAATAACTTACACAAAGTAATGCGCCTGGCTGGGTTCGAACCCACGATTTACTGCTCGTAAGTCGGGGTCTCCACCACTGGGATGATTATGCTATGTTACAGTTCCATGTTATTACATGAAACTTTGCTTTGCTATGGCTATTGGGGGCGAATATATTGCCATCAACCGGGCATGGATCCAGACTCCGTGGCTGCCACCGAGAAATTCCTTAAATTCGCCAAAAACACTTTATGACCCGGGAATTGAACCTCTTGTTCAGCAAACGCGCTTGCAACCAACACCAACGAGGAAACCCTTCATTTTTTACTTTTCTCACCCAATAATCGCTCCTGTTTGAATGTTATTGCGTAAAACAGTGTTAGGTTCTTGAATAAAGGACTTTGCTTCTTACCTTATAATGAAAACGATCAAGAAGAACCTCCTATTTCATGGAACTTAAACATATCTGGCGAAATGTGGGTGTGGGTGGGAGATCCGCCTTTCCTTTCGAGGAAATGCAGGCGTGATGTTGTGTAATAAAGTAGAATAACAAAGTTTCAATCACACAAAAAAAAAAACTCAACAAACTTGTGTATGTACCTGTTAATAAAGTAGAAGTACGTTAACACTTTTGCCTCAAAACGATTTTTTTTGCTAACATTTTCACGAAAAATAACTCATGCGTGCACAAAAAGGCACTTACTGACATTTCAAACACAAAAAATCCATACACAATCACAAATATAAAAAACTATGAATACGTCTAGACTTATTTATTATCTGTAGACCATACAGTTGAACAATAATAGCATGATATTTGCTGCTATATTATTAATGGCTACCATGTAAAGACCTTGCGAGATCTGACACCAACAAGACAGCCAGTACAGTATAACCTTTTTAATAAAAAAAGATCAAAAATATAAAACATCTCTTCAAGTATATTTTATGAATACACACCTGTGCCCATCATCCTTTTTGTTAAGCATAAAAAGGGCATTTCGTAATGTAGATCTCTCAGCAGCCGTTACGATCGATTGTTTACCTGCAATTCTTGTTTACGAGTTTCGAGTGAACGTAAACGTGTACGTTGAATGTGGCACACATTTTGATCTAAAACTGTAGGTGCTTTTGAAATATTTGGATAGCTATTCATGTAGATATATCACTTCGGAGAAAGTGTTATTTTTGTACCGGGAAAGCTTCTTCTTTCTTTATCGTATGGTTAGTGCCTAACCTAGTGTCAGGACTTTGCTTAACATGCCGTCGAGAAATATCTCTCAGGTATGCTGGTTTCCTTATTATGTTTTCCTTCAACGAAGCAAGTGATAATTATACAATAGGCGCATGAATCCGAAAAATCAAAGGGGCGTGTCTTGGGTTCGAACTCGAGACCTATGACTTGGCAGTCCGACAACGGTCACACCTCTAGACTATCGCTGCTAAATGCAAAGGAAAAGTTGAAAGCAGCCGATCGATATCCGTATATCAAAACATTCAAATATTTACGAGCGATAGACGTGACAAGAAGATCGTCGAAGAAAATCGTATTCCAAAACCTTCTTACTACTTAGTAACTAGTCGGTTTGACTAGCGTTAGCGTCTAGCGTCTGAATACGCCCGTTTTTCAGGTATCATTCGTGTGTCAAAATCCAAAACGTTCGGGACCACAACATCTACTACATTGTATAATTTGAGCTCGCCTGTTCTATGTGCGACACAACTAATATGCATCAAGTGTGAAGTGTAACAAGCGAAAGTAAGCGCACTGCGAACCCCTTCCAAGCTAACACGTTTTAATCAAGAACTAGCTTTTACCCGCGGCTTCGCTCGCGTGGATGTCGAAAATATCCGATTACTTACCTTCATCTCCCTTTTTAACCCTTCGGGAGTAGAATTATCTAAAACGCTGAGACACGTATAAATTAATTTTCAATCGTCAGCCTAAACACAAAATTTGAAGATCCTAACTTCAAAACTGACAGACTGTCATACAAAGTTTCATCCACTATTTTAGCCCTTTAGGGGTGGAATTCCCAAAAATCCTTTCTTAGTGGAGACCTTCTCTTCACAAAGAATACACCCTTCAAGTTTCATGTCTCTAGCACCAGCGGTTTGGGCTGTGTGTTGATATATCACCCAGTCAGTCAGTCAGTCAGTTTACTATTTTATATATATAGATTCCCAATGTCCGCTCTCTATAAGTCTTTTAAATCTTTTTGATATCAAGTAAGTCACTAGGCACTGGATTTTTTATATTGAGAAAACTACGTTCATCTCACCTTCGTCTGCATTATAAATAAGCCGCTAAGCTGCATGCTAAAAAAGACAAGCAAGGAAATTACATTGCTTTTCTTCGCAAACATCAGATGTAAAGCTGGTGAATCGCCAGGGCTCTGGGACTGTTCGAAAGAGATACCGTGGCCCTGGAACACAAAGTGCAAAGAAGGAACATGGATGAGTTTTAGTCAGTACAAGTCTGACACTCCCGTCCGCTCCGCCCAGAGCGGGGGTCATTTGATGTCTTCCCATCCGAAAAAAAAAGCTGGTCGATACCTGATATGATACGAAACAATAAAGGTAAGTAGACACGAGTTTTCTGTTTTTCCAAAACGTTTGCAAAATTACAAAAGTTTAAAACCGTGAACATGTGAACAGGCTTTTATGTTTTAATTTTCGGAGGGAACCATGAAAGTTTACCACATCGGTCCGACGTTCATTGTTTCTTTAGGATCGCAACGAAATTGATTTGTTTAATTAAAAGCCGTAGAAAAATAAGGGATTCATGACCTTGAAACAGGCCGTATTTACTTATGTTATCATAATAAAATTGAATTGTCTTCCTGTAATAATATGATGTTGAATTTGTTCTATGATAATTTAATTTCCTTCCGGGATGTTCCGTGGCTAATTAATAACAGCCGCTCGGGTCGATCTTCAGGTTAAGCCGTCCTGCCTGGGTTGGTCCGTGGATGGGTGACCCTGACCACCCATTACATACCAAGTTTCATCCGTGCCTCGGAAAGCACGGTCTCGTCTGTCAATTGTAGATCTTTTACAGGTAGTCAGTAGTCCGAAAGTCTGACAATTAGTCTAACCGAGGGGTATTGTATGCTGCGGGATTGTTCGAAAGAGATACCGTGGCCCTGGAACACAAAGGGCAAAGAAGGAACATGGATGGGTTTTAGTCAGTTCCACTGACTGACACTGATTTCCCATCCGAAAAAAAAAGGGGTATTGTATTACTTAGCACTAGTTGTGGAGGTCAGATAGGCAGTCGCGTCATATAAAATACTAGTTTTCAGCTGTATCCGGTTTGACTGGAAGCCGACCCCAAAATAGTTGGGAAAAGGCTAGGCAGATGATGATGAGTCATTATCTCCTTTTATCTACGGCTGGCAAAAAGACGTCATCATTCTTCTGCCATTAAAACATTTTATTTACGGTGACCACAGCATGTCTTAGTCTTTCATTCTTCTCTATTGGTCTCATTTCAGTATTCACCCCCTTTCTAACCATATTATCTTTGACACAGTCCATCAATCGTTTACTTGACCTTTACCTGTTCCTCCATCCGCATACGTACTCGAAAATTTCCTCACGACATGACATGCCGACTGTTTTTAGAATATTAAGGTCCTTCACTCTCTCAGCGTCCGGAGATATACAAATAGGCCAATCACTCACTTGATAGGATACAAATGGCAACTAAGGACTTAGGGGCTATGTCCATCAGTGTCCTAATGACTTGCATTGTGTTCATTATTGCAGTCAACAGCAATGCGGCTTAATCGTTTCATGTTCGGATTCTGTGAAACCTTAGTCATTAACTAGTGGTACAATAAGAGATATAGTTGGGAAAAGGCTAGCTAGAGATGAATTCGGTAGAAATTTATTTGTTTTTCCGAATCAATCTTCCTAAATTACGGGGCAACGAAAGATCGTTGCGTGTAAGCTATCAATTTTAGTATAAAACATCGACGACCAAACCCATAAATAAAATTTATTCAGAATATTAATTAAAAATAACTAATTTCCCTGCTTTATTAATTGCCCCTTATTAATATTCCACAATTAAATTTTATTTTATTTTCCAAACCTGAACAGCTGGCCTCGAATGCATTCGGTCGGACGGCTATAAAATCAGTCGGATGAAATACCAAAATATGCGTATTACTTATGCGTGAGTCTGTCGGAGTTATCCACACACATGAGCTAAAATGATTTGTTGTCCCATAAAACGCCTTAACTTACGTAGCGAGATGGGAAGTCGCGGCTACTGCACAGGAACAATCCTGCGCACAAAATTTACATCGCCGTCGTTCTTTGAATCGCAAGTGCGCTCGTTCAGTAACTTTATGACTTTCAAAACCGTACAGCGTTATTTTCATACAATAATACACAGTTTACAGTCGACAATTTAGCGTTTTGATTTATGGCTAACGCCTGTACTTGCACTCGATAAATAACAGCTTATTTTGTTCGCAACGAGGTTGTATTGACTGGCAAATTGTATTCAGGTTATTTTAGCACGAACTGGCTGAGATATTAGAATTGCGGGTCTGTTTAAGTATAGAGAAGGTAATGATTATGGCTTATAGCTTACTTTCATTATCGTACAATTTTACGGTTTCGGGCCCTGCCTGGAGGTTATTCCTTATTAACGGCCGGAGATGTTATTATATAAGTAAATAGGCTCGCACAATTATGTCTGTTACGAATAAAACCTATACTTATCTCATTTGTGTAGCTGCAATAAAAGAATCGTTAAAGTTAATACGGAGCTGTTAACTTGGGGCCGTGAATCAACTTGATGGCGGTAAGTAGAGTATTATGAACTAGTGTTTGCGAAGTTGTGTATTGTTTGTAACTTTAATACTTGATGTAAGTATCTACTGAAGAGAAAACTGCTGCATTTCAGTTATAAATTAGTATTCTTCTGCTTACCTTCATGGTAAAAGCGTAAGTTAATGTAGAACGCATTTTTATACAGTTTAATAACCGATAACCGTTGGGGTAGACGTGTTCTTGAGTGGAGACTGCGAATCGGCAAGCGTAAGGTGGAACGCCCTCAGGCTTGGTTGAGTGACGATCTTCGCAGAGTGGCTGGTAGCCACTGGATGAGAGTTGCCGAGAATCGAGTTGAGTGGCGTGCGATTGAAGAGGCCTATGTCCAGCAGAGGACTGCTGTAGGCTGATGATGATGTTGAGTTAATAGTAACATTCTGTCGAAATTTACGTTAGTCCCTATTGTATGTGAGGTCCCAAGAAGCTAGAATTGAAGGTTTCAAGTGATATTTATTTATGTATACACAAGATACTTAACAGGACTTTAAATTTACCTAGAATTGATGATTTTTCATCGGTATTGCACATTTTTCGCGCATGGAATACTACAATACATACTGTTTAACATGAATGGAATACAACATAAATACATAACATGGGTCCTTGGCATCGCCTTCAACAAGATTTCAAATTATTTGCTCTATCAAAACAAATAACATAGGACATTATTCTTCGAAGTACATATGTATCTCGCGATAACTCCAGTCAGTACGTAGTACCTCTTGGTACCTCGAGGACTACGAGGTGTCCTACGTGTGCGATTTTTTTTCCAAAAATGTAAATAAATATGTGTTTTTAACAAAATGACTAATTTCAAGACCCGCCAAGTTCAACTTCAAGAGTTTTTACAAGCTTTTATTATAATTTTTTCACTATTACTAGTAGTTACAAATTCAACTTAATTAACACCAACGCAAAGTTAATAATCATTTAACTGGAATTAACATCGACTGGAAACAAATAATTGAATAGACCATAGCATGCGCGTGCGCAGGTCAAGTGAGCCGACCGTGTTTGTCGTCACAGCTGACTGGCTGCGGAGAATTTGACGCCCCACACGTAAAATAACGGCTGTTCACACGTTGTATTGGTTCTTAAATGATGCTAAAGTCGTTTGCTTATAGGTAATTAATAAGGTGTTTAGAGAAAAAGTGAAATTGTGGAGAATTACAATTATTTTCAAAGACATCACCATTTAAAAATTAGGGAAATGGCCACGAGAATACTGTCGACAAACTGTTCTGCAGTATGGCAGGAGTTTTGTGTTGTTATATTTGTAAATTTTCTATGACAAAAAAAAAACATTTCTCTCTATGGCGAGATGAGAATCTTGTTAATTGCCAAACAATTTGAGGACATTTTAGGTGGAGCTAGCTGTCTACGACGACAGATAATTGATTTGAAGCCTATGTTTTTTTATCTGTGCCATTCAATAGTACGCACGACGGCCAATCAAGCTATACCAAACCAGTTTATACGGATCTCTCATTGTATAGGAAATCTATACAAAGCGAGGCCAAGTTATACTGTAAATGTACAGCTTCATGTGCGTGCCTCGGAAGCTGTTGGTCCCGCCTGTCATTTGTAGACTTTTGATAGTTGTTTCTGGTAGTCAGTGGTCGAAAGTCTGACAACCAGTCTTACCAAGGGGTATCGCATTACCTAGTACTAACTGGGTTGTGGAGGTCACATAGGCAGTCACTGCATGTAAAATACTGGTATTCAGCTGCAACCGGTTAGTCTGGAATCCAACCCCAACTAAAGTGGGGTTGGATGATGAATCAGACTGTAACGTTGCCACTGCTGGGACACAGGCCTCCTCTCTATGAAAGACCATTGACAATCTCTATGAAAGGCCATTATCTACCACGTGGGCCCAGTGTGGGTTGGCCTTGTATGATCTCATTGATTTTAATAGGTACTTTTGTGTATAGCATAGCTGCAGCCTATAATGTTTCCACTGCTGGGACACAGGCCTTCTCTCTATGAGAGGGAATGCGCTATAATCCACCACGCAGGCCCAGTGCGGGTTGTCTCATGTCTTCGAATTTTAGGTTCTAGGACATGCCGGTTTGTCACGATGTTTTCCTTCACCGTTTTGAGAGCATTGGTGATGAAATAAATTACACAAAGTAATGCGCCTGCCTGGATTCGAACCCACGACTTACTGCTCGTAAGTCGGGACCGCCTCCAGTGGGCCACCGCTGCTCCAAATTAACAAATAATCTACCCCTTGGAGTCCCTAACTTTGTCAAAGCCGCTGCTAACCTCTTTTGGAGGTATGGTAGTAAACTTTAATATATAGCCGGCAGCCAAGATTCGAAGATTCACCAACTTTTTACGACACTTCACAAGTTCTCACTTCTTGCCAGGACCCAAATCTCAGGCATTTGTAGTTCGTCTACTATTACTGCCTACAATCTTACAAACTATAAATTCTTGGGATTTTGTGTTCATTTTATCACTCGCAGACCTTTTAATATTAATGAAAAGCCGAGTAATCTTCATGGTTTATGAGTTGAGTTATTTTCGAAAGCACTGTTGGTAAGTGCATAAAATATGAAATATGTTGGTAGTGAAGAGAACTTTAAGCTCGCGTACTTTTTATACAAAAGGTTCGTTAATGGGATATATTGATGGCTATAGTCGACTGTTAATTGTTTGTGATAACACCTTGAGCTGGCCTGGCTTAGTACAGGGTTTATTATACAGGGTGTGCCAAGCATTCTGTACATAAAACTAAGTAACTTTACGCAAAAATTATTGCTGGGAAACGACCTTTTTTTTGAGGTGAAAAATCACGTTTCACGGGAGGACTCGTTGGAACGCACTCAAAGCATTGTGCTGATGGATGGATTGAATAGTATTGGGGTAGTAGAGGTGTTTAAAGTAAAAAAAATACTTACTTTAAAAACATGTATTAAAAAAAAAACTTGTGAAAAAGTTGGAACTTTGACCCCCAATATCTCCGTAACTAGAAGGTTTCCAGGTATGGTCTAGAACAAAATGATCACAAAGATGGGGAGAACAAGTGCCTCGGCTTCGTTAAGGGTCTATTTACACCCGTTAGAATAAGAGGCCATCTTGTACTGGTTTTGTTATCATTGAAATGCGGCCTACCGTCCATATCGATACATACCCCTGTATTGAAGGGACATTTACAAACAAATGATTACCATGTATTCTGTACACTATTCCTAACCTCATAGAAATTTGTAGTTAAAAAAAAATCGGATGTTCCATATACTAATGAAAAATATTTATTTATTTATTTATTAAAACTTTATGCACAAGTAAAAAAAAAACTGTACAAAGGCGGACTTAATGCCATAGGCATTTTCTACCAGTCTACCTTAGGGTGATGCAGAGACAATATACAGTAGGTGCAATAACAGAAAAAAAGACTAGAAAATATTTATAACTAAAATATATAAGAATAAATACTTATATACATACATATATTAAACTTTATAAAGTTAAGAGAGATAAATAAGAAAAACTATAACAACTTAGTTCAGAGACGAATCTGCTAACTTCTTGTGTATATATTCCCGAGCTTTCACTTTGAAAGTGAACTGACTGGTCACCGTCCTGATACTCTGAGGGAGCGCATTCCACAGGAAAACCGCCTGGACAAAGAAAGAAGATTTTATAAAACCAGAGCGGTGAGAAGGACATCGTAAAAGACAATTATTAGCAGAACGAAGATTCTTGCTGTGCGCAGAGCATAAATATTGACAATTAGACGTCAGATAAGAGGGAGAAGTGGGTTTGTGAAGAAGAGAAAACAGGGTTGTCAAAGCCCTCAATTCTCTGCGCTGCCGGATGGGCAGCCATCTTAAAAGCGATCTATGCGCAGATACATGATCATACTTGCGGAGATTGAAGACGAATCGAATGCAGTTATTAAGAAGTCGGTCAAGTTTGTTGAGCAGATCTGCATTCAGGTCGTAGTAGCACACATCACCGTAGTCAATTATGGGAAAGATTAGGGACTGTACAAGCATTGCCTTAACGTGTGATGGGAGAACATTTTTCAACCGATAAAGCGACCGCAACGTTCCGGTGACTTTCTTGCTCACAATCGCGACCTGCTTACGCCAGTCAAGGCAAGTGTCAACATGCAAACCCAGATCCTTGACGTCAGAGCTAAACGGAATCACTGTGCCGTCAAAGGTCACCGCTGGCACCGCTAACCCATTCAGCCTTCTCAAGCTATGGGGGCTCCCTACAATAATAGCCTGGCACTTGGTTGGGTTAACAGCCACACCGAAACGATCAGACCAGCTTTTGACTGCACGTAAATCCTGGTTTAGCTCCTCGATCGCACCGGATAAGCTGTCAACATCTGCCTGACAGTAGATCTGTAAGTCATCAGCGTAAAGATGATACGCACACTGAAGTTCGGTAGTTATGAGATCAATAAAAATTGAGAACAAAAGTGGAGATAAAATACCGCCTTGAGGGACGCCAGTTTCAAGATTACGCCAGCTGGAGTTAGAGTCACCAGCAAGAACTGACTGCTGACGCCCCCGAAGATAGGAAGAAAACCATTTCAAAACCTCGGGAGAGATCATAAGATAGGAGAGGATGGATAAAAGGACCTCGTGACTGACGGTATTGAAAGCATTCGAAAAATCGATTAACACTAAAACCGTAACTTTAGTGTCTTCCATTCCCCGCCTTATATCGTCAGTCACTTTAAGGAGAGCAGAAACGGTACTGTGCCCGGGCCTGAACCCGGATTGTAATGGACTGATAAGGGAATTTTTATGGATGAAATGGGAGAATTGCTTATGTACACAAGCCTCTAATACTTTGGATAAAAAGGGAAGGATAGAAATTGGACGAAAGTGACTGGGAAGTGTGGGATTAGGTATTTTAGGTAGTGGTCGGACATGGGCTTTTCGCCACAGGGAAGGGAAAACACCGGAGTAAAGGGAGAAGTTAACTATATGGGAAATAGCAGGAAGGAGCTGATCAACAACTGTCACGATCATGTGCCGACTGATGTTGTCACACCCAACAGCTTTGGATTTAATGGAAAGGATTATCTTTTTGATCTCTCCCGGATCGACTGGGGTGAAGGCAAAGGAAGTAATATTGGGTCGCGTCAGACCAGCAAGGTAGTCAAGGGTTTGACATTTGGTTAGACTATCAAGGGTGGGAGCAGTGGAGAAAAGACGATTTAGATCGTCTAAACCAAATGTTTTAGGAAGGTCTGAATGCCGCGATCTGCCGATACCTAGAGTTCCAAGGAATTTCCAGATATCAGCAGGAGAAGCCGAAGTGATGTTATCAAGAATGTGGCGGCGTTTAGCGTTGCGTATCATCTGATTACAACGATTGCGAGCAGTTTTGAAGAGGGTCCAATTATCATCCGACCGATCCTTCTTAAACCTCCGAAACGCGCGGTCCCTTCGTCGCATCGCCATCCGAACTCCTCCATTCATCCATGGCGCAGGTGGACGCTTCAGCTTGACTCTCCTGAAAGGAGCGTGGGTGTCGTACAGCTTAACTACAACATTATTAAAAAAAGTAACTTTATTATCAACTGTAGTGGCTTCCTCTAGGGGTGTCCAGTCAATATCAGAAGCGTCTTGTGACAGTTTATCACTATTCATCCGCGCAAAGGCACGCCTGTACTGGAAGGTAGGTTTGGGTTTAGGAGGTTTAAGGACATAGGACAGAAAAATAAGGTCGTGATGGGAAAAACCAGGAGCGTCAAGCTGACCATGTGAGGAGACTAGCGAAGGATTGGAGGTGAGAATCAAGTCGAGCCAAGTATCATCACCGGAAGTGTTGTGATGAGTTGGTTGGAGAGGCAACACATGCATACTAGCTGACTCGACCAGATGGAGAAGTTTGCGGGATCGATGGGAGTTGTGGGCAAGGAGATTGGTGTTGAAATCCCCCATGACGATGTGATGTGCGTACTCCGAACCTAAAGATTCTAGGACCGATTCGAATTCGATGAAGTAATCAAGTGATGGGGGACAATACACAACACCAAGAACGGTTTTTGCTCCTTTGACACAAACCTCTAGAAAAAGAAACTCAGCCGAATCATTACAGGAAGAAGTATAGAGAATTTTAAAAGGAAAGTCTGTACGGAGATATATAGCAACACCACCCCCTCTCTTACCGACACGGAAATATCTATATGGAAGTTTAGAATGATGTACTAAACACCGTGGTAACCGTTTGTGTTTCGAAGTCCCCTTCCAGCCTGTATAATTCCTATTGAATATTTAATTTATCTTGTATATTATTTATTCTAGTTACGACCCAAAGTTTTTCTTAAGGCACTCATAGGAAGTGGCGAAGGACGAGCGCTGTTGGGTTTTAGTTTGCTATTTCACATAATAACCAATTGAAAATGTATTACTTTTAATTTAATTTATTTGGTTACTGTTAAATTAATTATTTCTATAGTAATTCTTTTAATTTTGTAATTTAGAGTAAAATTTCGATACAATGTAAAAATTGTTACTCAAATAAATTAAATGAAATGGACGTTGGTATGTCTGACTGTCTGTGTATGTTGAAAAGCGCTGATCTCAGCCTAATTTGAATAAATCACTTTTGAATTATTTTTTTCTAAATATCGATGTTTCCTGAAGTATCGAGTACAAAATCGATACTTAACGACTATTTTCAGATCCCTATTCGAATGTATTTCTGTAACCAATAAACAAAGTCGTGTTGTTCGACTGAGAACTGTAAACAAATTCCTTTGCAGAATATTTATAGGTTTCGATGGCTGCGTGTGCGCAGGGAGCGGGCATTGTAGCGGCATTATGAAAGAGACTGTTCTTCTTTCAAAGCTTTCCTGAAATAAGTACCGAAGCAATGAAAGACCCAAGTTCCAATATCTGTTCAAAAGTAGATATTTTAACTAGCATAGATAACTTTATTAGCCTGTAACGTTGGAAACGTTGCTGCTGGGACAAAAAAAAAATAAAACAAAATATTATAGAAATTATTTATTTCAGACAAAAAAGCCTATTGGCAAGGTAAGGTTGTTAGTATCTATCAAAAATGTTGCTTGTAACTAGTGTTAGTGTAGTCTCTTCTTTCCGATTGTCCATTTTAAATTGGTGAATGTCATATGTCTTCGAAAATAAAAAAATAAATTAGGCTAGTAAGTAATATGAAAATTTCTATCACCTGCCTATACAGGGAGTAAGGGACAGCCCTCCACAAACTGACAGGGTGCATTCAGCTCCTTATTTTGAATCACCGGAATTTTTCTCCGGTAAATTTTCATTTTATAAATATTATTCCTTTATTTCAATGTAAAATTACATTCCCTGTACGGAGCAATCCATTTATGTAAATAATACGGCTAAAATCAAAAATCTAACAATGGATGTTGAAATACTCTGACGAACGACGCGTGAAATCAGCTGTTCACTTCCTGCCTAGCTACAGAATTCATCGAACTCGTCGTCGCGCTTGCCGATCGCTTCGTGCTTTTTGACACGGTAACGATACATTGCGTATGAGGAAATAAAACAAATTAAATTTATTGGATTCCCATAACATCCCTGAAATAATTTCTTGTACCGGTCATCTTAGTATGATATACTGAATTCACCCCATCAGTTTGTGGAGGGCTGTCCCTTACACCCTGTATACTTAACGAAATTCAAAAGTACAAAAGTTGCACTTTTTTTAAAATAAAAATGACGTGAATTTGAGCACTGACCATCATTCAGTTAAACCGAATTTTCATGAACGCCGAATAAGTAGGTCAAA
This sequence comes from Noctua janthe, assembly GCA_910589295.1. Taxonomy (NCBI): domain Eukaryota; kingdom Metazoa; phylum Arthropoda; class Insecta; order Lepidoptera; family Noctuidae; genus Noctua; species Noctua janthe. Next base: position 12,305,780 of record OU342563.1, on the reverse strand, counting down.
ATTAACCCGAAAATTCGGCACCCAATAAAAGTAACGGGAAGGTTTATTCCCAGATAAAATCAAACAGCATACTTACACATACCTACCTACATAATCATATACATTACCGTAAACTGCGGACTAAAAGGATAACCCAATCAGGGCACTACGTGTTAATTAATTTGTAAAATGTATACAATAGCTAGGTACATAATACTTGGTAGGTCAGTTTAAAATTGTATACAGGATGTAAGGAACAGCCCTCCACAAACTGACAGGGTGCATTCAGATCCATATTTTGAATCATTTTCCACCGGAATTTTTCCCCAGAATATTTTTTTTTTTTTTTCTTTTACTATTCCTTTATTTTAATATAAAGTTACATTCCCTGTACGCAGCATTCGATTTAAGTAAATAATACAACTAAAATCAAAAATCCAACCATGAATGTTGAAATACTCTAACGAACGACTCGTGAAATCAGCTGTTCACTTTGATTCTCATCTGCCTCGTTGATGTAGGGTCGAAATCGTAACTGCTGAACTGCTCTGAGTTCGATTCCCAGGTCGGGCAAGGCGTTATTGAGTTTACCATCAAGAATTTATCAGTAAAAGCCACAGAGTCTGGATTTGTTTCCATTTGATGGCAATAGGCTCGCCCCCTATTAAACGCGACTTAAACATAACTTTATACATACACCTCTGCCTAACCCTTCGGGGATTCATGTTATATGATTACATGGGTCTTAAACATAACTGGCGAAATGTCGGTGTAGGTACCATTTGGGAATGCTTAAAAATAAACAAATCCACCAACTTTGGGAGTCCGCCATACTGGATTTAGAATGACGTCACTTAGCTTACCCTTTTTTTTTTTCGGATTGGAAATCATCAAATGACCCCCCCACTCTGGGCGGGGCGGAAGGGAGTGTCAGACTTGTACTGACTAAAACCCATCCATGTTCCTTCTTTGCCCTTTGTGTTCCAGGGCCACGGTATCTCTTCCAAACAGTCCCGCAGCCCTGGCAGGCATCGGCCCATGCGGACCCCTACATTGTTGCTGACATCTCTGTCTCTGTCTCGCTGTCGACACGGCCTGTCGCCATAAGACGGCCGCATGTTATATGATTACATGGATCTTGAACATAACTGGCGAAATATCGGTGTAGGTACCATTTGGGAATGCAAAAAAAATAAACAAATCCACCAACCTTGGGAGTCCGCCATATTGGATTTAGAATGACGTCACTTAGCTTACCCTGCGTTGTCATCCAAATAAACGTCATGTATGCAATTTTTCAGCTTAAGGTGGAAGAGACAGGGTAGCCCGCGAAATTTAAATTTTCGTTTTTTTGCTAGGTTTTTTTGCAATTTGCAGGTCAGTTTTCAAACCCATCCATGTTTCTACTTTGCCCTTTGTGTTCCAGGGCCACGGTATCTCTTTCGAACAGTCCCGCAGCCCTGGCAGGCATCGGCCCTTGCGGACCCCTACTTATTTGCTGACATCTCTTTGAGGCGCACGTGGAACACGAACGCGCCGTCGACACGGCCGGTCGTCATAAGACGGCCGGACGGCGAGCTGGCCCATAACTCGCCGTCCACCGCCGTCAGTTTCAGGCTTTATGTGAAACAAAATATGATTACGCGTGATTACGCGTTATGATTATGAACGCGTATGTAGTTACGAATTATAATCATTAAAATCATCTAAACAATCCTCTAAGTTCATATAATCCCATTGAATGAAATTTTCTTTTTCATGAAATAGTTCATGTTTTTTTGTTTAATAACAGCCGCTCGGGTCGATCTTTAGGTTAAGCCGTGCTTACCTAGGTTGGTCTGTAGATGGGTAACCGCCCATTACATACCGAGTTTCCTGCGTGCCTCGGAAAGCACGTTAAGCCGTTGGTCCCGGCTGTCATTTGTAAATCTTTGACAGTCGTTAGGTAGTCAGTGGCCCAAAAAGTCTGACAACCAGTCTTACCAAGGGGTATCGTATTACCCAGTACTAACTGGGTTGTGGAGGTCAGACAGGCAGTCGCTCCATGTAAAATACTGATATTCAGCTGCATCCGGTTAGACTGGAAGCCGACCCCAATATAGTTGGGAAAAGGCTAGGCAGATGATGATGATGAGTCATTCAATGGGATTATATAAGCTTAGAGGGTTGTATTGATGAGCTTAATGACTATATTTCTGTAATATTTGTTACGGTCGCAAATCATATCTTAATCAACATACAACCTGACACTGACCTGCAAATTGCAAAAAAAACCTAAAAAAAATTAAGTTTCGCGGACTACCCTGGCGAATCCACTTTAATCGGAAACCGGGAAACGAGTCAAATGTAACTTGTCAGATTGTTTTACACAGTTACAGGTGGAGCTAATAAAAGCATGTTGAATGAGCGTACAATGAGCTCCATACACGTTCCTGTAGCGTTGACATCTTCGCCAACAAGCTATTGCAATTGCGCAAACAATTGTTTCTGACCCACAGTGGCCACAGTTAATATCTATACTAATATCATTACATTTTATATTATTACTTACTTAATATTATTTATTCACTTATTTATTATTTGTCATTGATTGTGTCATTCTTTAGAGCAACAAAATAGATTTAGTTATTTCTTTTCTTTATTTTTAATTTTGTTTTCATGTAATTTTGTTTTTAGCCTATTGTACTTTTTGTAAAACTATAAAACTTGAAATACTTATGCAAGTGCTGTGCACACCTGTAAGTGACATATTCACCCTAGATTTTAAGTTTAATTGTTACATTACCCTAAAATTGTATTAGTGAATAAGTCGTTGGAGTGCCATGAACAAATAAATAAATGTTGAAAACAAATGAGTTCGCTTTCGAATTTGTTGTGTGCGGTTACTCGAGTGCGCTTCAATACGAACTTTACAGAATAGCACACATCACTACTGGAAAGTACCTAGAAGAGGTTTGTTCAATTACCAATGAGTACCTACTTACTATGAGGGCTATACGAGTACCATCGCAACTTGTTTTCTTAATTGAATTTTTACACGTCTGACCGTGGGAATTTACACAGCTGCTGCATTCTTTTGTCTTACATTCCGTTTGAATAATAAAATGACTGAAGTTTATTTTTTCAGTGTTTTTCTGTTTTAACCCTCGAAACAAAAAGAAGGGGTGTCATAAGTTTGACCACAATGTATGTGTGGCTGTCTCTGGCACCGTAGCTCTTAAACGAGTAAACCGATTTCAATGCAGTTTTTTTTTTTTGAAAGCTAGTTTTTTGGCACTGGTTCTTAGGTACGTTTTATCAAGATCGTTGCAGACATTTACTAGTTATGTGGTATGAAAGCGGGTACAAAAAATCGAATATTTTCAAATATACCCAAGTGGGGTATCAAATGAAAGTGCATGATGTGTATATTACAACTAGACATGTTTTATCAAAACCGGCGTTGCCATTTTATTAACTTTTCAAATGTTTGTTCGCTTTTCTTTGTTGCGATGGGGGTTTTTTAAATGTTCAAGTTAATTTTGTTTTTTCTAATATTTTTTCAGTGTTTTTCTGTTTTCGGTGGAGGGTTTATTTTGCGATTTTCTTTGCTTTGTGCAAACTGCAAACAATGATAAAACGTCCGACCCTTGTCAATGACAACCCCTGCTGAACAAGTGAAGTAGCTAGGTACTTTTATTTCCGTCATAAATGTAAACAATCAAAATCTGGTTGAACTCTCGATCTATCTTATAATATATAACATCCTCAAAATCATTAGTTACACAGAATATAAATAATTAATTCGCTATATTTTATGTTTACAGATAAGATGGATTTTATTATACACTAGCGATCCGCTCTTGCTTCGCGCAGCCTATCGGGTCCAAAACTATATCTAATGTAGCCCAGTAGAGCGGTGAAAACTGCGTTCAAATCCATACAGTAGTTTTTGCGTGATGCGCGTACAAACATACTGACAGAAAGACAGACAGACACAAAAATTCTCAAAACTGTTGTTTTGGATTTTTTTGCTCTAATAAAGACCCCCCATTTAATTTTTTTTTTTTTTAATATCTTCATTGTACAGACATCGGCCGACATTTATGTAAGTATGGATTTTTGTCTAACCACACGATAAAGAAAGAATGTCAAACGGCAAAATATTAACATATTTGAATTTCCGAAAAAGTCCCGTTTAATTTTTTCTTCAGAGGGAGAATTATAAATATTTAATATGCTTTAAAACTATAACGAAAAATTTATTGCTTATTCAAAAACATGACAAAAATATTACGAAGACATTCCATAAAACCGTCAGAAGTCGACTTATGGTCATAACTACCTACGGGCCGACAACATAATAAAACAAACTAGGGACTTTGGACCCCATGGTGTCCTACACCCATTAGTTCCACCTCCAAACGCATCGAAACATGAACTGATAACAACTGACTTTATCACCTTGTTAACTTTACTTATCTATGACTTTTCAGTAATTAGAAGTAATTAACTAGCCATCGCCTTATTATGAAGGCGATAAGGTTGAAATTGCAAAGCTAAAAGTGGTGTTGTATGAGCCAGTAAGCAACGTCTTATTACAAAGGCGACAAGGTTGAAATTGCGAGGCTAAAACTGATGTAGTATAAACCAGTAAGTGCGTATGCCAGTTGCCTGTCATGGCGATAAGTGGTGGACAGTGGCTTCCCGTTCCAGTTGTAATTAATTGTGGGAATGGCGTGAAAATTATTGAAGAATATTCTGGAATTCTGGATAGTCTTATCTAGGCTTAGCTTAGCTTTTATCTTGGTTAAGATGCAAAATAAGGTGGTAGGGACACCGACGCACAAACGGTTACCAGGTATTCAGTACATCATTCTGAACCCCCCCCCACCCCCCTCCCATATAGAAATTTTTCAACAGGAAAAAAAAATAAACAGCTGTTCCGTACATTTTGACCGTGCAGGAATTGCACTTTTGTAGGAAACAACAATTTAAAAAAAAATAACGTACCGATGAAAATGTTCTATGTGGAAGGGCCACACGGTATGATGTTCAGGATACCAGTGGCGAAGGTTCCTTACAACTCGATTCCTACTGGGTTCACTTTGAAAAATGGCACAGTCAGTATTCTATGGACAAATAATGTACTCACATTAAAGATACGTACTCCGGCTTACCTCTTAGAAAAATTGACGCTTCGCTACTGCAGAATACGTTACCCGTTCGTACGTCGGTGTGCCTTCCACCCTGTATGTGGATATTAGCCATACCTGTCTAAAGTGTCTAATAAATATGTTAAGGGTCTAGGCACAGTGTCTTAAAAGCAGCGTTAAAAGTAGCCAAAAACCTGTCGAAAGTCATTGTAGGAATTTGAAACGATAAAAAAGCGATTGTTATTTGTCAAACCAGTCAGGGCTGGAAATTTCTGTCAAAAACTTTTTCCTAGTAATAAAATACTTGGACTACTTACATATCTGACCCTATCTCCATCGATAACAGCCAAAAACTTAAGTAAACAGCATCTTACAAGTTTTCACACTAATCTTTTCAACTAATTCCAATTCCCACACTTTAAATTCGGTGTCAAAAGCACTTCCTCTTTGCTACTGTCTTCGCGGCATACCTCGCTGTGCTCGTGGCCCAACCTATCGGTTTCCATGAGCTAATAAAGCTCTTTAACAGTTCCTATCTTATCATTTGGCCATAAAGTTCAAATTCCGTAAAACGAGTAGTTTATCTCTAAGGAGGAGAACACACATGGACGTAGCTTGCATTGCTTAGTAATATGGAAGAAACAAGCAATTTATAATACCATAGACTGTGCCCTATCTTTTATAATCTGTTTATCGAATGACTAGATTGGTGTCATAGTTATTTTTATGCACATAATCATCATCATCATCATATCAGACCGGAATCACCCACTGCTGGGTGTACCTGGGTACACTGCTGGGTAGAAAGGGGAGGCCTATAAGCCTCCCCTTTCTTATGCCACAGTTCCCGTTTCCGTGCGTCCTTTATCCAGGTGTTAATGTACGTGAATATCCAGAATTCCGGATGCATACAGTTTGTCAGAAAAGACAAGTAGGTATCAAACTATAAACAAGGCTTCAACTACTGTAAAACTACCACCAAAGACTCTAAAATTTTACCACAATGTTAAAGTTTCAGACGTATCTAGTCTAGATACTGACTCACCATCATTACCATCGTCTCTGTTCTCATCTTGAACGCTTGCGGAAGAAGTTCAACCCGCGATCATGGCGCTTGCAACAGCGTCGAAATATCGGGAGCTCAAAATAATGAACAATCACGGAAGATGATGATGATGCCATCTAGCCGATTTCGGCCACAGCGACTGCATTCGATGGCTTTCTAGGGAGGTTGTCGAGAGCTTTGGTGTGCTGCTCTATCATGTGCTCTCAAGTGGCTAGCATACCCAACTGAAGAAGACAATGGAACCACCACCGGATCACGGAAGATATCTCGTAAGTGACAGTATAAGTTTAGATACTGACTGTTAGTTAGTTTTCCAGTTTCAAAATATTGTAACATTTACAAACTTTTTTAACATCAATATTTCTCAGCTTCACTACCACGTGTATCCGCAGCTTTAAGCCGTCTAATCCCTCTATCTACCCGGCCCTTACGGCAGCTTCGGACCCGATAATGAATTGCTCATCATATCACTGGAAATCATCCGTATATCGTAGAGCAGCTTCATTTCGGCGGTAATTGGATAGCCCATCGTTAATTATGTAATTAACATACCGCTTTAAGTATTCTTGTATATGGTACTTAATTGACGTCATAAAAAATCTGGTACTCTTTCCTCTCGTAAATACTTGAAACCATACAAAAAACTAATAAACTCAGCAATCAGAGGTTCACAGCTAGTTATAGGCCTTCCTCTGTCAAGTTGTGTGAGCCTCAACGTCCCATTCACCACCTTCGGCGTATAGTATGTTCCGGCCATCTTGAATTTACACCGTTACTACTAGACAGTAGTGTCAACGAAGTGGTAGTTGACTCTGACTGTCCTGAGTGTGCTGGATATACACTAAAGCTGCTCCTCGAAGTGACGCAGCCGCAGAGACAAAGTCGCTCAATCGCAATGACAGACTGTACGAGTGGCTTCTATGTTACACTATAAAGCTTCCGTAGGTGCTGACATTTCCATCCATCGTTTCTTTGGAAGTACTTTTCAACACACTTCCTCGAAAAATGTGTTCAGCAGTTCTCGACTCCTCCATAACACCCTCTCCTTTGGCTTGGGTGACAATTCCCCGTCGACTGCAATGACAAAGTATGCCCTCTTGTAACAAAATTTACTAGTACAGGGTGAATTAAAATGCACTCATGGGTGCCAATGTTATAGAAAAAATCTGTGTCAAAAGAGAATATTCGATTTGCTGCGTGAGTTAGTTTTGATAGTCATCAAAAGGGCGACATTTTTTGGCCAAGTAATAGGACGCTCAAAAAATGGTATTATTATTTTCAACCGAATTTTGTCGAAAAATTGATTTTTCACGGCATTTTCATGACTACTTAGTATCACTTTTTTGACTTGTTCTGTATATTTTAGTTGATGAATAATGTAGCAAAATCATAACGTGTAATTCATTTTGTGTATCCCGAAAGCGTTAGCCAGAGGAGTACAGTACTCCCACATTGCGCCAGTTATGTTTAAGTCCCATGTAATAGAGGGCGAGCCTACTGCCATCAACCGATAACAAATCCAGATTTCTAACTGCGACTGAGGAGTTTCTCTTACAAAACCCACTAACGACCTGCGAATCGTAATCAGAATCGTGTTCAGCTATAGCGCATACGACAACTAGACAGATAATCTCAAGTCAATCTTCTCAGTGCAAGTTATTATTAGTCATTATTACAACCAGTCATTTTTACCTCTGATATAAGATAAGGAGAATAAAGTCACTGTACCTGCAAAATCTACCAATAAATCATAATCTACCTGCTTGTCACAGTCACGACGTGCAAGCTGTTATCTTTTTTCTTTTTTTTTTTTTGTTCCGTCCTGTTGTATTTATAGTTTATTGTTTATTTTTTGTAATTTTGTATGATGCATGTCATGTCCCTGCGACAAATAAATATTTTTTCTTTAATTCTTTCTTTCAAAATATATATAGGTGTTAACGCGTGAAACATAGAGAGCGGGTACGAGTCGGGCGCGGGTCTGGTCACACACAGGCACCACCCGACGAGCGCAGACCCGCGCTCGCTGCCTGTGTCTTGTTGTCCATATGTCGCAGTAAGAAAGCTGTCGCCGTGATATAGTTATATCCCTAGGGATATCGCTATATCCCTGAACATAGTTATAAGATATCAGATCATAGTTCATCTTACTAGGATTATAACTACGAGTATGATACGAGCACGATCTAGTATTAACTATCTACGATCTAGTAATAACTATCTACGATCTAGTAATAACTATCTACGATCTGGTAATAACTGTCTACGATTTAGTAATAACTATCTACGATCTAGTACTATATTATTTTGTATTATCTTACTGCGACCGGTACCCGCTCTCTGTATGCTTCAGTCTTAAAGTCCTGTTTGGGCCAAGTGTAGCGAGGGGTGGTCAGGAATCCTGGTAAAACCAGTTATAAATGTCCACTTAAACATTATTATGACATAAATAAGCAGATGTTTACTGACGCGCATCTTTTATGACGCGACGTTAAGTAAAGGGTAAGGACAGAAAACCAGTTAAGCACACGCATCAAAATAAACGAGCATTTCATTTGTACTCAATAAGACTCCATTTATGAATCCGACACTTCATATTTCATATGAAGAAACTAGGTTTGCCTGTGGCTTTCCTCGCGTGAATCTCGGAAATAACGATAAAAATCTTCCATCTGTACTAATCCAGGTCATGCTGGTACTATACGCTTTAAGTACGACAAAATTTTATCCAAATTCGTTAAGCCGTCTTCGTCTTCTTCGTATCGCTGGCACGACAATTTTTATATTTTGTTACTCCAGAACTTCGCCACTTCCACCGCGTCGACGGTGGTAGCGCAAAGGTCACCTTGGATGCAAGTTTTTGGGCTACGAGAGCAGGATAAGAGGTGGAGCATATCAAAGCCGTTTAGTGGAGCAGTTATACCGTAAAAATGTAAAAGACAGACTGACGAAGTTTTTCGTGCGATATAATGGATTATAATGATAAATGTATTTACATTAATCATTCATTTGTACTGTAATTAATCGTAGATCACATTAAGTTTGGTTTCTTCATTACAACCTTTCTTAGGGCAGGGCCGTAATGAAGTAATCTCTTAGTTGGAGCATGGATGAGAGGCCAATGACTTAGAAGTTACAAGGTAGGAAATAGATATTTACTTTGGAGATAGAACGCAATGTCTGGCTTAACTATGAGTAGGTGACACGTAAATGAAAGCCTAAATTTAAGCGTTTTTTTTTGTATTTTCTTATTTTCTAAATATTGAACCGCAAATAATACCCTTACTAAAAAAACCCTGAAATTAATACCCTTCTTAAAATTTGGGAATGCACTGGGTGTGTATCAAAAAATAACGTTTAATGTAGTGTACAACTTATAATTTTTAATATTGGTATAAGGTTCTCTGTTCTCATGTGATGATGTGACTTTGTGTCTTTTTTGAGTATAAGATAAGATAAGATAAGATAATTTTTTATTTGTTCAAAACATGAGTATACACACATAGCATGCAAGATGTTAAATCCAATTATGATTTCCGTCATGTTTTGCCTGAACGGCGTACAAATATGAGATGTCGAAGTTACACAGCCTCAATTATTTTTATAATCGTTAATTAAATTGCAGATATAGCAATGAAACAATCCAATTTAGAGCATACTAAAAGCTAAATGGTAGAATAAAATACAATCATAAATAATACTCATTTCAAAAAATAAAAAATAATAATTATACAATCATGTCAATATACAAATACATCTAAAGGAATACATACACATGTCAAAGCAACTGTTAATAAAATGAATGTCAAAATGCAAGTCAAATTAATTTGTCGGTTAAGAATTCGTCAGTGCTGTAATAGATTTTCTCTAAGAAAAGGTTTTTTAATCTATTTCTTAATTGTTCAATAGGTAATTCCCTCCAATGTTTTGGCAACTTATTATAGAGAATTGGCGCCATACAGAATACACTTTTACGCATTAGAGCTTTTCTGGATCTCGGAATACATAACTTACTATTGTCGTGTCTATTTCTAGCTACTTTATCTGACTCTAAGGGGAATAGGTGTGGATTCGATTTCACAAACATGATGATCTCTAAAATGTACATTGATGGAAGGGTTAATATTTTATATGTTTTAAATAACGGCTTGCAACTCTCTGTAACATGGAGAGAAGACATAGCCCTCAGGCACCTCTTCTGTGTTTTAAATATCATATCTTTATTTGTTGAATTTCCCCAAAAAATTAGTCCATATCTCAAGTTAGAGGACACCAAGCCGTGATAAGCAGTTAGCAGTGCATCAACATTTAAGATGGGGGCCAATTTATACAGGGCATATGTGGCATTACTAATTTTTTTGCTTAATTCTTCCGTATGAGCTTTCCAATCTAATTTGCTGTCAATAGTTACACCAAGAAATTTGGTTGTGTTCACCTTATCTATTTTGTTATTACAATAATGGACATTTACATTTGGTATGGATGATCTTTGGGCAAAATGTAGAATATTAGTTTTCTCAAGATTTATCTTAAGATTATTGTTTTCCAGCCACTTTACCATTGATTCTATGGAATTGTTAATATCAGATTCGTATGTGTCTCTGTTTTTTAAAGCAATTGTAATAGTACTGTCGTCGGCAAAAAGTGTCATCGGGTGGTCGATGTATTTGGGTAGGTCATTAATGTACAGTATAAAAAACAGCGGGCCAACGACAGTTCCTTGCGGAACGCCAAATTTAACTACACGTTCTTTGGACTTATACACAATTTCCTTTTTATTACTTTTATTTACTGCTGAGATTTCTGTAAATTGAGTTCTATTGCTTAAATAAGATCTAATGAGGTTTGAGACATTACCTCTAATGCCATATGCTTCTAATTTTTCAATAAGTATGTCGTGCCGGACATAGTCGAAAGCCTGTGTCATGTCACAGAAAATCGTACATACAGGTATATTTAAATCTACTTTTTGCATGACATAATGTAAAAAATCGTATATTGCCAAGTTTATTGTTTTACCAGTTCTAAACCCTTTCTGTTCATTAGTGAGTATGTTTTCTCTTTCAAGGTACGTATTCAACTGTTTACATAGATACTTCTCAAATATTTTAGAGATTATGCTAATAAGAGATATTGGCCTATAGAATTGCATTAGCTCTTTATTTTCCTTTTTAAATAACGGCTTTATGACAGATACTTTTAAAGCATCGGGAAAAACACCTGTCTCGATGCACAGGTTAATTATATAGCTTAGATGCGGTGCTATTTCTCCCGCTACAGATTTTAAAACTTTTGTTGATAGGCCATCATGTCCTACACTATTTGTATTTTTCAATTGTTTTATAATTTTAAATACTTCGATTGGCAGACAAGGGGCGAGAAAAAAAGAATCTCTTCTTTTTGGTATCAGTGATGCAGCATTTTTACCAGACCCTGCTATAGGGTTAATTTTGTCAATGAAGTAATTATTAAATGCATCTGCAATAGCCTTTGGATCTGTAATGACGTCATTTTTTACACAAATTTTATCAATACAGTTTTTTGGAATGTTGAATTTCGAGTCATTTATAATTTTCCAAGTAGCTTTTGATTTGTTATCTGACGTCTTTATTGCATAGTTATTCTGTGCCTTTTGAGTAAGTTTTACAATTTTTTTAAATATTTTTAAATAGCAAGTTAGTTTTCTTTTATTAATCGGATTTGGTTTTAGTCTATATTGCCATAATAATTGCCTTTTCTTTTTACTACATAGTTTTACACCACGTGAAACCCATTTTGGTTTTTTCATCGTGCTGATTCTAACATTAATTTCAGGAAAGCACAATTTGTAGAATAACGAAAATATGTCAAAAAAGGAATTGTACGCTACATTAGGGTCATCGGTTTAGGGCTGCGGGACTGATAGGGCTGCGGGACTGTTCGAAGGGCTGCGGGACTGTTCGAAAGAGATACCGTGGCCCTGGAATACAAAGAGCAAAGAAGGAACATGGATGGGTTTTAGTCAGTACAAGTCTGACACTCCCTTCCGCTCCGCCCAGAGTGGGGGGGGTCATTTGATGATTTCCCATCCGGAAAAAAAAAAAAAAAAAAAAAAAGGGTCATCGGTTTTGTAAATGTCAGAGAAAGATAGTTTATCTAAGCAATTTTTAAATATTGTCATATTTTCGTTACAGTAGTCGCGTCTTGTAACCTGCCAATATTTAATAGTACATTTCTTTTGCACTGGGAATGACATTAGTTGTGCCGTATGGTCCGATAGAGCAAGTTCTAGGACTTCAACCTTACCTGCTTTGCGAAAGTTATGAGCAATATTATCAATACAAGTTTTACTCTTTAAGCGTGTAGGTTGATTTATGGCTAACTTTAAATTGTAATTCAGTAATATGCATTCAAATTCCATTGTCTGGACGTTCTTTTTTAAGATGTCGATATTGAGATCCCCTGCTATGACAATATTATGATGGCTTTTCTTCGTTAACTCTTGCAGGAGGAATTGTAATTTGTCCATACATACGTTGAAGTTTGTTAACTTGGGAACCCTGTACACACATGCCAGGACAATGTTATAACTAGGTAACTCTATCGCGCAGCATTCAAATACTCCGGGTTCTGATATGTTGGCTATCCTCTTTAATTCGATGAAATGATGTCCGTTCTTTACCAGGATGCATGCACCACCTCTCTTGCTTCCTTTTCTGCAACACGAAGCCGCTAGTTGATAATTTGGTATGGTTAAATATGATTCGTATCCTGCCATAATGAAGTGTTCAGTTACGCACAATATATCTACACTAACACCCTTTTCCGATAATAGCTCATCTAGGCATATTGTGACATTGTCGGATTTATTTAGTAGTCCGGCAATATTCTGATGCAAAACACATACATTTTTAGTCACGAAAAAAGTCTGTTATTTTCTCCTGGTTCCCTGCCATGTCATCTTGATTAACAGATTGTCGAGTCCGGTTATTTTCATTATTTAGTGTCGTATTATTTGATTGTTTTGGGTCTGCGTAGAAACGTTTGATATCGAGTACGAGGTCATTTAGGTCGTGAATAATTGTTCTCATGCCAGCGTTATTAAGCTTTCCGCTACGTCTATTGAACATTTTACTGTGTATAGTATAAATATCATTAAACCTTATTTTCAAGTGTCGCTCAGTGCTGAGAGCTGAAAATCGAACAGTGCTTTTTTTAAGCTTTTATTTAACTTGCCTTGTTAGTTGGTTAGTTAGTTAGTATGTATAGGTCAAATCTTGCAACTGAATTTCTGACCCGTTTCCCCCCAACCGATTGAGCTGAAATTTTGCACACACCTTTGGGGCTGGTGACAATACATTTTTATGACCGACATGACTTGATCCAGCAGCCAGAATCGCCTCCTCACGAGAGAACCCCTTAACGGTTAATAGCACGGACACGAAAACTTCGTATACGCGCTCAATGTTGATAGCTAAACCCACAGATATAGATAGACTTAATTATCTTATTTTTAGTTTAATAAAAGTTTGTTTAAAAAAATATATATTTGAGGAGTCTTTTTATATTATGGACATTAGTTAGATAGGTGTGTTGCTTTCGTTGTTATGAATCTATTGCATTCTCCAATCACAATTTGTACCCACTAGGCCGTATTTCTTCCAATACCCTAACGTTTTTGAGCATCGCCTCCAGTAATAGAGAAGTATCCACTCTCCTAACCATATTACGATCCCGGTCAAATATAACATTTTCTTTTTTACTAACATCCCCAAAAAAGGGAACTCTTTTATTGTAACTGGGCAAACAAAACCCAAATGGAATCAATCCTTGACGCGTCAGCATTATTTGAACTTATAGGTGCCCGGGGGCCGAAGGGGGTAGAGAGGAGATCAAGGGGGTGTAGACAACACCCCTGAAATTTTGTTGAGGCGTAAAAAGTGTTGTATTTAATCATGAGCTTTATGGGACACTGGGTTTTGTAAATAAAGCGTGATTAGGTGAATGCAGAGAGTGAAATAGTACCAGGGTTTGTTGTTTTAACAAAGTAAGTTTTTTTTTTCTACTTAGTGGCATAAGTAATGTAAAACTTCTCAAGAAATCTGACCCCCTAAGGAATAATTTTGTTATTTTTTTTGTTAGTAGACGGCATTGTCTATCCTCGGTGCATTGTGCGTGACTGAGTCAAAATGCAAGTCTAGTCTGTGGTTTAAGCGACAACATAATATCATACCTGTAATCCCCGAAGGGTTAGGCAGAGGTGTACTTAATAGTATTCCCACGTTTCTCCAGTTATGTTTAAGTCCCATGTAAAAAGGGGCGAGCCTATTGCCATGCGAGCCTATGGGCACAAATCCTCCGTGGCTGTTACGAGAAATTCCTGATGAAAAAACCCAGTAACACTTTGCCCGAACTGGGAATCGAACCTAAGACCTCATGCACAGCAGTCGCGCTTGGGGCCACCAGACCAACGAGGCGGTAAGACTGCCTACCACAAATTATTATTGTAGTCTGCTAATATAATCATTTGTAACCTGCTACAAATTATCACATTTTACATTAACCAAATAGTTCTAGTGTGTCATGGCTCATGGCAAAGTAGCCAGCAAGTTCAAATTCAAATTCTTTATTGAAAACTAAATGTACAGTATTTTGACTGTGGTAACAATAGGTAGGTTCTTAGAACTTAGTTGCCTGTTAAAGCATTGCAATTTAAATGGTTTTAAAAAAAATATACGTACTTACTATTATATTTAACATTATATTATATTAATTAACATTATTCAAACATTTTATATTAAACATAATCTTCTTATTTTAATATTAAATAATTATGTTTCTCCAAGGAATTCTTTTACAGAGTAATATGCCTTTTTAATTGTTAAAATAAAAAATTACGTCAAAAATAAACTTAAGTGCAAGTGTAGTATCAATTTTTCTACTTCTACGATTCGATACTGCAAAACAGTTGAACATGGCCAGTGTCTTTCACACAAATAATGAAGGCTTTTCCGACTGGTATTAGCGTTAGTAGCAGTTAGTGAGCAAGATGCAACCATCCCCTTAATGATCATGTTCCGGGTACCAGCTGTGTTTACACAGGAATAGGATAAAAAGAAAGTCTGTAGTCTTAAATCACTTTTTCTGAATAAGTCCGTAGTTTTATCCCATTTATTCAACGCTTTCGAATGAAGGCCAAAAACCACTTTTTTATCAAGTTATCCAAGGACTGAGGTATTAAATAAGACTTCTAGTTAAAAACACTAAGTAATAAATAATCCCGGGGCCTGGATTTCTGATTGGTTGATCGTAATAACCTCGCCTATTAAACATAACAGGCCAAATGTGGGTAGGTATACTAAAAGTACTTCTCTGTCCAATTCTTTTGGGGATTAGTCGTGATGTTCTGTATTACTGAGAAAGCAAACTGTCTGCCTATCAACTTGATGATGGATTTGGATGTTTGGGTAGACCGTGATGTTGGTTACTTCATCATCTACCTAGCCTTTTCCCAACTATGTTAGGGTCGGCTTCCATTCTAACCGGATGCAGCTGAATACCAGTATTTTACATGAAGCGACTGCCTATCTGACCTCCACAACCCTGTAACTTGGTAATACGTTACCCCTTGGTAAGACTAGATGTCAGACTTTCGGATTCTGACTACTCGTACGTAACGACTGTCAAAGATCTAGAAATGACAGATTACCAACGACCTAACGTGTATTACGAAACACGGAGGAAACTCGGTATGTAGTGAGGGTCACCCATCCACAGACCAACCTCGGTAAGCACGGCTTAACCTTGAATATCGACCCGTGCGGATGTTATTATTTAGCCACGAGCTTCTCTTTAGCCACGAGCTACTTGGGTACTCAACTTGACGGAAGTAAAAAAGATAATTTCTGACCTCAGCGCGGACGAAACTTTTGGACAAAGTTAGTGCTAAATATTTCTGTTTCCTTTTTTCTCACACTTTTTATGAAACATAATATTCCCGCTAAAGTTTAATGGAAATACTTTATCCCTGCTAATACTGGTCGTGTCCTAGAGGTCTACTTCAGTTGTTCGCTGTTCGACAAGCGTCCTGCTGAAAGTTTTGGAAAATTGAATCTCTCTATGTTTTTAAGTTGTTTGGGAGAACAGTTTTGGGTACCTAAATGATATATATTTAGTTGTTGTTAGTATCAAATAATTTATAAACTCTCTTCTGTTAACTTAGATATGGCTATAATTAATTAAATACTTGTCGGACTGTCAGGATTTATTCCGTTAGACTTGTACATCATGTGGGCAGAAGATGGTTTTCGTGCAATGAAAATACACTTACTGAAATTACGATTTAACACAATAACACGGGGCACAATGAATCGGGTACAGTTCCGGATCGTCTCAACTGCGCTGCGATCAGACACTCAATGTCGTCCTCGTTGCGAGTTCAAAACATAACGACTCTGTAGAAGCACACTGTGTGTGGGTAGACTTGTAAGTTGGTGGCGTGATGTTACCACTGGCACGCTTGCGATTCATTCCATGTCTGTAATGGCCGGATCTGACATTCTTAATTATAATTATCATACAGTACATTCATTACAAATTACAGTAAAAATTTACTATTGGCATAAATTTTCGTAGAAGGTTAAAAGTTTATATGAAAAATTTATTCAATGATGAATAATATTCATCCCCCCTGTATTGCCTTTTCGACCTAGAAAGAAGAAAAACTAATTCTAGAAAAGTTAAAAAAATACTTATTACTTTACTAATTACTAGACCACACACAACGCTACGTAATCTAGCATTAATCACGACACAAAAAGGAGATATCGCGACACATTATCATCCCACAGGCGCCAAGTAAATGAGACTTTTTATAATGAACTTTAAGACAGGCTAGAAAAGGAATGAAACCGTCATGTAGCCACATACTTGAGAAAGAGCCACATTCTGACGAAAACAACATGTACAGGCTGACTGGGTAAACAAGGGACAAAATGTATATACTCTCTCGACACATTTTTGAGGTCGAGTGGTTGTAAGCGCGACTGCTGAGCATGAGGTTCTGGGTTTGATTCCATGGTCCGGCAAACTGATATTGGTTTTTTTCCATCTGGGAATTTCTCAGTCACAGACACGGAGTCTGGACTTTTGTGTTGTTCTTCTCGTGTTGTCCAAGCCTAATTAAAGATTCCTTCTGCCGACGTCTGTCCCATATCCTGCTTGGGGCTGGTGAAAATATTTTGCTCATATTCTCCTTATTAGCTGTTACGTAAAGGTAAAGATAACGATAATTGGGCTGCGGGACTGTTCGAAAGAAATACCGTGGCCTGGAAAACAGAGGGCAAAGAAGAAACATGGATGGGTTTTAGTCAGTACAAGTCTGACACTCCCTTCTGCTCTGTGCCGAGGTGGGGGGGGGGGGGGCGTCATTTGATGATTTTCAATCCGGAAAAAAAAGAAAGAAGATAAAGATAATTTATTTGTTAAAAACATGCGTTCACACACAAATTGAGCATGCAAGATCTTAGTGAGTAATGCGAAATGGAAACAGACGGCAACAACAGGATATTTTGGAGGCCTATGCCAGCAGAGAACTGCAATAGGCTCATTGACCCTCACAATCCTGAATGGATTGTCTTTTATATGTTCTCTCCTTTCTATAAACATTTAAAGCTAAAGCATGAAGGATTTTCAATACCGCCTGCCTTGTTAGAGCCCGTTGCAGTCGCCTGCGCAAGTCTCCACACTTAGTGAATCTTGCCACAACATTTTCTTTTTACAATTTTTATTTCAAGCATATCTTTTCATGCCCTCGAGTAAGTCCCTCGTTTAACAAGTCTTACAGTACAAACAAGTACCTACATAGATCCGTAATTACGCAGCCTCAGTACAATCAAGTGCAATAAACGTAATAAATACAGCTGCGCGCGCGCAGCGATACGAGCGTATTATTACGCAGATTGCGCTTATTTATGCCCAAGGAATGGCTAGATGTGTATCGCTATATGTCGAGACCAAATGACTAGGTCTGATGTATGTTTGAGTAAATGTTTAATCATGCAATAATAAATTGTAGTGAGTGTCAGGTAGGATTCTAGAGATAATTAGCACTGGTAACGACTGCCCTAGGCTTAAAACTACAGATATAGATGAACCCTCGATAACGCAAGTATCACGCATAATCAGCCTATTAAGGTTACCACTGCTGGGACGCAGGCCTCCTCTCTGTGAGAGGGATTGGGCTATAATCCACCACGCGGGCCCACTGCGGGTTGGTAGATGTCACTTGTCTTCGAATTTTTGGTTCTAGGACATGCCGGTTTCCTCACGATGTTTTCCTTCACCGTTTTGAGAGCAGTGGTGATGAAATAACTTACACAAAGTAATGCTCCTGGCTGGGTTCGAACCCACGACTTACTGCTCGTAAGTCGGGGTCTCCACCACCGGGCCACCGCTGCTCTCAAGTATCACGATCCGTATATAAACAAAGCGTGCCATTTTTTGACTACCTTCTATGACGACATAAGCACTATTTAGTTACTATACAAACAAGTTACTATACATAATAGACTACACTTTTGTTCTTAAAATGTTTAGAATTAAGTTCTTGAATTGTAACGTTGTTGCTTTAAGCAGATGATCTTGCTGCGACACATAACACAAAAACACGCCTTATTATCCCCGAAGGGTCAGGCAGAGGTGTAGGTACCTAACAAATAACCCACATTTCACAAGTTATGTTTAAATCACATGTCAATCAATAGGGAGCGAACCGTGCCATCAACCGAGCACAAATCCAGACTCCGTGGCTGCTACTGAGAAATTACTGATGAAAAACTCAATAACACTTTGCCCGATCCGGGAATCGAACCCAGGATCTCATGCATAGCAGTCGCGCTTGCGACCACTACACCAACGAGGCAGTTGCTGCGACAGTAGCCACGTTAAGCATAAACTGCTTAAGCCGAGATCGCGAAGTGGTGCTCTTGCGTTATCTATTTATACAACCTTAGTTTTAGTATATGCGAAACCTGAAACACGTGTCTAGTATTTTTATGTAAAGAATCTATGTACAAAAGTTCAAAACGATATCATGAAAAATCACAAAGTTATAAGCTTGTTCCGTTACCTGGTTGTCCGCGCAAAAACGTGGTTACCACGCAGCGAGCCTGCGCGCGCGCCTCCAGCGTCGTCTTGAGCGCATTGATAATAATAATTTGGCAGTAGGTACCTAAATTATTGCGATAGGTACTTAATATCGCTCGGTGTTCAAATTGTAACTTTTTAAAAATATTTTTGGGACAAAATATAACATGGTTTAAAAATGATTGGAATCGATTCAGTTACTTATTCTGAACAAACTATATTCAGGTTTCGCATATACTAAACATAATGTTGTGTATCTGTGCTTAATACGCCAAAGCATAAACAGCCTATCATTCTGGGACATAGGACTCATTTCTGTGTGAAGGGGTGGGCCATAATTCATTTCTTGTGTCCACTGTGGTAATGACGACATAATGTCTGTCTTTTTTTTTTTGCAAAATGTTTTTTATCTTACCCTTTTTACATAATAACACTTTGAAATGTGTGACCCAATTTCGGCGCTTGCTAGAATCCTTCTTCAACAAACTTCTTCAAATTAACCTTCGTCTTCGAAGCCGAAGTTGTTTTTTTTGCCGAAGGTACCCGAAGCTAAAGCCGAACGTTGGTCGGACACTATACCTCTAATAAAAGTCCCGAGCGATGAATTTATGACTTCTCTAAGGATTCCTAGAAAAGTAATTCCACTACTTTCTTTCATAAATAATCTTTGTACCTCGGAACTGAATCCATACAAACGTAATTAAGTTTATTTCATCAAGTAAATAAGACGTTATTTCGATTTGTTCCAGGAAACTTTGCAAGTTCTTGATTAATTGTTACCGGAGAATAAATAAAATAGTTTTTTGCTTAAATAAAAACTGTTTACTTAGGTTACTTGAGAAGTTACCGCGACTAAATATTTGATTTCTTGTTTGAGGAACAAATCTGCGGGTAACGGGTTCTATTTATATAAATTCTAGACATGTAATGGGGTCTACACACCAAAGCTGAAGACCCACCGACACAGCGGTCTTGAAACTTTCTTGAGAGTTTTAGGTTACTATTGAATGGTTTCGCATAGTTCTGTTGTATTTGCAACTGAAAACGAGGTGTTTCCGCTGCTCAGACCTTCTCAGTATTTTTTTTGCAGTAAGTAGTAACTGAAACACTAAATTTAATCTTTGTTTGTTTTTACTCAAATTTCAATTTATCCATGCCTTGGTTATACTTTTTTCTGAGTTCTAGGTTACTATCGAATGTTTTCGCATAGTTCTGTTATATTTTCAACAGAAAACTAGGTGTTTCCGCTCCTCAGCCCTTCTCAGTCATTTTTTTTCGTGCACGTGCTACCCGCCGACATATCGGTGACAGTCACGAGAAAAATTCAAAAGGCATTTTCTCGCGTTTCTCTCTCGTTTCTATTTTGAGATACCTGTTTCGGAACAGTATGGCTCCCAAAATACTACGTTAGTTTACCGTAATCAATACAGTAGGAGAAAAACGCTTTTGAATTTTTTTAAGTGTTTACATTTCATAGCTTGAGTGTAAAAAAAGTTGTACATTTCGTGAAGCCAACAAAGATTTTCGAACTTGTAATAATTTCAAGCCGCTACTCGCCCGATGGCAACAAAGTCGGCTGACATCATGTTGGCGGCTTTGGTGTGTAGAGTCCTTGTTTTTTTTTTTTTTTCGGATGGGTAATCATCAAATGACCCCCCGCCCCCACTCTAGGCGGAGCGGAAGGGAGTGTCAGACTTGTACTGACTAAAACCCATCCATGTTCCTTCTTTGCCCTTTGTGTTCCAGGGCCACGGTATCTCTTTCGAACAGTCCCGCAGCCCTGGCAGGCATCGGTCCATGTGCGCGAGGACTATCGCCTCCAGATCCCATGGCGGCAATCCGGCAAGGAGGCTAGCCGCCTCGCCGGAGATCGTGCGGTACCCCCGGATTAGCCTTATGGCTATCACCTTTTGGGGCGCGTTCAGGTAGTGGGCGGCTTGCCGCCTCAAAAAACGCGCCCACACCGGGGCCCCGTAAAGGGTCATGGACCGCACGACCCCTGCGTAGAGCCTCCGGCAGGAGGCGTTTGGACCCCTCAGGTTGGGCAAGAGCCGCTTGAAGGCAGCCCCTGTCCGTTTCAGTTTGGGAGCCAAACGTCGGAAGTGCTCCACGAAGTTCCACCGGCTGTCGAGGACGAGTCCTAGGTACTTCAACGTCGACCCGACGCCGATGGAAACCCCTCCTGCCGTCAGTAGGGATCCCGACGGTGGCGCATTCCGAGGCCCATGAAAACACATGACCTCGGACTTGTGCAATGCCACCTCGAGACCCAATTGCCGGATGCTCTCCACAACTATCGCAACCCCGCGTGTCGGCCGCCGCCTCGTGCGACCTCCCTTGTGCCAGTACCAGCGTGTCGTCAGCGTAGCAAACTCCGCTGACGCCGATGTTCCACAGGGCCGGCCCCAGAACCGATCCCTGTGGAACACCGCACGACATCTCTCGCCGGTTCCATTCTCCGCTCCGACCGGGGTAGATGACGGCCCTATCCGTTAAATAGTCCCCGACCACACGACGAAGGTAGGTTGGCACCCGGTGATACCGGAGTGCCTCCCTAATGCAGCTCCAGGGGATGGAGTTGAAGGCGTTGGCGATGTCAAGAGACACCGCCAAGACGACCCTACCCCGGGACACCGCGTCCCCCGTCGTGAGGGCTCTCACGCGCATGATGGCGTCCACCGTGGAGCGCCCCTTGCGGAAACCAAACTGGTGTTCCGCAAGATCCGGCCCCATCCCCGCAAGGTGCCCGGCGAGGCGGTTGGCAATGACTCTTTCAAAGAGCTTGCCCACCTCGTCGAGCAACACGATGGGCCGGTATGCGGACGGAGAGTCAGCAGGGCGCCCTAGTTTCCGGATGAGTGTGTAGAGCCCTTTAGTGCATAATATGTACTTATTTGCGGGTAGTTTGCGTTTTACTAGTGGTGGGGGGAAAGCGCAATGTTTAAAATTATCATTAACGTCTAAAATGGAGCAGCGGGTGGTTGTGTGTGTGGGCTGTGGGGCAGAAATATATGCCGTATGTAATTGCTATGGTGCGTGAAATATGAATAGGTAATAATAAAGTTATTTGTTATGCACCAACTGTGGTGCGTGCTAATATGTTTATTTGTTTAGTATTTTGTAATTAACTTTTGCTCATAACATGCCAGTCGTGTTGAATCTGTTTTATTGTAAGTACGGCGATTCCCACACGACATCACGCGGTCGGGTAGTGAACCGGATCTCATGTCGTATTTGCTTGTATGAAAAAATTGATGCCTAACACGTACAGTCCTACACCGTCCGACCGCGTGGACGAGCGGCGCTCACCGCCTATCCGCGCGGCCCACCGCCATTGCATTTGCTTCACGCCCGACCATGGTGTCGTGTGAGAATCGCCTACGACTTATAAAGTCACAATATCGTATCTGCGATGCTTTGAGTTAACTCCTGAGTGAAGCGAGGGTATTAAGACTAGAATCCTGAGAGAAGTGAGAGATTTAAGCTAGCCCAAAATAAAGACACCTTTATCCCCGAGGAGCACACTGTTGGTAGTGTAACAAAAATATTCTAAGTGCCACTTTCACCAATAAAACTAAACGAGATCAACCGTTCAAGAGCTGTCAGGGTCAAAATTCTACAACAATAATGACTCTAACAGCTCATGATCTTCATTTGGATCAGCTGATCGCCATGTTTCTTTGGGGAAATTCGCCCTAAACTGACAAAAAATTCTCAAAAGAATGTTGGCATGGAACCTACCAACCAAATAAGTTCTGAAAGTAATCTCTTAACAAAATTACAATGTGATAATGCCTCCTCCAATGACGCGTAACCCTTATCTCGCGACATAACTTGTAAGGGCGTAGCATGACGTAAGCGTTCCACAAAGGGTTCCCAACTTCCACCCCGAGGGGATGGTGGTACAGTCACTAACACTAATATGTATGTATACACATAACGACTTGTAAAATTAAGCGATTTTCTGCCTTTGTCCAACTATGATGAGGTTGGCATCCAATTTAAACGGACGCCACTGAGCACACATGAAGCGACCTATCTGACCTCCACAGCCCAGTAAGTACTGGGTAGTGTTGGTCAGATAGCTCCGCAACCCAGTAACTGGTAAATACGTAAGCCTTTGTAAGACTGGTTATCAGACATTCTACCAATTTATTTAGTAAAATAATTTCAGTTATAACGGGCTCAGTATTTTGGAACCCATTCTGAAATAGTGCTTCACTTATTGTTTCAACCCACCAGTCCACAAGATAATAACTTTGAGTTTTACTTAGTGTATACATATTAATGCTCGCGACTGTACTTAAGTGCTCACCACACCGTGGACATTCATAAGTTTCCGATTTGGAAAATTATAGAGATTAATGGTTTAATTGGCTTGTAATTCCGGTTTTTCAAAGTTGTGACCTTTGTGCGTATTGCTAAGAAGAGGAACTTACTGGAGTCTGCGTTTACCAAAAGATGTACCCAGGAAATTTCCAAGTCAACAGGAATATGTTACTAGAAACTATTTATGTATGTACTAGCTGAGGCCCGCGACTTTCGTCAGCGTGCAATTACTTCCCTATTTGAAGTGGATTTTGTTAACAATTTCATGGGTTTTAATTTTTTTGAACGAACTCTAATCCTTTTTCTTAAATAAAAATAGTATAAGTAACTCATTATAACATCAGCTATCCGCCAGTAAAGTCGCGTCAAAATCAGTCCAGCCGTTTCGGAGATTAGCCGGAACAAACAGACAAAAATTAAAAAATTACAAACAGACACTCCAACTTTTTTTTTTTTTGTATAAATGTGTTGTAGCTCTGTATGTATATCGGATCTTGATGGGTATGTACTTAAAATTAAACACAAGAGTCTTTGTTTGACTTTGTGCGGACTCTAGAGGTATGGTGTCCGATAATAACAGTAGTAGAGTGATCATTGAGATGTAGTCGCGGCACATACTATCCTTTTTTTTTTGGTTTTCGGGGGGAAACCTTCAAAAGGCGACCGGTCTTTGGGGATAAGACCGGGGAGTGTGGGATTTTTACCGCACTAAAACCACCCCGGTGGTCACCATCCGCACATGAGAGGAGGCACCGTTTCCTCTTAAAAGACCTGTCCGGAGCCCCCTCTGTGCAACGCCTGTTAAGGCACATCCCTGTGGCGTCTATGCAGAGATGTCCCCTGAGCCTCGCTGTGCAAGTGTGCACGGCAGCACGTGACCACTGTGCTGCCGGTCATCTCCGAGGTCACTCGATGAGCGCACAGAGTCCACACTCTGAACGCCCGTGAAAGGCACATACTGGCCTAGGAACTGCTGTGTTTCATTTTAAGTTCAGAAGATTAGTTAGTACATTAGTATTAGTAAGTGAGTCTGTAATAATAAACTGTGTACAAGTTAAAGGAGCTAATTCTCTCATTTACCCGTATCTTATTCTGCGCCCACAACTGTTAGACACTATGTAAGTTTATTTTTTCATCCTGACCAGGGTTCTATGTTTTAGTATGTGATTTGTATACCTAACTCTAGTACTAAATAGTTAGTATAGATTAGATAACTTTGAAACATTTTAACCCTTATATAAATGCCGTCGGGTCTAGAGCCCACATAAATTAGCATCGACGGTGGCCCAGCAATATGAATGTTCACATAAAATTATTAATTACACTAAATTAATATACAACATTGTTGCACGTCGGTAAATTTATTAAAACAGCAACTACAAGGACTTTGTAACACATCGTTAATAGTTAGCTGACTTTATTGGCTTGAAACTTGTAGCTAAAATAGTAAATTAACTGTGATTTTATGTAGGTGTAATGTAGGTGCAAAGTTGGTAAAGGCTCACCCACGGTAGTAGGCACGCAAAAACTACAGAACACGCCTGCTACGATCCTTATACCGGGTGTAAACAGAACCTTCACATATCCGTCAACCAAGCATTCTGTACATCAAACTAAGTAACTTTACGCAATAATTATTGCTGGGAATCGACTTTTTTTTGGGGTGAAAAATCACGTTTTACGGTAGGACTCGATGGAAAGCACTCATAGCATTGTGCTGATGAATGGATTGAATAGTACGAGAGTCGTGGAGGAAAATCTTACATTAAAACCATGTATTTAAAAAAAAAACTTGTGAAAAAGTTGGAACTTTGACCCCCAATATCTCCGGAACTAGAAGGTTCTCAGGTATAGTCTAGAACAAAAAATGATCGTAGTGACGGGGAGAACAAGTGTCTTACGTATATGTTAAGGGTCTATTTACACCCTTTATACTCCTTTTGCTTCGTCTACCTTCATACATGTGGTCAAAGGGTTCCCTATCTCACAGAATCTTGCTCCGAAATTTATTTAGCATAACACACTTGTCATAATCTTCTTTCAACGAATATTTTTAAGGTCATCATCATCATCATCTGCCTAGCTTTTTCCCAACTATGTTGGGGTCGGCTTCCAGTCTAACCGGATGCAGCTGAAAACCAGTATAACCGCTTAGAGTACCACCCGGGCGAGGTCATAAAAATAAATATTAGAGAATAAATAAAAATAAATTTTAGAATAGAATATCTTTAAGGTAGATATTTGGTTTTTTTTTTTTATTTGTATATTTTTAAGGTATAAACATTATTTAAAATAATTATTGTTTGGCCGAATGTTTGTATTTGTATGTCCGAATTTACAATGGCATACTTTTAAGATGGCAGAAATTTATTTTGCATAATTACCACATTACCGCTGCAAAACCGATTCCACGTAGTCTTGTCTGCCCTACCTCTAGAGTGAAATTTAAACCGCGTAGGCGCGGAGGGGCGAGGCGGCCCGCTGAGGAGCAGTTAAACACATCTGCACAATAAGCTCGCGTGGCACCGCCGGAGCCCCGCAGCACCGGAGCTGTGACGGAAACCATGCCTGCTGCATGTTCGCTTGCATGCTGCATGCTTGTTTGCACCCTGGGGCTGCAGTCTCGACATACATAGCGACAAAAATCGGTCGTTAAGTCATAACGATGTCAAATTCCTTTAATAGATTTTCAACTTTATTTCGAAAACTTAAGGTTGAAAATCTATTAAAGAAATTTGACATCGTTATGACTTAACGACCGATTTTTGTCGCTATGTATGTCGAAACTGCAGCCCCTGGTCTATAACATACGAAATAAAACAGTTAAATAGTTTTGGAATCCCTATTCTTTTTGTAGATATTTGCGGTAAAATTGTGGCTTGGCGTGGAGGGCACGCGCGTGCATTTATGCTCTGGCGTTCAAAAGTTTACTACGATTAGGTGTGCTTAAAAGTAATATAAAATTCGTAATTTGTGATCTAATGGATGGCACATGTTGGCAGAGTAATTTGTCTACTGGCGGTAGGATCACCAGTAACTTGTTCATTTATAATCGACGGGCGTAAGTAACTCAACGACATTGCCATTAATTAAAAAATATTTATTCACCAGAGGACATTGACGGGTCTATAAAATAATATTCCTTTGAGAAAACAAATGAACTCTAGTCTGTCTGGAATTCTGGATTCTAGACACGAGCGAGACGAAACCAAGTTTCATTTTAATCTTAATTTGCCTTAATTCTTAATTCAATGCCTGTGAGACCAAAGAATAGCTGAAAGAAAATACTAATCTACTTAAAAAAAATCTTGCTGAAATATCAATTAAGGTGAAATGTATTTGTATGAGTAGGTAGTTGTATAATAAAGAACTTAAATAAAAACTTTATTTAAGTATTTTATATTGTAATATGTATAAGGTACAATATTTGTAGCAGACTTAATGCGACTTCACTATGTAACCAATGTTTGTATGGCCTTAATAAATGCGGAGTTCAAAATAATCACTTTGCCTTATTGAGGGCAGCATAATAACAAGTGACAAAGTAATAACATGTCTAACGTAAATAACAGCTTAATACTAGCAAGACTTTTAAATTGTCCATACTAATAGAATTGTATCCATAATTCCATACTAATATTATAAAGCTGAAGAGTTTGTTTGGTTGAACGCTCTAATCTCAGGAACTACTGGTTCGAATTGAAAAATTATTTTAGTGTTGGATAGCCCATTCATCGAGGAAGGTTATATATAACATCACGCTACAACCAAAAGGAGCGGAGCATCAATGAAAAATGTTGAAAAAAGTGAGAAATTAATATTTTTATAATAATTTCACACATACGAAAGTATCTCTTTCTGCCTGTCTGTTACCTTTTCAAGTTGTAACGGAGTTGGATGTCTGTCACACTGGTTGAGCATGACCTAGGTTAGAATATACATAGTTTACTTTTTATCTCGGTAGTGCGTCTCCAATTCTCCATAGAATAATTTCCAAGTTCCAAACGGGCGAAGCCGCGGTCAAAATCTAAGTCCACTAAACTACTATCATAAACTCGTTATTTGTAAGCGATTTACTTCAAAATGGTGAACTATAAACAAACAAACAAATGTGTTTCCCATAGAAATCGTCAGACAGTTTACATATTACAATAAAATCTTTTATTTACCAATAAAAGAAAAGTTTTTCTTGAAATAGACGAGAGCGTCCATAATTATGATAATTTAATTCAGAAACCATTTATTTTCCACTGCATATAATATATTATGTGACTATTAAGTTTAGTATCTCAAACAGAGTTTTTATCATAAAGATTAATATCTTGCTGAAAGTAAAAGATTGTGTAGGATTAGGTCCCACAGTAAACGTGCATTTATGTTGTCTTCTTCGTTGATATAGCTAGGAGTTAACATTGGTCTTGAGTTCGATTTCCTGATCGGTCAGAGTGTTATTGAGATTTTCAGTTACTCAGAAGCAACCCAAAGGGAATAGTGTGGCTTGTTCATGACAAGCCACACTATTCCCAAACCACTGCAACTGCTGAAAGCCAGAATCAGCAGTGGTTCACGAACACCAGAAAAGCGCCGAGATAATGAAACTCGATGAAGTCCCAGAGAAACAATTTAACTGTCTTGGAACCCGCAACGAAATTAATAAAAATACAGATGAGTAGGAAAAATATAATTTCCACTTCCTTCCATATCAGCAGGAAACAGAACAAAACAAGGCCAGTAGGTACAAAGGGACGTTTATAAATGGGAGAAGCCCATTTGCCTAGCACCACGGATAAATACCAAAGACAGGAAATTGACGTTTGGCCTTGGAAAACATGTAAGGTGGTTGGTCCGGCGGATGTCTCCCCGGCCATGTCGATTTCCGTCCCATCAAATTATGAGAGCACAGGAACAGAGAGTGCATTTATGTCTGCGCACGCTCTTGTGGACTCAAATAATAATAAATCCTGTATACAGCTGGTCTAAGTTGAGACTGTCTGCCGTAATGTACCTATGCGAAGTGAACACAGCAGAAAAGCAGTAATTTTTTTCGTGTATTTTTAATATCGTGGGTGCGTTTACAAACTTTTCAACTCACACACACAAATAGCCAGATCCGGAACAACTACCCGTACGCCATACAAATATTTGTTCTGTGAGGGAATCGAATCCGCGACACGCAGCGCAGAAGTCAATCGCTCAGCCACTGCGCCAACCGTGTTGTAAAGCTACCATGCATGCAACTAAATTCACGTCAAAGTGAATAAAGTGGGCAATGTTGCACTTCTCCGTTCCACCCAATGGACAGGCTGCTTTAGATAGTTATCGGCAATAATATATCTTGTCCGATATTATCGCAATGGGATCTGACGATGAACGGGCACGATAATATCGCCAGTATTGGTCTTGCATTTTTATTGGCTCTCGCAACTTGCTAGCAATATTCTACATGAAGTATGCACATACATACTTGTTTCAATGTACAATAAGCGTCACCTTTATAACAAGTCTATTTCATCTTGCTGAATTTGTGTGGTTACTGACTAAGTTAGCAGTTTTAGCGCTACTTATAAAATTTTACTAGAGAAATCGTTATTTTACTTGTCGACAAGAATCATAGCTGACTAGCACGTACGCCCTCGTACTTTCGTTCTTTTAAAGCATCTTGGTGCATGACCATCAGCTTAGGAAACACGTCCATGAACTTATTGATTATTTATAAAAAATGTGTTAGGTTTTTCATAGGTTATTCCAACGAAATGTGTAGGTACCTATAGCTTGCTTTTTTTTTTTTTTTGATGGGAAATCATCAAATGACCCCCCCACTCTGGGCGGAGCGGAAGGGAGTGTCAGACTTGTACTGACTAAAACCCATCCATGTTCCTTCTTTGCCCTTTGTGTTCCAGGGCCACGGTATCTCTTTCGAACAGTCCCGCAGCCCTGGCAGGCATCGGCCCATGCGGACCCCTACGTGGTTGCTGACATCTCTTTGAGGCGCGCGTCGAACACGAACGCGCCGTCGACACGGCCTGTCGTCATAAGACGGCCGGACGGCGAGCTAGCCCATAACTCGCCGACCACAGGCCCGCGCCTACGGTGGCCGGGAGCCACCACGTGACCCCCGACGCCCAGGGCGTCTCCCGCGGCGGCTGGGACGTGAGGTTCTTTCCCTCTCACGTCCCGCCACCTCCTTCACTAGCATGACTGCTTCGCAGAAGGTGGTGACGGCTTCCCATTCCCTCTCGCTCCGGACCATGGCTTGAACCAGGGCCTGACGCGAGAGATCGCCGCCGCCAATCGCCGCTACAAGGACACGGCGGTGCTCCGCCCAAGCGGGGCAGACCTCTACGGTGTGCTCCACCGTGTCCTCCGGACGATCCTCGCAGTGGAAACACCCGGGCGTTTCCCCCCGCACGATTCGGTGCAGGAACCTCCCGAAACAACCGTGTCCGGTGAGGACCTGCGTCAGGCGGTAGGTGAGGGCGCCGTGGCGCCTCTCTAGCCACTCCTCAAAGAGGGGACTTATCGCCACTATGGTGGCGTGCCCTGCACGGGGTTGCGACAGTCGCTCTCTCCATGTCGCCATGAGATCACGCCGGAGGTCTGTCCGCTGAGCGGCAATTTGTCGCGGTAGCGGAGTTTCCCCCCGACATAGTGCTTCCGCGCGCCATTCATGCAGGCGCGCGAGGACTATCGCCTCCAGATCCCATGGCGGCAACCTATAGCTTGCTTCTTGTTTACTTAAAATGAACAGTACCTAAAATAAAAATCGAAATATATATGCATACTTTACGAAGGCCGTTTGATGTCTCTAAACATATTTGTTCTTCTTTGAAAGTTCTCAAGTTATACTTAGGTACGAAACTGGTTCAAGTTACGGAGCAAATGAAGAACTAAAGTTTCGCTACTTGTGGCATCTATTTACATGTCCTATACATAGTGTCGCAAAGATAGTAAAGAAGTGTATCGTAGTAGGATCAATATCACAAGTGTCCCCTTGTTTCTCTTCAGCTAGAGATGTACCATCCGATCCGATAGTTTACAGTATCGATACAACATGATGCGATATACTCCGATATTTTGGACAAAGAAACGAACTAATACGATAAATGATAAGACCGATACAAATGAATGGATCGTATCGCTCAAAAATGTACTAAATTGCATGATCTGTCGAGTCAAAATAAAATAAAAGTAGGACTCAAAAGAATTCCAAGTTTTTTTCCTAGAGTCTTAGGGGGATTTATCATCAGATATACGATATTATCTTTTGTACCGATTTAAGTATCGTGAATTCCAGTGGACGATACGATACTATTCGATATTTGGGAATCACAGACCCTAGCACGAGCGCGCGGTGTAGATAAACGTAACGTAAATACTACACGTTACAGATAATATATTCATAATTTTAAGAAAGTACTCATATACATCCACATTGGCCCCGGATCGAAGAAATTGGAAGTCATGGGGAGAGGCCTTTGCCCAGCAGTGGGATGACACAGGCTAACAGTATCAGTAACTCATATCTATGGATGTTACTAATTGTGCTTGTTGCACAAAATTTAACTAAATTTCCATAGTAGATAATAGTATTTTTGATTAAAAAATCGATGTAGGTATTTACGTTAAGTTTACACCGCGCGGGATGGGGCTTCAGAACTTAACTATTCGAAACGGTCGACGATCCTAAAACCGTATCCGACAAGATCCGGATCGATCTAAAGTACCGATACCATATCAACGTGCATCCCTATCGTCAGCCAATATTTTACCTGAACGAGGACACGGCAAAGCGATAACGGTCCTAATTAAGCCTAAGAGCTTTTATACGAACACTGTTACAAAAGCTAATTTACATAGTTTCACTTACAAAGCTAATTAGTTCGCTAAGGATTTTTTATTCAAGAGAACGCCGAGTCGAATCTTAACGGAAGAAAATCAAAGTGGATGTTCAAACTTTAGTGTTAAATAAAACGTTGCTGCAGTTCTAACACCACGTAAGTCAAAACTAACAATTTTACAGGACAGTGAAAAAACTGTATAATTATTGTTGAAATAGTAAACATGAATATTTATTAGTAAAGATCCATTTAGTATCTATGGTGCTAGTGTGTCTTTGCTTTAAGATTCAGCATAGTGCATAGTCATTGTAATAGTTTACCGTTCAATAAACGTTGTTAAATTCTTCAATCTCGAGTTATTAATTTCTACAATTATGCCTAGGTAAAAAAACCATTTTTTAATTTGCGTTCATTCCAAATTTGATGAGACGTTGCTTATTTCTGATTGGCTTAAACAAGGCGTCTTCCGATTCTTTAGCAAACGGCATCAAAATATCAAAACCGCCAATAATTGACTTACGTGGTGTTAGAACTTCAACGACGAAAATTCTGACGAGTTTGGCTGGTTTCTTGTAAACAAATGTAGGTAATATTGGATCGATGACGAATCGGTACTATGAAAACAAAAATTTTTGAAACAGTTGTTCGTGATCTTTTGTTTTTCGATGACGAGTTGGAACAGTGACGAGTCGGGCATAAGCCGTTGAATTGCGGTGTTCAGTGTCTTAAGAAAATGTCTCTTCGAAATTCTAAGACACTCATGAACTCAGTATACAGGGTGTAACACAATAAACGCAACACCCCCTGTGTGGTGTCTCAGACCATGAAACTGAACACCTGTTGTTCTATGACTTTGGGAAATTCAAAACTTTTTTTTTGTTTTACTAAAGGAAGGAGATGGCGGGACGAACTGGATGTCTTCCTTGAGAATTGGAAAGTAGCAGCACAGAAGCGTGACCTTTGGAAGGAGTGGAGGGAGGCCTTTGCCCAGCAGTGGGACAATGTGGGCTAGCTATAATATAATATATAATATACACGTTGATCAGCTGATCGCAACAGTTCCTATCAAAAGACCTTTTTTTTTTGCGAATTTCAAGAACAAGTTGTTCAGTTTCATGGTCCGACAGACCACACAGGGTTCTTGCGTTTGTTATGTTACTCCTTGTATAGTATAATATTTTAGTATAATTTGCGATCAAAATCAACCACCTCAACGTGTTTTCCGAAAACATACCAAGTCAATCTACACTACAGTAAAGTTTGTAAGTTAGGATGTAGGGGGTAATCTTCGTAACGACTGATTTGATACCGAAAATTCTTACACTAATGGTAAGCTACATTACCCCCGAGTCTCAAACGCTATGTTTAAAAGTCCCCTTAGGATAATTTCCGACTATAGCGCGAGCAAAGCCACGGCCAAAAGCCGTTATAAAATCTATGTCAACAAAAACAATACTTCATTCAATGTTCTTTCATCAATCACATGACAGTTGACAGCAGATTTACAAATCAAAGGCTTACTCAAAGCCTACAAAGCGGGGGTTGAAGATTACTTCGTTTTTACTACACATGTGGTAGGGTTGAACTTTTCTTTTCCAAGAATCAGACAATGTACTTCAAAAATGTTCTTATATCTGGCTAAATCTCGCTCCATGCTTCGTTCAATCGGCAGAGTGAACTAGCACGAGTAACTAGCACATTTATTTCTGTGATATACGATTGTATGCAAATTTTTAATTCTGTATAATGTGTCACTCAGTATTTATAACCTACGCGTGCATTGGCATTTCTTTTTGATTAATAGTTACATTCATAATGGACGTTTATAGTCCCATTGTCAATTAATCACTGTGACTTCAGTGGTGTTTTTTATTTCATTGAGTTACTTTCCTTTTCTGATTTGTTTGTGTTTTCACTCTTGTTTAGTTGTATCTTTGTCAAATGTATGGTCCGGTATGTCACTCTACACATAACATCACGCCAGTAATTCCGTAAGAGTTAGGCTACATAATTGTATCAATTGAAATATTGTAATTAATCATACTTACAAACTTCTCCTGAAACGTCTGAACTTCAAAACTACGAATTAAGTCAGATTGTTTGACAGATTAAAAGGCTATTTTTTTTTTTAATTGCTCCTAATAAACGGGCAATAAAGTAGAGAAATGCCAGAAAATGTTATAACCTCTGATTTCAAATTAATATGCTTTAATTCCATTTCAGTATAAATGTACTCTCTGCACTGGTAAATACCAAATCTAAATCTAATTCTAGTTAACTTGAACTCGAGCAAAACAAAAGTAGAATCTTCCAATACAAACACCGACTCCCAAATTATCTCCTCTATACCAACAGAATCCAATTCCAATTAAAACTAAAAATAAATAATTCCCAAAGCAAAGCACTCACGACTGGAACATAAATATAAAAATACGGCAATTCCCTTAATTGTGCGCTAGTCATAACATTTAAAACCATAATGAAATGGTTCAAGAAACAATATTAATGTTTGTATAACGAGCTTTCATTGAGGATTACATAACTGTAATTACTAGTAATTTATAGTTAAACAAATATTTTGTTGGCTATATATTAATTGGAAACGTTGTTAGATGTGTTTGTTTGTTACTTGTGTGTGTTAGATTTATGCTCTGTTTGGATTTGGTAGTGGCAAGTTATAAGGGAGAGTAGATATTACTTATGTGTAGGTTTTTGCTAAAACAGTTTTTGACACATCGTCATGTAAACCAGTAGCTGTATAAGCTTATAGTAAATAGCTCTTCCATTTTTTTCGTTACCAACTTAATCAGCAATAGTACGAGACAGGTCAGACAGGCAGTCGCTCCATGTAAAATACTGGTATTCAGCTGCATCTTGTAAGACTGGAAGCCGACCCCAATAAAGTTGGGAAAACGCGAGGCATACGATGATGATAGTACGAGTGGTAACGGCTTTTATAAGTTTCAGGGCGTGGGTTAGAACCCAGACAGGCGCGTAACTTTGTGTAATTTATTTCATTACCACTGCTCTCGAACCGATGAAAAAAAAACAGCGCGGTTAAACACATCCTAGATTCTAAGACTTTGGTTTTAGGGCCTAGAACCAAAATAATCGAAGACATGGTGATATTTATCAACCCATACTGATTACAACCTACTCCTTCTTATAAAGGGAGGCCTGTGTCCCAGCAGTGGGAACATTAGCTGATTACGTAACTCACACATCCAATTCTAAGAGAATTAGTCCACAGAATAGTGGTTTTGAACGTGCTCAGAATTAAAAGAAACACATTACATTATGGTTCCAGAAACTATCGAAGCTACAGATTGACCTAGTTAAATAAAATGATGCAAATTGAATTTATTGAAAACAAAGAGCTTAAACATTTCTTTAGAACAAAGAGAGGTAATCAGCTATCATATGACAATTACATTCCCAGCTTCCAAGTTTCCAATAATACAATATCTCTGCATATTATGCATCATCCCGCATCATCATATTGATTGGCTTCAGAGAGAACACGTCATGGCTAATTGGATATCAATTATCAATCGTGGCTAATGATTGGTATGGCATTGGCGTTTGATATTGATACGGATCCGTTTGATGGATATTCCAGGAATATATTATTATGTTCAGGGTGCGTTATGAAATGGGAGATCTAATTAGTATCGATATAGTTATACATATATCATCTTTATCCTAACCTTTTCCAAACTATGATGGGGTCGGCTTTCAGTCTAACCGGAAAAGACCTATATTCGTGGTATCAGAACACTTGCACGAAAAACATTTGCGCGAAAGACATTTGCGCGAACCAACTTGCGCGAAAAGACGCGCGCATGGACAGTTGTGTGACTGAACTTTTGCGCGAATTAACATCATGGGTGTCGTTTTCGTGGTTTTCGGGGTCGCTGATAACGAAAATGTCGTTACCTATCCATGATGGAAATATCGAAATTTTTCTCGGCGCAATCTTTGATTTTAATTTTGACCTCATTTAAAAGTCTTTGCGCGCGTATCTCTTTTCGCGCAAGTGGGTTGGCGCAACTGTCCTTCGCACAAATGTCCCAGATCCCTATATTTATAATTACGCGACGCAGTCAAAGTTTATTTGCACTCCCGAAGTTAATAGCAACTTTGAGTTTCGTTCAGTTTGCAACAAACCTCAATTGAAAACCATTGTTGACTTAATCCTGCTGTTAAGGCAGCAATGGCCACCTACTTTAATATTTAAAAAGGCTATATACTATATCGAGGAGCTCGTGGCTCAATAATAACAGCTGCTCGGATCAATCTTTAGGTTAAGCCGCGCTTGTGTAAGTTGGTCTTTGGTTGGTCTTTGGGTTTTGATTATTTCTTACCGAGTTCCCTCCGCGCCTCGGAAAGCACGTTAAGCCGTTCGTCCCGGCTGTGATTTGTAGATCTTTGACAGTCACTGGCCCGAAAGGCTGACAGCCAGTCTTACCAAGGGGTATCGTATTACCCAGTATTAACTGGGTTGTGGAGGTCAGATAGGCAGTCGCTCCACGTAAAATACTGATATTCAGCTGCATCTGGTTAGCCTGGAAGCTGACTTCAACATTGTTGGGAAAAACCTAGGCAGATGATGATGATGAAATGGCTACATTGATGCCTGTGGCCGTTTTCTTATCGACCAGAAACCAGTAGTGCTGAAGGAGTCTGTAATATCGATGGGAGCTTCTAAGCTAAGGTTGACGGTTTCTGTCACCTTCGATTCTTGGGTCGGGAAAATTGTTATTGGGTTTTTCTATCAGGAATTTCTCAGTAGCAGCCACGGAGTCCGGATTCGTGCCCGGCTGATGGCAATAAGCTCGCTCTCTATTACATGGGACTTAAACATAAATGGCGAAATGTTGGTGTACTATTAGGTATACTCACTTCTGCCTAACCCTTCGGGGATTACTGGCGTGATGTTATGTTACAACAATCAAGACACAAACTTGATTATTCCTAAAGAAGCTACCTTTCTTGATACCCAGTACCAAAAAGCCTCCTACCACTAACAGCACAACAGACAATATCGTAAGTACTACACAAGATTAATGGCTCTCCCAAATGGTTCCCACAATCGCTCCTAATCCCTGTCATACCTTGTTAGTTTTTAATTTAATTACGTTAACATTCTAATACATTAGATGTAATGCTTCCTTTACCTGAGAACTGGACTGGACAACGTACTCGTATTTCATTAACTAAATTAATTCATACTTTAATTCCATGAGTTGCTCGTCGACGTTTCTTTACGAAGTTTTTAATTTAATTAATGTGGCACAACATGGAATAACTATTACATAGTTGTTTTTATTTCAGTGTAGTACGTGCCGTGATTGACAGATCGGTTTGTTCTACCATATAAACGACATTATTTTTAGTATATGCGAAACCTGAATATAGTTTGTTCAGAATAAATAACTGAATCGATTCCAATAATTTTTAAACTATGTTATATTTTGTCCCAAAAATATTTAAAAAAGGTTGCAAGTTGGACACCGAGCTACACTATGTACCTATCGCAATCATGTAGGTACCTACTGCCAAATTATTATTATCAATGAGCTCCAGACGATGCTAGAGGCGCGCGTTTTTGTGCGGACAACCAGGTAACAGAACAAGGCTATAACTTTATAACTTTTCACGATACAGTTTTGAAATTTTGAGCATAGATTCTTTACATAAAATTACTAGACACGTGTTTCAGGTTTCGCAAATACTAAAACTAATGTTGTATAGCCTATGGTTTTACTTTAAAGCAACACACACTTCAACCAACTTATCTGTGCAGGCAGGAAAACACAGAACTAAAATATATGTACCAAATTTGACATATCAATGCATTTTTCTTGACAATCAGAGCCATTTTGAACTGCAGACTTAAAGTGGTCATACTGTAGCGCCTCCTTTGAAGATGCATATCTCTGGATGACAGATCCTGTAAAAATATTTTGATTTAAAAGAGTGTCCATGGAGTTTCTTGTCCATAGAGATTTACGCTTTCAAATGTAAAACTACAGTACTTTCACAAGTTATCATGCCTTGTGACTGAAACTGTAGCTTTATTCTTTTGTTTTTGACATTCAAAAGTGCCTGAAATGGTCTAATTTAAATAAATGCCTTGAGTTTGAGTTTTAAAGTCGTTACACAATGTGACACAAGTAACACCTTTGCAGTATTGTATCTAATGTGAATGCACTCGATGCCATGCACTCGATGAGATTTCACAGTTGTTATGAATTTGCATAAACTTTCATCCCGTATTTGACCCGTTTAGGTGACAACTTCGAGCCTCTAGACCCAGACCATACAAGTATCTTCTAATCTAACATAACATAACGTAACATCACGCCTGTAACTCCCGAAGGGTTAGGCAGAGGTGTACGTGTACCTAATAGTACACTCACATTTCACCAGTTATGTTTCAGTCCCACGTAATAGAGAGCGAGCCTATTGCCATCAACCGGGCACAAATACAGACTCCGTGACTGTTACTGGGGAATGCCTGATAGAAAACCCAATAACACTTAGCCCGACCCTAAAACCCGAAGTATCTCCTCTTTTTTGTCATTACAGTATGTATACTTTTAGACCAATTGGAAGAGTCTGTTTCTCTTCTCCTATTTAAATATTGTTTGGGGTTGTGCAAGCATACATGCAAGTAATGTAAGTCGTCACCATCGTTATCCCTTTGTGCGAAACAAAAAGTTTTCACATTGCGAAAGGAAAAGTGTCTTTTACCAGCAACAGGTGGGCAATCCGCTGTACGGTTCCACTCATATTGTGAAAAAAAGTTTTTGGTAACGCCATTTTTTCAGTTTTTATTTTATTACTCCCTCTGCTTTGCACGGTTTTCATGATGATTTCGTCGTAACTTGATTATACATGCCACCCTGTATAACTCAAAAACTATCAAGAACATTCGCGAACATACATGGGTCATTTTCTGATACTCCTGGGCATAAGGAATCAACTTTTTTATGACATCGCTATTTGGACTACCCTGTATGTATCAGTGGCGAAGCTTCCATACAACTCGATTTCTCCTGGCTTCCCTTTGGAAAACGACACAGTCAGTATTCTATAAACAAATAATATAATTACATTAATTATATTTACTCCGGGTTACCTCTTACAAAAATTGATCCTTCGCTATTGGTACGTATGTCAAATATTATTGTATTAAAACACATGCAAAAATCTTCCTCAAAAATCTCTAAAATTTTAATCAAAACCCGTTGCGTAAATTGAAGAACAATGCGGTAATATTAACAATCTGGTATCTGAGACTCGACTACCTCGTTGGTCTAGTGATCGCAAACGCGACTGGTGAGCATGAGGTCCAAGGTTCGATGCCCAGGTCGGGCAAACTGTTATTTGGTTTTTCTATCAGAAATTTCTCGTAGCAGCCAGGAGTCTGAATTTGAGCCCGGTTGGTGGCAATAGGCTCGCCCCTATTACTTGGGACTTAAACATAACTAGCGCAAATGGGTGTAACATTAAGTACATTTCTGCCTATCCCAAGGATTACAAGCTTAATGTTGTGTTTAGTAAGTATCTGAAAATTTCTCAAAGTATGCGTTGGCGTAGTTTAGTTGATACTGGAACCAGGAACAATTGCCTTCAATTGAGATATACAGATGCCCTGAATCTCTCATTTCTTGGGATGATCCGATAACATCAGTCTCTCTATTAGTGCAAATTAACTGATGGGATTGTAATGGTTTTACTTTTTATCATACAGTAGTAATCATTGTGTTGTAACTATAAACTAATATTATATTGAAGTAAAGTTTGTGAGTTTGCATTTTTGGAGCTACTGACCCAATTCCGCAAAATTCATTCACTAATGGAAAGATACATTATCCCCGAGTATGATAGACTATACCCACTTCATGTATCACAATAATAAACATTCATAAAAAAAAATAGGTATTTAAGAGATTTTAATAATTTAAAAATAAAAATATTATTCAGTATTATGACGCATGACGTAGTTAAAACACCCTGTTGCGAGCGATGATCTACTGGAATCGAGTGCTGGGTAGTTATATGTTCTCCCGTTTGAGACGTAAACATCATTAACAGGATGTTTCATAACTTTATTCTAATTTTTATTATTATTTTTCTTTGTACCTATTATGGAAGATAAAAAGAAAAATGCGCCTAGAGCTACTTTATGTCGGGTACATTGAGTGGACGACCTTTGTAAGACAAATAAAAAGTCACGGTGTAATTAAAACATTTTCGAGTGATACTATGAGGTGGAAGAGACACCGAAGCGAAAACTGTTACCGCGTATTCAGTATGTTGTTTGGAGCCCCTCACATAGAAATTTTTTTTTTCATCAGTATTTCGTTTTTAAATCAGCTGTTCCATACATGTTGACCGTGTAGGTATTGCACTTTTGTATGAAACAACAGTTTTTTTTGTAACCGATGAAAAATTTCTGTGTGGCCTCAAAATGGTGTACCTACTGAATAAGTGGTATCCGTTTTCGCGTCGGTGTCCCTTCCACCCCGTATAATGTAATGGGTGGTCACCCATCCACGGACCAACCTAGGCAAGCACGGTTTAACCAAAAGATCGTCCCGAGAGGCTGTAATTATTTAGCCACTAGCACTTACTTCTTATTTAAGGATATATTCTACGATATGGTATTATATTATGGGGTGGCTCAGTAGAATTTAATAGAGTATTCCTGGCTCAAAAACAGTGCATTCGCGCACTCTGTAACGTTGATTCTTTAACTTCATGCAAACCATTGTTCCAAAAGCTAAATCTACTAACAGCACCGTCCATATATATATTTGAGTCTTGTATTTTCATCAAAACACATCAGTACCTATACAAATCCTTTGGTGACTATTGTAATTTTAATACCCGGTATCCTAATAGCTTTCCCTTGCCAAACATAAAAACTGATCTTTATAGAAGAAACTGTTACCCCATGTCAATTAAGTTATTTAACAAATTACCTAGTGAACTGAAAGACCTACCCATTACTATATTCCGAAAAAAATTGTACGCCTGGTTAGTCAATAAATGTTTTTACACGACCCAGGAATACCTTAGTTATAAGAATAGAAAATTATTATAAAACCTCACTATGTTCCTATTCTAGTGCAATAATACCTAGTTAAGTTATTACACAACGAAAATTAAAAAGAGTACCTATATGTATAGCACAAATGTGTTACGTCACTCATTCCGTTTTATTGTTATTATATTATATTATAAGCTTTTATTTTATTTTTCGTATACCAGAAATGGTTATTATGAGGATCCTTAATGTTTGTTCTTTGTGTAGTACTCATGAAAATAAGCAACTTTTACTATGGGACCGACCACGAAAACACGAAAAATAATGTCAGCTGCTTCATACATTATTGGTAGCGTAACTCGAAAAAATGTAGGCAACAAAAGATTTTTTAAATCATATTTCATAGTTAGCCCCGTAGTAAGAGTTGATCATATTTATGAGTATTTTAGTATCTTTAAGTATTGCCCACGTTTAACCAAACACCCTGTATAAAAATATCCTAATTAAAATTGTAGCAAATAGGGTCATAGATAGATTAAGAAATAATTGGTGCGGTTCATAAGTTTCCATGATTTGATTCTCAAGACGCAGAAAAGATAATTGAATTGTCCGCTAGTAAATAAATGTCAAGTAATTTTATTGGAAATAGTCTCCCGACCCAATTACTTGGGACTTATCGTATTGTAATTGGCAAGTGATAGATGAAAATGTTAATAGCAATTTTATTGGAAAACCGCTTTAGGAATATAATGACGTGTTTGTCTGATGAAAATTGTTTTCTGGTAAAATTATGTTACATAAAAAAATAATTATGTCGCCCTTACAGAACGCCTCACCTATGAACCTTACTTGCACCTTGTACCACGGACAGTACAAAAAGTACTACAGCAACTCAGCACAAAAAGTGGTATAGCGCCATCTATGAGACAAATGAAGAACTAACATAAAATTTTGAATCGCGCTATTTAAAAAAATCCGACAACAAACTGTCGGGCAGTAGCCCGCTAGACATAACACTCGTCTGGTAGGGGATCCTCCTTTTTCTATGGGGATGAAATACTTTACAACCTGTTCTTTGTAGGCCTATAACCTCGTTAAGTTATGGTTATCCTGCCCTCATAGCCCAAAAACATACGACCAAAGTAACAGCACTGCCACCGACGATGTCGTGGTAGTTTTGAAGATTTAATACTGTCGTGCCAGCAATACGAAGAAGAAGACGACTTACTTACTCCTTTCCCTCCGTCCACGTTCAGACATCTGGCCAAACACGCACCTGCCATTTCTGAAAAACATCACCGTAAATGCTCTAAATTCCGTTCTTTATAAAAAAACTAGCTGTGACCCGCGCTTTCACCCGCCGGTTCTGACTTGTTTTTCTATTTGATCAGCCTTAAGCCTTTCTCGATAAATGGGCTATCCAACACTAAACTAATTTTTAAATTCGAATATGTAGTTCATGAGATCAGCGCGTTCAACCAAACAAACAAACTCTTCAGCCTTATAATATTAGTATATATAGAGGCATGTTTTTCAAGTCCTTTCATAAAAAAAACAACATAATAACACAGAAAACGCCTGTAATCCCCGAAAGGTTGGTGTACTAATAGTACACCCACATTTCTCCAGCTATGTTTTTAAGTCCCATGTAATAGGGGACGACCCTATTGCCATCAACTGGTCACAAATCCAGACTCCGTAGCTGCTACTGAGAAATCCCTGATGGAAAAACCCAATAACACTGCCCGACCTGGAAGAAAACAAAAATCGATTAATATACTTCCCAAAAAAGATTTACGATATTATTTCTTTATTAATATTGTAATAAATTCAGTAGATAAAGTAGAAAGTTAATGCAGATGTTAATGTTTTAAGCTATTAATAAATAAACCGTTTAATAAATTGAGTCGATAACTGTCTGACCATGTCACGAATAGTTA
This sequence comes from Noctua janthe, assembly GCA_910589295.1. NCBI lineage: Eukaryota > Metazoa > Arthropoda > Insecta > Lepidoptera > Noctuidae > Noctua > Noctua janthe. The sequence continues at coordinate 12,263,310 of OU342563.1, read as the reverse complement.
ACCTGTAGAAAGGCGTGACTTCCCGCCAAGTTTTCACATAACAAGTTTATGTGAACGATTCGATACAGGCTCCGGTATAATCCACCAAGCACGCATTACGACTTTATCAGACTATAATTTTCTTATACTGCCAAGACCAACGAGTCTAGTGGTCGCAAGTACGACTGTTCAGCATGAGGTCCTGTGTTCGATTACCGGGTCGCACAAAGTGTTATTGAATTTTTCCGTCAGAAATTTCTTAGTAGACAGCAGACACGGAGTCTGGATTTGTGCCCAATACTATCAGGTACACTTCTGCCTAACTCTTCGGGGAGTAGAGGCGTGATGTTAAGTTATAAACTGACTTATCATTGTTACCGAAGACGCTATCCTCGCACTGTTTGAGTTTTCTGAGCACTGGATGAGGTTTCCCCTTTGAGGTTTTATATTGTCAATAAATGTAGCTTCTATTTATGAATGCAATCCGTTTCCAATGCTGGGGACCTCTCTATGAGATCCGAGTGAGCCATAATCCATCAAATAGGACCAGTGCGAGTTACTGTTGTCAGAGGTCTTTGAATTTTTAGTTCTAAGAAAATGTTGCTTCCGCGTTTTAATGGCAATGGTGAAGAACGGTGGTGGTGGTGGTGGTGGTGGTGGTATGGTGGTGGTGGTGAGGTGTGGCTTGGTGATAAATGAAGTCAAGTCATACGTTAGAACTCCGGACCTACAGCTCGTAAGCCGGGGTCCTTACCACTGTGTCACACATGCTCATATAAATGAGAAGTATATTGTAATAAGAACAGAGGGATACTTTCGGCTGCTCATGAACCTGACAAAAAACTGTTCGTCGCTTTTATGATACCCGAATACGTGCGAATTTACTATTTTTCCAAGGAATTGTTAGCTTTAGGAGCTTTAGGCACCTATACTGCCATTGAGAACAGAGCTACACGCATCAGACGGCTTAGGGCCCATAGACAAGGAATATTGGAAACTCTTTGAAAATTCTGCTGCATATTTTCAGCTCTGAGGCAGACTTTTACTCTTCCTGACTAAATCCAGACTGTAATATCTGCCTATTTTAAGGCCTAGGAGGAGAAGGAAGAAGTCTTTTCGGGACTTATGTAATTACATAACATCACGCCTTGTTATCCCCGAAGGGTTAGGCAGAGTTGTACCTAGCAAGTACATCCACATTTCGCCAGTTATGTTTTTAAGTTCCATGTAAAAGGGGACGAGCCTATTGCCATCATTATCATCATCATCATTCTCTTGCCCTTATCCCGATGCAGTATGTCTTCTTCTTCCATACTTCTCTATGACGCGTCATCTCATCAGACACCTCCTTTCTTGCCATATCATTCTTTACACAGTCCATCCATCGTTTCTTTGGTCTTCCTCTACTCTTATTGCCATCAACCGGGCACAAATCCAGACTCCATGGCTGCTACTGAGAAATTCCTGATGGAAAAACCCAATAACACTTTGCATGACCCGGGAATCGAACCCAGAACCTCATGCTCAGCAGTCGCGCTTGCGACCAACAGGCAGTCACATATGTCACATACGTAATTATAGTTAATTTTGTTTCTGTCAGTCGGTATCCCAAATTTATCTAAATGGAATAATTCTAGCCATAAAATTCTTCCATTATTTCGGATTACATCAGATTTTTATATAAAAACAAACCCATTATTCTTTTCTTCCATAATTAATATGTAACTTGATGGTTGACAGTTGGTTATTACTCACAAATTGCCGTGAAAGGGCGTGACCATAACTAAATGCGGGTTGCTGGGTGCGGACGAACCAACAGTTGGTATGAAGACCAGTATAAGGTGGCCTCGCATTCTATTGAGTGTCCGTACTGCGCTAGGCCAGCTCAAGGTCATGTTTCCATTGCCGTGCAATCAGCTGTACGTACAATGTCGGGATGTGGGTGTGATTACCAAAATAGAGAACATGAAAAATTAAAATGTAGTAAATAATGTTCTCCTATTTATAATGTGTGTAGTGACCTAGTCAGCAAGGTCTTATGTAGTTAAGCTATTTTAGGTTACATGCTTTAATTTGTATAAAATTAAAATACAGTTAAAAAAAGATAAATTGTCTTTGCGAATCGATTAACGGCCCTATTGGATTTTCTCATTAGACAGTAATTTGGATTTGTGCCCAATTTATCGCTAATTTATTACTATCTAGTAAAATCCAAAACGTATGCTTAGTACAAATTTATAAGTAACTAAATTGCTGTCAGCCGAGCACCAGTCCTGACCCTGGACTGCTACTGATAAAAAAACCTAATGGCACTGCCTGGTAAACGAACTCGAGACTTAAATCCTCGACCAACGAGTGTCTTCAGTCTCAAAAACTTTTTTGCAAAAAAATAAGAGACTTCTAAAAAAACACTAAAAAGTGGAAAATAACTTTACTTCTGGAAGTCGGTGGCAAAAAAGTTAATGAAACAAACAAAAGTCACCGACTTCCAAAAGTAATTTTCCACTTTTTAGTGTTTTTTTTTTTTCAAAAATGTTTTTTAGTACCCTTTTTGATCGTGGTATCTCACACAACACAAATCCTTGTCAAGTATCAGTTTTACATTGTAACTGGAAATTATTGGCACATCATCCACACGACGAGAAGATAAAATGCATACTATAGAGAATAACTCATAAAGTACCGAAGCAAAGTTAATAAAATTTATATGACCCCACCGCGCTTCTACCAAATGAAAAAAGAATCGAAAATCGGCGTAAATACATGAAAAAAAAGATACTAGTGGAACAGATAACCTCCTTCTTTTTTAGAAGTCGTTTAAAAATATCTTTTGTTGATAATAATGATAAAACCAGAAGCTACAATAAATTCCATCTGTTGACAAAACAATCAATTCAACACAACAAAATCGAAAGTACCGTATCAGTTATAAAAGCATTCTCCAAAAATTCTGTCTATCTCAACAATAACTTAAAAGGGCGCAGTAGCAACATATTCGTGCAACAATAACTTGGAGATTTATCATCCACTCTAAGTGAAAGTAACTTGAACTTATGTGAGTATACTCAAGGGACTTGACACTGGCCCTTGTGTTGCGATCATAACTGTTTCTTTATTAATGTTATTATAAATTGTGTAGTCTATCTGTCTGTCTGTAAATCTCACGTCTTAACTATTGAACAGATTTTGATGACATTCGTACCAAAATGACTAATTCTGTCTATCTGTCACGTTGTCACGGCTAAACTGCTGAGTTTCAAAACGCATTGAAATGGGTTCTGCAACCAATTTTGATGCAAAACCACACTCATCATCTCATCTGCCTAAGCTTTTCCAAACTATATTGAGGGTCGGCTTACAGTCCGGTTGGACTGGAAGCTGACCCATGCAGCTGAATATCAGTATTTTACATGGAGCGACTGCCTATCTGACCTCTACAACCCAGTTATTACTGGTACTGGGACGATACCCCTTGGTAAGACTGATTGTCAGAGCTTCTGGCCACTGACTACCTGGGGGGTTACGATGACGTCTTAGAGCAGGAGCACTTCCAGTGTGGGAAAGTGACAAAGCTATACAGGTCGTCTAGCGCCATCTCTTTCCCACACTGGAATTACTCCTGCTTTAAGACGTTATGGTAGGCCCCCTGTAACGACTGTGCTTACTGAGGCACGATGAAAAACCGCACTAAACTTTTAAATTAGACGAGTATGTATCTTTTACTTTGTTAATTTTTTGGTTTTGATAAAATTTTGGTAAAATTGTAGTTCGAGCCACAACAGAGGATTTAAGTAGATAATGGATACTTAAAAACGGTACTGATACTGATACTGTTAGCCTGTGTCATCCCACTGCTGGGAAAGGCCTCTCTCCATGACTACCAAATTCTTCGATCCAGGGCGAATGTGGAACACAATGGGTCGTTAAACGGTACTAAAGGGGTGAAATGGGGTGTTGAAGTTTATTATGAGAAAATCCGAAATCCACACGGCCAAAGTCGCAGGAACAGCTTAAGATATTAATAAAACTATGATATGTGAACGTTTGATGGCTCACGACGAAAGTAGCTGTCGTTAATGTAGTAATAAAACATGAAGTTACTTTGTAAGTAGGTAATTACATAGCAATTAATGTTCTGTTATGTTCCTCATTAGATATTGTTAGAAAACTTGTAAGGCCCACCTGAAGAGCCGTGACCTTTTCATATTTATTGTACAACTGTATTACCTCGTATAATCGTTAGTCATGGTTATCTGTAAAGAAAATTGCCTTTTATTAACTTGCTAGACTTTGCCCGCGGCATCGCCCGTTTGTAGGTCGGAAATTATCCCATGTGAACGTACAGTCACGAGCATCAATATGTATACACTTTCCTAAATTTAAAAGTAATTTTCGTAAGAAATAACGTTTGTAACTTGGAGATAGGATCTTTTTCATAAAAATATGAGTTCCGGAATGCTTTATTCGTAACAAAATCACATTTTAAACAGAACTGTAGGATAAAACACTTTTAAAAGTTGTTAAGTGTTTAAATATTGGTGCTCGTGACTGTACTACCGGGGTAAATAGTATTATATATACTTACCCAGGTCATTATTTAGCTGTGTGCCAAATTATATAGAAATGTGATAAGACATGAAATGATGACAGGCAAAATAACTTTCGAATTTAGTTTATTAGTGTGGATTAGGTGGCTCGTAAACTCGTTAGTCACTACTAGCTCAGAAATGGTCTTTAATTAACATTTGGAAATCTTACTAATACTATTATAATCTTAAGATCTATTGAAGTTTGTGAGGACGGATGGAATGTATGGCTGGCTGTTTGTTACTCTTCCGCTCTTCGCAAAAACTAGTGAACAGGACAACTTCGCCGGTGCAAAAGTAGAGTGTGGGTGTGGAGCTGTGCGCAAAGTATGCTCAACCTCCTTATACTGCCTTCTGAGCCCCCAAAACATGCAGCCACAGTGACCTCTGCGCTGCCATCGACGACGCCGTTGAGGTTGCAATGTTTGGAAATACAAAATACTGCTGTGCCAGCGACACGAACAAGAAGAAATACTCGTAGAACTACGTGAGAAACATCCTGTTGTATTTCCTTGGGAACCTGAGACGTTGCCCATTGTAACGATTGGAAATAAAGAATGCGAGCAAGAGTGAACAAGCACCTTTAGGATTCACTGATTTCATTGTTGACTTAATCTATGTAAACCCGTAGTGTCCCATTCCTGGGCAACCCGGGGGGGGTTGCCCAGGAATGGGACACTACGGGTTTCCAATCCTCCCAAATCCTTCCACATTTCTCGATGGTATGCTTCGTCTTGCCAATTCGCGAGGAAGTCATCCAAGGCGTTCCGCCATCTTCTTCTCGGTCTGCCGCGACCCCGTCTAGCTGTCTCAGGGCTCTAGTTTTGCGATATTCGGGCACACATCGGTGCATCCGGCAGAGTCCATTTTAGTCGGCAATTTGCGTTCTGGAGTTCATTAGGATATAAAAAAATAAACAATCGGACTAATGGTACAAGACAAAGCAATTTCCAGCCATCAACATTTGAATTTAAAACTAGAAGCTAAGATAAACTTGCTAACACGGAAACACGATGGCCAATCAATTTAATACTACCCACATTCAAGATAAAGAACTTATCTCTCATAGTTATGTTATTTTTCACAACTTTTACGTTCCGGAAAATTGATCATCAAACGAATTAATGCTTGTACTTATCTCAACAGCATCTGGTATTATATAACATGTTGGGACATGGTCGTTTGTTATATAAATATGAAATATGCCCGTTAAGTGCGGGGGCACGGTCGCACTATGAGTAAACTGTGGTTCCGTACCAGATTATACTAAATTTTCTGTCATTTCAAGGTCTGGTTTTGATTTTAATAATAAAAAGTAAAATATATCGTCAGAACTGAACATGCACACAACACCATCGCCACGCTTCAAAACACAAATTACTGACGTTGTTCAAAAAACCTCAAAGATGAAGAGGGCCATAATTAACTGTGGGCCAACATAGCCACTTTCTGAAGCTCTTACACTACCAGAATGCCTTCTGGTAGTGTAAAAGCTTCTGATGCCTCACGGCAGACCTCGTAGAAATTAGCGGGATGAGCTGGACAAACCCAACGACTAATGGTCCACATTAGCCCTGGATTGAAAAAGCTGGAATTCATGCAGAGACCTTTGCCGAACAGTGGGATGACGCAGGCTAACAAAATATCGCTATATTTATTTTTATAGATACTTTTAACCAACGCAACTGACATAACTTCCTTCTAGACTTCGTTCATTTTATATTGAGACTCTTCTGAACTTACAAAAACTTTGAACCTACGTGTAAGTCAAGTTTCGAGACACATTTTGTTTTTATTATTTGCATTGCGCCAGTTAAAAACTCGGTACGCTAGGATAAGCCTCAAGTTTAGTGTTTTTTTTTTTTTGCTACAAAAAGAAAATTAATGAACGGAATGATCACATAGACATTCATTTATATCCAGTTTGAAGGATATAGGCTCGCCCCTTTACGACTTAACATAACTGGAGGAATGTGGGTTTGAGGAAAAACTGACTTGTTTTTAATAGATTAGAAGTTAATAAGGACCATCATCATATCAACATAGGCCATGAAGAGAAAAAATAAACTACTGAAACGATTTTGATGAAATTTCTTTAAAAATAAAATAAAAATAAAAGTATTTATTTCACGAAAAACATAGCAATTTGCACTGTATACATTGCTTGAAAATAATATTTACATTATGATGCAATAGTAGACTCTATCTTTTAAACTAGGACTAGCCTGTATCTTATAAGATAGGGTTCAGCCAAATGGATTCAGTTAATATTCACAATCAGAAACAAGTGGAAACAGTGTCAAAGATTTGTACTAACAGCTGTTTAGAAAAAAATAATAAAGTAAAAAAAAAAAAAAAAACTAATCTTAAGTGACACAAAAAAAAAGTGTGAATGACAGCAGATATGTATGTGGGGGTGTGGGTGAGTGTGTGTGTATCGGTGTGTGTGTGGGTGTGTGTGATGGTGTGGGTGGGTGTGTGTGTGTGTGTGGGAGTGTCTGGGGGTGTGGGTGGGTGCGTGCGTGTGACTGTGTGTATGTTGGATATAAAGTATATGATGTGATCTTTGAGTATGTATGTGGTATTATATTAAGAGATGTAAGTTAGCAGATTCTCTGTAGCCACATAGTCCTGCTGTAATAGCCATTGACTAATTTTTTTCTTCAACATATACCTATTTAAATCCAGTATGTTTAGTTTTTTATGCTGGTTTTTATTTACATGTTTACTTAAAACGTAAAATTGGTGTTGAGCAAAAGAAGTTTTATGTTTAACGCCTGACGGAATATTTGTACGCTTTTTAGGGTCTGATTTGGGCATGGATCTGTGAGTCCTAAGGACTGACTGCAGAATGAACAGTTGTCTAACAGTTAAGACCTCACAGTCCTCATAGAGTTGTTTAGTTGGATATCTGTATGGCTTTTTGCACATTACCTTTAGTACAGCTCTTTGAGCTCTCTCAGCTCTCAGCAAGTTGGTTTTTGATGCTCCACCCCACGCAGTAATGCAATATCCAATTATAGACTGACACAGAGCAAAGTATATCATCCTCAGAGTGCCCATATTAGCGGGGTCTCGTAGCGATTTGAAGACGTAAATAAGCCGCAATATTCTGGATGTTATCATATCGAGCTGTTTGTCCCATCTAAGGCATTCGTCAATTTGCAAACCTAGATATTTGACACTATCGGTTCTGTCAAGTGTAGGGCATGTACATGTGCTAGTTGATCTCTGGCATGAGTGAGCAATTCTAGAAAAGTGTTTAGGGGGCATAGTGTTACGTCGGATTGCGAAAGGAATGTAACATGTTTTATCTAAGTTGAGAGTTAGCAGGCTATGGTGAAACCAGCTCATAATCTGACTTAGAGCGTTTTTTGCCATTGTTTTTACCATATCCCAAGTAGGTCCATAGATGACGATTGCTGTGTCATCGGCATACGCGTAAATCTTACAGTTAGGGAGCATCATTCTACAGAGGTCATTTACATAAATAAGGAACATAGTGGGCCCTAATATGCTTCCCTGGGGCACGCCATAGGTCACAGTTTCCTTATCACTGAGGTCATTTACATAAATAAGGAACATAGTGGGCCCTAATATGCTTCCCTATTTTAACTAGCTGAGTGCGATTTTTAAGATAGTCTTTAAACATTTCTAGTGCTGTGCCTCGTACACCCAGACTCTCCATCCTTGCTATGAGTTTGGGAACAGAAACTGTGTCGAAGGCCTGTTTCTGTTCCCAATCAAATTTCTATGGGAATAATACTTTTTTACTTTTTTTTTTTATTTAAAAAAAAAAAAATGTTCGCTAAAGCGTACATTTTTTTTTTAAATCTGTTCATAATTGATGGAGTTTTGAGGACACAAACATAAAAAAATACAACCGAATTGAGAACCTCCTCTTTTTTTTTAAGACGGTTAAAAATCAGTTTATGTGGATCTCTCATTGTCCGGGAAATCTATACAAAGCGAGGCCATGTTATACTGGAAATGAATAGCGTTATATGTCGCCGTGTGTTCAGTTATAGCGTCACGAAACACATTCTTGTGACATACAAACAAATTGCCGAACTTAGCTTCCACATTTCTCAACGGTACCCTAAAATATGGTAGTATTTCCACTTGTGTCCAATGACATTTCATAGATATTTCGAGTGGTACTCGAAACACGTGGCCGACGGGCCTGATGTTTAACATGGGCAAAGAATAAATAATATTACCCATCATCGTCCATTGTTCACCAGTATTGTGGTCGCTTAATCAAATAACTGTATGAGAGCATTCCATTATTTTATACTTATCTTTTGGCTTCGTAATTTTTTACTGATTATTTTATCGGTAAGTGCCGGTAATGACCCGGAAGCTATATGGTTGTGGATTCAAACCTAACAAGTGAATAAGTAATCTTGTACATCGGTGAATGAGGCAGACGGTAAAGGCAAAAATCGCGGCATCTTGACGAAAATTTGACAACCAATATTATTTTAATATTTTTATACGCAAACCCTGCGTAGGGAACTACAGCTGTTTTGATATGGAAAGAAAAATTCGAGTGCGAGCAGGGTTAAGACGTCCGGTGTACTGAATCGGAAGGTCGCAGGTTCAGACCCTGCTCGCACTCGAATTTTTCTTTCCATATCAAAACAACCAATATTATGCCTATGTAACTAGCTTTTGCCCGCGGCTTGGTTCGTGTTAATTTAGTATTTGGCAATCCATTTGGATTGTACTCTGCTTGTAATTCAATCATGATGCGCCATCTATGAGCATAATAACATTATTGTTGTTTGCCTCGGAAACAGTACTTTTTTTCGGGATTAAAGGTGTATGTCCGTTTCTGTACGCCTGACATAGTATATGAAAAATTTCAGGGTGATCGGTTCAATGGTTTAGGCGTGAAAAGGTAACAAACAATCTTACTTTCGTATTTACATATTGGTAAGGAAGTAAGGATGTTCCACACTTCCTCTGAGATTGGCAACAGTATATTAAGCGAACGCCCTGATAAATGCACTTACCTTCTCTAATTAAGAAGAAGACCATACGAGAGAAGACTTGGACTGCCTCGTTTGTACAGTGGTCGCAATCGCGACTGCTAAGCATGAGGTCCTCGGTTCGATTCACGAGTCTAGCAAATTGTTATTGCGTTTATCCATCTGAAATTTCTCAGTAGCAGCCACGGAGTCTAGATTTGTGCCCGATTGATGGCAATAGGCTCGCCCCCTATTACATGGGACTTAACATAACTGGCGAAATGTGGGTGTACTATTAGGTACACCTCTGCCTAACCTTTCGAGGATTACAGGCGTGATGTTATGTTATAAACTAACCTATCATTGTTCCCCAGCACTGTCTGAGCTTTGCCCCCCCTTGATGCACTGATGTCTTCTTGACAGTTCAAACGTGCGATGCTGCAAAACATGCTGATTCGATTTATTCAGAACTTTCCATTTCTAAAAAAATCGATCGACCACATTTCGAAAGATTACAACACAAATGTTTAAGCATGACATCAGACACATCATCCAACGCGGTCGAGTCAAAGCCAAGTTAACCTGCAAGCAGTGGGTTTACAGTTCCCAGATTTATGGCTCAAGCTCTTTTAGCACCAACTATAAATTTGTTTCAATCGAAACAACATCATTGCTTACATTTTATTCCCTTCGACGACGAGTTGCGAGGAATCATTACTTTGGCGGCCGTTTTATGCATTTTCTGTGAAATCAGGATAGTAATGTGTTCCTTCACTGGGAACCGCCTTGAATAGGTGATTATCGATAGGAGCAAAAGACTAGTAGCCGTACGATGCATATGTCGAATCTTGGAAAGCGAGGACTGCTTTGACATTTGAATTTGGAAGTTCAAATCACAGTTTTAAGAAGGAAGGCTAGCGGTGCTAAGCCCATACAAATATATGGTCCTGATTTTCCCTGGAAAATGAAAATAGAGCGAATATTTTTTTTTATCATTTAGGTAATCTATATCCATCCCTACTATGTTTCGATTGTTTCCAAATATTTATTTTTATTAAAAACTAATTATTGAAATGCGAAAGTTTGTGAGGATGGTCGGAAGGCTGGATGGATGTTTGTTACTCTTTCACGCAAAAACTACTGAACGAATTTGGACGAAATTTTGTACACAGATAGGTTTTAACCTGGATAAACACATAAGATACTTTTCCGGTAGTATGATCCCGTGGGATAATTATCGAACTTTACGCGGGCGAAGCCGCGGGTATAAGCTAGTAAAAAAAAATATATATTGTTAAGCGAATCTCGTAACACATAGATCCGCTGGATCATACCACACAATAATAGAAGAATAGACAAGTAGATCTTTATAGAGAGGAGGCCTGTGTCCCAGCAGTGGGGTACACATGGAAATATTATCTTAATCTGTAGGATGGCGTTGCAACAGCATTGCGTCTAGTATTGCAGATATTCGTAGGTGGCACTGACCAATATCAGGTGGGCAGCCGCTTTCCGCCATCTATATTAAATTAAGTCGTCTGGCGAGTGTCGCCAACGAGTCTTGCATGGATATTCTCGAGTCTCGGCGGTCGAGATACTTACAGTTAAAACAACTTCGGTAATCTTCGTGTTACCGAATTGGCACGAACATCGTGCCACAATGTAACCCCACCAAGGCAAAGCTTTTATGTTTTTCTAGTTACATTTTAAGATTTTTGGAATTGCGTTGTTTTTTGTAAATCCATAATTTTCTAACCATTGGAATACAAAGCAGGCAAGTACTCCTATGGTTGTCTCAACTCTTTAATGTTAGATCTCATCATTTTGCGTTCATATTTCCGAATTTAGATGATCTTTGCCGAAGCGCATACTTTTCCTGGTTGCCAACCGTGACTTCTTATAGCAGGAGTCATTCCAGTGGGGAAAAGAGATGACGCTAGACGACCTGTATAGCTCTGTCTCTCTCCCACACTGGAATTACTGCTGCTTTAAGAAGTCATAGTAACCCCCCTGGGAGATCTGTTTTCTTGACGTGTAAGCGAGCCTTATTCCTTTTTTCCTTTTATTTAATCTAAGACAAGTTACTTATAGGCCAGCCCTTAAGTACGCGGGAGACAGTAGCTGTCGGTGCCTCGTTTACATGGGCGAGTTAAACTTAATGGTTCGTTAAACACGGGATGTAATTAAGATTTTTCTATCGGTTAACCTCAATCGCACTTTAGTTGCAATTGGGATTTAATGAAGACAGAAGTCTTTTTGATGGTCTTTTTTATGAGGCAAGTACTAATGTGTTAATTTGCTTTCAACTACCACACAGGTTTTATTTGATTGAAGCAGGAGACTCAGCTGCCTCCTAGCTTGGATTGGATCTCTAAGTGAAGCTTGGTATTACTGGATTTTACATCCGGGATAGTAGCTATGTTTTATACGTAAGGTCAATGGCAAAGCCTCCGTCTCTTTTATTTATTTATTTATTTAACACTTCAAGCACAAAAGTACAGAGGCGGACTTAATGCCTTAGGCATTTTCTACCACGCATGCCATGCCATTTTCTTTTTTTTTCTTTTACACGGGGCTAAAAATACCTAACTGGTGTGTAATATCCTTTTTGTGTAGACATTTACACACAGAGGGTAAATTTACAAACGGTGGTTATAGTTAAAAAGACGTTTAAACGATAAAGAATAGTATGATTAAACAGTAGCTCTGTTTCTGCTGTATGTCAAGTATTGCTCTTAGATAAACGTTTCTATAGTACTCACGAATTTATGGAAGATAAAATGTTAAAATAGATTTCGAATATAATTATCATGTATGTGTTAATTATAAAATATATTTATTTTTATGTATATAGCTGTTTAACTATATACATAAAAAAAAATATATTTTGAATATATTTTTAAATAAATACATATTGTTTGGTACACGAAGAAAAAGATAAGAAAAGGGGCCTCATTTAGACCTAGTGGGAACTGTGGTAGTGTTTACCTAAGAAGCCAGTAGGCTATTGGCTACCTTGTTTGGGATTTTTTGTGTTTTATTATTTTCAGTGGATGGTATGTACCTAAATAATACACTTCCGTACATCAGTAAAAGCTAGGTTGGTCTGTGGATGGGTGACTACCCATTACATACCGAGTTTTCTCCGTGTCTCGGAATTCACGTTAACCCGTTGGTCCCGGGTGTCATTTGTAGATCTTTGACAGTCGTTAGGTAGTCAGTGGCCCAAAAAGTCTGACAACCAGTCTTACCAAGGGGTATCGTATTACCCAGTACTAACTGGGTTGTGGAGGTCAGATAGGCAGTCGCTCCATGTAAAATACTGGTATTCAGCTGCATCCGGTTAGACTGGAAGCCGACCCCAATATAGTTGGGAAAAGGCTAGGCAGATGTCGATAGCTAGATATAAGTTTAATTAATATGATATTTTAATTGTGAAAGTTCCTAATCTAAGTGATAATAGATGACACACAGTCTGCAATGTTATTAGTTTTAAGTCATCTTGCTGCGCCCTAACGGGTCATGTACTCATTTATTTAAATCTTAGCATATAACTATGTGTACATTGTGCATTAAATAAATAAATCTATCTACCTATCTATCTAGATTTTAATTTAACATATACATCAAAATCAAAATCAAAATCAAAGCATTTATTTCAAGTAGGCCAGTTACAGGCACTTTTGAATTCTCCAAACAAAGACAACAGTAAAATATAGCTACAGTCCCAGTCACAAGGCACAAAAACTGTGAAAGTACTGTAGTTGCCCATTCCCTAACGTAGATCTCTAAGGAGAAGAACGGGCAAGAAACTCCATGGACAGTCTTTTAAATCAGAATACTTTAACAAAACCTTGGTTACATCATTCATTTTGAGATGGTACATCGTCTGTTCTTACCTTATATACTCCTAACTACTTCTACTCTATTGCACAGTTGTTATACATATGCCAATAAAACTTTCTGAAAAAAGGCATTGTAACACATGCTGGGCAACTAGTTCTCAATAAAAATACTTCAATGACCAGTTTTTACACAAAATATGCCACATTTTTAACAGCTGCAAATAATCCATATTTCAGAACCCACTGCCAATAAAACAGTAGTGTTTGTATAAAAAACGAAGTTCTTTTTAAACATCGTTTTAAACTGGAACTGTGCCAAAGTTGACGTTTTATTACAGCCAGGCAATTTGTCATGTTATCAAGCGAGCCGCGAGTTATGACGGTCGGGTGTTCACTGATAACACTTTGAACCCTTCCTAAAGTTTTGTTTTAAATGTTAAGTTTGCTTTACATAATTTGTGGGCTATGGTTTAATTTAATAGTTTACATATGGCCCACTTATATTTGTATGCTAAAGTGAAGATATGGCCTACGGTCTACGGCATTTTTTTGTTAAAATAAAACAAAATTTCGCGCCTGTAAATCGCCCAGACTCTGTATATCACAGAAAATGGGGGCGAAAGTCGTGGTAATAGCCACTATTGGTACTTATAGTGGCTGAAGAGCTCGTGGTTAAATAATAACAGCTACTCGGGTCGATTTTTAGGTTAAGCCGTGCTTGCCTAGGTTGGTCTGTGGATTGGTGACCGCCCATTACCGAGTTCCTTCCGTGCCTCGGAAAGCACGTTAAGCCCTTGGTCCAGGCTGTCGTCTGTAGATCTTTGACAGTCGTTACAGGTAGTCAGTGGTCCAAAAAGTCAGACAACCAGTCTTACCAAGGGGTATCGTATTACCCAGTACTAACTGGGTCGTGGAGGTCAGATAGGCAGTCGCTCCATGTAAAATACTGGTATTCAGCTGGTATCCAGTTAGATTGGTAGCCGACCCCAACATAGTTGAGATATGATGATGATGATGGTACCTATAGTGGGTATTAACAGGATCTACACCCACATTTCGCCAGTTATGGTGGTAGTCTCATGCAAGAGCGAGACGAAACTATTGTCGTCAACCGATGTCTCAGGCTCACCCCAGAGTCTAACTTTATATACAGATAACATACTGAGATGTACTGTTGGAAATTCCTATAACACTTTGCCTGACCTGGGAATCGAACCCACGAAACCCATGTTCAGCACTAGAGGTTGCAACCACTAGACCATTGAGGCAGTTAAAATAACTCGTTTTTATTAGATACTACCGTTTACTTACTAAAATGCGGTAGGTAAATTAGATAGTTATAATTAACCTCATAAATCATTATGTTTTAACATCAAATCAATCATCTAACTCATCAATCGATTAACAGAAAAGTTAAAACTCGAATAAAATTTTAATTACTTAATTCGGCTTCTGACAAACGGAACCCATGTGAAAGTTAACGAAGTAAACTAAGTCGTATTTGAAGTAAATTAGAAATCAATTACAAGTTCTATACAAAACGAGTTAATGACGCTTCTGCATGTAATACTTGGCCGTGCTTGATGTACTAATGGAAAGTGGTGTCCGATGCCACAGTAAATTGTGAACAGTAGAGCAATTTAATGGCACGCGTACCTAGGCCTGGCGGGGTCAAGGTCTTGACGTCTATAAATGTGTGCTAGTCCAATCGGCCCGACGCCGAAGGTATTAAAATGGACAAGACGTCTTAGTTGCTGTATCCTTCACTTAGTTAAGCTTAAGGTAGCTTCTTTTCTTCAATTTTAACATTTAGTAGAACGCTGTAAAACAAGTAACAGCTACTGTGCGACCTATTGTCACGAATAAGCCCATACCATACACGTATTTTTTTTCTTTTCCGGATGGGAAATCATCAAAGGGGTCATTTGATGATTTCCCATCCGGAACCCCACTCTGGGCGGAGCGGAAGGCAGTGTCAGACTTGTACTGACTAAAACCCATCCATGTTCCTTCTTTGCCCTTTGTGTTCCATAGCCACGGTATCTCTTTCGAACAGTCCCGCAACCCTGGCAGGCATCGGCCCATGCGGACCCCTACTTATTTGCTGACATCTCTTTGAGGCGTACGTGGAACACGAACGCGCCGTCGACACGGCCTGTCGTCGTAACACGGCCGGACGGCGAGCTAGCCCATAACGCGCCGTCCACAGGCCTGCGCCTACGGTGGCCGGGATCCACCACATGAGCCCCGACAACCAGGGCGTCTCCCGCGGCGGCTGGGACGTGAGGTTCTTTCCCTCTCACATCCCGCCGCCTCCTTCACTAGCATGACTGCTTCGCAGAAGGAGGTGACGGCTTCCCATTCCCTCTCGATCCGGACCATGACTTGGACCAGGGCCGGACGCGAGAGATCGCCGCCGCCAGTCGCCGCTACGAGGACACGGCGGTGCTCCGCCCAAGCGGGACAGACCTCCACGGTGTGCTCCACCGTGTCCTCCGGACGATCCTTGCAGTGGAAACACCCGGGCTTTTACTCCCGCCCGATTCGGTGCAGGAACCTCCCGAAACAACCGTGTCCGGTGAGGACCTGCGTCAGGCGGTAGGTAACGGCGCCGTGGCGCCTCTCTAGCCACTCCTCAAAGAGGGGACTTATCGCCATTATGGTGCCGTGCCGCACGTTATTTGACCGCAACTATTTTGTTACAGTAGTGCTGAACTATGTTGCAGTAGGTTTTTTTCTTACATTATTAGCCTGATGTGTTATTTTGAAATTTCATTTGTCTTTAAAATGTTTATTTTTCTTCAAAATTTACAGTACTTACACTGATAAAATCACTGACAGATACTTATCTGGAAATTCATTTTTGCTGATGCGAAATCCCACATGGCGTATAAATCAAGAAAGCTCCCGAGTTGACCCACTGTATACAGACACACGCACTCCTAATATTAAGTACGGCAACCATGTTAATACCGAATAAAGTTTGTTTAGTCTGTCTTGCCTATTGGAATAGCCGACGGCCGTTAAAAAACTTGAAACGCCGCTCAAGTCATTAAAATGTCATTAGGTACAAAGCTCTGTGAAATAAAAGTGTTGTACTGTGACATACGGACGTTTTAGAAAACAAAGTTAGTGATAAAGACTTTCTTGTTTCTTATCTCTACAATTTTTTTTAAAGAGGTAAAGTTTGTATATTTGTTAGTTTGGATTTAGGGGTAATCTTGGGAACTGCTGTGCCGATTCCGAGCTTAATCCCCGAGTGCCACAGGCTATATTTAAAGATTATAAGACATAAGAATCACCTATGTACTATTTTCTGTTCCTTTCTTCTTTCCTGTATTTAGTGTGTACATAAATTGTTAAATAAATAAATAAAATTATGGTGGTGATAAACAAAATCTAGTTTTCTCTAAGGTCGTAGGGTCAAAAGCCTTTAACTATTGGTTTTTTTAGAATCGGAACCCGAAAAAAGCGAAAGAAATTTCATAAAAGGCCCATTTCGGCCTTATGCAATCCGCAATTGCATATGGCCAGCAGTGGTGGTACGGCCCCTAGCTACGAGTTCACATGTTCTAGAATTAAAAATTCCCAGTCATGTGATATCTCCCAACCCGCACTGGGCCCACATGGTAGATTACAGCCCACTCCTTCTCATAGACAGGAGGCCGATGGCCCAACAGTGGACATTAAAGGCTGAAGGCTGCGGCTGTGGCTGTGGGGTTTGAAGGCTGGGCTGCATTTAATTCTTGTGCTATGCAAAATCGAAGACGCACCGATACGGTGGATCGACGACCTGTTGAAGGTTGCAGGAATGCGCTGGAAGAGGGCAGCTGGCTGGCCTCCCCTATGTCCAGCATTGGCTGAAATGATTATTTTGATATTGAAAGCACAATATACGTAACATAGTACAGGGTAAAATTTTATTGTTCGATGTAAACAACCGTTCGTTTAGAATCAGGCGAAAAACAAAAAGAGTGCCAAACAATTATTTTTCCAAAACGTGACACCGCAAATCTGAATATTGGTAACCACTAGCAATAAAATGGTCTGTCCATTTCAATTAAATAAATACTCGATTGTTTGAAAAACGTATGACAGGTTAGAGCCTAAACAGAATACCTATCTTCTTAATTAAAAACATTCATGAGACCAGATCATGACCAACAGCACGAAACGTAGGGCTCCCGGCCACCGTAGGCGCGGGCCTGTGGACGGCGAGTTATGGGCCAGCTCGCCGTCCGGCCGTCTTATGACGACAGGCCGTGTCGACGGCGCGTTCGTGTTCCACGTGCGCCTCAAAGAGATGTCAGCAAATAAGTACTGCGCTGCGGGACTGTTCGAAAGAGATACCGTGGCCCTGGAACACAAAGGGCAAAGAAGGAACATGGATGGGTTTTAGTCAGTACAAGTCTGACACTCCCTTCCGCTCCACCCAGAGTGGGGGAGGTCATTTGATGATTTCCCAACCGGAAAAAAAAAAAAAATAAAGATCATGACCAACAGCACGAAACGTAGGGTCGTGGTAGACTGGCATGTGTTACAGTATGCCGATGAGTACTCATACTTGAGCCAGATAGTGTCTTCCAAAAATAGCCAAGACAAGGAAGTGGAGAGACGAGTCTGACGATTTGATCATATTCGCGAGGCTAGTTCATCGTGGCAATGGCATCAGTGCAATTTCTGACCACGGTTGGCCAGAAATTGCAGGAGGTTTGGAAGGAGAATGGAAACAGAATAGGCTCGATGAAGAATAGGGTCGATGTTCCAATTTAAGGAACGTTTGTCAAGATCGGTCCATGGATGAGTGAGCATCTACTGCATGACACCCCACCTTGTCTCGGAAATCAAGTTAAGGTAGTCCGAAGCCCGAAAGTCGGACAACCCGTCTCACCAAGGGGTATCGTTTTACCTTAGTACCTGGGATGTGGAATCAGGCTGGTAGACGCTCCATGTAAAATACTAGTTACCATATAGTAAGATTAGAAACAGACCTCTTAAGAAAAGGCTGGACAGATGCAGGCTAAAGAATACATTCCTATAGCGTCAGATTTATATCTCTATACGTCAATTCAGGGTTCCTATATCGATATTCTGCTACGTTGAAGGGCACTTATAAGTCTCGGCACTAACTACTTATCGTACATGTATCGCAGTTTTTCTTGAGTAGATACTAACCGCAAAAGGTCCCAATGTGGTCATCATCGATATTTCTAAGCAAAATAAATACTAAGATAGAAAATAATAGTAGGATCTTACGGAGTACAGTCTAACGAAGCCTTGTTATAATATTTACTTAATAGCACAAGTTTGTTACACCATCTATTAAGGTTTTACTACTCGTATCACAAGTTTCACAAACGATTATACTTTTAGTACTTACCGAAGTATCCAGTTCATCTTGCACCTCATTCCCGCGATACTGTTTTGACAGCTGTCATAGAGCTGTCAAATTTGAATTCAAAGTCCTTCAACAATTATTTTGCCTCTGACTTTGGTGTTACGCGAATGGATGAAATAAGAAATGAGTACATAAGAGGAAGTCTGAAAGAGGCGCCGCCGGTGACTGAAAAGTTTTGTGGTAAACGGTTGTCGTGGTACGGGCATGTGATGCAGAGGAATGAGGAAAATGTCGTGAGAAAAGTTTTGAGTATGAATGTGGATGGTTTTAAGAGTAGAGAAAGACCAAAGAATTGATGGATGTACTGTGTAAAGGATGATATGGCAAGAAAGGTGGTGTCTGCTGAGATGACGAGTTATAGAGAAGTATGGAAGAAGAAGACATGCTGCGCGCATAAGGGCAAGAGAATAATGATGATTTGGCATTTCTGCCAGTCACAGTGTACTTTCTGCTCGTAGCAGTAACGTAGCTATAACTGAAAAGTCTGTCAAGATGACAGTGATCTTTGATCACCTTGTTGACATTCGACTACAGCTGTCACAGATAAAATTATTGTGAAATAACGTTAGTTCGTTTTTCCACGACGTTCCAAGTTATATTGAAGACGTTAATAACTGTAATTACGTGTGGCATCTGTACTATGAGCTTACCATCAGATTTACCAACAAAATACCTTCGTTGAAACCTAATTAAACACGAGTTAATCGACAAAAAATCAATTACTATGGGAAGTATTCATGAAATGCTGTTCATTAACGATATCAGTAACCTGAATTCAGAGATATTTAATACAGATAATTGAGCGAGCGAATGCAGAGTACGATGGAAGAATGCCACTGGTTATTTGAAGGTAGTTATATAAAAGAGATCATGCTTTGTGGAATACATCGGTTATCTGAATGGACCATAAAAAGTAAAGATAGGGGAAAAAAAATCAGACTCGAACCATTTTAGATGACTTTAGAGATTGCTTTACTAATACCAATGTTGTCGTCCTATGTAAAACGAATAGTTTATCTATATAGTCAAACAAAATTAAAGTGTCTGATTGTAATTTAAAAATAGTAGCTCTTTACTGAATGCCATTATGAATGAAAGTACATAATATATACAGTACTTTAAACATAAAATCACTTTTTTTATTGTCTGTTCCAGCTAATCTCCGAAATGGCTGGACCGATTTTGACGCATTTACTGGCAGATAGCATAAGGAATAACTTAGGCTACTTTTATTTTAGAGAAAGGATTAGGGTTCCGCGCAAAAAAAAAACCCCTTAAAATAGTTAACAAAATCTGATTCAAATACTGAAGTAATATTTGATAATAAATTCGAGCGGACGAAGGTCGCGGGCTGGAGTTGATTTTTATTAGCTTCTATGTTACAAACATACGAATCTTAGTCATATTTAGTAGAAAGGGTACCTAATCACTGTAATCTGACGCAATCATGTACTAAAACCCAAATAGTTAGCACAAACTGTTTATTAAAGCATTCTATCACCAAACTGTCTGGTCAGAATTAATTATACACCGTAATGTTTAAACATAACCACAGAGTCCACAGAAATATATTTGTAACCACATTAAATACTCGAAATTCTAAATAACGTTTCATGAAATAATTTTATTTGAACAGCAAGTTAGTGAGATTAAATTCCGGGAATGTATGAGCGTACCTGAGTACCCGACATCCTGGAAAGCAATTATTCGGGAAAATGATTAAGTTATTCGTGGAGAAGCCTTCATAATAGTGACAGTCAGTTTTAACACAAAACGTGTATAAAATCACAACACAAAACATAACAACCTGTAATTCCCGAAGGCTTAGAGATGTGCTCATTAGAACACGCACATGTCGCCAGTTATGTTTAAGTCCCATGTAATAAGGAGCGAGCCTATTGCCATCAACGGGGCACAAATTCAGACTCCGTGGTTGCTCCTGAGAATAACAAAAATAACGCTTTTCCCGAAACGAACTCAGGACCTCATGCTCAGCACTCGCACTTGCGACCACTAGACCAATGAGGAATTCACAACAGAACCAGCCTATAATTTAATAATATATCCTACTTCTAATGCTCAGGCTTCCTCTCTGTTAGATAAAGTGGGCCGTAATACTCGTAGGTACAGTAGACGCTCAAAAGTGCACTACCATGCTAAAGATTATATTGCTATGAACTGTGCGAGCGCGATACAGCAGTGTGTGTGCGTGTGCGTGTATGAGTGATGTCTCAACATTCCACACATATCACACACTAATGAACTGTCGTCACACTACGCGAAATAGCATTATATTTCTGTTGCATTTAGAATACACTTCATAGTGATGACCTGTTCTTACCATTGCATTGTTAAAATTCGCGTAGTATTAACATGTGTTGGTAGCTGTTTGGGCTGAGCATGGGTTCACGATCAATGAAGTCCAAGTTCGAATCCATGTTATTACAATGTGTGGCTGTTTTTTGTTTCTTTGAAACCTTAATAATATTTGTATTTTAAGCAGAAAGTCGTTAGGTATTTATGTTTATTTATAATGTAGTCATGCTTATTATTTATTTTTTATAAGAAGTTAAATATTAGATAGTTATTGTATTATTATTTAACCTCATTAATTGATTTTTATTTTATCTTTTCGGTGTTGGAAGGTGGAAATAAAAAAATCATGCTGAATGATAACAAAAATGTTTATTCGTTTTATTTATTTATAAAATTAACAAACTTTTACGAGAATTGTGACGTCACATTCCTACCTAGGCAAAAAAAAGTTCTCTTATCACCGTTCATAAGATTTTTTGTTGTATACCCACTTAGTCAATTCATAATAAGAATAACATAACACGGAAAGGATATTCTAATAACACAAAAATAATTGTTGATACCCGCTTATTATAGGTATTCAGCAGAGTTCATTGAATACTAATATATGAGTTAGACTTTATGAACGTGTTTTTTTTATGTAACGTCACATTGAATGTATTGAGGTTATAGCTTAAGTGTTCATTTTCTTGACGAAAAGAATATTGAAACTAAACCCCAATTTAAGATCATTAAATTTAAAATTTATTTCTTAATTTTTTATTTTTTTTATTTACGGTTAGGTTAATATTACTAAATATTTAGTTACCCGGTCTACTTATTAAATTAAGTATTATTATTTTTTCGCCATAAATTAAGTCTTCCTTTTGTCAAGACTTGAAAGTCTTCTCCTCAGAAAATACAGTCACCTCCCAGTTAAAATCTAAATAATCTCGAGCAAAACGTAGTCTTTCCTCCCTGTGGTTTTGTGTCAAAAATGGTTTTTAGCTGGCTTCCGATGATGTAAACCTTCAGCATGGACTGCATGGCGAACAGTCTGTAATGTAGTATCCAATTGCTCTGCAAACATTATAGTTGGAATGAAAC
The DNA here is from genome assembly GCA_910589295.1 of Noctua janthe. Lineage (NCBI taxonomy): Eukaryota > Metazoa > Arthropoda > Insecta > Lepidoptera > Noctuidae > Noctua > Noctua janthe. The sequence goes on along the minus strand of OU342563.1, from coordinate 12,241,127 downwards.
CATTTGTTTCATAGTCTTCCACCATAAAACGTCGCTGAGTCGGGTTAATAAGCGGCGGCCTTTCACTTCTTAGACGACTCTTCAGACTACCTTCTTCCTCAAACCTCTTTACCCAACGGCTAACAGAATTTCTAAAAAAAAAAAACAAAATATGATTACACACTTGCAACTAGCAATTTATTTAATAATAAGAAAATCACACACCACAACTATCATCATAATAATTATAATTTTTAAAAATAACTTACACATTTTAAGCCAGTTTCAGTTGAAATTTGAGAAATATTAAGCCCATTTTTACTCAAAGTGACAATATTTGCCCTGTCATCAATACTAATATTAGCTTGCATCTTGAATAAAGACAATCAAACAATACGCTAATCGTAATAATAACACAAACGCTCGAAATAAAGTTCACCAACTAACAACGTCATAACTAACTACTTTGTTCAATCCAGAAGTTTATTTTGTTTCACATTCACCCTCATCTTTTTTGTTAATAATAAGTTCCAACTAATATTTTGAAAAACATATCTCATCGGGTCTAACGTATCATTTATAATTAAAACACAAAAAGTGTAACTGTGTCACTTGGATTCGAACGCAGGCTCCACCGTGTGAGACATTTAATCTATAGCGTTAACCGCTAAGCCAGATAGACACATAATTGTTAGTTTGAAATTAAATATCACTAACTTAATACTCCGTCGCGACATGACAGGCTTGTCACTAAGGCAAATATCATTATATCGCACTCTTTCTGACTAGATAATTATGAAAGAGTGCGATATACGAGACCGTGTATGTGTGCAAAATGTTTGTTATGGAAAAAGGTCGTAAGTGCGACTTGTTTTGATGCGATCGTTTTGTGAAACTGCTATTGCACTTATGGTCTCTACTGTACTCCACCACACTGGCCCAGTGCTGGTTGATAGAGGTCTCATGTCCGCGAATTTTGGGTTCTACATAGGTGATGCCGGCCGAGTCCACAGAGACTAGGCCTTTGTCCCAGCAGTGAGAACATTATTGGTTCATTATGGGGCCATAAGGGAATAAAGTTCAGTTTAGCAGCTTAATTGCGTAACACACTACTATGACAATGCCTTTTATTTTATGTCAATATTCATTGCATTATTTAGGTAGTCGGTGGCCCAAAAGTCTGACAACCAGTATTGCCAAAGGGTATCGTATTATTACCCAGTACTAACTGGGTTGTGGAGGTCAGACAGGCGGTCGCTCCATGTAAAATACTAATATTCAGCTGCATCCGGTTAGACGGGAAGCCGACCCCAACATAGTTGGGAAAAGGCTAAGCAGATGATAATTCATTGCACTATTGGTGTTGTTGAGTAGTCGAAGTTTTTTCAACATCCCTTGGATGGAATTGATAGCGTTTAGCACAATTGGGATGCTGGGCTCTTTACTATGTTTTCCTTCACCTTAATGGATCACTAATAGTATTTCTAACTCATTGATAACTAAAATAAAACTTACTGTCGGGACCTGGCCGAGAAAACGGTGGCGAGACGCCAAGATGGATACCTCAAAGGCTGGTTCGACGTGGCACGAGACAAGAGTACGTGGAAGGAATTGGAGGAAGTCTTTGCCAAGCAGTGGGTCGGTATAGGCTAACCATAAAAAAGTGACCTGTTGAAGTCATAAGTACCTACCTACCTAGCTCGTAGCTGGAGGCAAATTCCGATGAGCATATGAGTGATCATTATCGCCTATAAAACCTCCAAAATTTGGTCGGAGGTGCCAATTATATAATTGGACACAATGCGGTTGAAAGGTAATTGAATAAACCTGCTTTGTGCAATCATGGAGGTATTTCGTGGCGTCAGTAATAAATGAACCGTTTCTATAGTCACATTATTTTTAAAGCCATAGTTCAAAGCCATCCGCGCTTATTATTTTGTATGTTGTTTGTTAGTCAATCACGTGTTTACCACTGAACGAATATGGATGAATTTTTGCACACATATAAACTATGTTCTGGACTAACACATAGGATATTTTTTAGCCTCTTTTTATCCTAAATATGCTTGCGTTTGGTCGCAACTCACCTGATGTGAAGCGATGATGAGGCTTAGGGTGGATCACGCTTGCCTAGAAAAAACGGATTCACTCGAACTTTGAATAGACCCAGATTATAATGATCTGGGAAGAGACTCCGTCTTCTCCTCTTGTCAGTAGATTGAGAAGGAGGTAAATAAAACCACGGACAACAGCTAGCCCTACTATATTATTATAAATGCGAAATTTTGTGAGGATGAACGGATGGATGGATGTTTGTTACTCTTTCACGCAAAAACTACTGAACGGATTTATAACCTATATTAACACATAGGATACTTATTATCCCGGTAGTATGATCCCGTAGGATAATTGTCGAAATCCACGCGGGCGAAGCAAGTATTTTCTTTAAGCCAAACTTAGTAATATCAAACTGTTTTGTTTGGTAAGGTTTTCTTTGACTAGGTAGTTGCCGAGGTTTTTAATTCAGTCCCAATTTTTCGATATTCTAATACTTTGGTCTTTTGATAACTTTTTAAAAAAATCTAAGAAAATGACAAAGTTATATCCACGTGTAAACAGCTATCAGACTATTTCAAATAGATCTCCATTTTGTGAGTTACCATATTCATGTTGAGAAAAAATATAGCACAAATATTAGATTTAATATCTACAGAATTATGTCCTACCTCAGTAGCGTCTAATATAAATTAAGCAATTTAAAACACATCAGTTGTTCAACTAAGTACCTCGATCCTGCTGCAAAACATGCAATAATAAATTGACACGAAAATTACTGGCGGGCCTTTCAAAACCTTGAGAAAGATAAATATTTAGATCGCTAGGCGTCACCATACTTAGGTCACGCGAAAAAGTGCCCACACTGTGAGATCAGCTCACGCATCGACCTGTACCTGCACTCAGACCTCGATTTTCAGTACCTATTCTTCGTAGAGACCAACCCTGGTTTGGACTGGCTGATCAATGGAAGAGTGAAAGGGACAACTTTAGTATGAATGGCTTGTGCTGTGCTAAATGTAAAAAACGAATGGCAATCTAAATTGAATCGGTCCAGAATTTGGCGACGAGCTTAACACCTTTAGTAGAGTCCATCAGTTCCAGTAACCTGCCGATAACAGGACAGGCAGGAAAGGATGGTTGTGTTTCGAACAATACCATAAATAGGTAGACTCCTCTCACATATTTATACTATTGTCAGTAGAGATGAGCGAGACACACAGCTGCTTAGCCTTTACTCAACTTTATTGGGGTCGGCTTCCAGTCTTACCGGATGTAGCTGAATACCAGTATTTTACATGGAGCGACTGCCTATCTGACCTCCACAACCCAGTACTGAGTAATACGATTCCCCTTGGCAATACTGGTTGTCTGTCAGACTTTAGGACCACCGACTACCTAAATAATACAATGAATCTCTCTCTGCCTAGCCTTTTTCCCAACTATGTTGGGGTCGGCTTCCAGTCTAACCGGATGCAGCTGAATACCAGTATTTTACATGGAGCGACTGCCTATCTGACCTCCACAACCCAGTTAATACTGGGTAATACGATACCCCTTGGAAAGACTGGTTGTCAGATTTTTCGGGCCACTGAATACCTAACGACTGTCAAAGATCTACAAATGACACCCGGGACCAACGGCTTAACGTGCTTTCCGAGGCACGGAGGAAACTCGGTAAGTAATGGGTGGTCACCCATCCACAGACCAACCTAGGCAAGCACGGCTTAACCTAAAGATCGACCCGAGCGGCTGTTATTATTTAGCCACGAGCTCAATAATACAATGAATATTGATATAAAAATAAAAGGCATTGTCATAGTAGTGTGTTACGCAATTAAGCTGCTAAACTGAACTTTATTCCCTTATGGCCCCATAATGAACCAATAATGTTCTCACTGCTGGGACAAAGGCCTAGTCTCTGTGGAGACGGCCGGCGATCTTTGTAGAACCCAAAATTCGTGGACATGAGACCTCTATCAACCAGCACTGGGTGAGCGTGGTGGAGTACGAGTATTACGACCCACTTTATCTTACAGAGAGGAAGCCTGAGGTAGGTTAGTACTGGGTAATACGATAATACTCTTGGATAAAACTAGTTGTCACATTACAGTCCAGTGACTTTTAAGACTTTCAAAGATCTACAAATGACAACCAGGATCAACGGTATAACGCGGTGGAGCAATTATTTTAACTATTTTAATTTCTGGAGAAAACCGCTAAGACAGTGTGTCACAACAGCTTAAAACTTGTTAATGATGCAACAAAACAACTTGGAATTAAGTGTCAACTATCACGAATGTCCTGAAAGGTAGTAAAGTCAAGCGCTTTAATTAGACCCCTGTATTCTGAAGCGCTTTTATGACTCGCCGGTAGCGCTTTATCGCTTTCCGATTACAATTGCCTTCTGGGTGTGGAAGTTATGTCGATTATTCTCGGTCTCCAAATGATTTTAAACTCTGGTTACTGTTCTATAAAGCTTAATTTAGTTGTGTATGGGTTATTAAACAATGAACATGTATAGCAGCTGCAGACTGTGCTAAGATCATGTGTGGTCTAAATATGATAGTATTGCGACATCATTGTCTAATTTGAATTGAATGTCTACGTCTGTTCGGCTTGAATGGAGGCTTAGCCAAGTTCATTAAGTGATTAAAATTTGATTCTAAGTACGTAACCCAATTTGGATAAGGCCCGTTGCGCACATTTGACTAAATTGTTTTTATTAGTCCTAATGGTAACTTTTAGTAGAAGTTGAGGAGCTCGTGGCTAAGTAATACGAGTAACAGCCGCTCGGAGCGATCTTTAGGTTAAGCCGCGCTTGCCTAGGTTGGTCTGTGGATGGGTGACCACCCATTACATACCGAGTTTCCTCCGTGCCTCGGAAAGCAAGTTAAGCCGTTGGTCCCGGGTGTCATTTGTAGATCTTTGACAGTCGTTATAGGTAATCAGTGGCCCAAAAAGTCTGACAAATAGTCTTACCAAGGGGTATCGTATTCGAGGTCAGATAGGCAGTCGCTCCATGTAAAATACTCGTATTCAGCTGCATCAAAATCAAAATCAAAATCAAAGCATTTATTTCAAGTAGGCCAGTTACAGGCACTTTTGAATTGTCGAAACAAAGACAACAGTAAAATATAGCTACAGTCCCAGTCACAAGGTACAAAAACTGTGAAAGTACTGTAGTTGCCCATTCCCTAACGTAGATCTCTATGGAGAAGAACGGGAAAGAAACTCCATGGACACTCTTTTAAATCAAAATTCATCTCATTCATTTTGAGATGGTACATTATGTGAGAACAATGCAGCAAGATGTGTACGTTAAAAGTGTCCATAGTAAAAACAATTCAAAAATAAAATAATTAATTCAAATAAACCGTGGCAAAAAAGAGATGACCGGTCACAACTGACAGCGCCCGTTCACGAACATGACGCATGTATCAGCACCATTCAACTCAACCATTTTGAAGGGAACTAAATGATCCGACACACGTGCCACCATCAGCGAGACATTTGAGAGAGCATGACATACTCCTAACCGCCAGGGCACATTCAAGTCAAGAAAAGACGCAGGTTTCCAGCGAATGACAGCTTTCTAGTACATAGTTCTCACACAATATGGGCTAGGCGGCTATATAATACAAAAGAGATTGAATCTATACAATGCAAAGATAGTTATACAATCTTCAGCAGCTCCAACAATACTATTTAATGCTATCAATTTAGGCGCCCCTGTTCTTGTGGAGCAGGACCGGCATTGAGCCAAGCATTTTTATCAGTGATATAATCGTCCAACTTGTAATATGCTTTCTTACATAGTGTGCGTTTAATGCATGTTTTAAATTTCGTTTCATTCAGTTCAATAATACTTTGTGGAATTTTATTATAGCATCTCAAACAGTACCCCATGAAAGATGAGTCTACTTTAGCGAGTCTGAAGCCTGGCTGAACTAATTGGTCTCTATTTCTAGTACTGTAATTGTGTCTGTCACCTCTTTTATTAAAAAGATGTAGATTTTTTCTTACATACATTATGTTTTCGTAGATGTATTGACAATTTACCGTCATGATGTTAATTTCCTTAAACAGTTCCCTTAGAGAATCGCGCCTACGAAGATTATATATGGCTCTGATGGCTCTTTTTGCAGAATAAATATAGACTCAATGTCTGCAGCTCATCCCCATATTAAAATGCCATAAGACATAATACTATGAAAGTAACTAAAATAGACCAGTCTAGCCGGTTAGACTGGAAGCCGACCCCAACATAGTTGGGAAAAGGCTAGACAAGGATGATGGTAACTTTTAGTAAGATATTACGGCTAAAGTTAACAATCCATGGAGGTTTACAGGGTGGTGGCGGGACGGGAAGGACAGCTGCTTAAAAGGTCCGTACTTAAAAGAGCACATAAAATAAAATCACAACTACATTTTAGGGTTCCGTACCCGAAGGGTAACCAACGGAACCCTATAACTAAACCTCCGCTGTCCGTCCGTCCGTCTGTCTATCAGCGGGCTGTATCTCATGAACCGTAATAGGTAGACAGTAATTTTTTTAACAGAATCTGTATTTCTGTTGCCGTAATAACAAAAAATAAATTATAAGCTAAAGGAGCCTCCTTTAACTTTTAATTTATAAGTACCCGTATAAGTATAAAAAATATTTTTGAGAATAAAAAAACCGGCCAGTTGCAAGTCGGATTCACGTATTCCGTACCATCTTAGTAGGGTACTACTACGATGTTACGAAATACGCGACTCCGACTTACAACTGGGCAGTTCTTTTTATTCTCAAAAATGGTACACACATCCAGCTAGAAAAATGCCCGTATATTGCAGAATACGTTACAAGATTGGACCAACTGAGGTGTATTGGAAACGTCAGAAATTGTAAGAAACGTTTCCGTTCGTTTCACAAGGAAAATCAACTCAACCCTTTTATACACACAAAACGTTACATCGACTTATATTGTTTCACGCACACTGAATTGTACCTTACTTCCTATATCCCAAAAACTACTGACCTTCAAAGAAAGGACTGTGAAGGGTTCCGTAGTCGGGATGAATATTTACTCATGCACAAAAATGCCACATATTAAAAAAAAACATTAAATCTGTTTAAAAACTACAGCATATAGACTATTTTATAGTCTTTTTTATTATATAATTCTATAATAGGACACGTATTTGAGCTTTGGATAGTTTTTTCACTCATAAAATTGTTTTCGTTACTTCACTACACCACAGTAGCGAAGGGTCAATTTTTATAAGAGGTAAGCCAGAGTAGATATCTTTAATTTAATTTTATTATTTGTCTATCGAACACTGATTGTGCCCATTTTCAAAGGGAAGCCGGTAGGAATCGAGTTGTGTGGAACCTTCGCAGCTACACCACTGTAGAGCGATACAAAGAATACATATTCTCTTAGTAAAATGGCTGTGTGATATCTGTAAGGACAGAGAGACGGCTTTGACGAAATTATAAGGGCTCCGTTCTTGCCATAGATATAGCTACGGGACTCTAAAAAATCATCCGTAAAAGAAATGCAACGGGGTGTAATAAGAAATAAAGCACATTATAAATAATACGAAAAACTTAGATAAGCATAACCATGTATTACTTTCCTATCTTATGCTCGAAAAAACATAACGTATTTTCTATGTGACCCTTTAAGATTATTCGTCAAAGTGTCCGCTCTTTTACGACTGTGTATATCTATGATACGATGGCTGATATATTTAGAAATAGTTTTGTTTAGAAAGTCGTTCGATACCTCGTTGAATAGTTCTTGGATGGTTGGCATATCGGTAAGTTGGGCTGGCCATGCTTTGGCGTTTGGTGGGATAAACGTTTTTGAAACTTTAACATGGTGGGCTTAAGTTTTAGTTTAAATTACTTATTAAGCACTTTTTGGACGGAACATCATTCCATTCTGTATCTGGAGAAGGGCGTTGTTAGCTGCGCTACAGTTTATACCTTTGTAGCTATCGTTTCACTTGTTGTACTTAGTCTTGTGTTTTTGTTCCGAAATAACCTTTATTATCATAGTCATTCTCTTGCCCTTATCCCAATTCATTTGGGGTCGGCGCAGCATGTCTTCTTCTTCCATACTTCTCTATTACTCGTCATCTCGCCAGACACCTCCTTTCTTGCCATATCATTCTTTACACAGTCCAACCATCGTTTCTTTGGTCTTCCTCTACTCATATACCCATTCACATTCATACTCAAAACTTTCCTCACAACATTTCCCTCATTCCTCCGCATCACATGCCCATACCACGACAACCGATTACCACACAACTTTTCAGTCACCGGCGCCACTTTTAAACTTCCTCTTATATACTCATTTCTTATTTTATCCATTCGCGTAACACCACACATCCCCCTTAGCATTCTCATCTCCGCTACATGCAAATGCCTTTCATTCATCCCTTTTGTGGCCCAACATTCTGATCCATACAAGACAGCAGGTCTAACCATTGTTTTATAAATCTTCCCCTTAAGTTTAAGGGGAATGCGGGAGTCGCAGATTGTTCCCGTGACCTGCCGCCATTTCATCCATCCCGTGTTAATTCTGTGCTTTACACTACGATCTATTTCGCCATCGCTTTGCACGAGTGAACCGAGATACCGAAAGTCGGAGCAGACAGGAAGAAACGCGCCATTTAGCGCTATGGCTCCAGAACTGGAGAGACCGCCGAAATCGCAGAACATGTATTCCGTTTTAGTTCTGCTGATTTTCAAGCCAACATTCTCCAGCTTCTGTTGCCATTTCTCCAATCTGCTCTGGATCTCAGATCCATCTTCACCGACAAGAACAATGTCATCGGCAAACAGCATGCACCAGGGTGCCTCTTCCTGTATGTCCGACGTCAAAGCGTCCATAATCAACAGGAAGAGGTAAGGACTTAAAGCCGACCCTTGATGCAAGCCTACAGCCACATTGAACTCATCGGTGTTGCCAGCAGCTGACCGGACGTAGGTACAAGATTGACTGTACATAGCACGAATTAACTCTACATACTTCCCTGGTATACCTTTCTCTTTCAAGGCCCACCACAACACATCCCGAGGTACCCTATCATACGCTTTCTCCAGATCAATGAACACCATGTGCAAGTTTTTGTGTGCACGTCTATACTTCTCGCACAATTGGCGGAGTGCAAAAGTGGCGTCCATTGTTCCTCGACCTGGCATAAACCCAAACTGATTTTGGGTAATCTCACTCTCCTCTCGCAATCTTTTCTCTATCACTTTCTCCCATACTTTCATACTATGTGACATGAGCTTTATCCCCCGATAGTTGTTGCAGTCTTGCACATCACCTTTATTCTTGAAGATGGGCACTAGCGAACTATTGCACCATTCTTGTGGGATCGCTCCTTCATACAACAACTTATTGAAGAATAAAGTCAGCCACATACATCCGTCTTCTTTTAAGCACTTCCATACTTCTACTGGTATTTCATCAGGGCCCATGGCCTTTCCATTTTTCATACTTTGAACTGCCTTCCTCACTTCATCCATGCTAATTTGCCTCACCAAACCCATATTTACTTGTACCTCGTTAAGCACACCGCTCCATTCATTCTCTTCATTCATTAGCTTTTCAAAATAACCCTTCCATCTCCTTTTTATTTCATCATCTTTAGATAAAACCTTACCAGCGCCGTCTTTCATACACTTTATATGATTCATATCTCTCGTTCTCCTTTCTCTTTCTTTTGTAATCCGGTAGAGCTCCTTCTGGCCTCTAGGACTGTCCAGTGAGTCATATAACTTCTCCTGTGCCTTAGCCTTGGAAACTGCTACCGCCTTTTTTGCCTTTCTCTTCCATTCTTTATAGATCCTCTTCTTTTCTTCTTTCAAACTGTCGTTCTCGTTTGCTACACCCTGCCATTCTTTAAACGCAACCTTTTTCTCTTTCAGATTCTTTTGCACCTCTTCATTCCACCACCATGTATCCTTGTCTATCATACCTTTCCCTTTGGATTCTCCAAAAACATCTTTTGCTACTCTCCTTATACAATCTGCCATCTCTTTCCAACATTCATTTACAGATTTTCCTTCCATATTCTTCATTTCAATCATCTTATCTACTACTTGACTCTTAAACATACTTGTACATTCTTCATTTTCAATCATACGCCATCTGGTTTTGGGTGGGGGCCGTTCTTTGTTTCTACTGGCCGAGACACTGACTTTGACCTCCATTATGACCAATCTGTGTTGGGAGACTAAGTCTTCGCCTGGCAGCACTTTACAGTTTTTGACGTATTTAAGACTGTTCCGCTTGACCAGGAAAAAGTCTATTTGCGTCGCGTGGTGGCCACTTTTGTACGTAATGAGATGTTCGTCTCTTTTTTTAAACCATGTATTTGTTATTGCCAGGTCGAAGGCAGACGCAGCTTGGAGTAGTGCCTCGCCGTCATTGTTACGGTCTCCATACCCCCAGCCACCATGCACTCTCTCATACCCATCCTTCATTCTTCCTACATGCCCGTTGAAATCACCCCCCACATACACTTCTTCACTCTCTTGCACATCCAACATCACTCGATCAAAGTCTTCCCAGAACTTCTCTTTTACGCTGTCCTCACTTCCTGACTGGGGTGCATACACACTAACTATATTTAGCACCAAACCATCCAGAATTACTTTTACAGCTATCACTCTATCACTCACTCTTTTAACATCCACCACACATTCTTTTAACTCCCCATCTAAAACTATTCCCACACCATTTCGCTTGCCATCACTGCCACAATAATAAAACTTATATCCTTCTCCAATTTCTCTTGCCTTCTCACCCTTCCACTTAGTCTCTTGCAGACACGCTATTTTTATCCGTCGCCTTTTTAGAACATCTGCTAACTCTCTTCCTCTTCCAGTCATCGTACCGACATTCCAGCTCGCACACCTCATTCTTACATCTCTTACTCTCCGAGCTTGCGTCTTACGTCGCACCCGCCCGTTCTGGTGCGACAACCCTTGTCCACTTTCCGGAGGGGCCGGGTGCTGCCCCTGCGCGTCGCCTGCGGGGTACGCCCTAGCCCTAACGTTATTTCCATTTTTACTTATCAACATACTGCTTTGGGTTTTGGCAGAGATTTTATGACCGGCCGCCTGCCTGACGTCAACCCTCCTTGGGAATGCTATTGTGCATATCTTCATAAATTATTGTAAATATGCTATGTTTTCCATTAGTCGCCTCTTACGACACCCGCTGGATGAGACGGGGTGGTGGTATTCTTTGAGTCCGGCACACCACACGGAATATATAATAACCTTTATTATAATTATTTAAAAAAAAAAACATGTATCAGAAATTAGAGAATATGTAAGTAATATTGCAAAAATAGTGTTTAATACTTACTACTACTAAAACTTATTCTCTGTCTAAATTACTATTCTAAAAGTAAAGTTGCTAATAGGTAAGTACCTAATGATTACAAAAAATTAAATATTACTCATTTGTTTTTTGATAGACCAATTCTTGTAAGCAAAAAAAACGCTTTAATTTTTTGTTGACTTTAAAACAATAAACCAACTCAAAATAAATGTACTCACTAAAATGATAAGTCTATTTAAATATTGTTATTTATTAAATATCAAATAATACATAAATCTCAGTTATTACAAACACAGTCTATTATTTCAACGTCTATCAAAAATAAAACAATTACTTTATCAAAATTTTATATTTACATAAAGAAACAATGTGAAGAACACAAAAGATTAATATTGTAAAGAAACAATAGAAATAGGTAAATACCTAAAGCTGTCTAGGTATCTTTTGACGCATGACCGATATATTAACAAACGCCGCCTTTTGGTTTTTTCAATACTCTTCACAAAATGGCGTTTCTCCGTCAACGTCAGTCGACCGCCAAAAGATCATTGTAGGTACTACCGTACTTGCTCGTATTGTGTATCACAAATCGAAATGTGCCTGAAAAAGAACTGTGCTAAGTTTGGAAAATAGTACTGCAGTGCTGAATTTCATCGGGTCCTATAACTCTTTATGCTTCGAGCATTTTGTGTTCACTCTTTGAAATGCTATTTCAAAGCTTTAGTGTGAATGGGATACGTTTCACAGATGAATTTTTCATTAATAGACATCCGAATACTGCATAGGAGACAAACGTTTCGTTCTATAAAAACTTGAACTTCGCAAAATTAAATGTATCTTCCCTAAAATTCAGAAATTCATGAGGTCATTTGCTTAATAGAGATAGTTATATTTCTTTTCTTAGACTCACTGCGAGATTTTCAGCTCCACAAAAAAAAAATTGCATCTTTCAAGTGAAAACAATTTGCATAATTTTGGTCCGTCGGTAAAAAGGCTGCATTTCGTTACACTAGAAGAGAAGACACCTTCAGGGGTCTTAGAATAGGACAGATTTTAGTGCACTGAAAAATGATTGGGTATATCGAAGACTAGCACATCGCCCGCGATTTCGTCCACAAAAATTGTGATGGCTCGGCTAATATGCTTGATATAAATATAATGTATAGCCTATATCACCCACGAATAATGTATCTTTCTATCAGTGATTTTATTTTTAGAATTGAATCGTTAGTTCCGAAGATTACCCCCTACATACCAACTTACAAAAAACTTTTACGTCTTAATAATATTTATAAAGATCAAAAATGTATTAAATTAAGAAAGGCTGACCCTATCACCTTTGGGTGTTATAGATGGACAGTGATAGTAAATGAAATCGAGAAAGAAGTATGTATGGTATGGTTTACAAAATCAATCCAAAGATGAATTTAACTTTCTTAAAGTTAGTACCTAAAGGAAGTGAAAAACAGAATTTTAAAATGAAAAAAAAGACAGGCCACGAGGAGCCTACCTTTTAATTGTTTCCATGTAGATGAAACTAATAATTTTACTAAGGCAAACTATGACTATCCCTAGAAAACACCCAAAAATCATGGCACCTTTTCAATGGAAGTCATCGAAACTTAATAGCTTTATCTATCCGATATAACTGTGTGACCAGTACAACATTCGTGTTTAACTGTTAGCATCATAATGTAACACCGGCTATGGGAATATGCATGGCCGGTGCACGGTGTTAACTGCCATAAGTGACGGTAGGGATGCACTACAATGCATTTGTATCGATGCTTTGGATTGCGGTACGATTCTAGGATAGTATCGAATGGCTTTGATCCGATTTTACAAATATTGGATAATATCGTATCGTCCTCTGGGATGTGCAATACTTGCGTAACTTGTATATCAATACTTTGGAGCGATGCAAATATCTTATCTTAGTTTTCCCTCTAAGATACGATTTTTATTCTGTAGTTCAGTAATTGCTTGAAATTAGAACTGTCAAAAGTTGGAATTCTTAGCTTTGACGGTTCTTAATTCGTTCACATACTTATCTATTGCATAAAAATGGTTGCTGTAAATGCTTAAACTCAAGTAATTACTTTGACTTGACTATAGATACGAGAGTAACAGTCTAGGCAGCAATTCTTTCTAGGAATTCTTCTGTACTCCTTGTGTATTTTTTATTGACTTATTCTGATCATACAAATAAAGAACAGTGTGGTACATTCCGATCCATTCATTTCGATACTTTTGTATCTCAAGCATTTATCGTATTAGTTTGTGTCGATTCAAAATATCGGAGTATCGCATATTGTAGTATCGATACTGTAAAGTATCGGATCGCATCGTGCAACACTAGTGGCCGGTGTTAGCCGCCAAAGGTGACGGTGTTATCAGCCATTTCATTACATCCCTGTGAAATATTAACCATTGGGTTCATTGACGGTTGATAACGATATCAAAGAGGAGAATTTCTTCCAAATTAAACGCGGCTACGTTTAGTTTTTGATTGATATTTAATTTGGGTTTATCTGTTTTGTAGATAAAGTGTTAATGGGTGCGCAGTATAGTGTATATGGTGATTTTGTAAAAGAGTTTTGAATAATTAAAATAGAGAAACAGAAAGGTGAAAATAAAAGTAGGTAACTATGAATATTTAAATGTACAGACGCCATCACACCAAGCTATTAAAATCTGTCAAATGTCTTTAATAGATTTTCAACTTTATAGCCACAGTATTAGGTTGAAGGTTGATTGGGAAAATTTGACAGTTTCGGGTAGCTTGATTTGCTGGCGTCTGTACATTGATGGCTGCACTGTAAAAAATCTGGCTTACAAAATATTACTGCTGTTTTGCTGGAAATTTCTTTGCTCAAGCACTTATTTATCAACAAACAACAACGAAACGGAAGAATCCTTACTTCCTCATCCTTATCCTTACTAATATTATAAATGCGAAAGTAAGTTTGTTTGTTTGTTTGTTTGTTTGTTACCTTTTTACGCCTAAACCACAAAACCGATCATCCTGAAATTTTGCATATACGTTGTCAGGTATACAGAAACGGACATAGGGTATCTTTCATACCGAAAAAAATGACTGTTCCCGAGATAAACAACAATAAAATTCTTATGGTAATAGATGGCGCCACGTGTACAACCCGAATTGATTGTCAAATTCTAAATTAACGTGAGCAAAGCCGTGGGCAAAAGCTAGTTGGAAATAATTTTTGAATTTTTGTTTTTTTTTTTATTTTTTGTTGGGGTTTTTTTTTTGTTTTTATATATGTTTATAGTATTTTATATATTCTTGTAGTTAATCTTAGTATTATTTAAAATTACTTTCAGATATACACCTACCACTGCTTATCTCTGCATCACCCAAAGGTTGACTGGTAGAAAATGCCTATGGCATTAAGTCCGCCTCTGTACTTTTGTGCTTGAAGTGTTAAATAAATAAATATGTAATGTTTAACTTTAAAACGAATTAAAAATTACTTTTTCAGCCTATTTTATCAAAAATAATGGTACAGCGGATTTAAAATTGATTCCATCGTCTCTGGCACCATCTTTAAAGTACCTAAGTAGGTACAAAGTTCCGTCCCTCAGCTTCTAAAATTCTATTACGTATAACATCATCCCATTTCTCCCGTCTAATTTCGTACGAAATCATTATAAGACTTAGGCCGCATTTTACAGTTAACGGTAGGCAGAAAAAATACTCTTTTTTTACGATATTACCCCTCATTAACCAAATAACGTAGTAAAAACGAAAAATGGAAACGTAATCAAAATCCCAGTCAGATCACTGGTAAATTGAAATATGACACAATCATAATTATTATATCTAAGGCCGACGTTTGTAAACGTTACTTAGCACGGGCCTTGGGCGTTCACATGTTCCTGTCTTTAACATACATTTGTATTTTGGCAGTTGTGAGACAGTGACAAGGAGGATGCTTAGATAAAATACGTGCTAAGTAAAATTTATAGATGTCGGTCTTAGTACACCAACCATTTTATGCAGATTCCTTTTACAACTGCTCGTTGAGTTGAAGCTATTAAAAGATCTAATGATGGCGTTTAGTGACATAATATTTACGACCACTATCTTTTAGATTAATTGCAATTAACTATCATAAATCCAATTAATCGTACAGATATTAAAAGTAATAAACCTACAATGTGATATTAAAACATTTCTACAATACTGTGTACATTTATTCCGTCCTATATAATTATATTCATTAGTAGAAGGATCCTCGCAACACGGCTGGGTTGCCAGTAAAAATAAATAAGACCACAAATTGAGATGACTCGGAGGTTCGATGTGCCTTTAAACAGGGTTGCCAGGGTCGAGGAAATAAGAAAATATCCTCGTCCAGTCTGACTTCTAAATAAACTGAATAAGACATAGTAATAACATTAGGAGAAATATGTCTGAGGAGGCTTGTATTGAAAATAAACATAGTAACATAGCGACTTTGTTCCGTCGTATGTTAGCGAATTCGAACAAGCATTTTTCCGTGGGTTTACCCGCCCTGGTGCAAATTATGTCAGGGGAATATAAATACTACCGAAACAAAAAGTCAAAGATAAGTAGTCAGACCATTTTCGCATTTAAGTGAGGATACTTTTAAAGCTTTTTTTAACTTGCCTTGTTAGTTAGTTTGTTTGTATATATTGGTCAAATCTAGCAACTGAATTTCAGACCAGTTCCCCCCATCTGATTGAGCTGAAATTTTTCACACACCTTTGGTTCTGGTGACAATACATTTTTGGGACAGATATGACTTTATCTTCCAGCCAGGATCGTCTCCTCACAAGGAAACTCTTCAACGGTTAATAGCACGGACACGAACATTTTTTCACTCGTTCAATGTTGATAGATAAACTAAATTTTCTAAGAAAAGCTTGTGTTTTTGTTAAATTAAACTTTTATAAAGTAAGCATAGGTGAGACTTTTACACAATAAATACATATTAATTAACAGCCATTTTTTTTTTACCACTACATTTACTTCTAAAAATCCAGCTTTTAAATACATGTTTTTATCCCTATACTTATGGTAAAAAAGCAGCTTTTAACACACATTATTTTCAATTTTCTTTTACAATTTCTTTGAACATACGTGCAATATGGTAATTAATTCACACCTGGCAACCCTGCGTGCAAGCATCTATAATTATACCGTTCGTCTACACAGGCCTTTATAATTAAATTTCGAAGCATCTGCACTTATCATCACTTATAATAATTAAAAATTAATTATGACCCACTGGGGCGAGTGTACGCTTCTTCTTTTGATAATGTGCCTTATTATTAATAATATTTAATAATATTATTAATATTCTGTTATTATTAATATTTGCTCATTCATCTGTTTGGTTGATGTTAGTATAGAAAACAGTGTTTGATTAAAGCTTTTAGGCCTTATCATTATTTTGACCTAATTCCAATTTATTTAGATTCTGTGCAGAATGTCTTCTTTTTTTCCATTCTTCTTTATTCGTTCTAGAATTTTCGGTTTCTTGAC
The DNA here is from genome assembly GCA_910589295.1 of Noctua janthe. Taxonomy (NCBI): domain Eukaryota; kingdom Metazoa; phylum Arthropoda; class Insecta; order Lepidoptera; family Noctuidae; genus Noctua; species Noctua janthe. Next base: position 12,224,204 of record OU342563.1, on the reverse strand, counting down.
ATAGTAGGCTATGCTACTAATCATCATCTGCTTAGCCTCTTTCCAACTATCTTGGAGTCGGCTTTCTGGTACTGTACTCCACAACCCAGTTAGTACTAGGTAATACGATACCCATTGGTAAGACTGGTTGTCACACTTTCGGGCAACTGACTGCCTGTAACGACTGTCAAAGATCTACAAATGACAGCCGCGACCTACGGCTTAACGTGCTTTCCGAGGCACGGAGGAAACTCGGTATGTAATGGGTGGTTACTTATCCACGGACCAAACTAGGCAAGCGCGGCTTAACCTGAAGATCGACCTGAGCGGCTGTTATTATGTAGTCACGAGCTCCTAAGTTCTGGAGTGGCGACCGCGAACCGGAAGACTTTGCGTTGGAAGGGGAAGCCTTCTAGGTGGACCGAAGACCTGGTGAAGGTTGCAGGGATCCACTGAATGCGAGTCGCACGGGACCGGTCAATGTGGCGACACTTGGGAGGCCTATTCCCACCAGTGGACGTCTTTCGGCTGAAATGATGATGATGAGCTCCTAAAAATAGTCCATGCAAAACGTTCCGAATATTCTAGAACATTCCTGTAAATAAGACATTATAATACCTACATTTCTATTTCTTACCTCAGAGACCCAAGTGCCATCCTTTATTTCTAGTGCAAGTTTACCTAAGTTAAGACAAGAGTCTCTCGCAGCAGTCCATCTAAGTAATCCAATTGCCACAATTTACTTACTTACACCTTGGCGCCGATAAGCGACTGTTTTTCTTCCATCTATACCGGCTGAATTACATTAAAGCTAACTTAGTCGACTTCCGGTAGGTTCTTGGTCACTTATACAGTAGTTGGTTAGTGCTATTTTGCAATGACTAAACGAAGCGTTTAAGATAACGGGCCTAAGGCGAGAAGACTAATACTAGTTAGAAAAAAAAAAAGATAGAAGTGTACTTAAAAAAATATGTAGTTACCTTAACGACACCCGTCCAAATTACACCTTTTTTTTTTTTCTGATGGGAAATCATCAAATGACCCCCACTCTGGGCGGAGCGGAAGGGAGTGTCAGACTTGTACTGACTAAAACCAATCCATGTTCCTTCTTTGCCCTTTGTGTTCCAGGGCCACGGTATCTCTTTCGAACAGTCCCGCAGCCCTGGCAGGCATCGGCCCATGCGGACCCTTACTTATTTGCTGACATCTCTTTGAGGCGCACGTGGAACACGAACGCGCCGTCGACACGGCCTGTCGTCATAAGACGGCCGGACGGCGAGCTAGCCCATAACTCGCCGTCCACAGGCCCGCGCCTACGGTGGACGGTAGCCACCACGTGACCCCCGACGTCCTTATTGCACCTTACACCTGTCCATATTATTATTATGTAAATTATAGTTAAGAAAGAATGTAATAGAATAAAAGGTTTTTTACTTTTATTTTATTAAATTTCAGCGAAAAATTTGAAAAACCGTTTTGAGCTATCGAGCGAAATTTACATACTTTTTATTATTTCAGTTTACTCAAACATTCTGACCTTGAACTAGATTGTTTTTGTTTTTTTCACGTGTTCATGTGTTGGTACTTCGAACTGAGATTGTATGCTCGGCCTCAATTTTGGAATAGTACATGCTAAATTTTTCGTTAGGTGCACCCGAACGAAAGAGCACGTACATAGGCCCAGAAATTTCTGAACAATCGATGTAGGTATTTTAGATTCAATGAAATAGTTTGTGAATATTAAGACTACCTGTAACGACTGTTAAAGATCTACAAATGACAGCCGGGACTAAAGGCTTACCGTACTTTCCGAGGCACGGAGGAAACTTGGTATGTAATGGGTGGTCCTGGTCACCCATCCACGGACCAACGGACCTAGGCAAGCGCGGCTTAACCTGTAGATCGACCCGAGCGAACGAGCTCTTCCTGCATCTAAAAATCCTATATAATAATTATATCGTATCGAAAAATACTGTTTATAATATCAATGAAATGTTTTAAAAAAAGTTCAATCCAAACTAAAACCAAGGTAACAAAGAATGGAATTAAAATGTGTTATATTTTTGGTAACGACTAACATTAAACGTTCTAGTCTAGGCCTTTATTTTATTTCAAATCAACTACTATTTTCTAGACAGGAATTTAATTATAGTCTCTTTGTAAACTATTTTTAAAATAAAACGAATGAACTGGCTATACTAGGTAACAAAATATTTCAAATTAAATATTTACTAGACACAGAGAAAAAGTTCAATCAATACAATATTTATTTACGTAAAGAAAAAATATTTTATAAATTGTAGGTACCCAGTTCCCCAGACATTAACAATTCCCGATTTGGGTAAATGATAAAATAAGTTTGTTTTTGAAATTTCGGTTTTGACAAACACTTTTAGTTGAAAGGTTTACACAAAAGGTTGAAGTTTACAAGGTGTAAACGGACCCTTCATGAAACCGTCAACCAAGCATTCTGTACATCAAACTAAGTAACTGTACGCTAAAATTATTGCTGGGAAACGACTTTTTTTTTGGGATGAAAATTCACGTTTTACTGTAAATGTCAATGTAACGCACTCAAAACACTGTGCTGATGTATGTATTGAATAGTGAACGGGTCATGGAAGCATTTAAAGTTAAGTTATAACCTTAGAGCAGCGGTGGCCCAGTAGTGGCGGTCCCGACTTACGAGCAGTAAGTCGTGGGTTCGAACCCAGGTAGGCGCATTACTTTGTGTAATTTATTTCATCACCACTGCTCTCAAAACGGTGAAGGAAAACATCGTGAGGAAACCGGCATGTCCTAGAACCTAAAATTCGAAGACATGTGACATCTACCAACCCGCACTGGGCCCGCGTGGTGGATTATAGCCCATTCCCTCTCATAGAGAGGAGGCCTGTGTCCCAGCAGTGGGAACATTATAGGGTGCTGCTATGCTATGCTATAACCTTAAAAATTTGTATTGAAAAAAAAAACTTGGGAAAAGTTGGAACTTTGACCTCCAATATCTCTATAACAAGAAGGTTCTGAGGTATGGTCTAGAACAAAAAAATATAGCAATGACGGGGAGAACAAGTGCCTTTCGGCTTCGTTAAGGGTCTATTTACACCCTTGATATCAACTACTATTTTCTAGACAGGAATTTAATTATAGTCTCTTTGTAAACTATTTTTAAAATAAAACGAATGAACTGGCTATACTAGGTAACAAAATATTTCAAATTAAATATTTACTAGACACAGAGAAAAAGTTCAATCAATACAATATTTATTTACGTAAAGAAAAAATATTTTATAAATTGTAGGTACCCAGTTCCCCAGACATTAACAATTCCCGATTTGGGTAAATGATAAAATAAGTTTGTTTTTGAAATTTCGGTTTTGACAAACACTTTTAGTTGAAAGGTTTACACAAAAGGTTGAAGTTTACAAGGTGTAAACGGACCCTTCATGAAACCGTCAACCAAGCATTCTGTACATCAAACTAAGTAACTGTACGCTAAAATTATTGCTGGGAAACGACTTTTTTTTTGGGATGAAAATTCACGGTTTACTGTAAATGTCAATGTAACGCACTCAAAACACTGTGCTGATGTATGTATTGAATAGTGAACGGGTCATGGAAGCATTTAAAGTTAAGTTATAACCTTAGAGCAGCGGTGGCCCAGTAGTGACCCTTGATATCAAAGGTGGTATGATGCTGTGATGTTTTGTAGTATCCTGATTACTGCAGTATGCTTTAGTAATACGTCATTACGTTTATAAACATTTGACCACGAACTCATTATTTTGATCAAAGGAACCTTCCACTTCCCACGCTTAGGGAAACCACAACAATTACTGAATTTCCAAAACAGTCGTCCAATTTATATGTACCGAGGTCACACCCAATCTGCCGACAGATCTTGTGGGAACCCCTTGTCGGCGAGAACGGGGGACTTGAATAAAGGTCGCTGTTAAATAAAATTTTGCAAAAATTGTTGAGTTTTGAGTACATTTTTGAAGAAAATTGTTAAAATTTTAAAGCTGACTGTACTTTATTTCAATCACTCATATTTATCAAACCCCTTGATATTATACGCCTAGAGGTTGTGTAAAAGTGTTGATTAAAACTTAGTTCTGCATTAAACGAGTTCAACAAGTTTTGCGTCGGTTTTCAGTTTTTCCGATACAATTAAAAAAAAAAAAAACATGTTGCCACAGACTAAGAATTTCTCCTGTATCGTGGGTGCGTTTAGAAACATTTAAACTACACATTACATAAACAGCGCGACCCGGAACAACTACCTGTAGGCCATACAAATATTTGTTCCGTCACATCTAAATATCAGTTGAAGTCTACTTTAGCTACATGAATAATTGTCATAATCTAACTAAATTGATGGAGACCTACAAGGATACCCGTGGTACCCTTTACCCAACTATGTTGGGGTCGGCTTTAAGTCTAACCGGATGCAGCTGAATACCAGTATTTTACATGGAGCCACTGCCTATCTGACCTCCACAACCCAGTTAGTACTGGGTAAAACAATACCCCTTGGTAAGACTGGTTGTCAGACTTTTGGGCCACTGACTGCCTAACGACTGTCAAAGATCTACAAATGACACCCGGGACCAACGGCTTAACGTGCTTTCCGAGGCACGGAGGAAACTCGGTATGTATCGAGTTATCACCCTTCCACCTACCAACCTAGGCAAGCACGGCTTAACCTAAAGATCGACCCGAGCGGCTGTTATTATTTAGCATCGAGGTCATCTATCCACCAAAAATTGAAGTCAACCCTGCGGATTGATGGGTTCCTATTGCTTTAGGGCCATAGCAGAAACGAAACTATTACAGCATCAGCGATCACCAATGACTTAGTCGGTTTTCGGAAGTTCGAGACTGCGACTACCAAAACATGATGGATAGAAAACGTCCTACTGAAGCAGTCAAAAAACTTACGACTCACGGCATTTCATACAAACGAAACAGCATGATACATAAGTCTAAAAAGTTATCAAAGAACATTTAAAAAAAAAAGATAATTGGAAATTTATGTTTCTATGGAAAATCTAAAATCGGTCTAATTTTGTTGTGACACTATTATTCGCAAATGTTCTCTGTTAGATTTTTAGACATATGTATCCTGCTTATGCTTATGAAGTTTCATCAAAATCGGTTTAGTCATTTCGAAAAAAAAATACTTGAAAGTTTGTATGAAATGCCGTAAGTCGTTGTTTACGACTCTCAAAGTAGCATGCTTGCTAAAGCCCTTAGGTATTACGCCAAGAGCTTTTCCAATTATAGATATAACTGCTCAGTAATTATCTTAACAGTTCAGTGATAGAATATTAATGATATTCTACTCCTCAGGTGACGTATATGATTTGTCTACTGTCTGTAACTGTTGCGAGAGGAACCTGGCTATGATTTATGTATCCCGCAAGCTGAGTTAAATGCGGAAGACATAACTATTAACGATAATATCGCTTAAAATATTAATATTGGTGCAGTGATTATCGTCTTACTTTCTGTTGCATCATAAGGCGTTTAAACGGACCCGTGACACGAGATTGGAAAAAATTTGAAAAAAAAAATTGACACTAACCTTCAATATCTCCTAAATTGGTTTTCCGGGTATTGTCGAGAAGAAGAAAAAGCTGATCCTAATGATGGGCATAATTTGTGGGTTTCGTTTTGGTTTAGGGTCTTTTTACACCGTTTATTCTTTGACTAACCACCGCGTACATTTTTAAGTCATTTTAAGGAAGGTGAAATTAGGCGTTCTTTGCGGAATTACAGGATGTTTTTATTCCACGAAAACCTAGATCCAGGCATGCAACACCCTTCCCATCTAAACTTAAACCCAAAGCAATTATTTCCATAGATCAATTAAAGACACTTCAGAAATGTCAAAAATAAAAAGATGAAGCTATACCTCGGCCACAACACAAGGCATAATAACTGTGAAATCACTGTAGTAGTCTGTAGGAAAATATGCACATGCAGCATGTATGTATGTTAATTATCCTCATCATCTGCCTAGCCTTTTCCCAACTATGTTGGGGTCGTCGGCTACCAGTTTACCGGATGCAGCTGAATACCAGAATTTTACATGGATCGACTGCCTAACTGACCTCCACAACCCAGTAGTTAGTGCTGGGTAATACGATACTCCTTTTGTAGACTTTCGGGCCACTGACTACCTGTAACGACCTGTCACAAATCTACAAACGACAACTGGGACCAAGGGCTTCAGGTGGGTTTATAATTCAACATATTATAAATAGATATCGCGGCTGCTAGCTACATCAATCTTTCAATCCGTCCCCTCTGAATAAATACCAATTTGAAATACCAGAAAGTCAGTTAAGCAAACAAAAACGGGAACTACTCCAGTGAGTCATAATTATTATTTAATTACAGCGCGCTATGATAAGTGTTGATTGTTTTGAACATAATTACTGGCCCCTGTAGTCGGCCCCTGTGGGTCGATGAGCATTATAATTATACGCTATTTGGTTGTAAGCGGTAAACTTGATGATTTTTCGAGATCCCCCAGAGTTGAGCGTGAAATTGTTGTGATAAAAAGTTAAAGGTAAGCTGGGAAACTTGCACGTAAGTAATTATTTTTACAAAGAAAAATGAGTGAATCAATGAGTGATTATTTGGTTCGAAATTAAAAGTTAGACCTTTTTACCCGACTGCCAAGGATGGATTATGTTTTTATTTATTTAATAAGTTATTTACATTATTAAAATTAAAAACATTTAAATAAATTAAATAACTAAACCAACAACAAACAATAAAAGGGCATCAAAAAAACTCTTCTTCAACGCTGTCAGCTGGGAATGTGCCCTAGTGACCGGCGGCGTTACCACGATGTATATAAGTTATAATTAATTCATCAAAACAATGACAATGACGACGTGTACAAAGACTACAATAAAATGGTGGGTGAGGTGCTGTATCCCTAGCTAGGCTTATAGATAAACTGTGTTAAGGAGTACAGTGCCAGTCCCCAAGGAAAGAAACAACAAAATCGCACATGTGTATGGTAACACTTAGCCTCTGGCCAAGACGAAAGCCAGCCCTAATATTCTTTATTATGTGCACCTTACAAATCAGAGGTATCACAAAAAAGTAGATATTTTACTTAGCGTGACACAATAGATAAATCACAATAGAAAATCACGGGCATTCTTTCAATTCTGATCGATGGAATCCAGACTTGGTCTTTGACGGACATTGTTTTCATTGTTGACAACAAGTTTGCCAACGTGCAATGTAGCGCAGCATTCTAGGCTAAAAGCGAACTTACTGTATTGGCAACACCACACTGCCCTCCAAATTACTGACGTTGCTGAAGTGGGACTGGACTGGCCACGTCAGCTGCATGCCCAATAAGCTGTGGGCCAAAATATTTTTATAATTTTTGTTGAGCCCCAACAGTACAAAGCCTGAAGGTGTCGCGGAGATGGCGGGACGAGCTGAACAAAAACGACCACATCCCGTCCGGTCCATCTTAGCCCTGGATCGAAAAAACTGAAAGTCACGCACGTCGGTCTTTGCCCAGCAGTGGGATGACGTAAGCTAACAGTAACAGTATCGTGATACAATGAGCGGTCTTATCGCTAAAGCGATCTTTTTATATTTTGTTGGACGACACCGAAATACCATGCCATGCTATGATGCCAGCGGGATTCTCAGAAAGACTTCTTCAGGTTTTCGTTGAAATAGTACAGTAGTGTCGTGTCGTGACGTGTTGGTTTAAGTTAGTTCGATACTTTCTTAAATAGATGGCGCTAACGTCACCGTAAGACGTTATTAATGGAACGAAAATTTCGAGAGCTGTGAGCAGGGTGCGATGGTCTAATTGGTTAAGACATCCGGTGTACTGAATCGGAAGGTCGCAGGTTCAAACCCTGCTCGCACTAGAATTTATCTTTCCATGTCAAAACAGCTATAGTTCCCTACGCAGGGTTTGCGTATAAAAATATTAAAAAAGTAGTAATCTTTACAAGAAAACTGCTGCCTTAACCAGTATAACCCTCCTTTTTGCTTCGCCGTATTCGAGTAATTGAGATTCGAGTAACGAGGTTGGTTGACTAAATAAACCTAAATCCTCTTGCCACACCGTATTAAATCATTGACCTAATAATTTAGATTCTTTTTTCTTATTTAAAGCCGACTTCCGAAAAACCCGGAAGTAAGAGGTTCTCAACCATGTTTCGTCAGGTTTAAAAACCTGAGAAAGTATAACTTAATCCACTGAATGAATTTTATTTCTCAATCGATCGTGACTACTGCCCACGAAGTTAACGGGTTCAAGCGTAATCCCTCAAAATATTATCCCAGATTAATTTATCTAATTCACTTTAACTCCATTATTCAATAATTAAAGCAAGCATGATTGATGTCAATGGCTGGATTTGACTCCAAGCCGCCATCTTTAAATATTTTAACGTTTCATTCATTACTTTGTGACTGGTTTATTGTTGTTATATTTTAAACATTATAATGGATGAAAGGTATGTTTTGTCGGTGTAGCTTGAATTAGGTTAATATGGCAGGTTCTTGATGCAATAACCTGTCTTTTTCCGTGAAGTTATGGTCTATAATTTGATTGGTAACATCTCACTTAATCGACAACATCGATTATTAAGTCCCTATACGGTGGAAAATTAAGTGCTTCCGAGTGAAGATAGACAGTGTTAACCACGTAAAAAAGCACAGAATTCTCCTAGACATACTTATGCCTTTTCTATACATAAAAATAAATAAAAAGTGTCTGTTTGTAATTTAAAATAACAGATTTTTTTGTATGCTTAAGAGAATATAAAAAAAATGTATGTAAAAAAAAAATAATCTGTCTTTCTGTTTGTTCCGGCTAATTTCCGAAACGGCTGGACCTATTTTGACGAGACTTTTACTACAAAAAACGCAATTAATTAAACGATTGTTTTTTATTATATTCCACACGGACGAAGACGGGGTAACAGCTAGTTTATAATAGTATCTAATTAGGTACGTGCAGACGATCGCTAATTTCTCACAAGGCTATGTGCAGCAAATAACGTATAACGTAGGCATTTGGAAGAAAGCCCACACTAGACGTAACGCTTCGTTATAAAGATTGCAGATAGGCATCAACAGCGACACATCAATCTATTCATTTCAAAAAAAAATCCCGTACTATGAGAGATCCGCATAAACTGGTTGTGGATAGTTTAATTGGCTCATGGCTGCTTTGGAAATTTTCTCTTGCAATGAGAACCAACTGAAATATAATTCAATTCAATTTATTCTGGGAATATAAATAAAACTTGATTATTGAAAAGGGAAGTACTCATCTGTACCATTGTATATTGGCGGGCGCTAAAAGGCATATGGAAATAGGTATATTTATTTTTTAATATTTATTTTAGCGTATGGATTCTTTTTTATAGAAAAACCTCGATCCTTGTATGCGTACTTTGTGAATAATAAATTGTGAAAATGAATATCACGAAATGTACGGAAAACGACATCAAATAGCTTTCAGGTAGAACATAAAATAAAAATAACGTTTCGTAGAATCCATCGCATACGTAAGTTTTATAATTCCTTTTAGGAGAATTTTAAAGCTGGGCTCACACCAAGGCGAAACCCGCACGGGGTGCAGTTAGCGTTTAATACAGGGTGTAAACAGACCCTTCACGAAGCCGTCAACCAAGCATTCTATACATCAAACTAAGTAACTTTACGCAAAAATTATTGCTGGGAAACGACTTTTTTTTTGGGGTGAAAAATCACGTTTTATGGTAGGACTCGATGGAAAGCACTCAAAGCATTGTGCTGATGGATGGATTAAATAGTACGGCGGTCGTGGAGGTGTTTGAAGTAAAAATCTTACATTACAAACATGTATTTAAAAAAAAGACTTGTGAAAAAGTTGGAACTTTGACCCCCAATATCTCCGTAACTAGAAGGTTCCCAGGTATGGTCTAGAAAAAAAAAATGATCGTAAAGACGGGGAGAACAAGTGCCTTTCGGTTTCGTTAAGGGTCTGCTTACACCCTTTATACGTACGACTATCTATACTAATATTATGCGAAACTTAAATATAATACTGAAAACAAAAGCAGTATTGGATTTTCAAAGCTCAGTTCAGTGTCGACTGATTAAAATCCAACAATACGATAACATGTTGGCATTCATTTAATGTTGCGTACTGTTACTGTTTCCTCCGTGCCTCGGAAAGCACGTTAAGCCGTTGGTCCTGGCTGTCATTTGTAGATCTTTGACAGTCGTTTCAAATAGTCTGTGGCCCGAATGTCTGACAATCAGTCTTACCAAGGAGTATCGTATTACCTAGTAGTAACTTGGTTGTGGAGGTCAGATAGGCTGTCGCTCCATGTAAAATACTGGTATTCAGCTGCATCCGGTTAGACTGGACAACATAATTCAGAAGAATAATTCCCGCTATGTCGTCTCGTGAAACAAATGACATCTGTTTTAAAAAGTTTACGCTTGACCTCGAGGTTAGAAAAGTACACTTAAAACAAAAAGTGAAACGCTTTTATTTACAAAATAATAAAGGCTAGGCAGATGATAATATTCATTTATTGTTGCCTAATGTTACTAAACGAAAACGTGAAGGATTGTTTGGTGTGAATTCGTCTAAGTTGAACTTTTCACTATCTATCAATGTATGCTAGAACAAAACGTTCCCTCACTCCGGCCCCATTTTTTCATTTAATACTCAGTAATGTCCGCTATTCAATACGCCAGTGGAATTAAAACAAAAGCTGCATTTTCAATTAATATCTCACCGAATAGACATTTCTATTATTGAAACTTCTATTGAATTGAGGACGTATAATTATTAGAAATTCTGCAACTATTCGAGCATGTTTGAGTTATTCATATTAGACTTTGATAATATTAACTAGATTCGATGTACGTGGTAATTAAATGTAGCTGTCAGAATACTGTTATAATAATTATTAGTAGTAACTTGAGATAAATCGAATAAAATTATTGTTCGTAAATGTGTTAAAGACGATAAATTATGTTAAGAAAACAATAATTAGGTATTGCAGACATTAATTAGTAAGAATATTTGGAATGGGTCTTGCTATTTATTACTATTATGTATTAGACACATTAAGACCCGTGTGCACCGCAAATCACAAATATATATTACTAGTACCACTACTTCATTGTGTCTAAAAAAAAAACGATGATATAAAAACAGTTATGGTATCTGTAGCGCTTAGGTGGTGTGGAATAATACTCCAGATGATGACGACGTAATATATTTAGGTTGCAAGTGCTGAAGCTTATTGGAATGTGGAATGAATGTGTTTAGTACCCTACATACTAAAATGTTACTGTGACCGCGATCGGATGTGTGTTTTCATGTATTGCAGCTACAGTACTCCCCCCTTAGCGAAGCGTACGGGCATCTTGACGATCCTGCCTGATCTTGTACGTTGGTCGCTGGTGTTCGAGGCTGGAAGCAGGCTGGAGTGATCTTCAGTGGTAGCTGCAGCTGGTTGGCGTGTCTCAGTACTCGTGTATTCGTGGTTATCTTCGATGTTGATAGTGTATGCCGGCTTGAGACGGTCGATCGATATGTTGCTCGATCTGCCTGGTAGCTGTATCGTGAAATACTTCTCGTTGCGTTCGATGACCTTGTATGGACCTTTGTATGGATGTTGCAGTGGTTTTCGGACGGTGTCATCGCGTACAAACACGTGGCTGCATGTTGGTAGGTCGTTGTGCACGAACATACATCGCTTGTTTGAATGCGGCTTGTATGTAGGTGTCAGCTTCGTAATCACGTCGTGTAACTGATCGACGTAGGTGTGGTCAATCTTCGTTGCGGCTGGTGATGGTGATATAAAATCGCCGGGTAGCCGTATTGCTTGGCCGTAGGTGAGCTGCGCGGCACTTGTGTTAGTATCGGTGCGCGAGGCGGCTCGTAGCCCCATCAAAACAATAGGTAACTCGTTGATCCATTTGTTGCTGTTTGCTAGTCGTGTCATGAGTGCGGCCTTCAGTGTTCGGTGCCAGCGTTCGACGATGCCGTTACTCTGCGGGTGGTAGGCAGTAGTACGGGTTCTTTCTACTCCAAGTAGTTGTGCGACATGTGCGCGGCGTGCGGCGCGTGCGCGGCGTGCGGCGCGTGCGCGGCGTGCGGCGAGTGCACGGCGTGCGGCGAGTGCGCGGCGTGCGGCGAGTGCGCGGCGTGCGGCGAGTGCGCGGCGTGCGGCGAGTGCGCGGCGTGCGGCGAGTGCGCGGCGTGCGGCGAGTGCGCGGCGTGCGGCGAGTGCGCGGCGTGCGGCGAGTGCGCGGCGTGCGGCGAGTGCGCGGCGTGCGGCGAGTGCGCGGCGTGCGGCGAGTGCGCGGCGTGCGGCGAGTGGGCGGGCTGCGGAGCGTATGTGGCGTGCGCGGGCTGCGGCGAGCCGTGCGCGGCGTGCGCCTTGTGCTGCTTGTGTCGGTGGGCGCGCTGCGGGTGCGAGCTGCCGTACACCTCGCGCACCGACGGGCTGGGGGATAACGTGAGAGGACTGGCGGTTGATCTGATTGGTCGTTTCGGGCGCGATTGTGATTGGCTCTGCTCGATGAACGCGATCTTGAGCGTCGTCTGTCGAACGATCTACGTCGATCTTGATGCGATCGGTATGCTTTCAGCTCTGCGATTTCTTTGGTGAGCGCGTCAATTTCCTCTTCAATTGACGTAGATGCACGTGGGGTAGTGGGAACGGAGGAAACTGCAGCGACTGCGCCGAGTGGTTGTGTCTGCTCGAGGATTTTATCTGCCATCGTTGCCAGCTCGTGGATATCGGAGTGTTTCGCGATGTTTTCACTGACGGCGAGGACTGCTCGAACAGATTGTGGTAGATGGTTGGTCCACATAATCCGCAGTGCTGAGTCAGAGATATTGTCGGCGGCGAGGTTTTTCATGCGGCGTAGTAGCTGTGAAGGCTTCATGTCGCCGAGTTCCATTTCAGATAGCAACCTTTGTACTTGCCGTTGCTCGGATTCTTCGTAAACTTGGAACAACCGACTCTTCAATGCTTCGTATCGGTTTTTCTCAGGTGGACGGAGAATTATGTCGGAGATTTCGTCGAGATCTTGCCGCTCTAGTTGTCCGATGACGATCTCGAACATGACTTGATCGCCTTTCTTCTGCACAGACATGATGGCTTCGAACTGCGCGAACCACAGACGAATTCTGTCGCGCCAAAAGGGTGGAATGCGCAGCGACGTTGACACACCAGATAGTTGTTGTTCACCGTCTTGTGCCATGATGAAATCTTGATCTGGAGGTATCTTCATATTAATGTAATAATAACAGCCGCTCGGGTCGATCATTAGGTTAAGCCGTGCTTGCCTAGGTTGGTCTGTGGATGGGTGACCGCCCATTACATACCGAGTTTTCTCCGTGCCTCGGAAAGCACGTTAAGCCGTTGGTCCCGGCTGTCATTTGTAGATCTTTGACAGTCGTTAGGCAGTCAGTGGCCCAAAAAACCTGACAACCAGTCTTACCAAGGGGTATCGTATTACCCAATACTAACTGGGTTGTGGAGGTCAGATAGGCAGTCGCTCCATGTAAAATACTGGTATTCAGCTGCATCCGGTTAGACTGGAAGGCGACCCCAATATAGTTGGGAAAAGGCTAGGCAGATGATGATGGTGATATTAATGTTGTTAACAATAATACATATTTGAATTTATATGAGCTGGACTGTTATTGTGCAGACAGCTTTGAGGAACATATCCTGAGGTTCTCACTTACAGGTTAGATCAAGGGTCCGAGAAGGCAGTACTCCTCGAGGTTTGTCTCTGGAGCCCTAACCACCGGTAGCTTGGACTCTGCTCCTGACATCGGTGGGAGACAATTTTTTTTTGTTTAATGAGGAATTATTTAAAAACTGCGAAAAAATATGAATAAACAAGAATAATACATATTTCAATTATCATTTAAAACGACCCCAATTTACAACCCCACTTAATTAAAAAATGACTTCATCCCACAATCAAATCCCATTCGTTTAAATTAAGCATACTAAACGAATTGTAACAATGACGTTAACATTGCAGTCAGCTGTTGTCGGATTCGCCTTATGCATACTGCAGTTTGCAGCTAAAATCCTTTCTAAAGAAGAAGTCATTCCTGTGGGTTCTATCCCACGTCGGATAACAGCGACATCTGGCGGGATAATCCGAAAACCAACTAACCACAGAGACATAAGGATCTTCGTATTGGCCGAATAGGCTGTCAGCTGCATGCGTTTACTCGAGAATGTTAGGGAACTTACATATTGTTTTGATATGGAAAGAAAAAATCTTTTCTAAAAATTTAGTTTTTTTTTTGCATTTTAAAACAGCTGTAGTTCCCTACGCAGGGTTTGCGTATAAAAATATTAAAAACTTACATAATGTTGTTTGTGATTTCTTCTTTTTTTTCGTTTGGTTAGCCTAACTTGGTTTCAGAGATTTCATATGCCAGACTTGGCTTTACATGCATATCTCTCAGGCATGCTGGTTACCTCACAATGTTTTCCTTCGCCGAAGCAAGTGATAAAAACAAGAGAAAAATCAGTGTGTATGTGGGTTCGAACTCTAGACCTATGACTTGACAGTCCGACGGTCACACCACTAGGCTATCACTGCTTAGAAGCAGCTGCTGATTTTCCGAGATGAAAACTAGGCGTAGGAATTACGAAGATTAATAGCAGCGTATAGCAACCATCGTCATTAAAGGTTCTGTCAAACCAATATGGATGGATGGCGGACGTGGGCCCTGACACAGTCTGGTGTTCGCAGCCGGTCAGTACTAGTTTCACTGATGCTAGGGTTGGCTCACGAAAATAACTCCAACGAGTGCATGTTAAGGGCTCACCGAGACCCCCAAAAATTGGCTAAAACAACCTATTTATTGATACACTAAAATACAATACAATAATGTTAACTTTACAACCATTTTTACATTATACAAAATAGTACGCAATGATGTAACAACACAACATTGAAGCAACTGTAGACAAACTATGTGTAAAACCTGTATCTCGACACAGCACCAAACCACTTAATGAAATGATACGCCTTTTCCAATTGTATTTATAAACTTGTGCACAAACATAAATAATACAAACTTGGTATTAATATCTATAGCAAGCTTAATAATTATAATCTATACTTATCTATAATTATACTTATAATATAATAAAGCTGAACAGTTTTTTGTTTGTTTGGTTGAACGCGCTAATTTCAGGAACTAGAGAGCCCATTTATCGAGAAAGGTTATAGGCTATAAAATTTCACGCGGACGACGGTCGCGGGCAATAGCTAGTATCTAATATTTATGTAATTAATAAAGATGACTTCCATTGTGTGGTTTTCTTATTATTTTTCCTAAAAAGTAAAGCTGTTGGCTATACTTTTATAATTTTGTTAAATCTCGAAGACTATTTATTCAATGCCAGATGGCAAATAATAACAATTTGGGATCCTCTCAATTCCAAAGTTACTACCTAGGGACTCTTTAATGAACACACAACAAAATAATAAACAGTTGTTTACGGACTTTACAAGTTATTGCACTTGATGAGCTACATTCACGTAGCATAAGGTTCTTTCCACTTTAAAATAAAATAATCTTCGCCTTAAGAAATGTCGGCTCAGTAGTATTCATGAATAGATATATGTATACATACTTGTTCTTTTTGCCTGCGTCGTTAGACTAGTAAGCGCTACTGCTTTACCCTGGGTTCAATACCCAGGTCGGGCAAAAAATAGTTGGGAGTTTACCATCAGGAATTTCTCAGTAGCAGCCACGGAGTCTGGATTTTCGCCCGGTTGACGGCAAAAGGCTCGCCTCCTATTACATGAGACTTAAACATAACTGGTTAGTACTATTAGGTACATCTCTGCCTAGCGCTTCGCGCATTACAGGCTTGATGTTATGTGTTCCCATCACTTTCTCAGTAGCAGCATTGGATGCTGGATCTGTGCCCGGCTGATGGCATTGCGCTCACCCCCTATTATAAGGAACTTAACACAACTGAAACTTAAAATGAAGATGCATTTCTGCGTTACCCTTAGTAGATTACAGGTGTAATATAATGTACCAGCTGTTGCCCGCGACCTTCGTCCGTGAAATTATTTTAAAAATACTATTTTTCCGTTTTTGCAACATGTTTCATTGGTGCTCTGCTCCTATTGGCCGTAGCGTGATATCAATAAATGGGCTATAGAACACTAAAAGAATTTTTCAATTTTAACCGGCAGTTCCTGAGTTCAACTAAACAAGCAAACACTTCAGCTTTATAATATTAGTATAGATGTTAATACCTACTTACTTGTACTTCACAATGGTTTTCTCTCTAACAAAAGTTCGGTTACATCATTTATCTGTGCACCGCTATCATTATTCAGCTTCATTTGTGGATGATCATCTCTCTGTCAATTACGGAACTTTCTGCCAGGCGCTTCAGTACAATTTCCTGACTACTTTTACTTTCTTACGTTTTCCAAATGAGGGTCCTCTTTGGGAATGAAATTCTCTTGTTGTTTCCAAGTTCGTGGCTCATTTACATTTTTAGTGGACGCAGGGGAGAAACATATTCTTTTCTGAGACTGTACATTAAGAGTTATGACATATTCAAACACTGTTTTAAGCTTTCACGGTTTACAACTAAACTTATACTGTCACTTACGGGATATCTTCCGTGATTGCTGCCAGTGCCGCCAAGCCGCCGTGTTACAGCGCCGAAATATCAGGAGCTCAAAATAATTAACAATCACGGAAGATATCCCGTAAGTGGTAGTATAAGTTTATGACATATTTTTTAAACTTAAATATTTTTGAAATATCTGCGGTAACGCTTATTTTTATTAGGGTTTGATTAAGTGGAAGAACCATACATGGAAATTTGTCGTGTAATATAACATACTCGTATAAAACGGATATATAAGGATTGTTTTATCAAGCCGACAAACTAACAGATTATCGTTATTTTTTATTCGACAGATAAGGTTAATTTCAAAACAAACCTTTAAAGGTATTCCTCCAATATATCACTGAGACATTTACAATTTAAGCATTACAATATAAATACAAATGGGTGAATTGTCCAAGCAAAAAAATACACGGCAAACCTGAGAACGGTAGTGCAATGTGCTGATTATTAATTTTATATATTTTTTCTCAACAACGTAAGTATTTCTCTACCTTGGCAAAAAAAATCATTGGTATCTACCCTCTAATATACCCAAAAAAAAAATTACAAAGTGTTATTTTATCATCACGGTGACCTGTCCTGAACCCAATTCCGCTCATAACATACCTTCTCCTGCAAATACATTCGTAATATGGATTTAAATTGATTTTGTTATCATTAAATTATAATATATTCGATCAAATAAAACAATTTTTGTTTGTTTATCTTCTTTCTCATGGATTTGACAGGCAGTCAACTTTTGTCTGGAAAAAAGTTATCATTTCAGAGGACAGTAAGTTTTAGTAGAATAGCCACATCAACATTGCGTTGTTACGCCCCTTTCACCTTTTCTCACTCCGGATCAGTCCGGCTTAAGCTCTCGGCGCGAACGCACCGGTCCCAACGTCTTGCGGTTTCCCGCCAAAAAAGTAAGTTTATCATTTCAGTAATATGGGGACAAAAATAGTTTCATTTCGGTGGCTGTTATAACTCGTGCTAGATTTGTTTAATTTGTTTCAAAATTGTGTATTAAATTCGCAGTAAGTACTGTTTTGTTTGAGTAGTGTTCATATTTTTTAAATAATTTTTTTTCGGAGTTAAATGTAGAACTAACCTCTATTTTATCATCTCAGTGTTATCATTTCAGTGGATTCGGTGGACTGTTATACCAATTACAGTCCACCGGAATTAAAAGTATCTCCGAAATGATAAAAACATAAAGTTTTAGAGATCCTGGTGTCAAATACAAAGTCATAGTTTTGTAATGTACCTACTTTTACCTAGAGTGTCGATTAGATTATTTAGGTGTATTTGTTGTGTAATATTTGTGCTTAAGATATATAATATATACATATATCTATGTAGTTAGTACATGTTTACTATACTTTAGATACACATTTGTTCGGCTCAACGAAAATGTGATGAGTGTGTGGGTCACCACAGTGTAGATTATTATACCTACTAATTGTCAACAAAATAATTATTTCGAGGGTTTACCTTCAATATAAGTCACTTACCTTTATTTTTATATCATTTATTACGAGTAAATAACAATAATAAATAATATTTGATATAATTACAAAATTTCTTAATTTTACAAGATATAACAAATAAGTTAAAGAGCATTTAAACGTTATATGAAAAAAAAAGAGATATACCTATGTGATGAGAAATTGCCTGTGAGAGTGTTTGTCTGAGTCAATGCAAGAGAGCTAGTGTGTGAGCGCGTGGTGTATCTGAAGGTATAGTATTTTATAGGATCATAGTATAGTGTGTATGAATGTATGTCTGTGGATATGAGAAAGAAGAAAATTGAAAAGCGTGTATTTTGATTTTAGGATGCCGCGGCCTAAGCAACAGACTAGAGAAGAAAGGTTGGAAAAAAGGAGGTTGTATGAAAGAAGAAGAAAAGAGAGAATTAAGAGCAATGAAGTCTCACGCGAAGAGTTTTTGAGAAAAGACAGAGAAAGGTATGCCAGAAAAAAAGCAGCGGGATTAATTGTTTCAAGGCATCTAATGACCCCTAAAAAATTAAGAATCCTAAGAAGAAAAAACAAAATAAGTGCTGCTGCTTATTACCAAAGAAAAAAAAATAGAGCAGCTCCAGCTCCTATAGCGGCTCGTGCTAACCCTCTGGATGAGACAATTGGGGATCAAAGTGATGGTCCTGGACTAAGCACTTCCTGTCACAGTTCCTTCTTGCCTACTTTACGGCGCAGCTTACGATTGAACAGCAATAGTATTAGTACGAATATCCAAATCCAACGTTCTAATACTACAGAAGCTAGAAGCTTTCATCGGGTATACACAAGCAGTCCACGACAAACCCTGCTATCAACGCATCAAAATTTTGTAAATTTTGACTATAGCAATCCTGGTCCAAGCACTTCTCGTCAAGGGAATCCATCTTCGGCTCGGCGCTGCTTGCCGATGAATAGCGATAGTACAATTGGTTCCAATATTCAACATCATATTGATGACAATGTAGTAACTGGCACTCATTGTGTACAACCAAGTGGCGTACAACGAATAACATGTCCATCAAATCTAAGTAGTATCGAGTCAACATTATGCCCCAACAGCCCTGTTTCAGACTCGTCAATTACATCTGTAGAATTCAAGCGAGGACTTAAAGACAAATTTCGAAAATATCAAAAAACTAAAACTAAGCTAATAACAGAATTACAAAACAAATTATTACAGGTCACTAAGGAAAAAGAAATGTTCAAAAAAAGGTGTAACAGACTACAAAGCAATCATATGATTTTGAAGAAAAGTACCCAAAAAGGAGAAAAACCAGCAGTAGAAGTCATAAAACCTGATGAAAAAAAAAATCGAATTCTCAGGAGGGTGGTGAAATTTTTAGAAGATGATGAAAATTCAACACTGTGTCCTGGAAAAAATGACACCATATCTAGACATGGATTAAAAAAACAAAAAAGACTATTGACAGACACACTTAAAAATTTACACTTGAAATATTTGGGATCAGGAGAACCACCGATAAGCTATTCAACATTTTCAAGAATGAAGCCTTTCTGGGTCACTCAACCAAATGTGAATGCACGAAATACATGCCTATGTGAAAAGCACGAAAATATGAAACTTTTGATTGAATCTATGAAAAGAAACCGCCTTATCAAAGAAAATACAATATCCGACGTTTTAAGTAGCCTATGTTGTAGTAAAGATAACATCGATTGTCTGCAAAGAATATGCTCAAGTTGTAAAAATAGACACATTGATTATCAAGAGTTTAATAATGAAGTGAACATAGCGTATTGGGGTTGGGAGAAGAATAAAAGCATATATGTCAAAAATAATGTAGAAAAATCTGCTATTAAAGTTGAAAAAGTAAGGCGTTGGGTGAAACCACTAGATTTAATAAAAAAATTCGAAGATAGCCTGAAACCATTCCTTAAACATTGCGTCAATAATAAAAATCAAAATCAAGCTTTCAAAACGTTAAAAGAAAATATGACTACGGAAGACTGTATTATACAAATTGATTTCAGTGAAAATTATAATGCCAAATATGGATCCGAAATTCAATCCCTTCATTTTGGTGGTAGCAGACAACAGTTCACTTTGCATACTGTCGTAATATATTTCAAACTCGACAACGAAACTTGCAAAACTCAGTCATTTTGTACTGTAAGTACCTCTTTAAGGCATGATGCTGCTGCAGTATGGGCACACCTCATTCCTGTTTTGCAAGAAATTGAGATAACTGCTCCTCTGGTTCGTAAACTTTACGTTATTTCTGACTCACCATCTGCGCAATACAGGAATAAAAATATATTATATATAATAACTCAGTTATCCTCCTATTGTCCGATGCTGACCCACATAATTTGGAACTATTGTGAGTGTGGTCATGGAAAAAGCGCAGCAGATGGAGTGGGTGGAGTATTAAAGAGAACGCTAGATAAACAAGTCTCATATCAACATGATATTACCAATATTGAATCGCTGGTACAAAACCTACAGTGTTATGTTAAAGGTGTGAAAATTGAAACAGTTGAAGATTATCAGGTGACAGAAAAAGATTGGCTCTTGCCCAAAGACTTAAAGACTTTTCCGGGAACTATGAAAGTTCACCAAGTTGTTTGGTCTAAAGAGTCAGGAAACCGTTTGGCACTTCGACATCTGTCCTGTATTGAAAGAGAATGCCTAAATAAAACTATTAGGTGCCCTCACGGCAAGCATTTAGGTTTTCATGACTTCACTGGGATTCAATCAACGAATTTTGCAAATAATACAAATATAGCACATCTGCGTCCAATTCAACTGTCAGAAAAATTAGTACTACGTCCCAAGCCATTCAATGAAAAGAATCTTTCCAAAAAATTACAAAGGAATAGTTTCATACATGAACCACACACACACTCAATCACAAACATTGAAATATCAATTATTAAGCCCTCAACATCCCATTCCTTTGATGGAATGAATAATCAAAAAGGAGAGAATGAGCAGGAATCATCGATAATACCCAAATCATTGCTCGAAAAATATGAAAACTTCAATGAATTTAGCACTCCATCGTGTTCATTTTTTGAAAACAATGATACTGAAATTATTGAAAAGTATGAACGGACAAGAAATATTGACAGCGAAGAAGAAATCATGATTACAGCCAAGAAGAGAAAAGTAAGAAGATTATCTTCGTCTTCGTCCAGTTCTGATTTGAATATTTTTTGATTTTTGTTATTGTATATTTAGTTTTTTAAATATTTGCTGTCTTTTAATGGCATGACTTGTTTTAGGTAGGAAGTTAAACTTATTAAAGAAGACTGATGACTATAATAATTATAGTAAAGACGTGCTGTGGTGTGATAATTAAAGAAGATTTGTTTATTAGGTACATATCTAAATTAAAAACCTATATTTATAGTCATGAAAAGAGGCTGATTAGTGAATTTGAGAAATAATTGTGTGATTTAAAGTGACATGATGAAAAATTAATCTTTAAGCTACATACTTGAACCTACTCGTAAATACGTACCCAGAAAGACTGTTTTATTGGAATAACTATAATTCGCATTAGGTATAAGAATTACTTATACATAATTGCGAATTATAGTTATAGGTAAAACAAAACTTTGTTGTTTTTTGTTCTATTTAGATATGTACGTTTCTCTATTGTTGTAGTAATTTAAGAATAAAGTGATCTCAATCTCAGGTTTCTGTTATGTTTCATACGTTTATGTAAAAGGATTAAAAGTACTAAGCTATTACTACTAAGATATTTTTATAATGTTTCTTATTCATTTATTGTATTTTAAAAATATAAGAGTTGATTTAATTTTAGAAGTTTTACTGATATACCTGTAGAAACACTATTCTCCTCTCGTTACCAATTTAACTAAATTATACCTAGCATTTTTCTCTTAGTGCAATAGGTAGACATTAGGTATTACTATTAATGGCATAACTTACAAATGCAACCATCATATTAATCAGAAACTTTAAGCTTTCTAATCGCGATACGTTGATTCTTTTGAAAATATATCAAGTAAATTAGTATTAGTACATAAACAAGCAAAAATATTTATTTAAGGTTACCAGCATTTACGATAAAGTTTTCCAACATTTTCACACAACAACAACCACAAAAATTACCAAAGGTTATAAAAGTAAAGAAACTATTCATTCATATCATAAACATTACATTACATTAATATCATTCTTTGAGGTTATTGTAACCTCAAAGAATGATATATGTAATAATACTAACTGTAATATCTGTATATTAATGATGATATTAAAAAAACTGTGTACTGTCCTGTCTCAGTGTTTATCTAAAATTTGTGGAAATCAAACCTAACAAAGTACGGAACCCTGGCTGGGGGCACGGTTGTTCTTAGCTGTATCATTTCGGTGGATTTATCATTTCGGTGGTAATTTTTATCATTTCGGTGGACACTTTTAATTTCAGTGGACTCTTAAAACTTTATCCTTAAATATTTATGTAAGTTTTGATAATATTTGATGTCCACTCACGCACAATGTTATAAAATAGACTAAAGTATTATTTGTCACTAAAAATATATAGATTGCATTGAAATAAAAAAATCCCACCGAAATGATACATAAAAATCTCTTGTTGAAATTCACCCAAATACGAGTACATTACCGAAACTAAATAAGTATTCCATAAAGATTTGTCACACAAAATATAGTACGCGATTAATATAAATCCTACGACACGACATCATCTTAATCGAGTGCCATTTTTGTGTCAAACCTTAAACCTATAAGGCATATAACGTACCTATAAAGAATATAACATATACAGGGTGTTTGGTAGAAAAACCGACACAATTGTTTGAGAGATTGCGGATGTTACTTGCTGGCACTGATAAGTATTTTTTTAACGTTTTAACTTATCATTACAGCACGTGTAACCCCGAAGGGTTAGGCAGAGGTTTTCTATTAGTACACCCACATTTCGCCAGTTATGTTAAAGTCCCATGTAATAGTGAGAGAGCATATTGTCATCAACTGGGCATAAATCCAGACTCCGTGGCTGCTACTAACAAATTCATATTCATTATATTTGCTGATTACATTATAGTACATTTTAGCACACTATAACAACAAACATTAATGATAAAAAATGATTTTTAATTCGATTCTTTGCAAAATAAAGGCACTGAATGGTGATTGAGACATTAGTCATCATTACACTAAGGAAAGATGGATGGATTGTGTGAGGAATGATATGAAAGAAAAATGAGTAAATAATAACATGTCGATTGACACGGGAGAATGGGAGAAAAAAACGTGCTGCGCCGACCCCAAATAACATGGGACAATTGCAGGAAGATTATGAATTTCCATTACACTAAGGACACAGGTCCTGTGGGTGAACACTAGGAAATTACCCCCCCTATCCATTAAAGTTATAGACAATTATATCTACCCATCTTCCAAACACGCTGTATAACGTAAGACAAATATTTTTTCTTCGCAATCATTTCATACATTATGAGAAAACGAACATTATTTATGTACATATGATAAAACAGTCCCACGAATAAGGTAAAAGGAAGGGTTCTCGAAATAATCCTAAATGTCATAAGGTGACTACGCAATACTGCCAAAGCAATTGTTGTAAAAGGTAGATCTTTTCTTTTTGTAAACAAAGAATGTGGATGAGGTTTACATTTGGTAGACTTATGTTTACGCTGGTCTATAGGCTGAGATTTACATATAAGTTTCTAGCGACCCGCCCGGCTTCACACGGGTGCAATATACATATTATAAACCTTTCTCTTGAATCACTCTATCTATTGCTGAAAACTAGTTTTAAACGTAGTTTTAAAGATCTAAGCATACATAGGGACAGACAGACAGCGGGAAGCGACGTTGTTTTATAATCAATAGTGAAGTTACTAGTCTTACCTTCAACTTGCACTTATAGTTTGATAGTTGTGCAACAGTAATCATGCTCATCGAAATTCGTGCTAAGTAAGCGCAAGTGCTGGGGGTGGGGGTCCTAGACTTGAAATTCGCGTTCACATTCGCGGGTCGGAGTTTTAAACCTCGGAAAGCATGTGGCACCGTTAGTCACTACTCACGGCTGTCATTTATAGATCTTTGACAGTCGTTAAGGTTGTCAGAGGCCCGCAAGTCTGACAACCAGTCTTACCAACCTAATTTCGTCCCGGTCGTGTAAGATTGCCGTTCCATAGAACAATGGGAGTAAAAATAACAGAGTGTGCACTTTTGCAACTAACATCTTCTGCGTAGAAGGCGTCGCCGCAGACCTCGTAGAAGATGGTGGGACGATCTGGACAAGACCAGCGATTAGTGGTCCACATTGGCCCTGGATTGAAGCAACTGGAATTCATGATGACGCAGGCTAACAGTATCAGTATCATTGTACTTGGATAATCGTTGTTGATTGGTAGGACCTAGCAGAAAATTGTTCGGGACGATATTATTATTGATCTGGACCTTAGACTTTTACTGATGAACGGTAGTGTAGTATTTAGCTACATACCATTCACTGAAAATAATATAGGGCGACTGGTAATTAGTGACCGATACTTAACGTAATTTACTTAATTTTTCCCAAAGAAACATTTTTTTAATACTGATTCACAATAACACTACAGCGAAGCACTACCGAGCGGGCTTGCGTGCCGCGCGGGTGCTCTGCCTACCCACTGTCGCACGGTACGATAGTAATGAGACAGAACGGCGTCATGCGGCTAACAGCTGATAGGTCACAGGCACCCGCGCGCGAATTTCACACGGCCCGCTGTTGACTATTAGGCTATTAGGTAAACACTGCCACAGTTTCCACTAGGTCTAAATGAGGCCCCTTTTCTTACCTTTTTCTTTGTGTACCAAACACAGTAAGGCAGTGAAACCACTCATTAACTACTGTCAATGTAAATTGGCCCTCATTAGCAGACCGATTCATTAGTAGTTAAAACGCGTGTCGGTCGAACGGAGAAGTCTTTAAAAATATTTACCATCTTGGAGTACTGTCAACAAATTAGTGAGTTTCGTCGTGAACGGTTGATGGACGGGGTCCAAAAATACTCGGTTTTAACCCATCGACCCGGGGGACAAGACTGTTATTTTAATGATTGGTCATTATTAAAATTAGTAGGTGTTCCATGAAACGCTTGTTTGCGACAATAATGACACAACTCTAAAAATAAGAAATACTGGACAGTGTTTTTTTAAGTTAGATTAAAACCTTTTGTCAATAGATGTAAGGTTTATTTTACGTATTTCGTTACTTAATTTAATACTTACTTTCATTAATTTTATATTCAACTATAAACAACATCTAAAAATCTAAATTTTTGTGTTATGACATCCTTGTCGCATGCGAAAGAATTATTTCAAAGCAGATGTGAGGAGAAAAACTTGAGGTGACGCTCTAGCTAGAAGGACACACTGATCCTTTTGGTGATTTTGAATGTGGAGCAAGCGAAAGAATCGTTGCAGGAAAACTTGAGCCATTATGAAAACCATACCAAGACAACGCCATTACCATTGTGTCAAAAGTTGTCTCCTAAATTAATAACGGTCGCCTGAGAGTGTTGAGTTAAAATTGTAATTGTACTTAAGAATGAAGCAAGTGTAAAAGCCATTAAATGCAATTAAAAAAAACGTAAATACTGGAAGATTTTCGAAAAAAAATGTCTTATTCAGACTACGCTCTATTGATTTTGATAAAACTGTCAATGTTCAGCCATTCTCTACTAAAATACTGTAACGAAGCCGAAACCACTTATTCTTCCCGTCATTGCGATATTTTTTTTGTTCTAGACCATACCTGTGTTATAGTTAGGGAGATGTTAGGAGTTAAAGTACCAACCTTTTCACATGATTTTTTTTACTTAGTAGTTGTAATGATATAATTTGCTTTAAATACTTCCACGACCTCTATACTATTGAATTCATCCATCAGCACAATGTTTTGAGTGCGTTACATTGAGTCCTACCGTAAAACGTCAATTTTCAGCCCCAAAAAAAAGTCGTTTCCCAGCATAATATTTGCGTAGAGTTACTTAGTTTGATATACAGAACGCTTGGTTGACTTCGTGAAGGGTCCGTTAACACCTTGTATTCGCAGACTTGGGCCCCGGATTGTCGAACCTAAAAACAGGAACTAATCAATTATTCCGCATTGAATTTAATAGAAACGCACAAGAAATACTGTCAAAAAGTTTCTAGCATGCACATGGGAGCTTTTACCCTGAATTTTGCTGTAGTTCCGGAAATAATGTGATGTTAAGAAAACTTTTTTAATTTGATCTTGTTACAAGTTTTCGCTGTCCTTGACATGTAGGTGCTTACTGCGATTTTTGTCAGAAGTATACTGGGCTTTATTACATACCGCCTTTTAGGTTTATTTAATACTAGCTGTTGGTCGCGACCTTCGTTCGCGTGAAATTATTTTTAAAAAAAGAAAAGAAAAAAATGACAAAAAAAACATAAAAAACAAAAAAAAATACTTCCTTTTTTAATCGGATTTTGTTACTAATTTCAAGGGTTTTAATTTTTTTGCACGGAACCCTAATTCTTATTCTGAACCGGACCAGACCTTATAACATCAACTATCTGCCAGTAAAAGTCCCGTTAAAATCGGTCCAGAGGTTTCGGAGATTAGCCGAAACAAACAGACAGAAAGACACAAACAGACAGACAAAAATTGAAAAAAACAATGTGTTTTTGTTATAAGTGCCGTAATTATTTTCATATGCATTCGGTACAAAGCTGTTATTTTTATATTACAAACAGACACTTCAATTTTATCTATTTGTATAGAAGTACTATCGACCCTTCGATATGCAATGATCAGATATCTCAGATATCTACGCTATATCCACGTTAAATAATAATGTTGCTGGACTGCCTCGTTGGTCTAGTGGCCGCAAGCGCGACTGCTGAGCATGAGGTCCTGGGTTCGATTCCCGGGTCGGGCAAAGAGTTTTTGGGTATTTCCAATTCAGCCTACTTATTCTGTGAGCTAGACAAGGTACCTATTCCAATTTGTGTCTCACTCACTAATGATCAGGTGCTTGTCCCAATTGTCGGCATAACAAAAACAGTGGGGGTTCCACGATTAATTAATGTACTGTTACCAAGTTAATTAATGGTACGATACACTCTGTTTCATTTAGGCTTTTGTATTTATTTGTATTTTTATATTGTAGGTAACCATTATCATCATCTGCCTAGCCTTTTCCCAACTATGTGGGGGTCTGCTTCTAGTCTCACCGGATGCAGCTGAAAACCTGCAGTATTTTACATGAAGCGACCGCCTGTCTGACCTCCACAACCCACTTAGTACTGGGTAATACGATACCCCTTGGTAAGACTGGTTTTAAACTTTTTGGGCCACTGATTACCTAACGATTGTTAAAGATCTACAAATGACACCCGGGACCAACGGCTTAACGTGCTTTCCGAGGCACGGAGGAAACTCGGTGTGTAATGAGTCCACCCATCCACAGACCAACCTAGGCAAGCACGGCTTAACCTAAAGATCGACCCGAGCGGCTGTTATTATTTACCCACGAGATAAATAATAACAGCCGCAGCCGCAGTCGCTGCTATATTGTAGGTAACCAAAGAGATTTAAAAAACTCGTAAAAATCTTTGTAGTTAACCTTAGTCGGTTACTGAACTTTAGTTATATTTAGAATCTCCAAACAAGTTATGACAAAAAAAATGTTATACTTTTAAAAAAAATTGAATATCTATTTTATTTGTTTACAGTCGGTATCAAAGATTAAAATCAAAGTAACTGAACCTCACATAAAAGATCTTAAAATAAATTTCATTAGCAAGGAATTATGACTTCCTTTTGATTGAAAAGTTATTGCTCGTTAATTAATCGTACTATTTCCCGCTTCAGTTGTAATAATCAATCTAGATAAAGAGGGTAGGTAATCTAGGTTGTGTCACGGTAGGGCAAAGGCCTCCAGTCTCTCTTTCCTCTTTTCACGATTGAAGGCCAATTCTTTATAAATGAGTTCAGCTCAAAAGCTCAATACGCATTGTCTTTATTTATTTATTAGTTGTGACCCGCGACTTTCGTTCACGTGTAAATTTCGATGTGTTATTCCGGGATCAAAAGTACCCTATGTCCTTTTCCAGACTATAATCTAGTTCTGTGCTAAATTTCATTCAGATCCGTTCAGCTGTTCTGGCGTGATTGAGTAACAAACATCCATCAATCCATACTTTCGCATTTTAAATAGTAGTAAGATTGTACAATATATCTTAGCAACACTCAAAAATTGGTTAAGCAACGTTCCCAAAAACAAAGTGACAAAATAAAAAACGAGAGGAGAATACTCAGAGGTTAGTCATGAACAATTTAAACACAAATAAACTAACATACATTTATAACAACGTGAATAAAGACATTATTAAATGACATTCTTGTACCTTCTTTATCATCCAAGATATATACAAAGTGCTTCCTCAAGCAACATTTGTCACTACTCCTGTTCCACAACATTACTTTAGTGTTGTGCCTCAACATCTAGATATCGATTATCGATTGAACGTCGCAGCGCGTCGATAATATATCGCAGGTCAGACTCCCAGCATTAACCTGTCAGTTTCGTGCCGCGACTGTTAGGCTAGAGCTGTAGTGAAAGCTAGGCTATCTGTAGCTAGGCTATGTTTAGATTAGTAGTTTGAATTTTGAAACTATGGTTCTGAAAGTATTCGGTTTTTACATACATATATGTCATGAGATGCTAAGAAGCGTGTGAAGACTTAGCGGTGTGTAATATTCGCAATGATCGTTTATGTAGATCAACGTGAATAAAGCAAAACGAATATGTAAGGACCATAGCAAGTGATGTACTTAAGTTTCTGTCAATACCCGTAAAAAAGAGACATGTATCTCCCAAAGACAGCAGTGACAGCCTAGTGGTGTGACCGTCGGACTGCCAACTCATAGGTCTCGAGTTCGAACCCAAGACACACACCTCTGATTTTTCGGATTCACGTGCGTATTGTATAATTATCACTTGCTTCGGTGAAAGAAAACATCGTGAGGAAACCGCATGCCTGAGAGATATTTCTCGACGGCATTTAAAAGGCCGATGAGGCCGAAGAATCCCATGTGCGAAGAATTACCAAACTGCACTCGGGCAAAGTAGTTTATAAAAAAAACTAAGCCAAACGTAGCGCAGCTAAGCATAAATAAAGTCATAGCTACGCTTAACATAGTGTGGGCACCTTACAGGAGTAGTTTATTACGGCTCATACACGCTACGTAATTTGAATGGGGGCTGTGTGAGAGTTATTTATAGCTTTATTTTATCCTCCATTCAGTTCTATTTGTTACATACAATAGTATTTTAAGCCTCACTAACTGCTGGAGTTAATATAGAGGTCTTAATTTGTTGCTGAGAAGTTATTGTGTTTTAAATTTTGTGGACATTTATTTTGTTTTAAAATCAAACTTATAGGTGGCGCTGTTTTACTACGAATTACAAAATGAGCCATATATTTATGTTTTCACTTTCTAACTATGATTGCTAACTACAACATTCGTTTTAGTATATGCGAAACCTGGAACACGTGTCTAGTATTTTTTATGTAAAGAATCACAAAGTTATAAGCTTGTTCTGTTACCTGGCTGTCCGCACAAAAACGTGGTCACTACGCAGCGAGCCTCCAGCATAGTCTTAAGCTCATTGATAATAATAATTTGGCAGTAGGTACCTAAATGATTGCGATAGGTAGGTACTTAGTGTCGCTCGGTATCCAACTTGTAGCATTTTTTAAATATTTTTGGGACAAAATATAACATGGTTTAAAAATTATTGGGATCGATTCAGTTACTTATTCTGAATAAACTATATTCAGGTTTCACATATACCAAAAATAATTTTGTATATAAATTAAAACACAAAACATAACATCACGCCTGAAATCTCCGAAGGATTAGGCATAAACCCACATTTCGCCAGTTATGCTTAAGGCCACGTAATAGGGGACGATCTATCAACCGGGCACGAATCCCCACTCCGTGACTGCTACTAAAAAAATCCTGATGGAAAAACACAATAACACTAAGCCCGACCTGGGAATCGAACCCAGGACCTCAAGCTCAGCAGTCCACGCTTACGACCACAAAACCAACGAGGCAGTATAAATTATAAATAAAAAGAATAAAATAACCTAATCTTACAACAAACTAAAAATGGTTTAAAATCGTATTATTTTTATCTATTGACAAACTATCACATTCGTTCACATTAAAATTGTAAATTATAAGTTTAATAAAATAGCATTTTGCATATACATGGCAATAACGGCATTGCTATAAAAAGGTTACAAATGGAAATATTTTTCATGCAAAAGAAAAAAAAGAAAAAAAAGAAAAGAAAGAAAGAAAAAGAAAAAGAAAGAAGAAAGAAAAAGAAAAAAGAAGAAAAGAAAAGAAAAAAAGAACATAGAATATAATATATTCTATGTTCTTTTGTCTGATTTATTTTATGACATCCATAAGCTTACGCCAGACTGCCTCGTTTGAACTAGTGGTCGCGAACGCTGAGCATGGAGTACCGGGTTCGATTCCCAGATCGGGCAAAGTGTTATTGGGTTTTTCCATCAGGAATTTCTCAGTAGCAGCCACGGAGTCTGGGTTTGTGCCCGGTTGATAGCAATAGGCTAGCCCCCTATTACATGGGACTTAAAAACATAACTGGCGAAATGTGGGTGTACTATTAGGTATACCTCTGCCTAACCCATTACAGGCGTGATGTTATGTTATAAACTCACGTCTTTTTCCCATGAACAGCAACCACATACATGGCAGATACCACAGAACGGCACCTGCTACGATCCTTAAAAACTGCTTTTAACTCGTCCACGTTATTTCATGAATACTTGTTTATTTCCCAGATCAAAACCATTGAATAGTAGGAAGGTACTTCAAGGCGACGATACCGACAGCTGTAAACCTTATTTTTAAGAGCATAAAATAGAAACCCTCCCCTGCCTATACATTCTAGAAATTTGCAAATTTGTTCGAAAATACCCACACTTTTACACTACACGAGAAAATATATAGTCAAGATACACATTACGCCATAAAAATAGACTAAACATACCAAGCTCTAAGCTAAAAATGCACTCAACAAGTGCCCTAGTCATGTCAATGAAGGTTTATAATAAATTACCGGAAATTATTAAAAATGTTCAAAAATATAATCCATTCATAAATAAATTACTTCAATTTTTATTATACAAATGCTATTATACTATTAAAGAATATCTAAATGACAAATTTTAAATTAATAATTATGATTCACTAATTGTTACTTTGTTTGCCAACTAATTAACAGTAAAATTAAAGCCGTCTTTCTCTCTCCTACCTTGCTGTGCCCTTACAGGGTCCATATTTGTGTACCTAGCTTTAAGCTCTTTGTAACATCTTTTTTACAATATGGAATGCAAAATAAATGAATGAGGTTCTCTATCTAGAAAATTCCACTTGCATTTTCCGAGGAAATTCATACATTTATTTCCTCTTTTTGTAGACAGCATCTGCAACAACTCAAGCACATTTAACGTTCAGAAAACACGGCAACGTCTTAGAGCTCACATTTTCCATCAATTTTAAAGTATTATAAAAAGCATCTGTAGATTACTTCAATGAAATAGAAAATTTCACACTTTTAGTGGAGTATTTCTTTCTTTATCGTGTGGTTAGTGCCTAGCCTGGTGTCAGAGTTTTTATGCCGCCCATGGGCCTCTGACTTGACTTTACATGCCGACGAGAAATATCTCTCAGGCATGCAGGTTTCCTCATGATGTTTTCCTTCACCGAAGCAAGTGATAATTATACAATACGCAAATGAAATCGAAGAATCAGAGATGTCTGTCTTGGGTTCGAACTCGAGATCTATGACTTGGTAGTCCAACGACGGTTAGGTACGCCTGGGCAGCACCAGGACAGTAATGGAATGGTGTTATTATTTTTAACTTACCTACTAACCCAACCCGTCTGAAACCTAACCGTATTCCTTACCAAAAACCTCAAGAATTTTGCAATTCTCGTTTCAATACCTCACTAGATTTTCCATATTGCCTCAATTATATCCACGTGTAGGCATTACTCAGTTATCCAGCTCAAAATTCAAGCATTCTAAAGCTAAACTCATGGGACAAAGGCTGTCTGAATTGGCTTAGACGTCAACAAAGCTGTTTGTGCCTCCATTGGCATCAAACATTCTGACAAAGTCACGACTGCCGAGGTTTTGCTAACTGACAAGATAAATACTGGATTGAACTGCAAAGGCATGTTGCGTGGCTTCGGATGATAGGACACGTTTTGTCTATGGAAACTTACGCCAGTTTTTTAATAATTATCTCTGCACTTTGAAGTTAGAGATTGTTGTAGAATGTGGAGCTCGTGGCTAAATAATAACAGTCGCTCGGATCGAAGATGAGGTTAAGCCGTGCTTGCCCTGGTTGATCCGTGGATGGGTGACCACTTGTTACATACCTAGTTTCCTCCGTACCTCGGAATTGGTCCCGACTGTCATTTGTATATCTTTTACAGTCGTTACAGGTGACCTGTAACGACTGTCCGAGTGGCCCGAAAGTCTGACAACCACTCTTACCAAGGAGTATCGTATCAGTACTAACTGGGTTGTGGAGGTCAGATAGGTAGTCGCTCTATTAAAAATACTGGTATTCACCTGCATACGGTTAGACTGGCAGCCGACCCCAACATAGTTGGGAATGGCTAGGCTGATGGCAACATCTCGACCTTGTACATACTTGAGCGACAGAGGCAGGAATAACGCGTTATTGAGACGGGAACATGTTGTCTAAGCCCATAAGCTAAGTGACGTTTAACTTTAGTTCGTTGATGATAATTATTAGGAATTGAATTCAAAAAACCATACTTACCAACTTGCAGGTAAAATAAAACGGAATAATCCCTAAAGTACTTAAGTAAGTGCTTATGCTTGATTCTAAATTTAAAGTAGAATAAAACAGTTTAATTGATATTCCGTAATACAAATAATTATATCGTCTCTGTCCAATGGGAAATTCCAACAAAATAACGATGCATTACGTAAGTATGAGATTTCACACGTGTTTAATTAGTGTTTTAGCGCTAACAATACCTTCACAAACTTCCAGCGGATTACAAAACTAAGTACATACGACGTACGTAGATATTACCCCGATCCCACCCATTCCCACCCACACCTTCATATACACACGTGGGTGGTGTTTGTTAACCCACTCGCTACTTAGCATCAATCCTCGATCGATATTCAAAGTTTAACCGTTCCATTAACAATCCGGCAAGTTGGCCATACTGCCAATATGACGTCACGAATAGGTACACAGTTAACAAACTTCCGACAAAGATTATGGAAGGTGTAGAAGCGATACACTGATTTTTATTTTCGGTGTTAACGTAAACGAACAAACAACAATTAGGTACAATTGGTGTAACGTAAGTTGTAACATGAAATGTAACACAACTCAGCCGTCCAAATCTACACAACACAACACTACCGAAGGGTTATTTTTTTTAAGAAGTAAGCCTGAGTACATGTCTTTAAGAGATGATGGTGATGAGCTCTATAGAGATTTCATTAAAATCTAAATCTCTATAGAGATTTCATTAAAATCTAAATCTCTATAGAGATTTCATTAAAATCTAAATTTAATAATAACAACATAGTCAAAGACAAACACTTAATTTTGAAGGAAGCGCAGATCTGGTGCACTGCTGTCGATAGCTGCGGAGGGTACGTAACTAACAATAATATTATAAGATGTGATTTTATTATTTGTCTATGGAATACTGATTGCGCCCGTTTTCAAAGGAAAGCCGGTAGGAATCGAGTTGTATGGAACCTTCGCCACTGCAACA
Source organism: Noctua janthe (assembly GCA_910589295.1). NCBI lineage: Eukaryota > Metazoa > Arthropoda > Insecta > Lepidoptera > Noctuidae > Noctua > Noctua janthe. The sequence continues at coordinate 12,190,127 of OU342563.1, read as the reverse complement.
CAACATGAAATGTAACACTAGGCGAACCCGGCATCAAAGTTTGTTCAGTAAAATTTGTCAAACACGATAACTTTTCAACTTGGGCGATTAGGGGTAAATAAACTCAGGCACTCAGGTAGTAATACAGGGTCAAGTAAGTTTAATGACTCGTGATGGGGACGAAAATAAGTATTAATGTTACCAGTGTTTGATTTTCTATTGGCTACAAAACTAACAAGTTCGACAGAATCACTAGCCGGGAACTGGTAATCTAGACTCTAAATCACTAGATTCTAGAGAGTAGCTATCGCGAAAAAAACCGGTCAAGTGCAAGTCGCGCATGAAGGGTTCCGTCGTACCATACCATCGTAGTAGGCGAACCCCTTTAAATTTTAATTTATTTTTATTATTTGTTGTTATAGCTTTCTTATAGATTTTTCTGTAATCCATAGGCAAAGAACTATATTTTGTATTTTTTTTTTAATTTTTGGCCCTGAATTTTTGGGGTTAAGGGGAGGATGGTCGGGACGTGAGAGGGAAAGAACCTCACGTCCCAGTCGCCGCGGGAGACGCCCTGGGCGTTGGGGGTCACGTGGTGGCTCCCGGCCACCGTAGGCGCGGGCCTGTGGACGGCGAGTTATGGGCCAGCTCGCCGTCCGGCCGTCTTATGACGACAGGCCGTGTCGACGGCGCGTTCGTGTTCCACGTGCGCCTCAAAGAGATGTCAGCAAATAAGTAGGGGTCCGCAAGGGCCGATGCCTGCCAGGGCTGCGGGACTGTTCGAAAGAGATACCGTGGCCCTGGAACACAAAGGGCAAAGAAGGAACATGAATGGGTTTTAGTCAGTACAAGTCTGACACTCCCTTCCACTCCACCCAGAGTGGGGGGGGGGGGGGGGTCATTTGATGATTTCCCATCAAGAAAAAAAAAAAAAAAAGGGGGGGATGGTAAAGTTTCGCTTATTTTCTTAAATAACTTCAAAAATATTTTTCTTCAAATATATTTTTGAGATGCTCAGACACAGTCCTTTCATTTGATAATATGTAACACCATATAGTTCCGTTTTTTTCCTAGTTACGGAACCCTAAAAAGAACTTTAAAAGCCTGCCAGCGTAGGCCGCAAACCTTTGAGCATGATATGGTGGCGCTGCTTGTAAAACTAACATGTCAAATCCAGAATAGTGGCATTCGCTTTGGAAGAGTTTCATAGTTCAACGACTTAAAACAGATTGACAATGCTTTTCGGTAGCTTTTCTATCGTAGTTTTCGTGGAAAAATGATACTTTAGGGTGGAAGGGATATCGACGCGCAAACGATTACGTGTTCAGTACATCATACCGAAATACAGGATGTAAACGGACCCTTCACGAAGCCGTCAATCAAGCATTATGTACATCAAACTAAGTCTATTTTATTTTTATTTTATTTATTTGGCTCACCAACAATTGAATACACTGCTTCAAACATATGAGATACATTCAATAGAGTCACAGACAAGTGTATCAACCTCTTACAGGTAAGCACATCATGCACTACTTATTTGTCGTTGAGTGCCTACTTAAAATCAGATGAGTACCTAACTACTCACCGCACACAACTATGGTTTTTAAATACATAATTTAAATTAAATTAAAATCAAATAAAATGAAAATGCAAATCACAGTCAGTATCAGAATTAAACTCGAAATTAAACTCAAAATCAAAATTAAAATTAGAATCAAAATCAAAATCAAAATTAAAAATAAAAACAAAATTAAAATTAAAATTAAAAAATCCAAATTAAAATCAAGAATCAAAAAATTTAAATTAAATTTAAAAAAAATCAATTAAATTAAACATACATGCAAGCCTCAACACTATAAAAAAAAAAAATATTTTACAAGTTTTTTTAAAGTCTACAAACATTATTGCTGGAAAACGATTTTTTTTTGGTGGTAAAGAAGAACTCTGCACAAGTAAAATTATAAATGGAGTATATAATAGTGAATAGTAATTGTCGCTTTTAGTCTTTATGCATTTAAAAGAGAAAGAGATACTAGACCTGCTACATCCGACTTCTTATACTAGTAAAAACTTGACTTTGAATTAAATTAAATTAGTATAATCAAATTGTAATACCCGTATTATTAATTATATGACATGCATTTATTGTAATATTTTATTTTTATTTTTTATCAATTTTGTATTTATATTATTCTGACATTGTGTACTCTTTTGTTATGATATTGAATTTTCACAAAAAATTATAATTAATTGATTATGAGTATGTATTTCATTTGTCCGCTTCAACGCAAGACATAAACAGACTCGCTATGTTATATTTATTTGTAACACTCCTGTACAACCTATGTCTACAAATAAAGATTTCATTTTCATTTTCAAGTCCAAAGCAAAAGTTTCGCTTCTATACGAAGTACTTTATTTTTTTATTCTATGCTACCGTCCTGAACTTTTACATTGTTTAAGTTCACGTTGTAAGATTGAGTCGGTGAGTTTGAACTCAAGCCTTTTGACATTCTTTGTGATTGTAATTAGGATTTGTTTGCGAAACAAATTGAAATTTTCCGCGAAACAAATGACTGTCGGATTGTATTGAGAATTGGGGATAAAACCTTCGAATCGTTCTAATTTTACGGCTGATTTTCTTGTAATTGAGAAGCCCTTTTTCAATTAAAACAATAGCTGATTTTCCGTGAATAAGTATTGTTGGAAGATTATTTAGGACTTTGTCGTATTTCTTATTAATAAAAGTGTTTTTTTTTTTGTTTAGCTCTCCGGTTTTAACGCTATCTTATCTAGTTGAAAGCTAAGGTAGAAGTAGATAAGACCGTCTTGACTGAAAACTTGAATACCTACCTAGAATATATAATATATATAGAATATATCTGCCTAGCCTTTTCCCAACTATGTTGGGGTCGGCTTCCAGTCTCACCGGATGCAGCTGAATACCAGTATTTTACATGAAGCGACTGCCCATCTGAACTAGACAACCCAGTTAGTAATGGGTGATACGATACCCCAACCACCAACGACTTAACGTGCTTTCCGAGGCACGGAAGACACTCGGTATGTAGTGGTCACCCATCCACAGACCACCTTAGGCAAGCGCGGCTTAACCTGAAGATTGAGCCGAACGGCTACCCAAAATCGGGAAACAATACTCAACTGTTACCTACATTTTGTTCAATAAATAATTGTGACAAGTAGCTGGTAGTAAAGGTTTTCAGTTTCCATCCAGCCCACACACACAACTGACTGTATGAACGAACAGTCTAACAAAAGATACTAAGGTTAACGTATGTATTCTTAACATAATAATGAGGTAAAATTTATAAGTTTTGCCGCGTAATAATTTCCGATAACAACGCGAGCGGAGCCGCGGGAAAAACTTGTGCACAATAAACCCGTCTAACTACTCCATGTCACATTAGTGAAAACCATCATCAAAATTCATCTGCCCTTATCCCAATTTATTTGCATATCTTATTTTCCTACTTATAAAACTTTTTTTGGAAAATATAAAGCAAATAGAAAAGCTATTCAAAAGTTAGATGATTAACTTACTTTTTTGCCCTATCGGAATACCAGCGCTGTGACATTTTTTTTAATGTTACAGCACCATGATGGATAGGAGTTTTCCTTTTAATGTGTGTCAAATTTTTTTATTTAATCTGTTTACTTTTTATATAGCTTTGTTTTATTGTTAATTTTATCGTTTGTTTTGTCTTGTGCGAGATAATTAATATTTTATCTTTCTTTAAGTATACGTAGATATTTTTTTTTTAAAGATACTTTGCCCCCACTCTAGGAACATTTGATTCCTAGGAAGGTTTTCTTGCTTTTTTTTTCTTATTCTTATAAAGCTAAGGCTTATTAGCTGCAAAGGAAATCTGAAGACTTTCGCAGACAGGATCTCTTCTCCAATATGGGTGACTTTTATTAAGCGGGTAATTTGAATGTTTTAGATTTATCTTATTTTTATTTGAATGTTTAATATTTATTTTATCTTACTTTATTTGATTGTTTAATTTTATCTTTTTTAATTTTGAATGAATTTTAATTTTATTTTATTTTAATGTTAATTTTAATTTTGATGGTAATTTTTTTTTTTTTTTTTTTTTTTTCATTGATTTTAAATGTTAGTTTATTTTATTTTTAATACTGATTTCACTTCCATGTTAATTTAATTCAATTTTAATTTCACTGTATGGATCAAGTTATCTGAATTAAAAGAATTTTATTTTTTATTTTTTTATTTATTAGTATCGTACGTACTCGAGCATGAATCTTAGGATTTTAATATTAATGATGTGGATAACGTACTTAGTTGCACACTGATGTTTTATTATTTTTTTATTAACCAAGTATAGTTAGTTTTGTTTTCTCTAATAAATAAAATACTAACTGTCTCCTTAGTCGAGTGGTCGCAAGCGCGACTGCTGGGCATAAGGTCCTGAGTTCGGTTCCTAGTTAAAGCAGTGATATCGGGTTTTCCGAACAGGAATTTTCTCAGTAGCAGCCACTGAGTCTGGATTTGTGCTCGGTTGATGACAATAGGGTCGCCCCCTATTAAATGGGACTTAAACATAACTGGCGAAATGTGGGTGTCTATTACGTACACCTCTGCCTAACCCATCGGGGATTACAGGCGTGATGTTATGTTATGTAATAAACTTACTCGTCAACTCAGTAGGCTCATCATCTCACCAAAAAATAAGCACTAATTGTCCAATTACAAGTGACAGTTCTCATTAACCACAAACCAATAATTCAAGTTCAACTTGACAGATGGATCTCAACAGTCCCCTTTCGCAGCCATTACACACTTTCCTTTAGAATTCATTACGAAGCGTGCTGCTCGCAAATGTTTTCCTTGCTCGCTTGTCAGATTGTTTTATTGTCAAACTGTAGCGTTTAAATTGTATTAGAAAATATAGGTTAAGTAGTTGTATTTAGGTCGAAATACTTGTTGATATTAAATATCTTCTATAATTCATAAACAAAAGAGGATCAACAATTTCTTCTGTACACAGAATACATTTCTGATCCTCTTTTGTTTATGGTAATAACTTCAAATTCTCGAATTCGAATCGAGTATTTGAAGTTCTTGAAGAATTTGTTGAATGTCCACGTTTTTATTATCATTTTCCTGTTTTCCCGATTTATTTGAGGATGGCGCAGCATGTTTTTTACTTCCATACTTCTCTATTACTCGACATGTAATGTAATTTTGTCAACTTTTAACTATTTTTCTTTACTTTGTTAGATGAGATATCAATTTTATTATGTATGCTGTGGCCTTCTCTAAGTGAAGGAGTACACCTACGTGATACTTTTGTCGTCCATTTTTTATTTGTCATGATCTGTGTACATCCTTTGGTGGAGATCCTAAATAAATAAATAAATAACTTTTCAATTTAGAAACTTAGTTTTGTCATCATCTTGTATGCAGTGACTACAATTGTTTTTTTTCACACGTATTAATTATTATTTACAATCGACATGCTTTTAGCATTTTAATAGTATTTTTTTGGTTTAAAGTCTCCAGCCAATTATTTTTGCAAACATAACTTTGGACTGCCTTTAAAACCAACCTACGAGAAAACAAATGAACCTACCTACTTATACCCCATTTCTTACATAAAATGTCACACTTAAAAACTTCACACACCATTAAACTAAGCTCATAAAGCGTGCTTCTAACATATAAATAAAAAGAAACAAAACACATTCCCGATGTTCACAGACAATAAAAAAATAAAACATTAAGTAAGTGGCTCTAAAGTGTTTCAAATCTTTGTTTCCAATTGACGTTACTTTCACAGAAACGAAAATCAACTATAATTTTGTGTAAATAATGTCGATTTCAGAAAGACTAGTGCTATTTAAATAGTCATAAAAACGTTTTGAAGTTGTAGTGCAAGCTGAGGTTTATGCGTGTGTAATAAAAAAGATTATTCTAAAACAGATATTTGTTTATAAGTTTGGAAACATAGTTGTGAACGCAGTATACCTGAGGAGGTTCTACTCGCGTTAGGTGGTCACTGAGTAAAAAAATTAATGAAACGCGACCTTACTTCCGTCGGCTCCCCCAAAACTAATGGGAATTAACTTTATGGGTAACGGGTATGTTTTGAGCATGTCGTTTTAATTTAAACCCCTTAGGGATAGTTTTCGTTTTTCGAAATTATGATAAGTTTTCGAAATTAATTATTTAGGGAGAGTCATTTGCTTGTCGATGTTAAATATTAGTTAATCATTCAACTAGCGACCCGCTCAAGCTTTCCATCGTTTTTGCATCTTCACAAAAAAACATAATTTCTTTAGTAAATGGTTTCACACACATAAACCGTCTGAAATAAGGAGCAGCTTGTGGCTAAATAATAACAACTGCTCGGGTCGATCTTCAGGTTAAGCCGCGCTTGCCTAGGTTGGTCCGTGGATGGGTGACCACCCATTACATACCGAGTTTCCTCCGTGTCTCGGAAAAGGACGTTAAGCCGAGGTCAGTGGCCTGAAAGTCTGACAACAGTCTTATCAAGGGGTATAGTATTACCCAGTACTAACTGGGTTGTGGAGGTCAGCTAGACAGTTGACCTCCAATGTCTCCGTAAATAGAAAGATCCCAGGTATGGACCAGAACAAAAAAATATCGCAATGACGGGGGGAACATGCGCCTTTTGGCTTCGTTAAGGGTATTTTTACACCCATCAGGTTTAATAATCATCATCAGCATCATCATCATTTCAGCAGAAAGACGTCTACTGCTGGATATAGACCTCCCCCAAGTGTCGCCACATTGACCGGTCCCGTGCGTCTCGCATCCAGCGGATCCCTGCAACCTTCACCAGTCATCAGTCCATCTAGTGGGAGGCCTTCCAAAGCAACGTCTTCCGGTTCGCGGTCGCCACTCCAGAACTTTTCGGCTCCATCGGCCATCCGTTCTGCGAGCAATGTACCCTGCCCACTGCCACTTAAGTTTAATAATATAACCATTTAATTACATCAATTATCCCCGAAGGTCATTAAGAAACCATTTACGGTTGTCGAACAGTTTAATTTCACAACACATTATTGACTATTACACGGGGAAGCACCAAAGTTTTAAACAAATAGTTCTCTAATAGTATTGTTGATGTTGTTATACAGTTAGTCATTTATCAATGGAAACAAATTGGCAATTGAAGTCAATGGACTCGATAACCGGATACAGTTGGTGTCAGTATCAAAATTGTATTTCAATACCCTACTGATTTCATTTTCAGTTATACAAATACTAGCTGTTGCCCACGATTTCGTTCGTGTGGAAATTTTGATGTGTATGTGTGAGAAAAACAAATTAAATTTCCTAAAAGTTCGTTGGTGGACCCGATTTCCAAACCCAATATTAACGGAGATACAGCCGATCAAAGTTAGACAAAGTTTCTTAAAATGTTAAAAATTCAAATTACAATGGAATACCTTCCAGGTAAAAGTACATACATGCTGGACCAGGGTAGATATTTTTTTTATGGAACAAAATTTCCAAAAAGCTTGCACCCGAAAACTATGTGTCGGCAAACTTCTGACACTTATTTAAAAATCTGGTGCCACAGAGTAGTGCACAACTTCGATGCTTTCTAACTTTATTATCGATAAAATAGCCTGGCCGACGCGCCACGTTCGACTTCAGAGAAAATAAAATAAATCGATTACGGGAACTGCTGGATGATTTGCGAAAGCAATACCTCTGCTTTAACTTATTCAATTCGCAATTTATCACACAGCTTCCCAATATTTGATGGATCAGAATGTGTGCTAAGAGGTATAATCGGTCCTGTTAAATGACACTAAAATCTCCAGACTGTACCCTGCAACAATTTTCTTCACTGTGTTTGACCACCGTATACCACACATATTTGAATTGAAAAAAATAATCTGAACTAACGAAATGTGGGTTTAAGTTCAATGGTACACCTCTCTCTGTCTAGCCCTACGGGAAAGTACAGGCGTGATAATATGATTTTCGGCGTAGGCATTGTATGTTTGACGTGTGAAAGTGTACAACCGAATTAAAAAATTAAATATCATTACAAAGCATTTTTAAAAAAAAATACAAGAAACTTGCTTCTACTACTCAAAGATTTTGGATTCTAGGAGGGCATAGCTTGGCTTAGCCATTTATTTAACAGACGAAAGCTACGCAATAAATCTAACACTACTAAATAATATTTAGCTCTAAACATCCAAGCTAAGACCTAATAAAACAACCCACGAGAGCACGTGAAAAAAAAAATCACTTCACCTAACATCGTCGGCCACCCACAAATTCAATTACGCCACGAAAATAAACTTGTAACAAAACTTTATAGGTCTCCATTACTCGTCATAAGACCGTCCCAGATTACTTGGCTATTATTATACTATGACTGGGACAGTAGGTACCCTTCGAGACATCACTCAACGCTCAAACATGCTCAACATATCTCACGAAAGCCAGACGAGATCAATATGAAGCATTTGTAAAATGTAGTTTTTTCTCCGGCTGGAGTCTGAAATAAATGGCAGGCTTTAGCATACCTTATCTCTGGGCTGGTAAACCAAGATGGCGGATTGCGGAAAAACTGGGTACGAATAAATAATTGGTAGTCATGTTAGTTTTATGAGACCTACTTACAGCTGACCTTGTCGGTGGCTTTCAATTTTTCTCAGTCGAACTTAAACCAACTTGCTCAGTCATTTAGGGAATTTATCTATACTAATAAATAAAATTGAAGTGCCTGTTTGTAATTTCAAAATAACAGATTTTCACTGATAAAAGTATACAATATGTTAAAAAAAAACGTCCGATTATTAGCCCCTGCATCCAAACTTACAAACTGCACCTCTTTAAATTATTTGTATTAAAATTGATGGCTGCCAATATCCTCCCCCAAGAATCTAAGATGCTATCTGCATTCAAAATTTCATAAAAATCGGTTCAGTTGTTTAACTGCAAAAACATAACTGCTTTTTTTCGCTCTTTTTCTGGTGATCGATAAGTCAATTAAAACGTTGCGCGTTTCTGGGAATGTATAATCATCCATACTTTTTTTATAATTAGATAGGTACTTAAATAAAAAATGGTCGCTGTTACTTAATTAAATATCAAAAGTAAGTGATAAGAAAATCTGAGGCCCACGAGGGTTGAAACAATAGTTCGCCACGTGACTTACCTTATTTAAATACTCTCTTGAATTTCGTTTATTTTCAATCTGACACTAGATACAGTTGACCTCAGGTCATCAACACTTCTATATTTAGTATCGAAATAAAATGAATCCGGTAGTTAGTATCGAAATAAAATGAATCGCAAGTACGCCGGTGGTGTCGTTACGCGACCTGCTGTCATCACATCACAGGGTGCTTCTACAGAGCCCTGATGTTCGGCTCGAGGCGAGGGCGAAAATCAAAGTCTGATCGCGGCGGATTTGAAACGTCTCGGAACTGTATCCGATTCATTGTGCCCCGTGTTATTGTGTTAAGTTGTAATCTCAAGTAATCTGTTAATTTGCTAAAAACGGTGTATCGCACACAGTGTGTTTTCATTGGACGAAATAATCTGTTGCGCACATGATGTACGAGCCTAACGGAACAAAACCTGACATATTCGACATCTACCATTCCAAAAAATATTTCACTAAAGGAAAGATACACTATTACCGAGTGTCATAAGATATCTTATGTTTCTTCGATAGAAAGAGTTGAGTCGTGTCGTGGGCAAAAGCTAGTAGTTGAAAACAAAACCAGCACAAGCTGGCCTCGTATTCTATTGAAGCACTGTACTACGTTAGGCCACATCAAGGTCAAAGTGACCCACTGTAATGTGACTCAACTGCACAACGAGATCCATTGTTTTTTAAGTTTGTCAAATTCATCTGCTCGACACTAAAATAGCGCAATGAATATTATTGTATTGTCACATTTGTCACAATGAAAGGGGCTTAAGTGGCTTAATAATAACAGCCGCTCGGGTCGATCTTCAGGTTAAGCCGCGCTTTGCTTTGGTTCGTGGATGGGTGACCACCAATAACATACCAAGTTTCCTCCGTGCTTTGGAAAGCACGATAAGCATGGTCTCGGCTGTCATTTGTAGATCTGTGACCAGTCATTTGTAGTCATTGCCCGAAAGTCTGACAACTAGTCTTACCAAAGGGTATCGTATTACCCAATACTAACTGGGTTGTGGTGACCAGATAGGCAGTCACTGTAACTGGTTAGACTGGAAGCCGACCCCAACATAGTTGGGAAAAGGCTAGGCAGGTGGTGGTGTCAAAATGAAAGGGATTATGATCCGGAGTACCTATGTGACGCAATTGGGGTACTATTTTTACTCACGAGTAGGTACTTACGTAGTAGATACTTCACTACTACTGACCTTTCAGAAGGACATTTACACATAAGGTCAGTCTTAATTAAACAGCACAAATGTCCGTTATTGATAATTTATTAATACCTACTCGTATATCAAACAATGGTACTACGACTAAAACCTTTTAAGTTAAACATCAAGTAGTCGAAAGAGTGACTACTGCGCATGAGGTCCTGGGTTCCATTTCCAGAACCGGCTAAGTGTTAGTGAATTTTTCCATCATGAATTTTTCCGGAATTTGCCCATTTCTTTGAAAGTTTTATGAAATGGCTCTAGGGCGGCAAAGATTATTATTGTGTTAATTTTATGAACAATAAATTACCCTGAGATTATACAGGATGTAAACGGAGCTTTTACGAAGCTGTTAACCAAGCATTCTGTACATCAAACTAAGTAACACTGCTAAAAATATTGCAGGGAGACGAGTTTTTGTTAGGAGACGACAGGTTGAGTACCTATCGGGGTAACAGAGGTTTTAAAGTAAGAGTATTATTTTAATATAAAAGTAAGTTTATCACGTTAAATATCTCCGTAATAGAAAGAAAGTTCCCAAGCACGATTCAGAACAAAAAAAAATATCGCAATGACGGGACGAACAAGTGCCTCTCAGCTTCGTTAAGGGTGCTTTTACTCACTTTATGCTAATATTTTCGGAAGTACTGATCCAATTTCGAAAATTATTTTCGTAATGGCAAGCTTCATTATCCCTGAGTGTGATAGGCTGTATTTAAAAAGATCCCGTGGGTCTATGACGCAGGGGATGCCCCGAGCAAAAGCTATGAACAATATTATGGAACACCATTTATTTATTTATTTATACTTTATGTACAATAGTGGTACATAGCCGGACTTAATGCCACAAGGCATTCTCTACCAGTCAATCTTTGGGTTCATTTTATTTTATACTAATCGGGAAACTTACAGCTAATATAAACCATGTTCTCAAACAATAAGAATATGAAGGTCATTTTCTTTTTTTTTGGTATTGTGATAACATTATTTATTTGTTTATTTAAACTTCATGTACAATAGTGGTACATAGGCGGACTTAATGCCACAAGGCATTCATTGACATTGTGATAACTACAAACCTTTCACCTTTCTTGTTAAATAATTAAAAAAAAAAAACTCGTTTTCAAAAATGTTATGTGTTTATATACTAATACACATTACAAATAAAATAATAAATAATTTAACAAATCCCAAAATAAAAACCGGACTAGTGCGAGTCGGACTCGCGCATGAAGGGTTCCGTAGTAGGAAAGCCCACTGTAATTTTTAATTTATTATTTGTTGTTATCAGCAAACAGAAATACACATACTGTGAAAATTTCAACTCTCTACCTATTACGGATCATGAGATGCAGGAGGAATCTTAGTAATGGGGTCCCGTAGGTTACCCTTCGGTAACGGAACCTTAAAAAAGACTAGCCTAATAATAACTACTATGACTAGACTTCTAATTTAGTCAAAGTCAAAGTTTTTATTTGTTAAACATAGGTGTAAAAGATGTAAGTAAATATAAAGAGATCGCTATGTTTTGCCGACAACGGCGTACAAATATTAAAATTATACTATAAATTATTCTTAAAAACTATGCTAACTTAATATTATGAGCCGAATTTGTTTTTTAAACATACAAAATTATGAAAAAAGGATAAAAAAAGGAACATTTCCTATTACAAAACTAAAATTTTCTTAATTACTATCTAATCTACTTAGTTTGCATTCTCGTCTAGGTATTCTTTGATAGAGTAAAATGCTTTTTGTGTTGAATATTTGTTTAGGTACTTTTTGAAATCATTAACATCACTTTTTTCTCTTATGGGTTTCGGAATTTTGTTGTATATTCTGGGTGCCATGCCCTTAAGACTTTTTGAATAAAGTGCTGTGTTGTGTGCATTGGCACAAATCTCATTATTACGGCGTTTCGACTTCAATGTCTCAAATAAATGTAAGTTACATTTTACGAACACTGCAGTCTCATAAATATACATACACGGTTGGGTAATTAACTTATACTTTTTGAATAATGGCAAGCAACTATCAGTTGATTTCAGCTTGAAAACTTAGAGCTATTTAGTCTGACTTAAATAGTATTTATGAACTTTCCTTTCAAAAGTGAATTTGCTTAATAATTTAATAAGTCTCCTTTCAAACCGTGGAAAAATAGACAGCCATTTCCATAACGAAAACTAAAGGCAATTAATTTACAGTGAGAAATTGTAAATGGCCTCTCTAATGTTAAATGGTAATTTCCTTCATAATAATAAGGTATTTCGGCTGTTGGAATAACAACAAATTACTACTGAAATTACGTGGAACAACTGCCTCATGAAATGTTACACCTTTATTGTTTACAAAGACATTTTGGAGTACCTAGTTATGTTTTTACTGTTTGTCATAGAATATTAGAAAATTCATTCATTTTTCATTTAATTTTTTTCAGTAACAATTTTTACATTGTGTCGAAATTTTACACTAAATTAAAAGAATTACAATATAAAGTTATTATTAACAATGACCAAATGAATTAATTTAAAAGTAAAACTTTTGCAATTATCCTGTATGTTAAATAGCAAAATAAAAAAATACAAAAACAAATTAAGATTCTACCATTACAATTGAAAAGATAATATATGTCTAAAGACTTTCGGTTGACTTGCGAGTGGCAGTGGCATCTTAGTGTATATCATCATCATCATCATGGAACACTATCAGAATACCAGCGCTGCGACATTTATTTTTTAAATGTCACAGCACCGTACTGAGACCTTTTGGCCTCGTGCAGGAGCTATTTTTTTTTTTTTTTGTTCTCATTTTTGTGTTTTTTCGTTTTTTTTTTTCATATTTTATTTTTATTGTTTGTCCTGTGCGAGTCTAATAAACACTATTTTTAGTTTATTTATAACCATTAATCATTGCCTAAACACTATAAGTTTTGACGGTACGGTTGGCGCAGTGGCTCAGCGATTGGCTGCTGCGCTGCGTGTCACGAGTTCGATTCCCGCACGGAACAAATATTTTTATGGCCTACAGGTTGTTCCGGGCCTGGCTGTTTGTTGTATTTGAGTTTAAATATTTGTAAACGCGCCCACGATACAGGAGAAATTTTTAGAGGGGGCAACGTTTTTTTTTAAAAAAAAAAAAAGGTTTTTTCCGGCTTTTATCTCAATTTATTTGGGGTCGACGCAGCATGTATTCTTCTTCCATACTTCTCTATTACTTGTCATCTAATCAGATACCTTTACCTTTCTTGCCATTCTTGTGGTTACTGCCTAGCCCCATGGAATAAAGGCGTGATTTTATGTATGTATGTATGATTTTAACTTTCTAGCTTATCCATATTTTTCTAACCTCAACATTGTTGATATTGTTACACGTTAACCTCACATAATCCCAAAAAAAAGAAACGAGCTTATTCCTTTTAGGACCTATCCTTAATAGCTGCTTATAAAAAAGGCTGAGGTTACATGAATATTAAGAAAACCTTCTCTTCAGCCAGTGTGTTCATCGGATTATTAATATATATTTTATTTCTGAAAGGAATTTGTTGAAATAATGTAGTCCACATTAGCTCTTACTTTATATTCTGTTTCGAGTACATGCTTAATAATCTGACAAGCAAGTATTCATCTTGTTCGTGTATTTAAGCTTTAGATTCAAGCTGAGCTTTTAACTTGAATCTATTCGTATAGACAGTTAATAAACAGTCGATTTTAGTAAAACAAAAATGTGATGACGGCCTCGTTGTTCTAGTGAGCGTAAGCGCAACTGCTGAGCATTAAGTCCTGGATTGGTTTCCCAGGTTAGGCAAAGTGTAATTGGATTTTACTTCAGGAATTGCAATAGGATCGCTCGCTACATGGGACTTAAACATACCTTGCCAAATGCGGGTCTATTTCCTCGTTACCTACAGTTAGCTACAGTCGCCAGCGCATCAAGTTACCACAAACTGACGAATTTTCCCATTCGATTTTGAACTTTACTTTCAACATTTTATTGTTTAAAATCATTTGGAGACATTTGACAGTTTATGGTTACTTGATGTGCTGGCGGCTGTACACTTAGAAACCTCTGCCTTACCCTTCAATAATTAAAATGGTAATAACATGTTAATGTTTACACAAAAGTAATCGAAAGTTTTAGTTTGATTACTTACAATTCATTAAATTAATGCATAGTGGACATCAGCATCAAATGTCCATACTTAAAACAAAACGCGACCGTCAAGGGTTATTTAGTACACGATTTGTTTATTTTCTTCATTAAACATTAACATATCCGCTTGTCAGAGTGTTTTATTTGACTTTTTTATGGCAACATTGTAATTACGAGAGGTCCTCATTAAACATTTGTTTTTTTTTTTAAATGGTGGCTGCGAGCGTCCATTATAAGACACGCTATAAAAAAGTATCCAATAACGTAATGTGTGAATTGTACTGTAAACTCAGTTCTAACAAACTTTAATTAAGTTAAAACTTTGTGGAATTTACCTTATTAATGAAAGAGGAGAAATTAGGGTTGTCTACGAGATTAGAAAAATTGAAAGGAGTTTTAAACTTCGATTATATGGTACAGTTAGTACCTACCTAAATGATTTTTTCTTTCTCTTTTTTAAGAGAAAGAAAAAATCATTGTCTTTTGACAATTATTTTCTCTTTTTCAATTTTGTCCTGGTCAATAAAAACTGGGCTAACTTTCTAGAATCCAAGTTGTCCTGGGGGCGCTTTAGCAGAATCATAATTGAGTAGATACTTAATAATTGATAATTGTTTTTTTTTATATTTGAGGAGCTCGTGGCTAAGTAATAACAGCCGCCCGGATCGTTCTTTAGGTTAAGCCGCGCTTGCCTAAGTTGGTCTGTGGATGGGTGACCACCCATTACATACTGAGTTTCCTCCGTGCCTCGGAAAGCACGTTAAGCCTTTGGTCCCGGGTGTCATTTGTAGATCTTTGACAGTCGTTATAGGTAGTCAGTGCCCCAAAAAGTCTGACAACCAGTCTTACCAAGGGGTATCGTATTACTCAGTACTAACTGGGTTGTGGAGGTCAGATAGGCAGTCGATCCATGTAAAATACTGGTATTCAGCTGCATCCGGTTAGACTGGAAGCCGACCCCAACATAGTTGGGAAAAGGCTAGGCAGATGATGATTTTTTAATTATATTTTGTTTTAGAAGTAAGTTAATGTCATGTCATGCTCTCGATTTGAATATTTATTTAAGTAATAAACCTATGTTACGAATAATACATAGTTGATAGCCATACTATCGAATAAGGTTTAAGAATACTTGTGAGTTTAATAAATATGTCGGATGTGTCAGGATTTATTCCGTTAAGCTCGTACATCATGTGGGCAGACGATAGGTTTCGTGCTATGAGAACACACTGGGTGCGATACACTGTTTCTAACAAAACCAACGAATTACTTGAGATTACAACTTAACACAATAACACGGGGCACAATGAATCGGATACAGTTCCAAGACGTCTGAACTCCTCCGCGATTAGACATTGAATGTCACCCTCCACGAGTTGAACACCAGGGCTCTGTAGAAGCAGCGTGCTTCTACAGAGCCCTGATGTTCAACTGTGTTGTAAGACTGGTAAGTAGGTCGCGTGATGTCAATTCATTTTATGTCCGTACTAATGAACGGATACGACAAAAAAATAAATATTAGGATAATAATATCTATGAATTACGTTAAAATTCGTAAAATGGTCACTAAGTGACAATTCATAATATTAACTGCGTCTGTTATCATTTTAAGAATTTTGTGTTTTTATTATTATCATAATACCTGAAGTGTATTTATACATTAATGTAGTAAAACTAAAAAGTATTTTCCTAAATATACGTTTTTCACTAAATATGAGTTTCTTTTTGCATTTTTGTCCAGTACAGTAAAATCTAAACTTTCTACAATCTAACTTGTCCTGAACTTTATTCCTATATTAAATGGTTTTAAACAAAGTTTAAAATAATTTTAACTAGTTGGGTAATACTTGTTCTACGTAGGTACGTGTTCCAAAGTTCTAGCAATGCTATTCAAGTCATGTTGGCTTTCAGTTGGAGTTTTCTCTACTTCGTAAAGAAATGAAAGTTTCTTATTAAATACGACTTTTGTCGAGGGATAAGTCTTGTCTGAAATATTTAGATAGTATTAAAAATAAACGTATATGACTGCCTCGTTGGTCTAGCGGTCGCAATCGCGACTGCTGAGCATGAGGTCCAGGGTTCGATTCTCTGGTCGCGTGAATTGTTATTGGGTTTTTCCATCAGGAATTTAGCAGTAGCAGCCGTGGAGTCTGGATTCGTGTCCGGTTAACGTCATCACGCCTGTAATCCCCGAAGGGTTAGGCTAGACTTAATAGTACACGCACTTTTCGCCAGTAAAGTTTTAAATCCCTTGTAATAGGGGGTGAGCCTATTGGCATCAACCGGGCACTCCATGGCTGCTACTGAGAAATTCCTAAAAACCCAACAACATTTTGCTCAATCCGGGAATCGAACCCAGGACCTCTCGTTCAGCAGTTGCGCTTGCGACTACTAGACCAACGAGGCAATCAATGAAGATAATTGATGCTTACCTTGTTTAGTAGGCCTGACATACAGGTAATTTACGAAAAAGAACGCAGCTTGCCAAATTATAAATTGAAGCAAAAAAAAAAACGAGGCAATCAAAGCGGCTTATATGAACCTTATCTTAAATTACAATTAGGTCCAAATTCAAAACCGCAACCTTCGCCATTTTTGACACAATCTAATTTACTCTAAAACTGTTATTAAATTCATAAAAAATAATGGCAACCCTGAGATTGATTGAAGTAGGCGTCCCCAGTTTGGGTGAAGTTGAAATGTGTGAAATAATCGAATTGTACCTTGATTACAAAGTGATTTTAAGCATATAACTTTAGTTTCTTGTGAGACCAGTAGATTATTCTCACTTCGAAAGATTCGTAAAGGAAAATTACGATTACAAGTCGTTATATTAAGCTTGTTTCTGCAGATGAAACACGCTAGGTAGGTTACTTATGACCTCTTTTACGAACACTACCCCGGACACTATATTCAAGATAATCATATTTTTTTCTTAAATAATTATGATGATAATTATCCGAAAGGATCTGATAATTATCATGATAAGTTCTTCCACGCTGATTTATATTTTAATCTCTTTATTATTTTTTTAAACTTACAAATGATAATTTTCTGTCCAAAATTTGATGTGAAGAAAGACATGTGTAATTACTAATTGTTTTATTCTTTAGTTTTACACAAATGTGCCAAAAATTCTGTTTATTGTACCTTTTTTTTTAAAGTTGACAGACAGAGAGACACACGTACCTGACCGCGTTAAGCGTGGAAGCGGAAAATCGCAGTCGGAAGTTTGTTTATTACAGTTCTATGATTTTTGTTATGATCAAGATAATAATATCCCCTCGAACCCTGATAAAAACGCACTGTGTAATGTCCAAATCTCGGCTCAGCGAGACGAGTCGCAATTCTAAAAGAACATTAATAATTTAGGCATTTATTTAGTGTTAAAAACAAATTGGCATACGTAAGACTTTCTGAAACAACCCATTTTTACCCGACTACGGCGAAGTCAAAAGGAAGGGTTATGATTTTAGCAGTCTATGTTTGTATGTATAATTGTATTTACGTATGTTTCTCCGTAGCGCCTAAACTATTTATCCGATTTTGATGAATAAGGTGTCAATCAATTCGTTGTTATATCCCGGGTAACGTAGGCTACATTTTAACCGACTTCAACAATAGAGGAGTAGATTTTACCTTGTAAACCCCGATTTTAAATAGAGCGTGATTTTTTAGTACACGGGTTTTTTAGTATTTAATGATTATTCCTCTCTTAAATTAAAAATAAATACGACCAACCTACCTACCCCAATCCGTTCTTATTACCCTTCATATTTCAATCATCACGAATCACATTTTTTCCGCCAACAGTCGAAAAAATCACACAGAAAATGATATTACATTTTTGAGTGACATAAAATAACAAATAGGCAATTTGTTGAAATAAGAGCGAACATAGTCGGGGGTCTCAGGGGGCGTGTGGAACCGAGGGGGGAGATCTTGAGGAAAAATACGTATTGTTTGCGATCGAAGGCCTATTATTTGTCTGATGTGGTCATCACATATTATCTGTCAGTAATTTTGTACATTTTTATTTGTTTATTGGGAATTTGTGACCCTCTTATTATGACTGTCGAGACATGTCTGGCAAATTGCGTAGCTAATTTCTAATATGGGCCAGTGGGAATATGAAGTTATATTTATATAAGTTAGTTTTATTGCCTTAGTTATGTTTTACTTTTCAAAGTTTATACATATTTAGACATTGATGCAGAGAGATCTTGGACAACATGATTACTAGGCCCTAGGCAACGATAATCAAAAGTTAAAAAATATTAATGTTGATGAAAGTCGTCATTGTGTAGAATTACGAAACATTTTGAAAGCAATTGCTACTTTTGTAGGAAATTTAGAGCTAAATCACTCTAAAATGCGACAGCGGTACAATCAAGCCAAAGATGCATAGGTACCTACTAATGTCTGTACACACCACTACCAGCCATGACAGCTACGCTCTTCTAGGGGTCGCAAACGCGACTGCTGAGCATGAGGTCCTAGGTTCGATTCCCGGGTCGGGCAAAGCTTTATTAGGTTTTTCCATTAGGAATTTCTCAATATCAGCCACGGAGTCTGGATTTGAGCCCAGTTGGTGGCAATAGGGTCGCCCCCTATTACATGGGACTTAAACATAACTGGCGAAATGTGGGCGTACTATTAGGTACACTTCTGCCTAACCCTTCGGTGAATGCAGGCGTGATGTTATGTCATGTCTATAAACACAAAAGTTATAACCGCCAGTTAGCCTTAATACACCTACACAAATACTAGATCGAACTAGTCTACATAACTACCTAGGTTCGTCTTACAAAACCACTAATAGCCAGTCCTTAAGCTTGATTTACATGTCTTTAGTCTAAAGCAAACTACTACTCGGTCTAACTCAAAAAATTTAATCTACAAGGTGTAAACGGACCCTTCACGAAGCCGTCAACCAAGCATTCTGTACATCAAACTAAGTAACTTTGCGCAAAAATTATTGCTGGGAAATAACTTTTTTTTGAGGTGAAATATTACGTTTTACGGTAAGACTCAATGTAACGCACTCAAAACATTGTGCTGATGGATGTATTGTATAGTACGGGGGTCGTGGAGGTGTTTAAAGTAAAGTTATAACATTAAAAAATTGTATTTAAAAAAAAACCTTGTGAGAAAGTTGGAACTTCGACCCCCTATATATCCGTAACCAGAAGATTCCCAGGTATGGTCCAGAACAAAAAAATGGTCGTAATGACAGGGAGTACATGCACCTTTCGGCTTCCTTAATGTTATTGTTACACCCATTATACAACATTATTTTTAGTATATGCGAAACCTGAATATAGTTTGTTCAGAATAAGTAACTGAATCGATTCCAATAATTTTTAAACCATGTTATATTTTTACCCAAAAATATTGAAAAAATTTAAAAGTTGAACACCGAGCTAATTTAAGTACCTATCGATTGCAATAGGTACAAAACATTAAAAAAAAAAAAAAATTAAAAAAAAAATGGTACGGTAAATTATTGAATTTAGGTACCTACTGCCAAATTATTATTATCTATGAGCTCAAGACGACGCTGGAGTCACACGGTGCGTGGTGACCACGTTTTTGCGCGGACAACCAGGTAACAGAACAAGCTTATAACTTTGTAATTGTTCATGATACTTTTTTGAAATTTTGTACATGTTTCAGGTTTCGCATGTACTAAAACTAATTTTGTGTAGTTGATCCCTTACCTCACCTAGTGAAAATGTATTTGCGCTAAGAAGAGTGAGCTTCCTTTTTTTTTTCTAATTTTATTACATTTTGTAAAATTTTTAACTAGTACTAGGTACATTGTGTTAGGTATTTTAATTTCAAGTTTGCATGCGGAAGGAAGTCAGCGTAATGTGTGAAACCTTTTATTTTATAAGACCATCATGTACCACATTTCATGCAAAATAAAGAATTTTGAATCTTGAATCTTGAATCTTCCACTTTCTAATAGTAGTAGAAGGTAGGCTGAATCTCATTATATTCCTGCCCAGTCGAATTTTGTTAGGGGTCAAGCTCTACACTTTTTCTTCTTCCATTCTCTCCTGTCAGACGTCACGGCATCGTTTACTCCTTTTTCAGGTCATATCATTCATCACACAATCAATCCATCTTTTCTTTGGCCGTTCTCTACCTCTCAATCTATCAACATTCATATTCATCACCCTTTTAGCCACGAGCGCTTCATCGCGGTAGGGTGAATCTAAGGATTTTAATCTTAAGTAAGGAATCACTATGAGGAACTTCGTTATTTGTGGTAGGAAAACAAACTTAAACTTGATGAAAAACCGGTTTTTAAAAACCCGATTTCTTTTATCCCGTAATTTCTGCCTACCCCCGTGAAAAAGAGGCCCACAATTACGTGTGTATTTAAAAACCTACTCTTTAATTACTTTCAAACAAACTGTAATTGATATCATCATAACATTCATAAAATCATAACACAATGTCGATTCCATTTAAAAAGTTCCGTGAAAACGGAAAAATAAACCGATAAAAATTATTTGCTCAGACAAAAAGTTCATTTATTTGTCGGGTTGACAGGATTTACTCCGTTAGGCTTGTACATCATGTGGGCAGCAGATGGGTTTCGTGCAACGAGTGCGATTTACACTGTTTCTAGCAAACTAACAAATTACTTGATATTACAATTTAACGCAATAACACGGGCACAATGAATCGGATACAGTTTCGGGACGTCTTAACTCCGCCGCGATCAGACACTCTCTCTCGTAATCGCCGTGAGCTCGCCCGACTCTGTATAAGCACGCTGTGTTGTGGGTAGACTGGTAAGTAGTTCGCGTGATGTCACCACTGCACACTAGCATACTTGCGATTCATTTTATGTCCATACTAACGACCGGATCCGACATATATTATATGTACATACGAACATACTATGTGTTCGAACATCGTAGGTTACTCATATTAACCTAGAATGCTACATAAATATTAATTTAGTTCAATTGAGGAATTTATTATGAAGCAAGGTTATTTCGGCGCCACTCGAATTCAGCGAAACATGACTTCTGTATACCAAACTTCAGCTTACTGCTGTATCTAGTACCACCTAATAGCTTTGAATATGGATGAGATGGAACCCCAGTGAAGCACGATTCCAATCTCTTGCAGTTATCGGTTACAGTTAACATACTCGGGGTAATATCCTATTATGTCTATGCCTTTCATCATCTGCCTAGACTATTCAAATATATTGGGGTCGGCTTAAAGTTTAACAGGCTGCAGCTGAATACCAGTATTTTACATGGAGTGACTGCCTGTCTGACCTCCACAACCCAGTTATTACTGGGTAATCTACGATACCCCTTGGTAAGGACTGTAGGCCACTGACTACCTGTCACGACTATCAAAGGTCTACAAATGACAGCCAGGACCGACGGATTAACGTGATTTCCGAGGTACGGAGGAAACTCGGTATGTAGTGGGTGGTCACCCATCTACGGACCAATCTAGGCAAGCGCGGCTTAACCTAAAGCCATTGACGAAAATTGAATAAAAAAATAATTGATTGTCTTCAAAGAACCAAAACCTTGACTAGTCTTCCGCCCCACCCATTAATAATGCCTACCATTGGTAAGTACGAATAACAGTTCGCTTCTGGACACAAGAACTCAACGACAGTAGATATCGCATTCAGATTCTAAAATACACCATTAAAATACGATCAGTGCATTTAAGGCCCAGGATTTTATATGAAGACTGCGATACAATAGGGTTGCCCACGTTTCAATCGAATCGAGAATGAACTATGTTAGGTTATCAACCTTTTAGAAACCTTAGATTGTCATTGGAATAAATGGTCTATAAAATACTCTTAAAAGGTCAACCTACGTGAACTCCGTACTAATACATACATAATAACACTCCTGTAATCCCGAAGGGTAAGGCAGAGATGTAGTACTACCAACCCGGCCAGCCCAGTCCCACCTCAACCTAGCGGCTTTTTGAGCAACGTCAGTAACTGTCAAAAGATAGTAGAAGATAAAAGTAATTTATCTAGTAACTTAGAAGACGCTACTAGGTATTTCCCGAAGAGTAGGCAGAGGTGAATAGTACATCCACGTTTCGCCAGATAATAAGTTTCTCCCACGATGAAGATCACAATAGGACTTGTAGCAAAATACGTATAATACTTAAGGGCCTATTCACACTGCGTATTTTTTCGGCGCAGATGACGCGCTTTAAGCAAAATTCGGTTGCAGTTAGTAAACCTTAGAGCTTAGCGTTCGTGAAACGGGCGCCATCTGCGCGTATGAAATAATAAATCGTATGTACGCACAGACGCGGCGATGCAGGCGCGATGCGCACGCGCTTTTCGCGCACGTTTGTATCGCTTCGTATGCGCATATGAATCAATACAAACTCAACAATCAGCTTTTACGGCCCGTCGTCGGCGCGTATAAAATACACCGTGTGAATGCGTCCTAAGTACTAAAAATATATCAGAATAAGAATCTTATTTACTTGCAAGAATACGAGTACAATAAGTTGACTATACATAGTAAGTTTCTGCCAGCGTTTTCCCAAGTATGTTGGGGTCGTTTTCCTGTCTAACCGGATGCAGCTGGATACCAGAATTTCCATGGAGCGTCTACCTATTTGACCTCCTCAATCCAGTTATTGGTACCGCGACACCCCTAAGCAAGTTACATGGTGTACAGTCATAATTTCCGGACGCCATGGAGTTGCTAACATCCGGCTCGAAGGACCAGTGTGAGCGATGGGTCGCACAGTGTGCTGGATTGGTGGAATTTCGACAGACTAACGTAGCGCGACTATTGAGCATGACGTCCTGGGTTTGGTTCCTTGTTTTTATCCTGTTCCTACTTTCTTAGTTGCAGCCACGAAGTCAGGGTTTTTTCCCCGGTGGTGGCAAAAGGCTCGCCCTCTAGTCCATGGAACTTAAACGTAACTGGCGAAATGTGGGTGTACTATTAGGTATATCTCTGCTCAACTCGTCAGGGATTACAGGCGTGATGTTGTTACAGTGGGTGATTTGTTAAACATGGACAGTAGGTACTTTAGGGGAGTGTAGTACTCATGAAAATGAACGAGTTATATTTTGGGACCGAACATTAAACGGCAAAATAACATTAGTTGCTCTATACATAATTGCTCGCGTTACTCGAAAAAAATTCGACAACAGCAGATTTTTTTTTAATAACTATTTTAATAGTTAGATCCATCAAAGTTGCTCATATTTATGAGTACTTCACTCCCTGTCCACACTTTGGACAGCATAGAACAAGACGTCATGTAGCATAGCTTTTGAATGTGTTTAAGAATGGACCATGATAACACTAACCTGGTTCTGGTTTTGTTTTAAACTATTACCCTCGTTTAACAAATCATCCAGTATAAAAGGTGTAACAAGACCCTTAACGAAGCCGAAAGGCACTTATGTTCCCCGTCAATGAGATCATTTTTTGTTCTAGACCATAGAAGCTTCTAGTTACGGAGATATTGGGGGTCAAAGTTCCAACTTTTTCACAAGTTGTTTATTTTTAAATACATGTTTTTATGTAAGTATTTTACTTTAAACATCTTCACGACCCCCGCACTATTCAATGCATCCATCAGCACAATGTTCTGAGTGCGTTACATTGAGTCCTACCGAAATACGTGATTTTTCACCTTAAAAAAAAAGTTGTTTCTCAACAAACATTTTTGCGTAAAGTTACTTAGTTTGATGTACAGAATGCTTGGTTGTCGGCTTCGTGAAGGGTCCGTTTACACCCTGTATATGAAGTCCAGCACAGTACTAAAATCGCCACCATTATTCTATACGAAATGTACGCGTCAAGTGCCAAAGCTTTCACTGCGGTAACTGACTCTAGATTAACTATCTTGTAACTGAAATGGCGCAGTTCAGGTGTAACTGCTTTCAGTGCAGTTACTATGCTCTGAATATTTGACAATAAACCGAGAAGCGTCACAGAATTTTGAACCTTGTGTAGGTATAACTAAGTTTTACTGTCAAGTCTTGCTGTGCTCTTCAACTGCAATGCAAATAGTGTTCCGGCTCAGTTTGTACTGCATTTTCAACATCTTAAGCAGTCTGAAAGCAATACACAATGAAATTGATTGACAGTTATAGTATTTATTGAACATCCAGCAAGATAGACGAATCAGGAAAAGGAAACAAATAACTTTTTTCGACAGTAAATGTTGTCCTGGATGTCAAGATGACACTTTTGTACTATTACAGGGTGGAACACAGACGCTAAAGCGGTTACCATGTATTTAGTACATCATTCTGACCCCCCCCCCCCCCACCTCCCAACATAGAAATATTTCGTCTGATTTTTAAAAAAACACAGTTGTTTTAAGTGCAATAGGTAGATACTTACATGGTCAAGATGTATGTAACAACTGGTTTTTTTTTTTTAAATTACTTAAGCAAATTTTTAAATATGTTTTTTACGCAAATCCTGCGTAGGGAATTGGTATTGGTTGGTAGTTGGTTGGGTATTGGTATTGGTTGGTATTGGGTATTGGTTGGTGGGAATTGGGGGTTGGATCATTTTTTTATTTTTTTATTTATTATTTTTTTCTTTCCATATCAAAGCTACTTATGCAAAGTTTCGATATGGAGGGGTTCAGAATGATGTATGAAGGAGCTCTAAAGCTGAGCTCAAATCTACATAAATCTTTGTAGTGGGTGCAGAATTGTGGATCTGCCGTCGATAGGACACTACTAAATAGCATCGCTTGAGTTGCGAGCCGTTATACCTGCACGCTGGAGTAACTTAGGGATGTTACTGAAGACTCTCAGAGGGCCGAGATAACGTGACAGTCTATCAGAGATTCCGTTGTGTGAAAAAACAAGCATATAGAAAAAAAACATTTTTAAAAAACAAACTGAGACGTATTTTTTCAGTTGCAAGATTTGACCAAAACAAACAATCAATAATATGTAAAAATAATCATCGAAATTGGCCCAAAAATTACGGAAAGATCATTTTTTACATTTAAAAAAATACATATACACGAAATATAGAACCTCCTCTTTTTTTGAAGTCGGTTAAAAATTACATCAGAGGCACGAATTTGAAAAGTGCAGTATAAATACGAAAATATTTGATCACCTAGGCCCTCATTCTAGTATTGCCTAATTCTAAAAAAAAAGTCCAATCTTCTCCATAGACAAAATGTCTTCCTGGAATATCGTAAAAGCAGACTATACTTAAATTCAAGATAACAACAAAGAAATTAGATACACAATTAAACCATTTTCCTTAATAGAATTCCGTGTATAAATAATTAACTTTAGATTGTTATTCCCCGAAGTAAAGGGTCCGACCACAAATTGCCTTCACACGGAAAATAAGATAAAGCCATTATTTCAATTGAGCCTTGTTATCGGAATTGCTAGAAGATATTGCACCATCAAATGTGGTATATAAATTACTGCAATATAGATGGACTATTTTCACTAAAGGGTAATTCTCACACATGTTATGCCAAATCGAACGTGACCCTAATACGTTCGATTTGGCATAACATCACGCCTGTAATCCCTAAAGCGAGAAGCAGATCTGCACCTAATAGTACACCCACATTTCGTCAGTTATGTTTATGTCCCATGTAACAGGGGGCGAGCCTATTGCCATCAACCGGGTGCAAATTCACACTCCGTGGCTGCTACTGAGAAATTCCTGATGGAAAAATCCAACGAGAAAGACCCCAAATAAAATTATTACACAAAAAAAACTTGTTAACAATAACAATAAACAAAAAAATAAATAAAAGCCACACTTGTTAATAATTTTTTAACAAGTTCGGTAGTTAAAACTTAATAGTGAAGTAAACAAAAATGAGCCATAAAAAATAATTAAATGGGTAATTGAATAAATATTGAGCAGGAAAATAGTAAAACAGGCAGTGTGGGCAGTTAACAAATCCGAATTAGTCGGTAAGAAATCTCATTCTAAGCAATTTTGATTTTTGTTATATAGCGTAGCCGATGTAGCACCGCTACGCGGGGCTCCTATTTCTGTCTGCAGGGTTTAAAGTAACCTACACGAAGGGGATGGCGGGGTCTTGTTCGCTCGCTCTCTAGTCCCCGTCATCCCCTTCGAACCTAACCTGTCCGAGTCGGGGTGCCCCAAGTCTCGAGCTCACTTCGCTCGCTCTATTATCGCCGAATTATTTACCTAACTGCCCATTCCAAAATTTTTACTAGTAATTTATTTATTAGACTGCTAACCTATATTTTGTACTGATATTGTAGGATGACAAAACCGGCCAATTTATTTTTTATTATTGTTGTCAAACTAATTTACAAACCGCCAAAAAATAAAATAACCGCCGATTATTTTTTCAACTAATCGTAATAACCCCCCGAATATTTTAAAAATTACTTCCCGTTTTAAATTAATTACTTGATTATTGTATTGAGAAGGTCAGAGTAAATATAGGCTATTTTTATTTTTTATTTTATACAACATTATTTTTAGTATATGCGAAACCTGAATATAGTTTGTTTAGAATAAGTAACTGAATCGATTCCAATAATTTTTAAACCATGTTATATTTTGTCCCAAAAATATTTAAAGAAGGCTACTAGTTGGACACCGAGCGACACTAAGTACCTATCGCAATCATTTAGGTACATATTGCCAAATTATTATTATCAATGAGCACAAGACGACGCTGGAGGCGCGCACGCGGGTGCGCCGCGTGGTGACCACGTTTTTGTGCGGACAGACAGGTAACAGAACAAGCTTATAACTTTGTGATTTTTAATGATACCATTTTGAAATTTTGTACATAGATTATTTACATAAAAATACTAGACACATGTTTCAGGTTTCGCATATACTAAAACTAATATTCTATACACGGTTATTTTTTGGTCGTTCTGGAACCGAAGGCCATAAACTCAATCATCGATTTCGAAACGATTGGGACTATTTTTTTCAAAAACAAAAAATAAAAAAAATCACGAAAAATTTAATTTAATGTTTTTTTTGTGAAATAATGAGAACTCGAAGTAACGCTTCCTTGCGGTAAATGCATATGTGTGTGTAAAACGTATTCACGATCGGCAACACATGCGAACGGTACCCATTGAAAAATCCATTCATCGATCCGTAAGCCACGCCCCCACCCCAGGCTTACACAGTCTAGCCGTCGCGCGGTTCGTGTTCGGTCACTCACGCGCAACTTAATAACATGTTAAAAATGAGTCGGCAATACGCGTACTCCAATGTGGAGTATTGGGCAATGGTGGATTTTTATGGGATGGCGCACAATAACCTGGAAGAGGCTAGACGACTTTATGCTCAGCCGGAACACCTGAACTCACTGCGCGCACGTGGAATCACCGACCCTCAAGTTCCCTTTACCTCCACCATCCTGCAGTGCGTACCTTAACAGTGAGTTTGGTGAGCAGTGGATAGGTCGTGGTGGCCCTGTGGCTTGGCCCGCAAGGAGCCCTGACTTAACACCACTGGATTTTTATTTGTGGTCCGAAATTAAAAGACTAGTTTATTTCGAGGAGCATACTACTCGAGATGAGTTAAGAAGTGCGATAGTGAAAAGTGACAGATACACATTAGGAAAATTAAAAGACAATGTGATTAAACGTGCCCGTTTGTGTATCGAGCAAAGTGGACTCCATTTTGCTCAGTTGCTTCGATACAGGGAAGTGTAAATTATTTAAAAAGTCTTTACCGTGCCTTCACCGTCTTGAAAACAAAAGGTGCCGATGCGTTAGATACCTACATAAACAAAAATAAAATATTTAGTATGAATTTGTGCCCGGTTGATGGCAATAAGCTCGCCCCTTATTACATGGGAATTAAACATAACTGGCGAAAAATGTGGGTGTACCATTAGGTACACCTCTGCCAAACCCTTCGGGGATAACAGGCATGATGTTATGTATACCGTTCTAACCAAAGGATCGGTCGCGCAAATAGGTACCTACGCGATAGATAAATTGGTACACAAATAAAAATACGAAAAGCGAATTTAGACTTTATTTCTTAACCGTAAACGGTGAAAATTATAAATTTTACCCAAACTAGGTACCTAAGTAAAATACGCAGTTTACTAAAATTATTCTGAGAAACCTATTGTCTCGTGTCCGACCTGACTGTTACAAAGATGCACAACCGAATTACACGGTTCACTTTATTAAAATAAGGTCTTAATTCCAACCTAATACCTCCAATACCTAATAATACATCCAACTAATAATTAACTCTATTCGACAGACGAAACGAGTCATTTTTCTGTGCGAATTGTCTGCGTTTGTAACAGCCGCCAGCATTACCGCAAAAAAAATGTTTTAGGCAGTATTATTTTATGAATCAGGTAGGTAGGTTGATTGGTCGACACTCGATTTAAGGCCTAATTCCCAAGCGTACTGTCGTCGTGTCGGAGTCTAGTTCAATAGGTACGAGTAGTAGTGATTTCGTGATGCGAGAGTGGTGAATTAAATGCCAATTAATTTCTCTTGTTAACAAAGGGATGTGATAGTGGTAAAAACCGTGCCGTGCTTCTGATACGAACGAGAAATGATGTAGGTAAATGAACCTACACCAACCTTAATCGGACCTGAAATGAAATACTACTTGCAGTCGGTTAATAAATTCGTCCGACGTCCATTGACCCGCTCAACTGACTCGCAGTTGAGCGGGTCAATGGACGTCGGACGAATTTACGCACAGCTGAGCCGCGCTACGTCATCATCGAGCGGACCGCGTACGTTATTGCGTTTATGAATGAAATAGTGGGAGCCCTACTAAGATTTAACTCGAATGACAGAAAAAATGTGATAAATTTCTAACTTCTATATTAGACGTCATAAAAAAAAAAGAATATGCCAATAGTAACTATTACTCGACTGGAGTTACTGTGTTTCGGTTCCAGAACGACCTAAAAGTATTCGTGTATAATTCTCTACGCTTCAGAAATAAAGAACATTATTTCTAACACCCAGATTTTCTTTTAGCAATGCTGGGTCTTGAATACTTAAACATAAAACGGTTTACGTGTTCTGTTAATGTTTTTATTCTAATCAGGCTTCTAAGGTTTTTTTAGACCGAATGAATAATTAAGATTTAGAGTAGCTGCATTTCCCATCAGAATATATAATTTAGAATTGTTTTAAAAGGAATATTAGGTGTCATATGCTAAACCTCGTTTCAAAAAAGTTGCACTAACTCGCAACGAAATGCAACTTTTTTTAAACGTACTTTGTTTTGCTCTAAATCAGACATGGACTTCAGGGTCTTCAAGTAGCAGTAGCCAATCTGACTGTAAATGTTTGTTGCTGTAACGGCTGTAAGAACACCCTCAACGAAGCCGACAGACACTTGCTGTTCCAGTCATTGCGATATTTTTTTTTTGTTAAGGACCATATCCGGGAGCGTAAATACAAAGGCGACTGCAACATAGACACGGGCTGTTCTGTAAACTATTACAAAAACGACTACACCACAGACATTTGTCAAGTATTTGTACTAACGAATGCGCCGAAATTAGATATTTGCCTTTGTAATTCCCATCGACACAATGTTTAATTTTTTTCGTTCCTTGCTAAAGAACATGAAAAATAACCACCTCTATTTTAAAAGTCTGTTAATAAAACGTAATTTTACTCCATCTTTTTTATTGCATTCTTCAAATAAAAATGATCATACTACTATAAAGATTACTGTACTGAAGTAGGATTCGGACGAACGAATAATGCTGCAAGTGATTCGCAACAAAATGCAACACAGACTATTGACTATGTTGCATCCTTTTCGTTGCCTTATACAAACAAATGCGTTAGCACTACAAGCCTCTGTATTACAGCTGGGTTCGGTCGCACTATTACTGCGTCAAGCCATACGCAAGATAATGCAGCAGAGACTATGGCTGTGTTGCAGCCGCCTTTGTATTTACGCTACCCGGGAACTTTCTTCCTTATTGTATCATATTTTATTATGAGTGTTGCTTTTTAGCTCTTCGTTGGTATCGATTTCTGGGTGACGCTAAACGCTGCGGTACCGTTCTGGAACATCTGGTTTTATCTTTATCGTATTTGAGAAATAATATGAGGAGATCGGTCAATCTTCAAGGTTAACCAGCGCTTGCCGGGCTCGGTCCATGGACGGGTGATCATCCATTACATAATGAGTTATCGCCGTGGCTCAGAAAGCACGTTAAGCCGTTGGTCCCGGCTGTCATTGGTTATAGATATTTGGCAGTCGTTACAGGTAGTCAATGACCCGAAAGTCTGACAACCAGTCTTATCAAGGGGTATTGTTATACCCAGTGCTAACTGAGTTGTGGAGGTCAGTAAAGCTAAAATACTGGTATTCAACTGCATTCGGTTAGACTGGAAGCCGAACTCAACATACTTGTGAAAAGGCTAAATGTAATTGATAAATATCTTCTTTTCATCCGTCTAAGCAGAACCGTCTGTTCCAAAATCCTAACAATCGTTAAGACTTTAGAGGAAGTTTCGAATCACTAACAACACGTGACGTTATTAGATCGACAAACCAAGTTCAAGTACAAGCAACTAAACTTAGTTCAGAATCACGCTATTACAGTGCGCAATCACGTCGTTTTGCCTTTTTACAACCAAATGCCGCAGTTATGTAAAACGCCTAGCCGTTTTTGCAGCGTCCGAATTAAAATTCTGACTGCGACATAGATGTAATGTTTTAAAAAAGGTATCTGTGTTGCTTGCTCGCCGTTTTTAATATCCTAAATGTAGCAAACGGCCACATTTGTAATGGTTACTGTGTACTGTAAAAATTTATGACATATTACTGAGTTGTAGTTTTATTTTATTTTACAACACATTTTATGAGCTGAAGTCAGGGAATTTTCTTCGCCAAAAGTACTACCAACTGTCGTAGTAGGTACTTTTACAGATTTCTACCATAAACACTCTGCCTGACCTTTCTGGGATTACTGGTGCGATGTTATATGCCTGATGTACATCTCTATCTTACCCCTCGAGGATTACTGGTGTGATTTTATATATCTGAGCGATACCTCGGATTAAGAGTGAGATGTTTTGTGCTTGAGGTAGGTACACCTCTATATGACCTTCCGATATTACGGGAGTGTGATGTTAAGTTATATTACCATCATCACCAGCCTAGCCTTTTCCCAACTATGTTGGGGTCGGCTTCCAGTATAACCGGATGCAGCTGAATACCAGTATTTGACATGGAGCGACTGCCTATCTGACCTGTACGATACCTTTTGGTAAGACTGGTTGTCCGACTTTCGGGCCACTGACAAAGGTCTACAAATGACAGCCGGGACCAACGGCTTAACATGTTTTCCGAGGCACGGAGGAAACTTGATATGTAATGGGCGGTCACCCATCCAAGGACCAACTTAGGCAAGCGCGGCGATCGACCCGAACGGCTGTTATTATTTAGCCACGAGCTCCTCGCACTTATTCCGATTATTCAGTCAATATAAATTCTTCGACTGTAGCGAAGTAAACCATGCGCAAAACGAAGTCCAGTTAACAATGGATAAAAATGGTTTAAATGCCATCTAGATATTTAAAGTCCACTTTTTCCTATTTTCCGTTTGAAAGATGAAACTATTTGAGCTTCTGTTCTAGTATAGCTATTTTTCCAGATGTCCAAATGTGTCAAATGGCCAATCACATACCGCCTGCTTACCATCAAACAGTAATAATGTGAGAACAGCGTCATAACACAACATAACGCCTGTAATCCCGGTTAGGCAGAGGTGTACCGAATAGTACACCAATAGCACGTTTCGCCAGTTATTTTAAGGTCCTAATAGGAGGTCTATTACCATCAACCGGGCACAAATCCAGCCTCCGTGGTTGCTACTGAGAAATCCCTAATGGAGAAACCCAAGTCAGCTGGAATAAGTACAATCTCTGCAGATGGGGTTTGATGGACGGGTCAGATCTCAAGTGCGTATGCGGCGTCTCCCCTCAGACAATGGCCTACCTTCCATCTTGAACCCTATCACCTGCGCACCTGTGAGCGGGGTTCGCGTGGCTGAGTTTTGGGCTAAACACATTTGAACTTTTTGCCATCGATACGCTACGAAGACTTTTTTTTTGACCCGACTCAGGACCTCATGCCCAGTAGTGGCGCTTACGGTTGTAAGCAACAAGACCAACGTGCAACAATTTTAGGATAAATTGGTAAGTAGGTGTTTATTGAGGAGGTGTAAACTTTTATTTCAAAGTTAGGTAAGTAACGTACACTTAATTATGCGCTAAAAGAGAAGGTGCGGAAAAAACTTTGCTATAATTTTCAGGCAAATTTCACAAATCCCACAGAAACTAACGAGACAAGAATATTCCTTGCCAAAAAACAACAGAAACGCCTCCGACGGAAAATGGCAATATACATAACAAAACAAGTGCGCCATTTGAGAAACTTCTGACACAAATATTGCTGAACGAAATATTCTTTCGCGAAGTTCAAAGAAATTAGGTATTCTGTGGAAACCGTGCGGGTTATTTGTACTCATGTGTTCGGGGCATTAACATTCAGAAAACAACGCCTTTCGCGTCTTGGCACAAAGTACCTACTGTTGTCTTTTAAAAGGACTACACCTATTTATCACCCTGTATACTTAGGGCGTGATCTATAACTGTTACTTAGATAGATAGAATACTCTTTATTATGTATACCATACAAATTTCAGGTATAAAATAAAAGACAATTTTACATAGGGTGACACAATGAAGAGAGCAGCGGTGGCCCAGTGGTGGCGGGCCTATCATACGAGCAGTAAGTCGTGGGTTCGAACCCACGCAGGCGCATTACTTTGTGTAATTTATTACATCACCACTGCTCTCAAAACGGTGAAGGAAAACATCGTAAGGAAACCGGCATGTCCTAGCTAGAACCAAAAATTAAAGACATGTGTCAACCAATCCATACCAACCCGCACTGGGCCCGCGTGGTGGATTATAGCCCATCCCCTCCCATAGAGATGAGACCTTTGCCCAGCAGTGGGAACATTATAGGCTGGTTATAACACAATGGACGGTCTAAAACGTGCTTGATTTCGTATTGTTCGTCTCTATCTTGCAATCACAATAAAAAGTAAGAATATTATTCAAATAATACTGATACAAAGTCATATTGAGACATAAAATTACACAAGATAATTCCTAAAATGCTCGCCTTTTACCACTTCCCAATAGTTTGGCTAGAAAGAATAGTGTCGGAAATAACTCCCCAGCAACACATCGCACTTGTAGTTAGACAGTTGTGCGAGAGTGCCTACGTGTTAAGTATCGTTTATAGATCTCGCCTCAGTACCTAACCACCTAAGCTTTAGGTACTTAGGTATTCATCTTAAATATTGAGGAAACATTACATTAAATTGAATATTCCATAGAATATAGTATTTACAGCTTAAAGATTAATTTGTAAAGGAGTTTTAGATGTGCTAAATAGATCTTTGAAGATAGAATTTCTGTTCAGTAAGAATTTTAATGTAAATATTCCTTATCAAAACCTGTGATCCATGAAACATAAATCTTAGAATTAGTAGTTTAATATCTCGAAATCTGTACCGTGTAGAATGGGTAGATTTTAAATAAATAGTTCAAAGATATATAAATCATTTATATCTCCGACCATTTAACAGCCAAATATAAAATGTTTTTCACATGCCTCGGGGTGGCTCTTATCGCAGGGTTTCAATTTCTATATATTCAATTTATTCCAAAAAAAGCTTGAATTATATTTGAAATTTTATCGCTCTATACAAGCCTGGTGCTAAAAATTCAATCTGACTCGAAAATCTCGTAAAATCTACGCGAGAAATAACTAGAGACCTTTTGGCATACAGGTTAAGCTCGTGAAAATATTTGCTAGAACATTTACAACATATTCGATATCTATTTTTATAGCATTTGTCTCGTTAGCCTAGGATTCACAAGAGCTACTACCAGTAGCGAAGGGTAATTTTTTTTAAGAGGTAACCCGGAGTACAAGTCTTTAATTTGATTTTATTATTTGTGTATGGAATACTGAAGCCGTTTTCAAAGGGAAACCGATAGGAATCGTGTTGTATGGAACCTTCGCCACTGGTTACTACTTTAAGTTTTTTTATTTTTTTTATACTGTGTGCACTTGTGGCATGTGCCAAATATTTTTTTTTTCTGTCTTTCTTTTTTTTCTACTAATGAGAAAGAGGTCTTGGATTCAATTCCCAGGTTGGTCAAAGTATCATTCGGTTTTTCCTCAGTAGCCAGCAGTCAGGGCGTGTGACAGGTTGATGGTTACACCACATACGCTCGCCCCCTGTTATAAGGAACTTACACATAATTGGCGAAGTATGGGTGTTCTATAAATATACGTCTACCTAACCCGTTTGCTTACCTGTAAGAAATAGTTACACTAGTCTATAACTCGGATGTATAGATGCCAGCACATCAAACTACCCGAAACTGTCAAATTTTCCCAATCGACGTTTTGACTTTGACTTTGACTTTGAATAAATAAATCACATAAAATAACCGTTCGGGAATGACAATTGCGATATAATGTTATTTCATTGCAAATTCTCGGTGAAGATAGCTCAAAGTCTTCCCATATTGTAACTCAAAATGCTCCCGTCATAGGAAATATAACATCGCAACATAGTTGTGAAGACTCAGTTATTCCAGTATTGTGCGACACGGTACAAAATCCTGGCTAACACTAAACCAGGTTTTATTATTAAACTTTTTTCTATTTCACAAGTTAAAACATTAAAACGAAAACTTCTATAATACCCCGAAAACAACTATTCCCCAGCAGGTGGCGCATCATTTATTCAGATCCGGGAATCTAATAAAACCTGCTGTCTTCCCGGTATTAACTTACCTTTATAAAGGTATAAATTGGTAAAATAGGTCTGTAAAGCTGTCAGGGACTCATTTCATCAGTTTATTCTTCCCAGCTGTCCCCGTAGGAATCCCCGAAGTGATCGTTTCAGTAGCACTTCATTCATTACGGCCACCCTCTTTTGTCTTTAACTTGTACGCTGATGTACAGAATATGGAAGCGATAAAGTTCGATGTTCTGTTGGAACGGTGCGCGGTCAGCTTGCAGTTGGAATATTAAATGAAGACAGAAGTTTTGGTAACTTAAATGGGTTTCCACATTATGAGTTAGCTTACAACTGTTCTTCTTGAGTCGATTCTAGACTGAAATATAACTTTTAAGGATGATTTCCACCAAACGGCTCGCATCGCATCGGATCGGAAAGAATACGAACGAATGCGGCGACAGCCGATCGCGTCCGACAGGATGATTGCTCCGTACCGTCGCTGTGCCTAGTCAAATAGTTTAATGCCTACCGTGTTGACATGTGACGACAGTCGAAAGGATCCGATCGGATACGACGAACGGTGAACGAAGCTGATCGCGTGTCGCAGCATACTTTCGGCTACAGTCGCGTGTCGCGGAAGACGCCTTTGGTCAAGCTGCAGTGCGCGGTCTGGTAATATATACTTTAAATACTGTGTACACGATTTAATATCGTTTAAATATTATAAAATCCAATCCGATGCGATGCGAGCCGTTTGGTGGAAATCAACCTTTACTATGCTTTTGCATGAGTTTTTATGAAAGAATATCAAATCGTGATACCATAAAAGATTTGTGTTTCATATATAGTTAAAGTTTTCAACCTTGAGTAAGTAAAACAAAGCACCATAAAGTCTTCTACATACATTTCAGCTACTTTTACAGGCAAGACATACAGTAAACCACTCGGAATCGCGACAGACGATCGTAAATTGCAATCATACATTGAAAACATATTTTATTATATTTTTATGAGTGCTTATTATTTTAAGCAGCGTAGACAAATACAAAAGAAATCTGAGGATTTGATGGCGGAGAATCGCTTCCAAACACAACCCACTGGAAAAAAAATCTTTGAAGGTTCAAAGATTTAAAAAAAAAACTACTTTTTTTTCTTTCAAAATTTTATATTTCTTAATTTTAAAATTATGTTATAGGTACCATTAAACTTATTATTTTGGCTAGCGTTTGCCCGCGGCTTTAATCGTTAGGAGGTCGAAAGTTATTCCATGAGAAGGTACTACCGAGATAAAACGTTTCCTATGTCAACCTACTAAACATCTAAATCCGTATAGATGAAAAAAAAAAAAAAAATTCCGTCGACTTGATAACCTCCTCTTTTTGGAAGTCGGTTAAAAAGTGTAGTTTAGTTAGTTTATAAAAAATACGCGCTTTGGACGTGGAGTTGTGGACACCAGCCCTTTATACAATACAATTCAAATGTTATAGGTTCGTGATAGGTATGTTCATTTACAATTCATTTTTACGTCAAATAAGTAAATCGTAAATAATTAATTTAGTGATAAAAATATTGTAACTCATCACATCACACGCTGGCAAGGTTAATGCTAACCTTTGGCTGCGTTTCCACCAGAGCTAAGCGAGGATGCGTAGCGAGGGATGTGTGTGAAACTAACAAATAACATCGCTTCTATTTCACAGCTTGAGGTATTCGAGCTATGTGATTGGTCAGTTCCACACACATCCCTCGCTACGCATCCTCGCTCGCTCATCTCTGGTGGAAACGTAGCCTTTAACTTGTGAAAGTGAAATAATAACACAACTTTAATCACGCCGTTTAATAAGCTCACTATCCGCTCTATGAAACGAATTTGTTTACCAAAATAATTAAATGCATCGTCCAATCAATAATTCTGGTTTGCAAATGTAATCAAATGGGTATCTGTACTCATGTATTACGTATGAATAGATTATGAATAAAATTATTATAATAATTAGTGGCTTTACTTTATAACCTAAACGTATATTACAGCTGAAACCGCCTCATATTATAGAAATTAATTGAAGTGGTTTTTGTACTTAGTTATTTATTTTTATTTATTTATTAAAACTTTATGTGCATAATGTACAAAGGCGGACTTAATGCCTTGGGCATTTTCTACCAGTCTACCTTAGTGTGATGCAGAGACAAAATAGTAGGTACAATACAGAAAATTTCCAAAAATAAAATATGTAAATGATATGATATAATATGTAATAAAGCAATTAATAATTCTGTCGGATTGTCAGGATTTATTTCGTGAGGCTTGTACATGATGTCGGCAGAAGATGGGTTTCGTGCAATCAAAACACACTTGGTGCGATACACTGTTTCTATTAAACTAACAAATTACGTGAAATTACAATTTAACACAAGGGGCACAATGAATCGAGTACAGTTTCAGGACGTCTCAATTCCGCAGATATCAGACATTGATGTCGTCTTCGCTACGATCTTAAAACAACGCGGCTCTCTAGAAGTACGCTGTTGTGTGGGTAGAATTGTAAGTTGATGTGATGTCGCCACTGGCGTACTTGAAATTCATTCCAAGTCCAGCCACACTATCCCTAGTGACTTTCTGAATTTCTTTTCCTTAAGACGACAATGACTTTTGTTTTTAGTGCATTCATTCTGAGGCAAGCCCTCTCGCTACGCTCATTCAGTCGGCCTATTAGACACTGGAGATCTCACATTGGCGATGCTATAAGAACCGTATCATCAGCGTATCTCAGATTGTTAATATTGCATCCATTGATTTTAATGCCGCACTTAAGATCACCTAAAGCCTCTGATATGATAGCATCCGAAATAAGGATAAAAATTGTAGCTGAGAGGATTTATGGTTAACGAACTTCGAAGCAATCGCAAATAGAATATGAAGCAGTTCATTGCATCACTACTAAACCTAAACTAATATAGGTACAACTCCTATCCTAGTTGTTTGTTTATTATAGCTGTTACTGTTAGCCTGTGTCATC
Source organism: Noctua janthe (assembly GCA_910589295.1). Classification (NCBI taxonomy): domain Eukaryota; kingdom Metazoa; phylum Arthropoda; class Insecta; order Lepidoptera; family Noctuidae; genus Noctua; species Noctua janthe. The sequence goes on along the minus strand of OU342563.1, from coordinate 12,151,757 downwards.
CCACTGCTGGACAAAGGCATATTATAAAACATATTATTCGTTTATTTATTTTTCTAACATACTAATTACATTTTAAAATATTTTAATCAAAAAAAATTAGATAATAAACATTTAAAATATAAAAATAGTAGCCCACTGGTATCGGGAACAGGGTCCAAGCTGCCGGCAGTCAGGACTCCAGAGAGAGGAAAATCTAACAATACGCGCCGTGTCCAGGAGTACCGCTTTCTGAATCAAGCCCTTGATCCAGCTGTCTAACGAGAGCCTCCTCAGGCATTTGTCGAGGCTCTTGACAATTAAGCCATTGGCTGAAACGACTATCGGCACAATGATCGCTGAGCTCACACCCCATATGTCAACAACCTCGCGAGCCAAGTCAAGATACTTGATTTCACACATATTAAACTTATACCGTCGCGGGCATGCATATTTCATGGCGCTTGCAACAGCGCCGAAATATTGGGAGCTCAAAATAATGAACAATCGCGGAAGGTATCCCGTAAGTGACAGTATAAGTATAGTTGTAAACCGTGAAAGCTTCAAACAGTCTTCACACATATTATTATTATTGATACAGTTTAAAACAAAATTATAAAAACGGAAAAAAAATCGATTTCTGCTGAACATTATCCACCCCTCTCTCCACAAAAAAAGTAAGTGGTCTTCCAGTCACCCGAAGATCATTAATAAAAGTATCCTTCCATGGCGAGGACTAAATCCTCATCAATCTTGGCACTGAGCTAGATATGAGCGGATCCTAAACCCAGGATACGTTATCGAGTACTTCCAGGAGACTAATAGTTGAAACTTAGTCGGGCAACGCGGATATAGACTGTCAGGGTCTTCATTACTCATCATAGGATTTATATCCTGAAACTATCTGTTATTTAAAGGACTACTAAGGGGAGTATTCGCACATTTCTAGTATTCTGGCTAACCCAGTCGATTTACGCAATAACGAGCGACAACTTTCCTTTTGTTGTAAATAATGTCGTCACCATCATCTGATTAGCCTTTTCCCAAATATGGGTGCAGCTGAATACCAGTATTTTACATGGGATTGCGTACCCGACCTCCACACCTCAGTTAGTGCTAGGTTATACGATACGCCTTAGTAAGACCGTTTGTGAGACTTTTGAGCCACTAACTACCTGTAACGACTGTCGAAGGACTAAAAATTACAGCCGGGACCAACAGCATAACGTGCTTTCCGAGGCACGGAGGAAACTCGGAATGTAATGGGTGGGTACCCGTCCACGGACCAACCTAGGCAAGCGCGGCTTAGCCTCAAAATCAACCCGAGCGGCTGTTATGATTTAGACACGAGCTTCTCTTCAAATTATTTCATCTCCACTCCTCTCAAGATATCGAAGCAAAACAAGTAATACTAAAAAAAAAAAAACGAGTCCAGGCGTTCTCACAGAGAGAACTGTGCTGTGCTGTCCCAGCTGTGGGCACGGTATAGGCTAATTGTGTGCTGTTATGTAATCTACATTCTTTTTTGTTGGCCGGAACTGTCCCACTCCTGGGCAAAGCCTTGCCCACTCCTTCCACTTTTCTCGAAGTTTCGCCTCTTTTCGCCAATTAACAGAAGAGAGAACAGATTAGAGTACAATTAAAATCAACTATCTACTCAAGGAAAACGCAGATATATTTTATAAGGGTTATTATAAGATAATAATTAATTCTTATTATAGTACAAATCTTGCCAGAGATTAACCTTTAGCCTCCGCTCAATAACCCAATTTTTTTGGCAAGCGCGAGACGTCACCTAAGTAGGTAATAGTTAACTTTCTCATTAGATTATCTGAAAAGTATTCAGGATTTATCCTGTTGTAATAATAAGGGTACAACATTAATAATATAGCTCGGGTCGATCTTTAGGTTAAGCCGTGCTTGCCTAGGTTGGTCTGTGGATGGGTGACCACCCGTTACATACCGAGTTTCCTCCGTGCCTCGGAAAGCACGTTAAGCCGTTGGTCCCGGCTGTCATCTGTAGATCTTTGACAGTCGTTACAGGTAGTCAGTGGCCCAAAAAGTCTGACAACCAGTCTTACCAAGGGGTATCGTATTACCCAGTACCCAGTTAGGGTTGTGGAGGTCAGATAGACAGTCGCTACATGTAAAATACTGGTATTCAGCTGCATCCGGTTAGACTGGAAGCCGACCCCGACATAGTTGGGAAAAGGCTAGGCAGATGATGAACATTTATAATAGATTTTTAATATTTTATACGCAAACCCTGCGTAGGGAACATAGCTGTTTTTGACATGGAAAGAAAAATTCGAGTTCGAGCAGGGTCACCGTAAGACGTTATTAATGGAACGAAAATTTCGAGATCTGTGAGCGGGGTGCGATGGTCTAGTTGGTTAAGACATCCGGTGTACTGAATCGGAAGGTCGCAGGTTCAAACCCTGCTCGCACTCGAATTTTTCTTTCCATGTCAAAAACATTTATAATAGATTATTGTAATATAGCATTATTTTTATAATATGTAATCTTTAACATAACCTACATTAATAAACATCACGGTGTTGTTGGATTAACTGAAAACCTTGAACAGGGTCATTGTACAGTCGCCTGCGCATCAAGTTACTACAAACTGTCAAATTTTCTCATTCGATTTTGAACTAAACCGTCAACATTTTATGGTTTAAAATCATTTGGAGAAAGACAGTTTGTGGTAACTTTTTGCTAGCGACTATACTCATCATTATGAAAAACTTGTCAGTTTTTTACACCTTGTGAGTCACAAAATGGCAATGTTCTCATTCTGTCATATTTTTGACAGACAGCGTTCCAATTCAAATAAAATCCTAAATTATTCAATTGTCAATCATCCTAAACTCAGGTTTCTAACGATCGATTTTATTTTTAACCAGTGACGACTTTCATGGTATTTAGCTTAGTGGTAGGTTTATTTTGTAATTTAATAGTTGTACCTAGAAATAAATAAATCGATCATGACTTGGCATACCGAAAAAGGGTGTTCATTCATTCGCGAACAGTGAATTTAATGATCCGTTGTGAACTATAAAAAGAAAAAGCTGTTCAGTCATCGCCAGAAGTAAAGCCTTTAGGCCAAATCCTACCTATGCACTACAGTATTACAACGCATTTTTGACTGCGTCGTAACACAACGCAACGCATTTGAGTGTGCGTCGCAGAACAGTGCATCACAAAAATACGTGCGTTGCGACGCAACAAAATTAGCGTTGCGCTTTTCTTCTACGCTACTCGATGTCTATTCTTCACATGAATTTATTCAAGTGTAGTTCCAGAATTTGCTTCTTGCGTTATAGCTACTAGCTTTTGCTCGCGGCTACGCTCCCGTTATGTACGGTAATTTGCCCACAGGAACGTGTTAAATGTGCCTATAGCACTTGGGGATAATGTGGCTTCGTGTTAGTAAAAGAATTTTCGGAATCGGATCAGTAGTTCCGGAGATAACCACCTACATACAAACTGATAAACTAACAAACTTACAAACAAATTTTACCTTTTTATAATATTAGTATAGAAGTACACAACAGCGAACGAAATACCTATAGTACCTAATTTATAAGTGTGCTACGTCAAAACGCAATCTTGGCCGTTTAAAACTTTTTAAATGACGCATTCGATTTGAGCGTTACAAAACCGATATCGCAATGCTTTCACGTTTGTCAGCCCTTTTATAGTACCTTTTTGTTTTTTTTTTCATGCCCTGTGGCGCATGACATCATAATTGATGAACGATACACTTGACCGAGAGCTACTCGTGAAAATTGACCGATTTTTAATTGGTTTCGCTTACCGCTTTTTCTTAACACTGTGATCGTTTATTCTTTTTATATTTCTTTAAAAAGAGGCTGTAATCGTGAATACTCGTGATTTATCCGAGGGTCAAACACGAAGTAAACGTAACGTTAATTTGAAAACTGAAAAAACTCTCGTCTTGCACGTAATATTTACTTAGTTTTAAGACGTTATTCACATCTACGAGTGACACAGGATTCTTATTGTGATTTTCTGTAATTTTATAAAAAGATAAACTTGTGTTATTCTCGAAATTAAACAATATTTTACTGATAGTACGCTTCTACATTTCCGATACTTATTTCTTGGATGCGGTCGAAGTTGCGGGAAAAAGCTAGTCGCAAATAAATACCAAAATCCTATAGGTCACTTATTTTATAAGTTTCATGCCCCTGGCTGGAGGACCTTACTCTCAAGGCATCCACAGAATAGTCCGGTTAAGCAGAACCCAGCCTCATAGGTACGAGATGCCATGCAGAAAAAAAAAGGTTTTAGATTAAAATGCTTTCGAATTTACGTTACATTTTCGTCATGCGCTCGTGTTCGCTTTCTGTTGTTGTCGGAAATACAAGCGTTAAACTAAAATGTAGTAACATTTTAACTAAGGTTGTAACTATCAGATGAATCTGTTGTTCCGCGAGGCTGTCAAAACAACGTGAATCCGTGCCTGGCATGTATAACGGCGGATTATAAGTTTCATATTTGTTGTGTCGAGTTTCTAGACCGTATGTGTAGCGAAACTAACTTAGGTTTAGATCAAATTGTCTTTCACTTGCCAAAATGCTATCTGGCTGTGCTATTATCTAGCTCAGGGGTGTCCAACATAATTTTATGAACGGCCAAGTTTAGTATTTTTGTAACTGTGACCACTAAATTGAAATAAAACAAGCTTTGCCTGACTAGACTGCAATTATGTGGTCTGCAGTCGCGGGTAGGTGAGGTGGGGCGGGTAGGTGAGGTGGGGCGGGTAGGTAAATAGGTATGGCCCGAGAATAACTGACTTGGGGACATTTTTGAGAATTTCACGCAATATTTATTTGTCGGATATGTCAGGATTTACTCCGTTAGGCTTGTACATCATGTGGGCAGCAGATGGGTTGGCAGCAGATGGGTTGGCAGCGGATGGCAAAAACACACTGGGTGCGATACACTGTTTCGAGCAAAACTAACGAATTACTTGAGATTAGGACTTGACACAATAACACGGGGCACAATGAATCGGGTACAGTTCCAAGACGTCTCAACTCCGCTGCGATCAGACATAGACTGTCGCCCTCGCCTCGAGCTGAACATCAGGGCTCTGTAGAAGCACGCTGTGGTGTGGGTAAACTCGCAAGTAGGTCGCGTGATGTCACCACCGACTTACTTGCGATTAATTGTATGTTCATACTAACGACCGGATCCGACATATTGATGTCCTGTAAAGATTTAAATAGCTCGCGGCACGGATAAAAGACCTATGCGGGCCGCTACTTGGCCTGGGGACCGTATGTTTGACAGGCCTGATCTAGCTGATTGCTGTTGCTTTATACTTCCGAGCCCAAGTCGGCCGGAGCAAAGATAATCTCTGCAGATGGGGGTTCATGGACGGTTCAGACCTCAAGTGCGTGTGCGGCGTCTCCCCACAAACAAAGGCCCACCTGCCATCTTGCCCCGCATGCCCTATCACCTGCGCTCTTGATGATTTATTTACTGCATCAGTGAGCGGGGTACGCGTGGCTGAGTTTTGGGCTAAACATATTTAAACCGTTTGCCATCGAAACGATAAGAAGAACATGCTTCCGAGCCTAGGATATCGTACAGGAAACCTGGATTTATTAAAACGCTTTTATTAGCTTCTGTTAAAAAAAATCCTGGAAGTTAAAATTTACCTATTTCCCAGTTTTCGATTGAGCTGAAATTTTACAAACATATTTAGTTTGGACGATAATGCATGGTTAGCTAAGCAACGTCATTCTAAATCCAATATGGCGGACTAGTTATTTTTTATGTATTCCCATAAAATGAGTATCAAATGAAAGACTTTGCTCAGAAGAGAAAGAGAAATAATATTATCAATATCATACTTCTAAATGCGAAAGTTCCTAAGGATGTTTTCTTGTTACTCTTTCACATAAAAACTACTGAACGGATTTAGATAAAATTTGGCACTCAGATAGTTTAAAAAAGTTTTTTTTTCGGATGGGTAATCATCAAATGACACCTCCCGCTCTGGGCTGAGCGGAAGGGAGTGTCAGACTTGTACTGACTAAAACCCATCCATGTTCCTTCTTAGCCCTTTGTGTTCCAGGGCCACGGTATCTCTTTCGAACAGTACCGCAGCCCCGGTAAGCCTCGGCCCTTGCGGACCCCTTCCGGTTGTCTGACATCTCTTTGAGGCGCATGGTTATGGGTAGCAAAAGACTAAGAAAGAGGGTGGGCAGATTTGTTTGCAACTAATCATTTATTTACCATCCACCCGCAATCTCCAGTCATCCCGTGATCATGACGCTTGCAAAAGCTTCGAAATATCGGGAGCTCATAATAGTTGAAAATCACGGATGATATCCCGTAAGTGACAGTGTAAGTATAGTTATAAATCGTGAAAGCAATTATTAATCTTATAAAATATGAAACACTTTGAAACTGATTGTCACTTCCTTAAGCCCTCTGGTACTAAAGATGTGACGTCATAAGTCCCCTCGCACGATCATTATTACTAATCCTAAACTCAGTTCAACATTAAGTTCCGCGCTCCAGTTAATCAATCACGCGAATATAGTAATACCAGAAACCGCGACAAACACTAATCCTGTAATCCTATTGGCTAACAATATCCTAATTACAATCTACCGCTTCCAGTACGCATGAATCTACAACACCTGATTAGGGTGACAATGAGCCACACTGACAAGAGACAATTCCGGTTCCCGAACGATAAATAACTTCGCGTAAATTCGTTCACACTGCGTGGTTACTGCGCGCCGTGTCATTTATCGTCGAACGAAACTTATTGGATGTTTATTTTATTGCCATATTTGACATTATTTTGATTGTTATGTGATGTTGTGTAATAGAATGCGACATAACGGCAACTGTCACATTGTAACTTCAAGGCGTGGTAGACATAATTCACCAATAACTTGGCAACTCTCACATACTTACGAAGTCTCTCAATTTTAGTCGACCCAATCATCATTTATCGGGCACAGTTCCAACCCCGGGCGGCAACTAACTTTTTTGACACAAAGACCTAATTAGCCACACTTTAGTTGATAAATCCCGGACAATGGAAATAAAGATAGTTACAGTCAGCCCAATGAGGTGAACGACGAAATGCTAATTGGAACTGTTGTTACTATTTAATACGAATACCCAATTTAGGGCGATTGGTTATTATTTGAATAGGACTTTGCAGGTTGATTACTCTTTAACAAACGAATCCCAAAGGGTTTTGAAAGGGTTCGCGTTTAGTGTATTTACGCTTTTCTCTTTGCCGTTTATTTTGAATAGAAAATTAAATACTCTTCGGATGTTGTTCCAATAATATAAGTATCTAGTAACGGAGAGAGAAAAAAAAATGTGATTCCGTTTTATAATTGAATTCGAATTTCGAAGCCCGCGAACACTAACAACGCTTGGCACTTGATCACGTTCCCATTGCTTTTAAAAAGAGAAGCACTTTAATTAAATCTGACAGTTGACCATTTATAATCTTGCAATTTGTTCTAAGGAGGTTTTAATGTTAATCTACCTCTGGCCCTCAGCTCCGCTGTCTTTGAACAAGAATTATGCAACTACTAATGTAGCTACATTATGATGTAAGTATTCTAATTACTTATTAATGATTTACAACATACTTACATGGCACAAAATAAACTACTCATTTATTGATTATCCAATTAAAACAATGTTTTATAAAGAAAAACTCTAAACCAACACGGAAAAATCGCATTATAATCCAAGCTACCAAAGTTGTTAACAAGCCGAAAATCAGCTTTTTATTAGAGAGAATACATTAAAGATTACCTTGAAAAGCTATTAGCCAGTTATTTTTAATCTGTATCCCCTCGATATGCCCTTCACCTGGCACCATTTAAAATAACTCAATTAAATATACATTTATCAATATGAGAATCTTTAAACTAAAAGTAATAATATTTTTATCCACATATTTATAAATGGTGTCAAATGTCATTATTATAATTAATTCTTGGTAAAAGCAATAAAATATCTTTTAGAATTGAAGTAACAAACATCAAGAACTGAAAATAGAACCGAATTAGATTAAGCTTTATTTATACTAATGAGAATAATAAAATTACAAACTAATTGAAAACGGCTACTTTAGTCAGAATCTTTCTTCTTTTATATTTCGTGGATATCAAATTTATTTTAAAAAGAAAGTTAACAAAATTAAAACTTTCCTCGCCGTGAAAAGAAAATTGGATGAAAAAATTTAAAATTAACATAGGATATTTTCCTTTGCGGTAATAGCTTGTGGTTTCAGAGCCCTGGATTATTGTAACATTATATTTTCCTCAATTTTTGCAAGCTTTTAGAGGAGATATACTTACGTCTAAAAAAATCCTTTCAGGTCTTGAAGTGCTCATAGTGACTAAGAAGATGTACTTAAAAGACGACATATCTTGTGTGTGTTTTTAGAGCGTACATGAGCCCAATATTAAGCCCAGAAATATTAGCTCACTCAAACAGAAAACGTGACAAGTTCAAACACATAAATAACATTAGCGCTGAAGCTGACACAATAAAGACAATAAATATTCGCCAGATATTTGTGAATAACTTTTGGCCAAACACAATTCAAGTATATCACGAGGCCCTTGTTTCCGTACGATAGCATTATTTATGCCGCAGTCACTTTCCGGTATGCAAATAACTCACATAACTGACACGCCTGCGGACAGGTTTCCACCAGCCTACCCGAACACTCAGCTGGACCACAAATCTATTAAAATAATAGCCGTCTCATTCAATTCTCTAGTTCTCATCCTGTAATGACTCAGTTGAACAGGCCTCGCTTCAAAGCCGGACAGTCCGAAACCGACGGCGCAGTGAGACGCACGCGTGTCCCGCTGCGTGAATCCGAACGTGGTTTACGAAATTCGAACGCCGCGTTCTGAATTTAAATTAAAAACAGATAGAAAATCTTTTCAGTGCGCTATTTGATGTGTATTCAAACAATTAAGTTTGTAGTGAATGTGAATAAATTGGAAATAAAACTTGTTTTTATATATGAATGAATTTTGTGTCGATATTTTCATCATATTTTGAATAAACTGTGTGAATTATTGGTGTGGTTTACCTTGGTTCGTGTCAAATTTTTCAACAAACTACTTGTGAGTTATTTGATTTTTTTACGGCCGTTGATTAATATTATGCAGTGTAGTAATTATTATAATTATATCGATTTATGTTCGGAATATTTTATGAATTAAAATTTGTGTTTCGGAAGATTAATATTGCTTATGATAGTAGGAGCTTATTGATAGACGTATGATATTAATTAATTACGAAAATATTTACGAAATTGCTTGTGTTAGTTTGGGGGGAATAATAAATGATAAAGTTACAATTATTTGTTGTTATTTTCCTCAAACAAAAATACTATGTGTTATTGGAGCTAGAATTGGTGATTAAACGAACGTTTCCCGCGTTAAAGTTTATGGGGTGAATGCAACTGAAAGCTAAATTAATTGCATCCCCGAACATCCTGCTGATCTATGGACATTTACGCTGATCTAAATTATGGGTACGTTTATTAGGTAACCCACGTACAATCGGCGTACGAAAACATTAGCCGCTTTTGGAATTTATTTATTTATTTATTTAAAATTATGTAAATAACACCTTTACAGCTATAACGCCAATGCGATGTTACAACCACCAAGATACAATAACTTACATAAGCTAACAAAAATAAAATTAAAACACAATCAGAATACATATCAAAAAAGAAAACCACTATTAAAATACCTGCGATAGGAACACCTCTAAATATTTAATTAATTTTTTTTTTTTTTTTTATTTGGACTACAGAGGGTCTAACAGAAGGGGTATAGTCATATGAAACAAAAACAAAATTTCAATAACTACTCGACCCAAATGTCCCATACATTTAGGTCGAGTAGGTATTGAATTTTTTTATGGGACAGCTGATAATTTTTTTTACGATATTGGACCCAAGGAGAATGTTGTTCAGTTTGATGGTCTGCAGCACATCCTTTCATATGACTATACCCTTTCTGCAAATTCATCTCATACTTGCCAACTTGGACCCCTTGGTATTGTATTATCCAGTACTAACTGGGTTGTGGAGGTCTGATAGGCAGTCGCTTCATGTAATATACTGGTATACAGTTGCATCCGGCTAGACTGGAAGCCGACCCTTGGAAAAAGGCAGACGATAATGATGATGACTTGTCAACTGTCATAGTTACAAGTATCAATGACAGTTGTAAAATTTTCTTTTGTTGTACCTTCCTACCTAATTTATATTAGGTTGGTAGTTGTCTAAATCCCCAGTACCTTCTAAAACTAAGTTAGTTTACGCTCAAAGTTACAAAACACACACTGTTTATGTAGTAGAAATTCCGACATATTTGTAAGGTCGTAAATAATATTGTTGGGGCTACTATATTACTACACGTTAAAACCATTTTACACCCTTATCGATAAATATAAAGTACCTAGGTCAATTTTCTGTGTTAATTGTTCTTTTATTTATTTTACTGTCGTCGCGGTCGTTATGTATGAATTAATCATAGAAAAAAATATAATACGAATTATTTTATTTTCATTTTCTATACTAGACAATGACAAGGAGGAGCTCGTGGCTAAATAATAACAGCCGCTCGGGTCGATCTTTAGGTTAAGCCGTGCTTGCCTAGGTTGGTCTGTGGATGGGTGACCGCCCATTACATACCGAGTTTCCTCCGTGCCTCGGAAAGCACGTTAAGCCGTTGGTCCCGGCTGTCATCTGTAGATCTTTGACAGTCGTTACAGGTAGTCAGTGGCCCAAAAAGTCTGACAACCAGTCTTACCAAGGGGTATCGTATTACCCAGTACTAACTGGGTTGTGGAGATCAGATAGGCAGTCGCTCCAGGTAAAATACTGGTATTCAGCTGCATCCGGTTAGACTGGAAGCCGACCCCAATATAGTTGGGAAAAGGCTAGGCAGATGATGTTTCTATACTAGACAATCTTATCTTGCGTTTTCTAGACGATACATGTCAAACATGCTACGGTAAAGCAAATTTGTTAATTCTTTTCACTTTATAATAAATATGTCACGTATTTGAACTGTCATTTTTATTCAAACTGTCGAGTTGATATACCTGTATAGTAATATAATAAATGCAAAAGTAAGTTTGTTTGTTTGTTTGTTACCTTTTCACGCCTAAACCACTAAAACTGAACTGATCATCCTGAAAATTTGCATATACGTTGTCAGGTGTACAGAAACAGACCTTTCATCCCTAAAAAAAGTACTGTTTTCATGCGTTGACTGTACATTATAGTTAGGTATTGTTAAGTTCCACAGACATAGGTGTTATCTCCGTAGGCACAGAACTTGTAAGCATGACATTGAATTTCTCCGAGTTCCTAAAAGCTTTATTGTGTTAATACTAAACTTGAAGATTGAAATTATGTTCGTACTCATACTTAAGTATATGGAAGCGAGATAAGCTTGTTCTTTTGAAATACAAGCAGATTTTGATAACACAAAGATGAAATGATTTATTTACCAGATGGCAGGTGCAACAGAAATTCTCTAAAATATACACAGCAGTTAATAAAAAGTAATCTAAAAAATCAAACTAAGTAAGTAGGTACCTATTTTTTTTTCGGATGGGAAATAATTAAAATCTCCCGTTTTGGGCGTAGTGGAAGGGAGCGTCTGACTTGTATCAGATTTAAATATACCCAAGATAGACGGGAGAAGGCGACTGATCTTAATCCACTGCAAGAGCCAACTGGGTCCTGGTGTAGTGATTTTTGACGTAACACTTGTGGCAAGTATAAGTGTACCAAGTAGGTGTTACGACGCTTGTTTGCGACAATAAGTACATAACTCAAAAAATAAGAAATACAGGACCGCATTTTTTTAACTTTGACTAAAATTATTTTTATTGTGAGTACCAATTTTCTATTTGCATAGAAATCTTTTATCAAAAGATCCAAAGTTTATATAACGGATTTATTTACTTAATTTAATACTTACGTTCGTGAATTTTATATTCAACTACAAAGACGATCGTAAATTCAAAAGTTTTTAGACATATCATCCTTTTCGCAAACGAACGAGTCGTGTTACACTTGGCAACTAGTTATGTCATTTTACTTAAGGTGTCACTGAGACAGACATAAAATGACAGTTGGTATAGCCTCTCTAAAGTGTTTCAAATCTCGTTGAAGTTGACGTAACCCAATTTTCAATCATTCTTCCTTGAATACGCTGTCATTTATGAGGCTCACAGTTTTCGTCTGCACGTTCTATTTGAAAAAGCATACATTTATGACACATAGGCAGCATTTATGTGCTGCCTATGATCATCTGGTTAGCCATGAACCTATGTGAACGTTTGAATTCACTATAAATGCCTTGGTGTTACATAAATTTACATTTCGGTGGCGTATCTTGTTGTCCTAAAACACATTTTTATGTCAAGAATAGGGCCATTAAACAATATCTCTTTGTCAAATCTGAAATGATGGGGCCATCTAAATATTATATCAGTTTGACAGATCTCGAATAATCCGTCATTTAAAATCAAAGCGGCGGTTTTCCGCAAATTCAAGAATGGTTTTGATATGTTGTTTCAAGGTCAGCCACATGTCTGAGATTTCTTTGGTTTTGCAAGTATCTATATCAAATACGGAATAGAAGATATAACTTATGGTATCGTATATTTGGTGTCTGTTACACCTCTTTGTATCTATACCTATGTATATGCGACTGAAAATGCCTTAAAATTACATTGAAGGCAGACTCTAGGGAGTACCTACCTACGTCAGATTCAAAGTGCGTGGAATACGTATGTACTGATTTGTTGCGGTATGTATGCGTTATAAATAAATATTTAACATACATAACATAATATCACGCCTGTAATCCCCGAAGGGTTAGATAGAGGTGTACCCAATAACCCAATAGTACAGCACATTCCGCCAGAAAAACCCAGTAACAGTTTGCCCGACCCGGGAATCGAACCCAGGACATCATATTCAGCAGTCGCGCTTGCCACCACTCGACCAAGGAGGTAGTCAATGATTATTTCTGCAACATAATATTATAACATCAAACCTGTGTTCTCTGAACTTCAGAAAATTCAGGGTAACTAACCTTACCTAAAGTAACACCTCAGGGTCTGGAGGGTTAGTCAGAGGTGTACCAATAATACTACAGTCACACTTTTACGTTTAAAATTCCTTCGTCTGCGCACGCCTTTACAACGCCTTGTATGTGAGAAAAAGTATGAAATGTATACTTAAATAAAATATAAGGAGCTTGCCCTGAAGCTAACGTTTATACTTTGATGACCAACCTTAGGGGATTCAAACCCTTATAAATAAAATAAAAACAAAAGCAACGCGCTTTGTTTTTGTTTCTTTGACGCTTGAAAGAAAACAGTTGCTGATACGCTGAAAAATATCCCAGAAAAAAACAATTGATAAATATACTGGGTGTAAAAGAAAGGCTATAGTCATATGAAAGGATATGCTGCAGACCATCAAACTGAACAACTTTCTCTATGGGTTCAATATCTAATATATCTAATATATCTAATATCGAAAAAATTATCAGCTGTCCCATACATTTGGGTCGAGTAGGTATTGAAATTTTGTATGGGACAGCTGATAATTTTTTCGCATTTACGATAATGGACCCAAGGATACATTACAGAATAATGATTTCCTTGGTAGGTTTAGGTTTAAGGGCTTAGGAGGATGCGCATGCGCAGATGTAGCTACCTTCTGTCTACTGATAATCATTTTGACCTGGAAGTCTTTAATTAGACTCCGGACACAGGTTGGCCGAATCAAGGAAAACTTACGCAGGTCGAGATTGTGATGATTCTGTCCTGGAGACTAAACGTGGTGTTGTTCCACAAACGATGGGTCACTTGATAACGTGTCTTGCCTGCTGTTTGCACGTTACAATTTGACAAGAGGAGATCATTTTGAGAGCCAAGCATTGTGATTATTCTAGCAATGTCCTTTACACCTCTTTCTTTTTTTAACAATAGGACTCAATGAGAACCAAAGTTCAGCATTGTACATCCGCAGAAAAAAATTACGAAAATAATTTCACTTTGAGTAAAATAAATGAAAATACATAGCCATCCGTCCGTATTTGAACAAATGGCTGAGATTTTCACCATTTCAAGATAAAGTTTTATCTTTTATTCAGAGGGGCGTTATCTCGCTCCTGCTATGCCTCCATTCAGTCAGACTATGACCCACAGACTGGCGACCAACTTTAAATTTTCCACTTTATTATTTTTATCAAACTCCCGAGTCTTTATTTTATATATTTTCCCCAGAGACCGGGTGAGGTTAATTACTTAGGTACTTTTTGTGTGGACCTCTGACTTTCATTTGATTTTAGGTCATTTTATTAATGAGTCAGACTTGCATTTTTGTATACAGTTGAAAGCTTTTCTGGTTACGGACGCTGTTTTTAATTTTCATTACGGTCTTGCTTATCTACCGTAGTGCTGTTCCATAGATTTTGAATAATTTTATACGGTTTTATGCTACGGTAGATTTTAATATTGAAAGCCGTTAATAGTATTGGGCGAACATTTTCATATTCTCTCGATATTCAGATAGGGGTGAGATTTAGGGGTGTATTACTTTCTCGCGAGGTCGGGGGTTGGGGTAAAAAGTCGGATGTATCAGCTGCCGCTTCCCTCGCTGTCGTAAAACAATTGCTGGAATTGGGTCACTGTCTGAAGGCAATGGCCTATTGTCGCTGCAGTTATGCATAATTTGTTGTCTTTGAGGCTTGTGATTGTATGGCCGACTAGATTGGTATTGATCTCCAATATTATATATTTATTTATATTATATTATAAATATAAGAGTTGAGTTTGTAATATCTTGATTCGATATAGTCATAACTTTAGTACAGTGTGCATACAACAAAGTGTGATGTGACAGATCATTGTTTATTTCTGTATAAAAAATAATCAAATCAACAAACATAGTAGTTGGATTTTTTCACGCAAAAACTACCTTTCAACCTGGGACGCAACGTCGAAAAAAATTCAAAGTGTTCAATTGACTAATATCACGCGTATTTTCAGTAATACAAACATGTCGCCAGTACGAACTGGCTATTCAAACAGACGGAGTTTCTGATTCAAAACTACTAACTGGGAAATGCTGTGAATATCCTCTCAGCGAGTGGATATTGCGTCTATTCACAACTGACTTTTACAAAAACGGACCAAAAATTGAGTTCGTGGCTGAAAAATGTACCGAAGTGACATTTAAAAATTGTTCTGCCGCGCAGAACCTGTATCCAATTTTCCTTGACAACAACTTAGAAAAAACCACTCAGATATTCTCCAAGCGTTAAAATCAACACGTAGACCCAATTCGTCATTTTGTAACGTGACATAAAACATTATGCGTACCCTGAATTTTTGTAAGTAAAGAATGTTAACTGATAACTATCTAAAGTAATCCAAGTACTATGAACCCCATAATTACCGTGCCATTAATGGCCACGTGTAAGAATATACCTACGGTACAGTCAGTCGTTCATACATTACGTAAGTTTAATGTTGTCGCCAGTTGATTAGCTAGAAACTCGCCGCCGGAATAAATTATTCAATACAAATCGCTCTGTGCACCTAATTAACTAATTAAGGACAAAAGCTGGGACACAATGAACTGAAACTATGCGTATAAAACATTAATGTGCGTCCGTCCTTTGAGTTCGTTAGTTATAGTTAGTAGTTATGTACTCTTGCAGAATGAAAAGGTTAGACAATTTTCTAAAACATTCATTTCGTGGCACATGTCGCCTTTACGAACTGTCATTAATTTATAATGTTGCCAGTAGGTGGGGATACGTAATTAGAAAAATAATTAATGTGATACACGGTGTAAGTCAAAATTGAAAACTCTAAAACCTTTTGACAAGTTGGAAAACCTGTTCAGGTGGAGATTCATAGATGACTCTGCCCTGCAGTGTAAATATGGTGTTGCCCCACAAACGATGAGACACTTGGTGTCGTGTCCTGCCCATCCTGTTGCTTGCACATCAGAGGGCAGCTCCTGTGACGACGAGTGCGGCGACAAGTTTGGCACTTTAAGTAGCATCCATCAGCATGGATGCTACTGAAACTGCCAAACTCGTCGCCAAATTTTGGGCTAACTCAATTTAAATTGTCATCGGCACTCCAAGAAGCAGACCTTATGTGACACTAGTATTTCCACTAGTATTTGCGGGGATAATGTAGCTTCTTATTACAGAAAGAAATTTCGGAATCGGATCAATCGTTCTGAAGATAACCCCCCGCATCCAAACATACAAACTTGACCTCTTCATAATTAAATCCTTTTCATTACTCGACTACTCATGCCTGGCGCTAACATACTTGGAAATAACACCAAAAGTTTCAATAATATACTGTGAAACTAAAAGGTGTAAAAATACCAGGAAGTGTTATTTACAGTAAGTACTTAAGGCTCGGTTCGTAACTGTTTCATGAGCAAAATTAAATTTGGAATATTCCAATCTCAGTACGTGGTTTCAACGATTTTCAGAAATGAATGCTTATTGAATTCATCAATATATTTTATGAATAAATCGCTTACGAATACCAGTCATTGTGTCTTATGAATGTTAAAAAATATATTGAGACATAAATGAAATACATTACTTTTCAGTTATTTTGCGTGAATGAAATTCAATTATATAATTTGAAAAGCTGTCATTGAAGATTTTTTATTGAAATGTTTAACTATACAACATCAGTTTTAGTATATGCGAAACCTGAAATATGTGTCTAGTATTTTTATGTAAAGAATCTATGTACAAAATTTCAAAACTCATGAAAAATCATCAAGTTATAAACTTGTTCTGTTACCTGGTTGTCGGCACAAAAACGTGGTCACCACGGGGCGCGCCCGCGCGCGCGCCTCCAGCGTCGTCTTGAGCTCATTGATAATAATAATTTGGCAGTAGGTACCTAAATAATTGCGATAGGTACCTAATATCGCACGGTTCCCAACTTATAACTTTTTTTAAATATTTTTGGGGCAAAATATAAAATAGTTTAAAATTATTGGAATCGATTCAGTTACTTATTCTGAACAAACTATATTCAAGTTTCGCATATACTAAAAATAATGTTGTATATTTATTAAGGCAGTGTCGACGTGGCACCCACCTTAACTAAGTCTGCATTTACGAGAATATGTTTTAAAAAGTTTTGAGTGTGGCGTGATGCATTATAATAGCCCTCCCTCTCTCCTCCTTGGCGTCTTAAGCTCAGTGCACATGCACAAGCACTGCACCAGCTCGGCTTTACCTCCCCGCATTTTTACTACCTGATCGCGATCAGAGGCGATGCCGTTACAATGCTATTTAAGTTTTGTGTGTGACCCGCACGCATTAGCAAGTAGAAACAGTAGAGATAGCAACTAAAACCGAATGTTTTATTCGACAAAGTTCCCGCTCGCGGTGCGAATACTCAGTGATCAACGATTTATGTATCCCTAGTATCTCTTTTGTTCGTTTACATAAACATAAAACCACGCCTGCAATCTCCGAAGGGTTCGGCAGAGGTGTATCTAATAGTACACCCACATTTCGCCAGTTACATTTAAATCCTATGTAATAGGCGGCGAGCCTGTTGCCATCAACTGGGCATAAATCCAGTCTCCGTGGCTGCTACTCAGAAATTTCGTGATGGAAAACCCAATAACACTTTGCTTGACCTGGGAATCGAACCCAGGACCTCATACACAGCAGTCGCGCTTGCGACCACTAGACCAAAGAGGCCGGTTGTTCGAGAAAATGGTCGATAGCTAGTCGTTTCTTCGTCAGGAAGTGGACAGAGGCCGAAGTGTGCATTACATTACGCAGTTTCATTGAATGAATGGCGAAGGACTCCAATTGCTAATGATCTGCTGGGAATTTGGGAAATGATTCGTTTTAGCAGGAATTGATTAATGGGATCTTTTTGGATTCCACTGCTCATACTTGTGCGTTGCAGTCTGGAGTCTTAAGCGCAGGCCACACCGCCAGCTGGCGGGCGGGCGAGCGACGCGAACGACGCCCTTTTCATACTACGTTCGTATCTTTCGATAGTTCGCGGTGTGAACCTAAGAATGAAAAGACGTGAAACGATGCGTCTTTCGCCCGCTCGCACGCCCGCCAGCTGGCGGTGTGGCCCGCGCTCTAGGGCCTGCGCAGACGAGGGACTTTTGTCTGTCGAATAGAAATGACCGTTCTTGATTCATTGGTTGTTTTTCATCTATTGGTTGACGTCCATTGGTTGTTGCAAATTGTTCGCTGACAAATTGTCCATCGCTTGCGCAGGCCCTTTTAGCAAGAATAGCAAACAGCTTTTTTTTTTCGCATGATGAATCATCAACAGACGCCTTCCACTCTGGGCGGAGTGGAAGGGAGTATCAGACTTGTACTGACTAAAACCTATCCATGTTCCTTCTTTGCCCTTTGTGATCAAGGGCCGCGGTATCTCTTTCGAACAGTCCCGCAGCCCCGATAGGCATCGGCCCTTGCGGACCCCTTCCTATGATAGCAAACAGCTCAATTTGAGACGTTGCTAATCCAATCCAGCGCTTATACGTATGCGTTCAGCTTTATACTTCTAACTAAAGTACTCGAAGGAGTTAAGTCCGCAGCGATCCCACTCAAAGTTTCCGATCAAGATCACAATGAGGCTACTTTATCTTTAGAACTTATATTGAAAATTTCTTCGTAATATTGCCTCGATTTAAAGCACTACTTAGGTCTTAGTAGGAAATATAAGATTATAAAGTATTTTCCTATAAAGGGTGCTTCGTTACTGGTAGGAGTTCCTCCCTGCTTGGTTCAGTCTTGTTCGATGAATCAAAACTGCGTCTTGATTTCAATAACGGAACAGGGCGCCGTAAATTGTAGAAACGATGTAGTATTGATTTGTTAAGGTTTCGCAGAGTGCTTATTGATTCCTTGTCGTCCAAAGTTTTTGTGGAAAAGTATCTTTAACATCATCAGAGTCAGGTTGTATCACCTTGGACTATGTACAAGCCTTCTCCTTTTGAGCCGTGCTACTCTGGTCATTGTTATTGCAAATCTCATTCAGGTTTTTCAAGCTGTCTTTTGTGGGTCACCCACCCTACCAGACAGCAGATACATCTGTTGGTATGACAACTCCTACCTTTTTTTTTTTTCGGATGGGAAATCATCAAATGACCCCCCCACTCTGGGCGGAGCGGAAGGGAGTGTCAGACTTGTACTGACTAAAACCCATCCATGTTCCTTCTTTGCCCTTTGTGTTCCAGGGCCACGGTATCTCTTTCGAACAGTCCCGCAGCCCACTCCTACCTTCTATATGTGACCACTCTGTTAAAGAAAGAAAGAAAGAAAAATATTTATTTGTCACAAGGACAAAGAGGGTTAGAGTGTTAGGGTTCTGCTTTCCCTACATACGGCATGTGTAGCCTTGTAAGGCCGGGTTCACACAACGCGTAAAGCCGACCGATGGTTGTGAAAATGTGTGAAAAACAAAGGACTGTCAATCGCAAGCTCAAGTTGTTTTTTCATACATTTTATGCTGGGCGCTCAAGGAGGCGACTATACGCTTTGGTGCGATCGCGGCTTTACTTTTAGGTAACGCATTTTGTACGATGTGGATCATGGTGTGAGTGGGAACTTTTGTAAAATATGTAATTTAGAATGATGTAACCAAGGTTTTGTTAAAGTATTCTGATTTAAAAGAGTGTCCATGGAGTTTCTTGCCCGTTCTTCTCCATAGAAATCTACGTTAGGGAATGGGCAACTACAGTACTTTCACAGTTTTTGTGCCTTGTGACTGGAACTGTAGCTATATTTTACTGTTGTCTTTGTTTCGACAATTCAAAAGTGCCTGTAACTGGCCTACTTGAAATAAATGCTTTGATTTTGATTTTGATTTTAGTTTTTACATTTTAATCTCAGCCAGCACTTTACACTTAAAATCCCTAAATGTATTACAAGTATTCAGATAAAGTTATAAAAACACTTAAAAGTGGTGGTTACTGGGAATAATATTAATAAGTTGTGTCACTGTCAGCCATTGGTGGACAAAGAGAATACTGATGTTTTATGTCGCCGTCCACCAGGTGGTGGCCAACGGAAACATTAAAAAAAAAAAGGTTGTGTCTCTCTCCAACATCTGGTGGAAAAAAATGTGTCGCGTCCACCATTGGTCGACAAGCTGGTGGTGAACATCGGGAATCATCGGTGATTACGGCCTTACAAGTCTTACAGACTAACCATATATTTTAATTAAGAATCAACTAGGGCAACATTTTGCACAAATTATTAAATACTAGATGAGAGCCGTAAAACCTTATCGTTTACTATATCTAATACGATAGGTATTACCTCTCAATATACTCCCCTCACACACGTTTTACCTGTCACATGACAAATGACATTTACACGTCCAAAGAGTGAAGCCTCTACTTCGGTATATAATGTAATCCGTAACTTATTACATGCATGGCTATACAGCGTAATGTAATATCAAGGTCTACTTACATAAACATAATCTTTATGACGACATTACGGTTTATAAGGTGAGCAAATTATATTCGCCGGTACGTATTCTTCGTAATGACTGCGCCAATGAGTATTCAAACGAGATGTTATCTCAATTTGTCAAACTTTGGCATACGAATTTGGGATTGGAAAATGATTAGTTCCTTCGAGGATCGCAGGTGTAGGGAGTCTAGGGAGGGACCACTCTTATCGACGCACGCGCAAACAACTCAAGTCGATCAGAAAAAAACTATACTAACTAATGCCTATTGGCCTTGTTTTGTTCTATCTCCTGCTAATATGGAGGGAGGTGAAAATTATGTTTTGACAACTCCTCCCCTATTCTTTTCTGATATGTTACATTCCGGGATCCAAGACACTGTTTCTCTGGGACTTTAGTAAATAGAAAGCATATCATATCACCTTTATATAACTGGACAAATCTAAACTCCATTCTGAGAATTTTCTTTTGCCAATTGGCTACCAGGAATCCAATATTAATTAATTATCTGTCATATGAGTGGAAGGGAATTAGGTACTGATTTAAAGCAGTAATTAATATGTATTAATGTATTAGTAGAATAATTAACACAAGCAAACATGGTGTCTGTTGATAGATTCTCCAAACATAAATTCAAAATTGGAAAATGGTCTGCGAATCCGAAAAGGTTTTCTTCGAAAACAAATGAGTTCGCTTTCGAATCGTGGGCGAGCATTTGAGTGAAGTTCAAAAATACACGCGCCAGTACTTGTACAAAAGTAATCCAAGTAGCTGGCATGTCATTGAGCCATAATAACTTCTGATTGGTGAATGTTACACGAGCATGCCTTTAACTCGCAAGTTTTGTACAAGTTACTGGCTTTAGAAGTGCCTCATTTAACGGATGTAACAACATTCTTAACAAAGCCGAGAGACACTTGTTCTTCCCATAGTTGCCATATTTTTTTTTTAGTCTAAACCATACCTGGAAACCTTCTAGTTTTGGAGATATTGAAAGTCAAAGTACCAACTTTATCACAATGTTTTGAGTCCTACTGTAAACCGTGATTTTTCACACAAAAAAGTAATAATTTTTGTGTAGTGATAGTGTGATGTACAGAATGCTTGGTTGACGGCTTCGTGAAGGGTCCGTTTACACTGTACCGATCAGGCCAAACAAATGTGTAGCAAATTTTAAATATGTTTTTTACGCAAACCCTGCGTAGGGAATTACAGCTTTTTTTTTGTCACCGTAAGACGTTATTAATGGAATGAAAAATTTCGAGAGCTGTGAGCAGGGTGCGATGGTCTAATTGGTTAAGACGTCCGGTGTACAGAAATCGGAAGGTCGCAGGTTCAAACGCTGCTCGCACTCGAATTTTTCTTTCCATATCAAAAAAATGTGTAACAAGCCTTACTGAATAAGACTGCTGACCTACTAGGTCTAATGAACG
Source organism: Noctua janthe (assembly GCA_910589295.1). Classification (NCBI taxonomy): domain Eukaryota; kingdom Metazoa; phylum Arthropoda; class Insecta; order Lepidoptera; family Noctuidae; genus Noctua; species Noctua janthe. Next base: position 12,129,753 of record OU342563.1, on the reverse strand, counting down.
ATGTTACAACTAATAGGTTGTCACAAGATACTGCGGCCGTGGTTTGTGGTCAACTAGTTTCTGCTGTGCCTAGTTATACAAGCGGTTTAATTGTCATATCACTCACGATCTAATACATCTCTTATTACTTTTGACAGCTTAATTGAGATTTGAAACCTCAGAGATTAAGATTACAAATAATACTATTTTAAATGTTTTGTCATTTGTAATATCTTTTTCAATTTAAGAGGGGACAGGGCCTGCGAGGAATTTGAAAAATATGTATTTGAAGAAACTATTGCCGTCACGCTTCGTCAAGCCTGCCACCGTAGAGTGCGATAGGGAAATTTTTTCTTTCTTTTTGCCTCCCACTCCTCCCACCGATGACCTGGTAAAGGTTGCAGGGATCCGCTGGATGCGAGACCAGTCAATGTGGTGACACTTGGGGGAGGTCATTCGGCTGAAATGATGATGATGATGAAGATATTTTCTTTACTTATTAGTTGCTAAAAAAAGGAAATGACAGGGACGTGTCTACAGTGGACGTTGATATAAAAAAAAAGATTCGAAAAAAGATTGCTCTAGAGGTATTATTCAAGAAGAAAAAAGGGTAATATAAAACGTTGATTTCGTAAAAATTTGTATGGAGAATCTAAGGCCATGTCCACTCTTAATGCATGTGCAATTGTGGATACATGAACGGAATTTTAACTGTTTGCTAATTCATTTCAAGTTGCAAAATAGTTAAACAGTTTACGAAGCATCATTCTGTGTTAATAGTTACCATTCCATTAGAGCACAATATTTTATATTTTTCCGATGGAATGTGGCTGAAAAACTTGTTTAGTTTGCCCTACATATCTTTTTGAATTAACACTTAAATGCGTTATGTATGATGCCAATTAGGAGTATGTATGTAGCCACGACGGCCAATCAAGCTATGCTAAACCAGTATATGTGCATCTCTATTTGTTTGGGAAATCTATACAAAGCGAGACCATGTTATACTGGAAATGTTTAACTTGATATGTCGCCCTGTGTACTGTTGTATTATATATTTATGATTGGTACCAATTACAAGTCTGGTTTATAAAATGAAATAAATGCTTGCTCTATAAATATTGAGCAAACATTTATGTCATTTTATAAATGTTTTTTTTTTTTTAATATAACCTATTACCTGTTACTCAAGGTTTCATGTAGCATTCTAGTGTAGTGTAGTTTTTGAGTTTTTTCGTTACAAACATACAAAATTACAAATCTTTCCTCTTTATTAATTATTTGTTTAAATAGATACTTGCCGCACTTACAGTTTGCACCAAAGCGTGCAGCAAGCCAACAGCATAAAATACTAACTAAACTACTACTACAAAACAATTGTATGCAATAATATTCGTGTTAAGTTGTGTTTGTGTGTGTGTTTTGTTATGTTATGTTGTGTTGTGTGTGTGTTTTAGTGTTTATAATATTAGTGTATAGAGTAGAGATACAAATAAAGCCACCTAGATGGTCTAGAAAAGTGACAATCACTTTGAAAACTATTCGTATTTCTAGACTGACTTTAAATAGTATTTACATAAGCTTGTAGGCATTTGCATGTTTGCATATGCAAAAATATAAACACTACTTTTATAGCCTGTATTTCACCCTGTATATTTCGTGAAAATAAACGCAAATTCTAATAATAAATAGCATTTTCATTGTGCATATTTTGTGTATATTTCGCCCTTTTTAGGGTTCCGTACCCGAAGGGTAAGCAGCGGGTACCGTCGTACGTACGTCCGTCCATCCGTCCGTCCGTCCATCTGTCTGTCAGCGGGCTGTATCTCATGATCCGTAATAAGTAGACAGTAGAAATTTTCACAGAACTTGTATTTCTATTGCCGCTATAACACCAAATAATAAATTAAAAATTGAAAGGGGAGCCCCCTTTCAATTTTTAACTAACTACCAACGACCGAACCTTGGCCGGTTTTTTTAGTGCATATTTGCATAGATAGTTTGGCATTTACATAGTGCATATATAAATAGCTAAAGACTCAAAATCAGAATATACAATTTCATATTCCAAAATACAAGATGGTGGATTTGCATCTCTGCCGTCTGTCTTCGAACTCTTATAAGACGAGAACTGCGATCAAAAATGTATTAAGGAATCGACACGGTTATAGCAAAGTGTAATCCTTGGAGAATGAGGCGACCTGCACCTCGCCACTTGAGAGATGGTACAGAGCAAGAAGACATATCTTATACTTAGTGAAATTTGAAAGCGATTTTCATTGATAGCAGTTGAAATTATGTGATTTTGTTAATGAATTAATCTAAATACGTAGTAGAAAAGTTCGTGGTAATCTATATTAATAAAAAAAAACCTAGCCTAGCCTTTATTCCCTATAATATACAATTCTATATTTTCAAAAACTTAAACTATTAAGGGGTCATCCATCTTTGGATGAAGGCTTCCTCCATCTGTTTCCATTTATGCCTTGGGCTATTCTGGTCCACTCTATACCTGCCAGGGCGACGATGAAGTCTCGCCACCGTTGCAATGATCTGCCGCGGCGTCTTTTTCCGTGTCGTGGATACCATTGCAGGACTTGTTTGCTCTCGTCTGTGGTCCTCGCGATGTGGCCTGCCCAATTCCACTTCAGTTTCTGGGCCATATACAAAGCATAAGTGTCAAAGCAGAGTAATCTATATTAGTTATAATCAATTGCCACAATGTATGACGGAGCATCACTTGAGGACGGCTCGACCGATTTGGCTGTTTTTTTGTTGTGTTCGTAATTGTCAAGACAAGGATAGTATGAAAGAAAATTTTGATATTCCATTAGAAATTCATTGGCTTGTTTGAAATCCGTTGATGCCAAACACAGCACCGCTCGACCGCGCGGACGAGCGGTGTCGTATGAGAATCGCCTAAAGCATGCGGGTTTCCCCACGATAATTCTCTCACTGCTGACGGCTTCGATATCTTAATCCTGTAGAAACATAAAATACAACTTCACTCTCCACACCTGTAGTCGAATTTTTGGTTCTAGACAAAGACATTCAATTATTTCGACGAAGAAAATCGTAATCCAAAACTTGTTACTACTTAGTAACAAGTCGTTCTGTCTAGTGTCATACGCCCGCTTGTCAGGTAGCATTCGTGTGTCAAAACTGAAAATGTTCGGGTTCAAAATTTTTGTGTGAAAATATTCCCAATGTTCGCTATATAAGTATTTTAAATCTCTTTGGTTCTAGGATTGTGTCGGTTACTTCACAAAGCTTTGCATTTGTTGAAACAATTGTGTTTAAAACGTCAGTCTACAAGTCAATTAATCAAAACCGCGCAATGCAATTGTCTCCGTAACGAAGCAAAACGAGTGACAATCAATCACTCAGTTGTTTCACGGCCAGCCTCTCCCACAGCCTCACAACATGCAGTACATCACCACAGCATAAATGTATCACCAGTCAATCCATACAACCGCGAACTCGCAGAATAATCGCGTCAATAATATAGCGCTCTGTAATATTGAATCTGTGGCGTCGATACATTGAATGCTGAATTTATCACAATACTTGATAATAACGACCGACGCGGATATTTAAATATTTTAACGACATTTGCGGGAATGTCCCACTGCAGGGAAATTGTAAAAGAATATTGATCACCTCTGTTGCTCTTTGTGTTTCGTCTATTTATGATTTCAGGGGGCCAAGGCTGCTGTTTTCAATGATTTGTTATGAAGACTATACCAAGAAAATGTCATTACCATTGTGGCAAAAATTCGTTTACTCCTAAATTCATAATATCGCTTCATAGTTTTTTTATTGGAATTTGGTAATACCTACTATACAAAATAATAAAGCAAGTTAAAAAAGCTTGTCAAAATACAATGAATGCACAATGACGTGTAAGTGATCAAAATAAAATATCAAAATAATAAGAGAAAATCCAACAATCACGTCTAGACCAGACCACAGACCAATGCAATGACCTGTCAATAACAATAACGCCATTCAATTAAGAGACTAACAAAACTGTCAACAATAAAGGTGCGATTCTGACACGATTTCAATAGCAGACTTGGTGTTTTTTCTACCACATCTTCGTCAGCTGGAAGCAGATGAGTAAGCCACCTCATAAAATAAGCCAAGCGCACACAATACACGTATTTACCATTCATATAAATCTTTAAGCTCCTTACTCAGCTATAAGTAGGTCATAGGAGTATATTGCGCTCAGCACACCTAATGCTGTTGTCGCCTAACCGCGCGTTACAGTGCGACACGAACTCGCAATCAATCGCACGTTTCGCGCACTGTAAGACAACCGGTTGCTGCCACAGCCAGGTGAGATATCGCTGGTAAACTGTAAATGCATGAGTAGTAACTACCAGAGAGCTAGCTTCATCAATCAATCAATACCGAAGGTACACTAGTGTAGGTGTAAATAACTCGCAGAGACCTACCTTCATAAATCAGTCAATCAGCTCAGCCTAACGCATTCCACTACTGGACATAATGCCACTCCTAAGCTGCATCATAACACCCAGCCACCTTTTTAAGGTCGCCGGTCGACGAAGCTGGAGATCCAACGCTGAGTTTCATAAATTCCTGTAATGTTAGGTACGGTCGCAGTGTGGAACGGTTAAGTTTATTCTTCCGACTATCGGGAAACAGATACATCCACGATTTGGAAAGTTTATTTGAAAAATACACAACTTTTTCCTTCTGCAAGTGTACTCTCATGGCGCTGCTACGTGTACGTTACGTATCGTCTCTAGCGTCAACGTACATGAATACGTGCCACGATTAGATAATGCGGATGTATCGGCTTAGTAAGTGGATAATTTCATTTAACACACATATGCTTGAGTTTCACAGAACGATTGAGTTAAGTCTCTGTAGGATATGTTACTCTGTGCCCAAAATCGTAACCACAGAACTATCTGCACAGTCGCGAGTTAATCACGGTAATGTGAACTAAACAATTACTAAACCACTAAAACTCATTTTAATAAGCGATGACTAAATTTGTATTTTAAAGCAACAGCTGCAAGTTTCAACTCGCCAACCAATGAATTTTGAATATAACAGTTGTGTAAATCGCTAAATGAAAATATGAAAACAAAGTAAAGAAATGACTTTATTGTTTTAAATTGTAAACATGTTAAGCGAGTTGTAAACAATATTACGGATACACAGTTAATAAAACATCACGTAAATCTTTACAGAAACAATGTTTTGGCGATTTTGGTTTCCACATCATGTTCACACCAAATAATCGCGTTTCTAAAATATGATTATTGTTTCACAAACTCGTGGATTTGTTTTTCCTGAAACAATGTTTTAACACAAATGTTCAGAGATAATACTTAAAGTTTTCATCGATGTAATAAACCTGTGTAATCGAACTACAAAAACTAGTATATAAAGTATCTAATAAATTGCTATTACTAGCTTTTTTGTCACTCTATTCATAAGTCATTAAACGTGCTTGACCCTGCCTGTCAATTCTTGCACGAGTTTATTTAAACTTAAGTATCTTGTTAAAAGATTTTTCCGATGGCACTTCAAACTTGTGTCGTTCTAACTTTAGGCCATGTTTACATCAAAGTGGAGATAAACAGAGCGGAGTGGAGACGTGGAAGATTTGACCAATCTCAGAAGAGACGAAAAATGTGATATGGAATTATGTGATTGGTCTATTCCTGTACATCTCCTCTCCGCTAGTTTCCTCTTTAGTAGAAACCGGGCCTTAAGGAGTATTCTGTAAATACACACGTATTACTGCTGCGAATTATATTTTGTTCAACATACAACCTGACACTGAACATAGCATAGCATAGCATAATCAGCCTATTAATGTTCCCACTGCTGGGACGCAGGCCTCCTCCACAATCCACCACGCGGGCCCAGTGCGGGTTGGTAGATGTCACATGTCTTCGAATTTTTGGTTCTAGAACATGCCGGTTTCCTCACGATGTTTCCTTCACCGTTTTGAGAGCAGTGGTGATGAAATAACTTACACTAAGTAATGCGCCTGGCTGGGTTCGAACCCACGACTTACTACTCGTAAGTCGGGGTCTCCACCACTGGGCCACCGCTGCTCCACAGAAACTGGACTGCTGACACTGAACGTCAAATTGTACAAAACGTAAGAAAATTTGAATTTCGCGGACTACCCTGGCGCTTCCACCGCAATTGATAAACAAACATAAACAAACATAATGTCAAAAAACTACTAACACACGATAACTTATATCAGTTCTTTATTTCTTAGAAAATATTAAAAATAATTCGTTTACTAAACTCCAAGATTCGCGAAATTTTCATTAACAGGAGTCCTTTTTATGAACACTGGAAAATACATTCGTACATTTCCCGAGTTAATGCCGGAGAGAAGTTTCTTATTTAATAATCGCTTTCGGGAATAAGTTGCAAACTTTTGTTCACGTTAGTCCTCAGGATTTATACGTGTACAGTCGGGAGCACTAATACGTATACACTTAGCAAAATTCATAAGCGATACTCTCGTAAGGGGTCGTCCTTTAATCACGTGAGGTTCGAAAGGGGGAAAGGGGTCAGAAAAAAACACGATTAATCACAATGGAGGGAGGGGGGAGAGGAAATCAGGTGATAATCGCGTGTATTTTCCCAATAATTAATTTAAAGGCCGCCCCGCCTCCTCCCGCCCAGTATCACTTTTTTGATGATGCAAGGGGGAAGACAGGCTATAAAAGTGGCCTAAAAAATACCTCTCGTAATTAAAAGATAAAGTAACGATTCTACTTTGAACTAAACCTATTTCGTTGATCAGAAGGTTGCGTGTTCAAATCACGTCGGGGTCACCACTTTAGGATGTCTTGTTATGAGTGCCTAACAATGTCCTAACTCAATGTCCTAATGTGAACTACAGAAGGTTGAGTTTTCGGAAATAAAATATTCAACAACCGAATTGACTGCGAGTTTATTTGCGACTGCTCTAGCTTCGTGGACGCAGCCACGTAGTTGCTACACACGCAAACGTTTACATTTTGCTTAGCTGACACTTTGTGTCCCTACAGTATAGCTTCCAAAATACTATGTCCGTGAAAACGTAAAACGTTAATCAATACAGTTCATCTTCTGCCTAGCCTTTTCCCAACTATGTTGGGGTCGGCTTCCAGTCTAACCGGATGCAGCTGAATACCAGTATTTTGCATGGAGCGACTGCCTATCTGACCTCCACAACCCAGTTAGTACTGGGTAATACGATACCCCTTGGTAAGACTGGTTGTCAGACTTTTTGGGCCACTGACTACCTAACGACTGTCAAAGATCTACAAATGACACCCGGGACCAACGGCTTAACGTGCTTTCCGAGGCACGGAGGAAACTCGGTATGTAATGGGTGATCACCCATCCACAGACCAACCTAGGCAAGCACGGCTTAACTTAAAGATCGATCCGAGCGGCTGTTATTATTTAGCCACGAGCTCCTTAACGAGCCACGAGCTCGTTAATCAATACAGTTAAAAATTTAAAAAAATGCGCAATTTTTAAAATCACATTTAAAAATTGCTGCGTGTTACATAATTATGCTCGTGACTGTACCACCAGGTAGTTATTATTGGACTTGCCCGTCACTTGCTTGATCAATTTGTTTAATTTAGTGAAGGCTTGATTTTATTACTGTCATTTTATTAACTTGTAGACGAGTTTGTTCTAATATCACGAAAGGTCAACTTTGTAAAGGTGTTTTATTAAAACACTACTGAATTTCTGAAATAATATTAGGTATGTAGGTCTTATAGGGATTGTCTTAATGCTAGCTTTTGCCCGCGGCTTTGCTCGACTTATGTTTTGAAATTATCCTACGGAAACGGATTTAAATAAAAGGTGTAAAAAGACCCTCAACGAAGCCCAAAGGCACTTGTTCTCCTCGTCATTGCGATCATTTTTTTGTTCTGGACGATACCAGGGAACCTTCGAATATAGGTACGGAGATATTGGAGGTTAAAGTTCCAACTTTTTCACAACTTTTTTTTTAATACTTGTTTTTAAGGTTATAACTTTATTTTTCATATCCCCATGACCCGTTCACTATTTAATGCATTCATGAGCACAGTGTTCAGACGTGCGTTACATTGAGTTTTACCGTAAAACGTGATTTTTTACCCAAAAAAAAAAAGTCGTTTCCCAGTAATATTTTTTGCGTAGAGTTACTTGGTTTGATATACAGAATGATTGTTTGACGGTTTCGTTAAGGGTCCGTTTACACCTTGTATAACCATACCCTATGAGCTCTATGACACTCAGGGTTAAAGTAATTAAACACTCAATCAATAAAATTGACTAAATCGGATCAGTAGTTCCGAAGATTACCCCCCCGCCCCCCATTACATCTCAAGATAGAAATGTTGCCTTTTTATAATATAAGTGCCTATAGAAGTAAGATCGAGCAACGCGATCGATGATATTTGAGATTGTAATATGATTATTGTTAGCTCTAAAGCGTTTTGGTAAAAAAAAACTGTTATCTTAGAATCATCATCATCTGCCTAGCCTTTTCCCAACTATGTTGGGGTCGGCTTCCAGTCTAACCAGATACAGCTGAATATCCGTATTTTATATGGAGCGACTGCCTATCTGACCTCCACAACCCAGTTAGTACTAGGTAATACGATACCCCTTGGTAAGACTGGTTGTCAGACTTTTTGAGCCACTACCTTTAACGACTGTCAAAGATCTACATATGACAGCCGAGACCAACGGCTTAACGTGCTTTCCGAGGCACGGAGGAAACTCGGTATGTAATGGGTGGTCACCCATCCACAGACCAACCTAGGCAAGCACGGCTTAACCTAAAGATCGATCCGAGCGTCTGTTATTATTTAGCCCCGAGCTCCTCTTTAGCCCCGAGCTCCTCATGTGAATGTATTTCTTAAAAAATAAATAAACGCTTAGATAACTACAAGCAGCACCCAATAGCAAGGTAGACCTCAAGATCACAATGTGTAGCATTTTGAAGCAATCGTTTGTTTTCTGGTCCGCTTGACAACGCAAATAACGTTATTAAAATAGTTGAGGGGTCATAGCTTTACTATATGTATATTATATATTATTATTAATTAATTAATATTATAAAGCTGAAGAGTTTGTTTGGTTGGTTGAACGCGCTTTATCGAGGAAGGCTATAGGCTGTATAACATCACCAAACCGACCAACAGGAGCCGAGTAAAAAGAAAACAAGCCAGAAGCGGCGGGTGAAAACGCGGGGCACAGCTAGTAACGAATAAAATAAATAAATTATTCATTTCTCCAAAAGCCATCACATTACAATATTCATAAAACTACGAAACATATAAGGCTTATTACTAGGTCAAAATAATTTAGATCCTCTGTCTGATAAAATAGTTTAAGGTGCCTGTGACTTAGGAGTCAGTGAAATAGCATGGGTATTGCGATTGAGTTACACATTTACCCTACTTTTAAATCCTTATAACAATCCAAAAGACAGCCTGCCACCTAACAATAACAATCATGAACGAAAGCAAACGCTGTTACCTGAAAGATGACAACGTTAAGCGGAGTCACGCGATCAAACAACACGGGGATAAATGGATTAACATTGTCAACAGTATGTAATTATTACAGGTTCATCCCTGACTGACATTATCCCGGATAAACTGGTTATTAATATAAATATGGGTTTGTGTGTCGTAGGTTGAGTTGATTAATTTACGGTGTGTGACGTGTTAGTGTGGAGTATCAATGATCATTTTGTCTTTGGATAAGAAGAGGCGATAATAGCTCAAATTCCAAGCATTTATTTCAATTAGACCTTTACTGGCGCTTTTGAATGTCAAAAAAAAAACAAGAAAAAGTGAAGCTACAGTCACAAGGCATAATAACTTGAGAAAGTACTGTAGTTGCACATTCCAAAGTGTAGATCTCTATGGTAAAGAATGGGCAAGAAACTCCATGGACACTCTTTTAAATCAAAATATTGTTACAAAATCTTGGTTACATCATTCATATTGAAATTACACATACATGTAAGAACCGCTTCCATCACCTATCATCCACAGCCTGAATTCATTCGCTGCTGGGTATGGGCCTCGCTTTTCTTGTGCCAATTTCCCCGTTCCAGGTTGTTTCCCCGATGCCAACTATGTCGTCTGCCTATCTCGCCGCCGGACGTCGACAAGAAATGTACCCTACAATTCTTGTCCCAGTTCTTGGACGCAATTCGGTGACAGATTTAGTCCATCTGTCATCCATCAAAACTATTGATAAAATAATACCCTGCCGTAATCGCTACACTAGGCAAACGAACTGATAATTAATTTTAAATCGAAATTATGTCGTAAAGAGTACCTAAGAATTAATAATATTCTTCTAAACGTACAGTCCGCAAAACAGACCCTTAGTGACGTTTCTGTGGTAATTTAACAAATATTATAGTAAAATAAAACTGTAATTTTCATATGTACAATTTTAAAATACGTGCTGTACGTTTTTTAGTGTTTATTCAATGTAGCATATTATGTACATTGAATATAGAGTACGTAAACAAATGAAAAGTAAAATAAGGCACAGAAATGAACAACCTTTTATTATGTCCACAACTGAAAGCAAGGTTGACATTTTTTCACAATATTATTCCATGCGATGAAAGTATGTAGTGCTCGCTTATGCCCGCGGATTCGCCCGCGTGGAGTTCAATAATTGTCCCACGGGTTCACACTACAGGGATAAAAATATCCTATTTGTTAATCCTGGTTATAAACTATCTGTGTGCTAAATTTCATTAAAATCCGTTCAGCAGTTTTTGCGTGAAAGAGTAACAAACAAACTTTCGCATTTATAATATTACTAGCTGTACTCGGCAATTGCCGTTGCAATGCAGCTTTTTACTTACTACATACCTACTGCCTACCTGCTGCCTACCTACTGACTACCTACCTACTACCTACCTACTGCCTACCTACTGCCTACCTACTGACTACCTACTACCTACCTACTGCCTACCTACTACCTACCTACTGCCTACCTACTGCCTACTTACTGCCTACCTACTGCCTACCTACTGCCTATCTACTGCCTACCTACTGCTATCTTGATACCAAATTTCATCCAAATCCGTTAAGCCGTTCAAGCGTGAAGGAGTAACAAACATACACATAAACTCACATACAAACTTTCGCCTTTATAATATTAGTGTGATTATAAAGGGTGTAAATAGACCCTTAACATAAACGAAAGGCACTTGTTCTCCCCGTCACTGCGATATTTTTTTTGTTCTAGACCATACCTGGGAACCTTCTAGTTACGGAGATATTGGGGGTCAAAGTTCCAACTTTTTCACAAGTTTTTTTTTAAATTCATGTTTTTAATGTAAAATTTTTACTTTACACACCTCCACGACCCCCGTACTATTCAATCCATCCATCAGCACAATGCTATGAGTGCTTTCCATCGAGTCCTACCGTAAAACGTGATTTTTTACCAAAAAAAAAAATCGATTCCCAGCAATAATTTTTGCGTAAAGTTACTTAGTTTGATGTACAGAATGCTTGGTTGACGGATATGTGAAGGTTCTGTTTACCCCCGGTATATAGTAGGAGTAGGACTAAAGTCAAGTTTCCTGTATTATGAAGCCATCAACAACTGAATCCTATTGCCTAATAATTCGTAGAACATTGAGTTCGATTAAAAACAAATCGATTTCACGCTTTCGTTCAAAGGGGCTTAGGTACATTTTGAGAGCTGTCGGAAAGTTTTCAATGTCGTTTAGAATTACAAATTGCCCAATAACGGTACTTTCCAAGGTTTTGTGAGCAAAAAGAGTTTACCTACTTAATGCTTTTTTTATGGATGATTGAAAGAAAACCCTGCGAGAATTGGGTTGTCAAGATCAGATAGTCAGTCGCTCCGTAAAAAAATCTGGTATTCAGCTGCATCTGGTTATACTTGAAACTGAACCTAACAATATTGGGAAAAGGCTAGACGGATGATGCATAACATACCGTGGTCGCAAGTGAGGTCCTGAGTTCGAATCCTGGGTCGAGCAAAGTGTTATTGGGTTATTCCATCAGGTATTTCTCAGTATCAGCCACATAGTCTAGTTTTGTGCCCGGTTGATGGCATTGGGTTCGCCCCCTGATAACATGGGACTTAAAACATAACTGACAAAATGTGGGCCTACTATTAGGTACACCTCTGCCAAACCCTTTAAGGATAACAGGCGTGATGTTATGTTATGTATATATACAGGGTGGAAGAGACACCGACGCGAAAACGGTTACCACGTATTCAGTACATCATTCTGAGCCCCCCGCCACAGAAATTTTTCATCGTTTATTTTAAAACAAATCAGGTGTTCCATACATTTTGACCGTGTAGGTATTGCACTTTTGTAGGAAACAGCTGTTTTTTTACATATTTCTATGTGGGGCTCAGAATGATGTACTGGATACGTGGTAACCGTTTTCGCGGCCAGTGTCCCTTCCATCCCGTATTATTCATAGTTTAAGCTTTCTAGCTCTGAAAACACTACGAACATATAAAATATTGGCATTTGGGAGGCAGTCTTCCGTAACTTGCAGTTTCAGAAGTGCAGATTAGTTTCTGTAATCGGTAACAAATATCCAAGTATAATAGTACAGTCCTTTCACTGTTAGTGTACCTCTAGCTAATAAGCTGCAACAAACGGACTCCGTACGGCTGCCACCCAATTACCAGCACACCTACACAACTAAGCCAGCTAGTGTGTTGCACTACATGATAGGTACAATTTAGCGCGTAAACAAAACGGCCAGGCTACATGGCAGGTTCAACACCACTTTACCTGTCTGACGTGCTGGCTGGAGAGACAGCACTATTTATAGTCCGCCACGTTTAGTCCGGAAACTGTCTGACTGAGATTTCACTGGATTTTTGATGTATATTTTATTCTACGGGCCTATTTGGCGCAGCCGTGAGGCACACAGTGTCCACTATTTTATTTTTTTTTTGTTTAGATTTTAAGTTTTTTGTATATTTTGTTTTTTATTTGTTATATTTTTTTTTTTTTATTATACTGTGTGCACTTGTGGCATGTGCCAAATAAATGTATTTTCTTTCTTTACTGGAAATAATTTCGGAAAAGTACTTTTTTTAATTCGTTCTGTGTGCCATCAATACTTTTGTTTAACACTATTTTCTGTGCGCGACTTTGTCTGCATGTTTAAACAAACTTATCAGAGGTATAATAGGTCGGACTTTACATCTGTGAAACAATTTCTGAAATCGAATTATTGCGTACCATTATGACTGTTTAGACGTCTTACAACGGCAGCCCACTTCATGTATCCATTGACTACTAATATTCATAAAAAAAAAAGATAGCTATTTATGAGATTTGAATAATTTAAAAATAAAAATATTAATCTTATACGGTCACACTGTGTTCCTGTCTGTATTGTCTTGTACGCACGATGGCCAATCAAGCTATACAAAACCAGTTTATGCGGATCTCTCATTGTATATGAAATCCATACAAAGCGAGGCCAAGTTATACTTTTTTTTTTTTTTTTTTTAAACGTTGCCCCTCACTAGGAACTTCTCCTGTATCGTGGGTGCGTTTACAAACATTTAAGCTCACATACACAAACAGCCAGACCCGGAACAACTACCTGTAGGCCATACAAATATTTGTTCCGTGCGGGAATCGAACCCGCGACACGAAGCGCAGCAGTCAATCGCTCAGCCACTGCGCCAACCGTGCCGTCTACTAATACTGGAAATGTACAGCTTCAGGTGCCGCCGTATGTGCTGTCTGTGTTGTAACGTGTACTCTCTGTGAGTTTGTGTGTGTGTGATGTGTATGTGTGTTTAATTTCTGTTGTAAACCGTGAAAGCTTAAAACAGTGTTAAATAAAAATATTATTCATTATTATGACGCATGACGAAGTTAGAAATACCCTGTTGCCAATGTGGTCCGTATTTTTTTTTTTGCACCTGTTATCTTCTATTATCTGTAATTGGTACCTACCTATGAACTAACCTAACCTAACCTGTATACCTTTATTGTTTAAATGGTAAATAAATTAATAGTACTTAGAGCTATTTTATGTCGGATATATTGAGCGGGCCACCTTTGTAAGTCGACTAAAAAGTCACGGTGTATAGTTGGTAGGGAAATAAATATACAGGGTGTAAACAGACCCTTCACATAGCCGTCAACCAAGCATTCTGTACATCAAACTAAGTAACTTTACGCAAAAATTATTACTGGGAATCGATTTTTTTTTGGGGTGAAAAGTAGGAGAGGGAATCACAATATTCGTATAGAAAACTTTTGAAGTTGAAACACTGTGGCCAAGAGGTCCGGAGTGGTCATAAAATCTTTCAGGACATAGCTCCAAATCTATTGTGTATTTTACTTTTGACTTTATAATTTAATTCAATAATGTTTCTAATGTAATGTAATTCTGACATTTAAGTTTTAGTTATTATTAATGTGTTTGTATTTGTATTTTTGTCTATTTTTGTTTTTATATGGGTCTCGGACCTGAAATATATTATTTATTTATAGCCGAGCTTTTGGTCGACTTTCCACGTGACCCAAGACCTGGGCTGACAGCCGATGCAGAAGAATGTTTTGTTGCCTAATATTAACTCAGGAGTCAATCCAATCCTATTATTTTATTAATTAATTATTTCTCATCAGTAATCAACTTTTTGTACAGAAATATGTAGGAAAATCCGACATTGAATGATTATAATAAGATTTTGTTGATTATTTTAAATTAAATATAGTATGAGCTTAACGTGTATCGCCGGAGGGCAGAGATCAAGCAAAAAGTTAACACTGTGTTGACACGATTACGTACGAGTATGTACAGAGTTATATAAAGATGTCCATGAACTGCTAAATTGAACTTAGATCACAGATTTCAGATAACTATACAACATTAGGTTTAGTATATGCGAAACCTGAAACACGTGTCTAGTATTTTTATGTAAAGAGTCTATATACAAAATTTCAAAACTGTATCATGAAAAATCACAAAGTTATAAGCTTGTTCTGTTACCTGGTTGTCCGCTCAAAAACGTGGTGACCACGCAGCGCCCCCGCGCACGCGCCTCCAGCGTCGTCTTGAGCTCATTGATAATAATAATTTGGCAGTAGGTACCTAAATGATTGCGATAGGTACTTAATGTCGCTCGGTGTCCAACTTATAACTTTAAAAAAATATTTTTTGACAAAATATAACATGGTTTAAAAATTATTGGAATCAATTCAGTTACTTATTCTGAACAAACTATATTCAGGTTTCGCATATACTAAAAATAATGTAGTATATGTACAGTAAGCCAAACGTCAGTGGTTATATCGTGACCTTCAGCTGGCCTGGCTTAGTACAGCTTTTCAATAGAAAAAACCGACCAAGTGCGAGTTGGACTCGCACACCGAGGGTTCCGTACTAATTTCATAATACAGGCCGGTTTTTTTTATCATTAAACTACATATTTACGGTTTTCAGATTTTTCCCTTAACATGTGCTGTAAGACATTGCTTCTTGCAAAATGATTCTAGGTCAACGGGAAGCAACCTATAGGTTTTGATTCCCTTGTGAACATAAACGGTCATATCTTTTGATCGCATTGACGTACAAATTTGATTTTTACACACCTAAAAGAAACCGAAACCTAGTATTAGATATAAATTTCAACTGGATACCTTTATGTGTTTCTAGAGTCTTGACAGACAGGAAACAAAGTGATCTTATATGGTTGTATGGTTTTTTTCCTTTAGGGGAACGGAACCCTAATATAAAAAGGGCAGTTTATAGTCAAACAAATCTCAGACTACAATATAACCTGTTACGGACACTTTTGAATTGTCAAAAAATCAGTCAGTCAAAAACAAAAGATGAAGCTACATTCAATTCACAGCCACTCCACCCGATACTAGTTTGTTTACAATTGATGTATCAAGCCTGCTGTCCTAAATAAATTTAGTTTGCATTCATAACAACTAACTCAAACATTTAGCGCTAACATTTCAAATAGTTTCGACCGTTCAGTAAATAAATGGTTGCTGTCCAATTGTCGATAGTTCGAAATTAATAAATACAGAGTGGTGTTTTAATTAGATTTTAGGCTGGTTGAATCAATATGTTGCCAACTCTGCCTGATTAAGGCTGAAGAGCGGAGGCTGGCGGAGACTGACTACCGAAACTGAAAGTCCTGTTTGTACCACACGGCGACGCAAAATGCGTCTTTAGTATGAAATCGAATACAGCGTAAATTCTTTCTTTATCGTGTAGTTAGTTCCTAACCTAGTGTCAGAGTTTATATGCCGCCCATGGGCCTCTGACTTGGCTTAACATGCCATCAAGAAATATCTCTCAGGCATGCTGGTTTCCTCACGATGTTTCCCTCACCGAAGCAAGCGATAATTATACAATACGCACATGAATCCGAAAAATCAGAGGTGCGTGCCTTGGGTTCGCACTCGAGACCTATGACTTGGCAGTCCGACGGTCACACTACTACACTGTCACTGCTGCTCAAAAAATTGAGCTCATTTGGCCTCAGCCTAACCTACGAGACACCAACTAAAAAACAAAAGCAGAGGGCCAGGACAAAGTGATGTTCTGTCAACTATAACAAAGATGCCTCATTTGCCTAGCCAAAAACTCTATAATAATCTCAGTATTTCACATGGAGCAACTGCCTATCTGACCTCCACAACAGAGTTGCTGGGTAATACGATACCCCTTGGTAAGACTGGTTGTCAGACATTCAGTCCACTGACTAACTGTAACGACTGTCACAGATCTACAAATGACAGCCAGGACCAACAACTTGCATTATATCTTCTTCTTCCATACTTCTCTATTACTTGTCATCTCAGCAGTCACCTCCTTTCTAGCCATATCTTCCTTCACACAGTCCATTTCTTTGGTGTTCCTCTACTGTTATAGCCACTTACTTATGTAGGGGCCAATAGCGTCAATTTTTGTAAGAGGAATGCCAGAGTACATATCTTTAATGTGATAATATTATTTGTCTATAGAAAACTGACTGTATCAATTTTCAAAAGGAATCCGGTAGGAATCGAGTTGCATAGAACCTTCGCCACTGGTAGGCGCCGAACCTAATGGCTACCAATTCAGACTACGGACTACTGACAATTTTCTAAAGAAAAACCCAATACTATTCAACTCGAAGATCGCGAGAACTAGTCCAGCGAAACACTTCAAAATAGTACCAAATATTTGTTTTCGTCTCCACCGAGCCAAATAATTGAAACACATTTCGTACTCATTTCAAGTTTTAATGACACTTTCTCTATTACGAATACCATTATTATTTCCGGCAACTTTAAATATCTTGCCAAGAGCAGTTTCAATTCAACGAAACTCGTTTCCATTCAAAAATCTACCGAGTTACTAACATAAGCAATCTAAAGGTAAAACTTGTTGCTAGCAAACCAATGACTTGTAAAATTCAAATTAATATTATACTGGCGGCCCACCCCGACTTCACACGGGTGCAATATATATATATGTTACCGGCCAAACCCGATTTCAGGCCAAACTAGTTTGTCCTAGGCCAAACCAGTTCACGTGAACACAAACAAAGCAATTACAATGCGCCCAATTTTGCTGTGGGGGTCATCGGCCTTCTATGCGCCCTCGGCTTGCGCGTGGTGGGTCACAGTTCTAATCTAACCTAACCCTTTTAGTCAGAGTGCCTAGTTTGGCCTAGGACAAACTAGTTTGGCCTGAAATCGGGTTTGGCCGGTAACATATATATATAAATCTTCCCCTTGAATCACTCTATCTATTACTGAAAACCGCATCAAAATCCGTTGCGTAGTTTTAAAAATCTAACCATACATAGGGACAGACATACAGCGGGAAGTGACTTTGTTTTATACTATGTAGTGAAATGCAAAGGTCTGTCTGTTGGTTTTTCTGTCTATCTTTATCCCTGTCACTCCTGATGTTGGCACATAGGATATTTTTTACCTCGGTATTATGATCCCGTCATCATCTGCCTAGTCTTTTCCCAACTATGGTAGGGTCGGCTTCCAGTCTAACCGAATGCAGCTGAATATTTTGCGTGGAGCGGTAGTACGACCGTGTAGTAATTTCCTGCCTTCATGCGGGTGAAGTCTCGGGCACAAGAGCAGATACTAAATCATAAACATAAACAATCCTGAATAAAAGCTCTAAATGATGGGCATAATCACATCAAAATCAATCGTGAAGATTAGTCAAACAGACAGATAGTCACACCAACTTTAGCATATTAGCATAGCATAACATAATCAGCCAATAATGTTCCCACTGCTGGGACACAGGCGTATAATCCACTACGCGGGCCCAGTGCGGGTTGGTAGATGTCACATGTCTTCGAATGTTTGGTTCTAGGACATGCCGGTTTCCTCACGATGTTTTACTTCAACGTTTTGAGAGCAGTGGTGATGAAATAAATTACACAAAGTATTGCGCCTGCCTCGTAAGTCGGGACCGCCACCACTGGGCCACCGCTGCTCTCAACCAACCAACCAACTTTATTCTACACTATTAATAGATTCATTATGTAACTTACCTTGGCCTTAAATCAAAAGTTTTTTGACAAACTTTTTGTTAGCACCAATCAAGGGGTCAAGTGCGTCCATCGGCTACAACAAACCTCCAAAGTGACTTAACAAACTTAAAGTTTGAATGTTCGGTTCATTATCACGTCAAAGCGATTTTATTCGCCTTCACACCCGTGTAATAATGGACGACAGTTAAGTAATGATCGATTTTTTTACCTACTTCCTGTAATTACAGGCTTTGATGGAAATACAACATTACGGCTAACAATAGTATCTAAGCATTAAATATTTGTTGGGTGATAGTTAATTACTACCTCACGAATATGTCTATGGACAGGAAAACTAACATTCTGTCGTCATAATGATATGAAAGGTCAGGGGGTCTAAACCCTTCTTGTTACAGAGATATTGATCGTTAAAGTTCTTTTAATTCACAAGTTTAAATGTTAG
This sequence comes from Noctua janthe, assembly GCA_910589295.1. Taxonomy (NCBI): domain Eukaryota; kingdom Metazoa; phylum Arthropoda; class Insecta; order Lepidoptera; family Noctuidae; genus Noctua; species Noctua janthe. Next base: position 12,110,744 of record OU342563.1, on the reverse strand, counting down.
GTATATCTTTACCCTGCCAGGGCTGCGGGACTGTTCGAAAGAGATACCGTGGTCGAAGGGCAAAGAAGGAACATGGATGGGTTTTAGTCAGTACAAGTCTGACACTCCCTTCCGCTCCGCCCAGAGTGGGGGAGTCATTAGATGATGTCCAATCCGAAAAAAAAAAAAAGAAAAAAAAAATATGAATTATGCGAAAGTAAATTTGTTTGTTACCTTTTCAAGCCTAAACAACTGAACCGATCATACTGAAATTTTGCAAATACGTTGTCAGGTGTACAGAAACGGACATAGGGTACCTTTCATCCCGATAAAAAATACGGTTCCCGAGGAAAACAACAATAACGTTCTTATGATAATAGATGGCGCCACGTATCTTTGGAATAATGATCGAATTACATTATTAAAAGTACAGTACAATCCGAATTGATTGTCAAATTCTAAATTAACGCTAGGGAAGCCGGCGAAAGCTAGTAAAATAATAACATGAATTACGTTACAAGTCGTAAAATGGTCACTCAGTGACAATTCATAATATTATCTATGTCAGTGGCCATTTTAGGCTCCCAGATGCGTACGATGACCAGAGGTTTCTATGAACGTGGACAAAGCATAAGAAATTGGTATGTAAGGGTCGTGGCAGATAGTATGCACTGGTATTGCAGTGGCACGCATAGGGGCCAACAATACGGTGAGCCAGTAAGGCACGCAGACTGTTCAGAAACTCTAACATCATGAAGAGTAGTGTACTCTACGGACAAGCGAAGCTTGTAGGCTTGTACGAAAGGCGCCACTAGCCATTGGCAGACACGGCGAGTTATGGGCTAGCTCGCCGTACGGCCGTCTTATGACGACAGGCCGTGTCGACGGCGCGTTCGTGTTCCACGCGCGCCTCAAAGATATGTCAGCAACCAAGGGGTCCGCATGGGCCGATGCCTGCCAGGGCTGCGGGGCTGTTCGAAAGAGATACCGTGGCCCTGGAACACAAAGGGCAAATAACGAACATGGATGGGTTTTAGTCAATACAAGTCTGACACTCCCTTCCGCTCCGCCCAGAGTGTGGGGGGGGGGGGGGGGCATTTGATGATTTCGCATTCGAAAAAAAAAAGCCATTGGCAGACTGTGCCTAAACTTCGGGGATTATAGACGTGATGTTATGTAAAATGCACTCTGAAACAGATTGTTAAATCGCTTTACTTCAAATTTTCGCTTTACCATTTACAGGATTTCCAAATCTTTAAAGAATTTGTTAAAAGCTGGATTCCGCGCTTCCTTACTCCAGGAATCCTGCACGTTCAAACGACGTGACGCAGCAGTTCCTATCATACCTACCTACCCATAAAGTTGTGACACACAGCAACCCCTGACCTCTATAAGTCCGAACTACGCCCTAGGGAACAAGCCTTTGTCAGGTAACTAAAAGAGACTTTCCACCGACATTAAAACACATAATAAACACGGTCACGAATAAATTCATTCGTTGCGAACATTTTCTGAATGAAACGTCAAATAAAATCGTGAGTTCACTGCAACCATGAATTTCGTGGCAGAATTCAGTGTGACGCGCGGCTACAATATGTAATAACTCCTCAGATAGCTCGGTGGAATCTCTTCAACATTCCACCTAGATACCCAATACTACTGGAATAACCCTCCTTTTGGGCTTCGCCGAAGTCGGGTAAAAATAGAACTCTTCAATAAACCTTTTGTTTAGACGGCAGAAAAAAACTAAAGTCATTACGCCTTGTAAAGTATTTTGCTGTCGAATCGACGCGTTTCGATCGCAATACTATTGTAACTTGGCAATAAAAATAACATAAAATGACGCCTTTATGTGATATGGTTAGGCAGAAGTATACTGTACGTGTAGTACAGTACGGTCCACATTTCGCCAGTTTGTTTTATGTCTTATGTGATAGGAGTCAAGCCTATTATTTTTTTTTTTTGGAGCAAGCCCACCACGCTCTTCCCAAACAAACCTTCCTCAACAGTGGCGTTCACCAGAAAAGCGCTGAGACAATGAAGCTCGACGAAACCAAAAGAGAAACAATTTAACTGTCTTAGATCCCGCAACGAAATTAATCAGAAAAGATAGCCTACTATCGTTAGACGCGCATATTCAGACTCCGAGCTGCTATTAAGAAAATTCCTTACGGAAAAACCCATTAACACGTTGCCCAACCTAGCAATCGAACCCTAGACCTCAACCACAACAGCAGTGCTTACGATCACTAGACCATCGAGTAAGTAATAAAGTCTACTAAAGTATCCGCCGTCGAATCGAACCGTTCCGATAGCAACAGTGTCGAAACTCAGTCAATAATGTTTATATAATACCTGACCTGAGATGAATTAATTAGAAATTTGGAAGCTCATCGTAAAAAAGGGCCACGGATGCTTTGAATCGGGCCCGGTATCTTTGATCTCAAACCGGGGCGTCAGCTTCGAGATTAATAACCAACTACGCCTTATAAATCACTTAACGCATTTTTAACTCAAATAAAATGTCTTAACTAAAATTTAATGTTATCGATTATCTATAGAAACAACTTGGAGAACGTAAAGCAGCTTTCTGTCTCGTTTGCCGACTAATTTCTCGAGTATATTGGATTATTTTTCTCCGGGCGGTCGTTTAGATAAGATCAATAGATCACCGTAGTTAAGCAATGTTTGCCGCGGTTTGTACTAAATTGATGTTCCTCTAGACTAGAATGACCTTCGTTTGAAGTTGTGTAAGTTGTAGCATAACAACCTCAATACATTAAATTGTCTTGAGGTAAACTATATTGAGGTACTATCGGCAAAACAGAAATGTTAACAGCTCTAACTATATAATTTTATAAAAGACATGCGTGTAGTTTAAATTTTGAGACTTCTCACTTAAATGTGTCAAGTGCATGACAAGTATTTCGTAACAATAGGTACCTACAAATATTTTAATTTCGCGAAGGTTATATTAATAATTATACTTACCAGAGGATTAAGGACTTTGCTGCTTGCCATGGTTAACATGACGATCTGAGGTTTAAACCCGTTAGGTAATTAAAAAAGGAAAAATGGCGTATTTTAAATTTTGAGTATGATTGCACCTACCTAGTAAATCTGCTTGTTATATTATTTCTAAACCGTTAGAGCTAAATGTCTCAGAGAAACGTGAAATTAATCGTTCGGTAACTGGAAACATGCAGTTATAAGCAAACAGCATGCATATTCAAATGAGACCTTTGCTTTGCAATGCACATCAATAATAACTAATGACATTTACTGACCAAGCGAATAGCTGTTTATTAAGCTCGACCACTTACCTCGTTTTCCTTGTGTACTTAGGGACATACATAGGGGCTTACATTTTAAAATACGTAAGGACCATTCGAAAAACAAAACATTTTACAACTTTTTTTTTTTCAAAGTCACACCACAGGATGTCAAACTTTAGAACAAAAGAAATAGAATTGATACTAACCTCTCATTCGCAACGGTAGTTTCGAGTACGAAACTACCGTTGCGAATGAGAGATTAGAATCAATCAAAAGAATCAAAAGTAAGAGATTTTTGCTTATTCCTCTCAGTAGAGAGGAATAAGCAAAAATCTCTTACTTATTCCCTACTACCCCTACTTATACCCTTACTTATTCCCTACTTATTTATTTACTTATTACTTATTCTCTTACTTATTATTATTTTATTTAGAGATTTTTGCTTATTCCTCTCAGTAGAGAGGAATAAGCAAAAATCTCTTACTTACATACAAGACGGAGGGTTCCAAAACACAAAAAGTGTGCAGTGGCTCAGCAATTGGCTGCTGTGCTGCGTGTTGCAAGTTCGACCCCCGCACGGAACAAACATTTGTATAGTCAACAGGCATGGTTCCGGGTCTGGTTGTTTGTGTATGTCAGTTTTAATGTTTGTAAACGCGCCCACGACACAGGAGACGTACCCAATATGGAGTAAAGTTTTTTTTTTTAAAAAAAGATCAAAAATGTCCAAATCCAAAAACGTCCGGACGAATGGTAACCCCATTCGTTCCTAAATAACACGTGCGTACTAAGACTGTAAACACATAATTACATTGTAGTTCCAACCACTATTATGTATGCATTTTTCGAGCTGTTTCTCCCATCATTAAGTCCCTTAGAATGGATTGTACGCCACAGAATTGTGGTCATTAACGTAAAACACTCATACTATAATTTTCTTTCATTGTGTTTTAACCGTCAAGCATCAACGTACTTGAGTCAGGGCTAAATGAATTAAAATCTAGACTTGTGTTGTGATTTGTATGGTAAATTACCTATACTTAATTATGTATCAGACTTAACTGTGTATCGGTCTACAGCATGTATACAGGGTGTAAACGGACCCTTCGCGAAGCCGTCAACCAAACATTATGTACATCAACTAAAACAAACAAACAAACTAAGTAACTTACCCAAAAATTATTGCTGGGAAACGATTTTTTTTTTTGGAGTGGATAATCACGTTTTACGGTAGGACTTAATGTAACGTACCCAAAACATTGTGCTGATGGATGGACTGAATAGTACGGGGGTCGTGGAGGTGTAGGAATATTACATTAAAAACATGTATTAAAAAAAAAAAACTTGTGAAAAAATTGGAACTTTTTTGACCCATATACAACAAAAAAAACAAAAACTATATCGCAATAAGGCGGAGAACAAGTGCCATTCGGCTTCGTTAAGGATCTTGTTACTCCCTCCCTTCGTCCGCAAAAACAGTGATAGCTCGGCCAATATGCATGATATAAATATAATTTATAATCTATAGCACCCACGAATAATGTAGCTTTCTGCTGAAAGAATTTTTAGAATTGGATCATTAGTTCCGGAGATTACGCCCCTGCACACAAACGTAAGAACCTACACACAAATACCGCTTAATAATATTAATATAGATGTGGTCATATTTAAGGGCCATACTCTTGAATACATACCAATAAAACTGAACAACAATCACTTGGGACTTCAAAGGGTTCAGGGACTTCCAGGTTGGCCACTGAGGGCTGAACCCTGCAGGAAGATTAAACCCTTAAATATGGCCATATCCCCCTGATACATGCTGTATTTAACTACGTATATTTCAGACTATGATTAGTAAATGATCTTTAACTATGTATCATCAAGTATTCAATGTCTTCGTTGATTGACAAATGGATGGAATCAAAAGGTCAATTAGTGTCTCACTTAATACCAAGAGATTGATTGTCGTTAAATTAATTAAAAAACGATAAATTCACACCTTATCAGGAAACCTGTCTTTTTTATTTATTCGTTTCTTTTCTCTTCACTCAGACAGGTGCTGATAACCAGGAAAAGTTATTCATTTTTTGTCACACAATATTAAACACTTTTCACACAACTCAAGTACTATAGAACAGGGATTTTTATCTAGTTGAATTAACAAAGCATGAATAACACATGACTGGCAGCAAAACAAACAGAAAACATATGACAGACGGTCATTAAAAAAAAACACGCAACCTCCAACTTAGGCTCTTACGTAACTAGCACTACTCATAAAATTGGAGTGTAGTTCCACAAAGTTACGAAAACATGAACTTTCGATGGCAGTTACATCATTCTTATCTTACGGCGAAAAGGTTAACACGGAGATACCAAAAACGAATACCGAGTTTCAATTGAAATACCATTTATCAAATAATTGTACGCATTCCTGACATTTGGAAACATCATTACTAGAGATGGGCCGATTATGACTGGCCGACCACAAACATCTACTTTTTAAGGCAACTTTTACTTGTCATGTGTTTTACTCGTTTAGACAGTGGTATAACTCCACTCAAAAATCTATTAATGCTTTTCGCGTCCAGTATAACAATGCATTCAGGATGCTGTTGAGGTTGCCACGCTTCTGCAGTGTCTCAGATATGTTCCCAGACCCGCATTCTGATGGATTTTCTTCAATCAGACACAAGCATGCAGCATCCCTGTTGCGCAGAGTGCGTGTTAGCTCCAATAGTCTCCTAAGAGTAATTGCTAACAAACTGGATTGTCCTATCTTGTATAGCCTACCTTTAAGTCAGCTGCATGCGCCAGCTCATACTTATTTGTTTAAGTCTAACTAAATACTACTAACAAATATGACATTAACAGCAGAACAGCAGATTGGTTGATTGATTCAGCAGATTTTCCAGTAACATGCATTTATAACGTTATAGATGCATGTTACTGGAAAATAAATGTTTTATTAATATAAAACGGCCAAGCTGTTCATTGTTTTTGGTGGAGTTCTGGTGGTATAGCCAATGTCCGTGGTGCTTCCTGTACAGCTGAGTCGATTCCGTTGAATAAATTATACAAAACGCCCGCTCACACTCACACCCGCCGTGCGATCGAATTTTTAATTTATTTAATAGAAATTCGTAATTTATTTTCTGTTAAAAGACAAAAATATTTTAGTTCAATTATTGACTACTAAATCAAGAATTCCGATTGCTAGATTAGAAACAACCTATAAGGCCGATAATAGAACAAAATTTATTTACAATATAGGTTACAATTTCTCTTGAATCGGGACTATAAATATGGCCTAATATTGACTACAAATATGGCCGATTGCCGACGAGTCGGCAACTAGACGGTACATCTCTAACCATAACTGTGGTGAAGGCGTAACAAAGGTACGTAATATTTTTGTCACAACCAGGCACGCGATGGGGTGTCTACGTAACATTTAATATATTATCTTTACATTACTAGAACGTATATAGTTGTAGTTCACACGATTTCTCGCTTGAGGAAACTCAAAGGGTGTACATTCCATATGAAAAGTGTGATGTATCCTTATTCGAGATACACCGGGATGTTTAAAGCTTTTAAGAAAGCTTTCCATTCATATTCTTTACCTTGAAGAAACATTCATCTATAGAGGCTTTCATTTTATTGATAATGGAAGAATTTGTATAGGTAAAGCATTACTCGGAGCCCACAAAAAGTAAATTAAACATCAATCACTAAGAACATGATTATAAAAATAATAATCTTCATCTATACATACGTACATCTATGTATATTAAAACGTTGTATAAAACAGTCATTTTCGTCTATGTATGTGAGACTGCTTAAATCTTCTAAAGAACTCGATGGATTTTAATGTGTTTTTTTTTTTTTTTTTTTTCCGGATGGGAAATCATCAAATGACCCCCCCCCACTCTGGGCGGGCGGAGCGGAAGGGAGTGTCAGACTTGTACTGACTAAAACCCATCCATGTTCCTTTTTTTGCCCTTTGTGTTCCAGGGCCGCAGCCCTGGCAGGCATCGGCCCTTGCGGACCCCTACTTATTTGCTGACATCTCTTTGAGGCGCACGTGGAACACGAACGCGCCGTCGACACGGCCTGTCGTCATAAGACGGCCGGACGGCGAGCTGGCCCATAACTCGCCGTCCACAGGCCCGCGCCTACGGTGGCCGGGAGCCACCACGTGACCCCCAACGCCCAGGGCGTCTCCCGCGGCGACTGGGACGTGAGGTTCTTTCCCTCTCACGTCCCGCCACCTCCTTCACTAGCATGACTGCTTCGCAGAAGGAGGTGACGGCTTCCCATTCCCTCTTGCTCCGGACCATAGCTTGAACCAAGGCCGGACGCGAGAGATCGCCGCCGCCAATCGCCGCTACGAGGACACGGCGGTGCTCCGCCCAAGCGGGGCAGACCTCCACGGTGTGCTCCACCGTGTCCTCCGGACGATCCTCGCAGTGGAAACACCCGGGCGTTTCCTCCCGCCCGATTCGGTGCAGGAACCTCCCGAAACAACCGTGTCCGGTGAGGACCTGCGTCAGGCGGTAGGTGAGGGCGCCCTGGCGCCTCTCTAGCCACTCCTCAAAGAGGGGACTTATCGCCACTATGGTGGCGTGCCCTGCACGGGTTTGCTACAGTTGATTTTAATGTGTTTTACCATAATTCATCATTCAACCACATCATCATTATTCCGGAAGGTTCATGTCTATAACATAACGTCACGCTTGTGATCCCTGAAGCGTTAGGCAGAGGTGTACCAATAGTACACCCACATTTCGCCAGTTATGTTTAACACATTCGTGACGGCCGTCTCACCATACATATTGCAAGTGAATCAGGGCAGGTCACTAGTTATACTCATGCTAATTATTTATTCGAAACAAAAAAACCTACGGGAAAAAGATATTGTCCATCACAAAAATAATGAGCTCCTCAGTGATTGACGTATCAGCCATTACTTAATGTCAGTCCCACACAACCGCTTTAGTTATATGCTTTAAAAATATTCTCCTTAACTAGCTGATTCTAACATAAAGGCCCTTCGCCTGCGGGTTTTGTCACATTTACAATGCGCGATAGTATTGATGCGACCGCGCGTCAGAATTCAGCATCGCTAATGTTATGATGTAAACGCGCGACTCTGTTTCGACGGCGCGTCCATCTTGCAACTGTGCCTAGCGTTAACAGGCATTTCTGTATCGCGTTGGCAGATAGTAGCAGTAGTTGATTCAAAATGGTGGTAAGGTGGGCGAAGGTGCTGACGGTCAACCACTTTTCACCCTTATACCCTGAGTAATAAAGTTGAAAAGTGGTCCACCGTCAGTGAGCGCGTGTAGTACACAGCCAGTGACAGCATCGCGACTGTATCGCGGCCGTTTTGCGTTTGCATCGCTGTAAAAGTCGCGATGGGCGCGGGTCCTAACGCCTACCTAAACTTAAGACTAAGTTTAGACTAACAAGTTAATGCTAACTTGATTACGCTTAGAATGCATGGCAGACAATCCTGAAGGAATAGAGTTGTGCTCCGTTGAGACTGGGGACTTGACACGTAACGATCGATTTATGTAGGTACAGTCGACGAAATAGTTTGATGTCTTAGGAATGGATGGTTGGATGTCTGTTACTCCTTCACGCAAAAACTGTTGAACTTATTCTGATAAAACTGCACAGTAATATAACCCATACTTCAGAATAACACATAGGCTATAATTTATAAACATATTGTATTAAAAATTAATGATAAATTAGTTTTCGCAGGCGGAAGTTAGTATTTTATCATTTTTGGTCTTTCTAGACTAAAAAACTAAATTTCAACGTGTTTAATAAATACTAAACATACGTTACTCTTACCAACAACGTATGAAAAAGACATGTAGAATTGTTGATATTAGACTATACTAAACACAAGCACAACAAAGTTTATAACGAAGTGGCAATTAGCCTGGTAGGAAAATAAAACTTTATTTAAAGCTATCACTGTAACACTAAACACAACTGTCATAGACGACCAATGCCCCAGAAGCGTAGACCACTAAACACGAACACAACAACTTTAGAAAGGAGCTCTAGTTGTCTAGCCTGGATACTAATCCCCTTTCTTGACTGTACTTTTAAAAAGCATGCAAGAATCGACCTTCAAAACGTCAGTTTATACAAAAATATGTTCGACATAAAGTATAAATACATATTGTTATTAGCCCATATTGATAAGGCAGGTGGGAGTTCTAATTAATACGCGTTCCCGGGACAATTTTCTTTACTTAATGTATACTTATTTCCCTTTTTAGCTCCCTAGGCCGTTTCCACGCAATATTTCAACCGTAATAAATGCCTTTGCACTATATTTTACATTGTAACGATACATAGACAGGGTTCTATTCATTTTTATGAGTCAGACGTGACTTGGGCCATTAAAAAAATATTTGAATAATTATTTGGATAGAGAACATCGAATGGCAATTTTGTTTTCGTTTGGTGCTCTTGTATTTCTTTCTATTTTATGTGTTTTTATTTGGTTGTAAAAATAACATGTTCCTCAAAGCGACTTCAATTGAAAATAAGCTGGTAGAATATCTGTTTTTACGGGAGCACATTTTATTTATAAAACTTAATAAAAATAAAACTACAAAAGAGGTCTCATCGTATCAGTGCTTTATCTTCAAAGTCTTTTGAGGTCAAATTATTGTCTTTGAACACTAGTGTGGGCCTGGGGTATTGCGTTACACACTCATAATCCTCATGTCATTCATTTTGACATCTACTACATTCATCTACGTTGACCTCCACGAACCTGCATGAATCTTTCTTACATACCTACTCATACGAAGCAATGAATTTTAAACTTACTTCAATCCTACTAATTGTTATACAGAGTGAGTTTTCCTTAAGTTTGCCGTATGTCATTAATTCCCTGAATTTGATAGTATGTGTTTTTTTTTTTCAAAATCAACGGGCCCGATTCCTGGCTAGAAATATTGTTTTTTTTTTTAATCCAATGACGCTGTTTAAGTTTTCATCAAAATCAAGCCGTTTGAGTATTTTTTGCTACATACATACCTACTGTATGTAAGCTAAGTGGGTTTACGAGATCGAATAAACTCAAACTCAAAGAATTTATTTAAATTACACCATTGCAGGCACTTTTGAACGAAAGAAAAAAATCAAAAAAAAAACCAGCCAGTCACAAGGCACAACAACTGGTGAAAGTTATTGCCCATTCCAAAAGGTTTTTCTCTATGGAGAAGAATGGGGAGAAACTCCATAGACACTTGTTAGCCTATACCAATATCATAAAGCTGACGAGTTTTTTTGTTTGGTTGAACGCGCTAATCTCAAAAACTACTGGTCCGAATTGAAAAAAAAATATTAGTGTTGGATAGCCCATTTATCGAGGAAGGCTATAGGCTACATAACATCACGCTGTGATCAATAGGAGCGGAGCATTCATGAAAAATATTGCAAAAACGGGGAAACTCCAAACGCAGGCCAAGTTGCGCGGGTACCGTAAAACGCTGTAACATTGCCTCGCATACCCAACTTTGCCAATTATATGAATTTACCAATATCTTTTTAAATATTGGTTGTAGCAACTTCAAATTGTTGGTAGTTATTTAAATCATTACCTGGCAACACGAAAAACCCGCCGCCATGTTTGTTTCCTTTAAAACCACATGACAGCGAGTTGTCAAACGCAACGAGTGATAGCCGGCTTCGAAGCTACGCGACAAACTTTTTCGGTAAGTCCATAAATATTTACAATTTCGACAAAGTTTCGATATGTATATGTTACTTGTAAGTTATCCTATAATTCTGAATTAATTTTGAACGTTTATTGTGACAAATAAAAAAGTTATAAATATTTCGGCAAAGTTGTCACAATCATTTCGATCTTGTATACCCAACTTTGCCTGAGCTAGGGCTGTCGCTAGCACCGTTGATTACACAACTGCTCAAAAAAGGAGAGTAATGCTTTCAGCGCGTTCATATGTGGATGTGGTTATATGTATGTTTGTGGCTTTTTTAATTACCATAACTTCTAAACGGCTGAATTGATTTAGATTTTGTGATATCGTTAAACATCATCTCGAGTGAGATAGGGTAGTTTTTTCCGGTAGGTAGTCGGGTTAGTTAAAATCTTAATTTTGGTAATGGTTTTGCTGTTGGTATGAAATGCATGTTGCATAACATTATAAAACAAAGCTTATCATTTGTACCTACATTAAAAATGAACTTCATATGTGTTGTAACCACTCTGTTGAGACACATTTAGCAGCTACACTAACAGCTACTATAAACTGCATGATTCCTAATATTTCAGTCGTGGTTTCTTTCTTTTAGATTAAAAATGAGAAACAGAAGAAAGCCAGGGTCCAGGCGGTATAAAGATTATGAAGATAGTCTTCTTAATGTTGCTGTAGAGCTCGTAAAAAATAAAAATTTGTCAAGTTACCAGGCTGAAAAGCAATTTGGGATCCCCCGGCGAACTATTGCTAATAAAGTTAAATTAGTTCATTTGAAAAAAATTGGTTCTCCGGTTAGAATAAGTGAAGAAGACGAGAGAAAAATAGCAAATGCCCTAATACTTTGTGGAGAATATGGGTGTCCACTGACTCGTCTTGAGTTGCGTATGATAGTACACAACTATTTAGTTAATAATAATAAATCTTGGATTTTTAACGACAAATTACCAGGTGAAAGGTGGGTTCGAGATTTTCTTAGTCGCCACAAAGAGAGATTGACATTGCGATCTACACAAAATATAAAAACTTCACGCGCTGCTAAAACAGTAAGTGAATATGAGGAATATTTTGAAAACCTTAAAAAAAGTCTTGCGAATGTTGAACCACATAACATAGTAAACTATGACGAGACTAATTTATCAGATGACCCAGGATCGCAAAAATGCATCTTTAAAAGAGGAACCAAATACCCAAACAAAATTTTGAATAATTCTAAAACTGCTATATCAATTATGTTTGCTGCCACAGCTTCAGGAGAACTTATTCCGCCGTATATAGTATATAAATCTGTGCATTTATGGACCAATTGGTGCGAAGGTGGGCCGCCAGGTTCAAGATTTAATAAAACAAAGTCCGGATGGTTTGATACCGACTGTTTCGAAGACTGGTTTAATAATATGATTTTACCCTGGGCACAAAAAGATCGAGAACCAAAAGTTTTGATTGGAGATAATTTATCATCACATTTGAGTATACAAATTATAGCTAAATGCCAGGAAAACAATATAAGATTTGTTTTTTTACCCCCGAACTCAACGCACGATACTCAACCCCTGGACGTTTCTTTTTTTAGACCGTTAAAAAGAGCATGGAAAAATATTTTACTAGATTGGAAAGTCAGACATCCATCGGCAAATTCCTTGAACAAACAAATATTCCCAGAATTACTCCGTACATTAATTGATACAATAAAAATGAATTCAGATGCAATAATCAAGAATGGGTTCAAGGCAACAGGTATATACCCCCTACGACCAGAAGCAGTATTAAGAAAACTTCCAGAATATAAAGAAAACAGGGAACCACAAACGACCATCGACGAAACTTTCATAAACTTTTTGAAGGACTCCAGGTCACCGTCTACCAGCAACACTACAAAAGGACGTAACAAAAAAATATGTACACGACCAGGAGAATCTGTTTCTACAGATGATTTCAGATTGAATTCCAATAATAGACTATCGGAAATCAATGAAGACTTAGAGGCAAATGTTAATTCTGTTATTTTCCCTGGTACTAGCACCAGTGTAGACAAAAACTTACACATTTCAAAAGACCGCTTTTTGTTCCGTAAATCACCTGTTGATAAAATAAATACCATTTCTGAAAAAAGAAAACAAATAAAAATACTTTCCAATATAGTTTTAAATTCATCAAATAAGCAAAACGATCACGATTCTAGCAGTTCGTCAGTATCGTCATCATATTCTTTACACGATGATTCCGATGATGATCCATTTATACCCTCTAATAGCGACACAGAGAGCGTTCATGACAGCGATTTGTTTTCAATGGAAGAAGATAAGTCTTCTAATGATAAACTAGAAACTGGAGGGTACGTTCTGGTTAAATTTTTGAACAGCAAAAATGCCAAATATTATGTGGGTAAAATAATTGATTGTAGAGATAACGAATTCACAACGAAATATTTGAGAAAAAATTCAAAAGGATCTTTTTCATGGCCCCTAGTCGATGACATATCTGTAATTACACTGCTCGATATTGAGAAAAAATTACCTAAGCCCCTAGTTGGTCGTCGTGGTGAATTAAAATTTATTATAGACTGCAAAATTCCAATGTCAAATATTTATTAATCCGTTATAAAACATTTTACATTGAATGTAACAATAATCAAAAGACTAAAGAAACCAAAAAGTGTGATATTATGTTTAGAATAGAAGTAAGTAATTGATAGTGGCGCTAGTTAGCTTCTTTCCCTTTTATCGCTTGACTGTGCTAACAGAATCAACATAAGCTCTCTCTCTAGTATAGGTATGTCATGTGTCAATACTCACAGAACAGCTCAGCTTATAGTAAGACATTGTCACTGACTTACGGTCGACTGTTCTATATTTACAATTTTGATTATTTTGTAACTAGGTAAGACCTAAACAAATAGGCACGAAAGAACACCAATGACAATGTTTAAGTTTGTTTTAAGATTTTTGATAAAGATTTATACCTGATTTGATTATTTTGTACTATGTGTAGTAGGTTCTAAGTACCTACCTATTTTTTATCTTATGAAGGCGGGTCATGTGACTTTTAAGACTGATTATATGGTTGAAAGTGGAATAATTTACCAACCTTAATGAGATAAAAAGACTATAGGTACAAACAAACCAAACCTCAAACATTAAATAGGTGATGTCAATGAGAATAGTTTTAAGCTCTAACTTTTTATAATAGATTTTTGTTAAAAATTTATAATGTGGATTATTTTTATAAGTACTTACTAATACTAACCAAAACAAATACTGGATGTTATACAATTTAATTTCTTTCTTTATAATTGATGAGAATACAATTTCATTTTAAAATACAGTTTTATATAATAAACAGTATTAAACACATTTTAGGTCGTTTTACTCCATAGTGTATGCGACAACCCTAAGCAATATCAAATAAAGTATGAAACTAACAGCAAAGTCGAACACAACATTGCCTAGCATTGTCTCTAGTGGTATAAGCAAAAAGTGACTGTTTTGCAATTCTTATCCCTATGTCCCATTAATAAGGGTTAACTTCAAGTGCAGGAATGATGTACTTAAGTTGTTTAGAGTGTCAAAATTGAAGCAGGCAATGTTACAGTTTTGTGGCCCAACTTTGCCTAGTGATTAAGACTGTTATATTTCGAAAATGAAACAGAGTAATCATAGTTCTAAGTACACTGCCAATGACCATTAATATAAGCTTTATCCCCAACCTGACAAGGGTGAAAATTGATTGTAATTTTTCGAAATATGTCAATGTTTCTATAAAACTACGGCAAAGTTGCAGCAGTTTACGGTACGCTAGTATTGTAAATAAATCATAAAATATTTGCACTCGAAAACCGCGCTTTAACGTGGAGTAGCGGACACCAACCCGTTATACAATACAAATCATAAAATAAATCTTGGTTACATCATTCATGTTGAGATTAAACATAAGAAATATATGATTACAGCAACATAGAACATATTTCTTTAAAGTGTTCTTGTTCTTTATATAAACACTTAAGTCTTGTTTTCTCTGGATATAAAATATCTATAGAACAATCAGTCATAAAAGAAGTAATATTTCTCATACAACTTTCTTAATCTCTTCCGTAAACAAATGAAGCAACAAAACGGCACTTCGTAGTCTCAAACCCGCCATTCCGCGCGTCTTAGTTTAAATTTTTAATATGTCAACTCCTGCAACTAATTGTTTCATGTCAACGACACTGCAAGCCAGATGCGCATAGGGTTACCAGACGGCAAATTCGTGAAATGTTCCGATTTTTGGTAGAAATTTTAGCGAAATAATTAGACATTTTTGTCTGATGTACAATATTGTAGAAGGAGCTCGTGGCTAAGTGATAACAGCCGCTCGGATCGATCTTTAGGTTAAGCCGCGCTTGCCTAGGTTGGTCTGTGGATGGGTGACCACCCATACATAACTGCATCAGGTTAGACTGGAAGCCGACCCCAACATAGTTGGGAAAAGGCTAGGCAGATGATAATGATGATGTACAATATTGTAAAATAATGACTACTACTAAATCGGTAATTTTTAAAATCTGAATTGTTTAAAGTTAAATTATTCTCCGTAATTATTTTATAAAATCTGCTTGAATTTTTGTAAAAGGATATTGTTTAGTAATTAAAAATATCCTCTCAAAACTTTTAAAGGTAAATTTTGGTAGAAAATGGTATTTTATAGCAGGCAACCCTTAAGTTTCGTTTAATTAGATGTTGAGCCCTCAGCTACAGAACATATCTGAACATTACTGAACTTTGAGCAGCTTGTTCAAAGTTCGTTATATTTTGTTGACATGTATCCCCCATTCTACACTGCACATGTATGTGAAATGTTTTGTAAATACAGGTCGTATTTATCGCTGGAACCTTTTAGATAATTGTTTTTCGCAGAATTCATTGGATTGCAATAACTTTTCGACGTAGCTTGTTTATTTTTCGAAAGCAAACCTAATATTTTTACAGCGACGGTCACAGAGCTATTGCCATACGAAATAGAACAACAAACACGATGAAACTACTTGAACTGAACCTTTGAATTCTAAACTAGCTGGCTGGAGTAAAAAGTTTTCTGATTTGCCTGCCACATGACCCCAGAGGGTCCTCGTACGGTCTTAAATCTGTCTTAAAGTCGGATTTCACTTCTAATTTTGAGTTATTCATGTTCAAATGGCCTTCCAAACCTTACCCACATCCCTTTTTGTGATCAATGAAACATTCTAGCCGTACAGACCGAAAGAAAATATGGGGGAAACAATTTACCGTTGCTGTGAAAACAATTCGCTCTTTGTGGAATATTTGTCGGTGAATGAAGTTGAATACGGTGCTGGGTTCCGAGGTTAGGTTACTGTAGAATTTTAAGTAACTTGTGGGACATTCAGGATAGCTTTACAGCGATTTATGCTGACATTGAATTTTTATGAACTCGAGATCGCTTCGTTTAATACTACGCTGTATTTTACACAGTACAGTTCTGCAAGGATCTCGATGTTCGATGTTCTCTTCGATATTCGCGTTCCAGTTAAGTTGAGAGAGTAAGCATTTGTGGATTGTTTTGAAATAAAACAAATTTGAGGTGTTCGTACCGCTTTTAGCCACGCCGCGAAAGATCCTAACATAACATAACATCACGCCTGCAATCCCCAAAGGATTAGGTAGAAGTGTACCCAATAGTACACACATTTCGCTAGTTAAGTATAAGTCCCATGTAATAGGGGGGGTTGCCTATTGCCATCTACCGTCCACAAATCCAGTCTCCGTGACAGCTACTGAGAAATTCCTGATCTTAGGTAAATCCAGTAACACTTTGTAGAACCTAGGAATCGAACCCAGAACCTCATGCTCAGCAGTCGCGCTTGCGACTACTAGACCAAGGAGGCAAAACGAGGCAAAGATCCTTATAGAGCTAAATTGTATTTTTTTTTTAAAGAAATCTTTGATACACTCTGGGAATTTCTCCAGTTTTGTGGTTGCGTTTACAAACATTTAAACTCATATTCATAAACAGCCAGACCCAGAACAGCTGCAGGCCATACAAATATTTGTTCCGTGCGGGAATCGAACCCGCGGCACGCAGAGCAGCAGTCAATCTCTCGGCCAATGCGTCAACCATGCCGGCTAATTTTAATTGTATTTATATTACAGCTTGTATAATGATAATTAGAATTGAGCCTAGTTGGTCTAGTGGTCGGGTGGACTGCCGAACATAAGATCCTGGGTTCGATTCCCGGGTCGGGCAAAGACTTATTGGATTTTTCCATCAGGAATTTCTCAGTAGCAACCACGGAGTCTGTAAATTGTGCCCAGTTGATGGCAAAAGGCTCGTCCCCTATTACATGGGACTTAAAACATAACTGGCGAAACCGAAAGAAAAGGGGGGCGTGTTAGGTACACCTCTGCTTAAATCTCCGGAGATTACATGCGTGATATTGTGTTATTTGGTTTAATTTCTATTGCTTCTACAGTTTCATTTATCTTACACTTTTTTTTTTTTTTTTTTTTTTCCGGATGGGAAATCATCAAATGACCCCCCCCCACTCTGGGCGGAGCGAAAGGGAGTGTCAGACTTGTACTGACTAAAACCCATCCATGTTCCTTCTTTGCCCTTTGTGTTCCAGGGCCACGGTATCTCTTTCGAACAGTCCCGCAGCCCTGGCAGGCATCGGCCCTTGCGGACCCCTACTTATTTGCTGACATCTCTTTGAGGCGTGCGTGGAACACGAACGCGCCGTCGACACGGCCTGTTGTCATAAGACGGCCGGACGGCGAGCTGGCCCATAACTCGCCGTCCACAGGCCCGCGCCTACGGTGGCCGGGAGCCACCACGTGACCCCCAACGCCCAGGGCGTCTCCCGTGGCGACTGGGACGTGAGGTTCTTTCCCTCTCACGTCCCGCCACCTCCTTCACTAGCATAACTGCTTCGCAGAAGGAGGTGACGGCTTCCCATTCCCTCTCGCTCCGGACCATGGCTTGAACCAAGGCCTGACGCGAGAGATCGCCGCCGCCAATCGCCGCTACGAGGACACGGCGGTGCTCCGCCCAAGCGGGGCAGACCTCCACGGTGTGCTCCACCGTGTCCTCCGGACGATCCTCGCAGTGGAAACACCCGGGCGTTTCCTCCCGCCCGATTCGGTGCAGGAACCTCCCGAAACAACCGTGTCCGGTGAGGACCTGCGTCAGGCGGTAGGTGAGGGCGCCGTGGCGCCTCTCTAGCCACTTCTCAAAGAGGGGACTTATCGCCACTATGGTGGCGTGCCCTGCACGGGGTTGCGACAGTCGCTCTCTCCATGTCGCCATGAGATCACGCCGGAGGTCTGTCCGCTGAGCAGCAATTTGCCGCGGCAGCGGAGTTTCCTCCCGACGTAGTGCCTCCGCGCGCCATTCGTGCAGGCGTGCGAGGACTATCGCCTCCAGATCCCATGGCGGCAATCCGGCAAGGAGGCTTGCCGCTTCCCCGGAGATCGTGCGGTACCCCCGGATTAGTCTTATGGCTATTACTTTTTGGGGCGCGTTCAGGTAGTGGGCGGCTTGCCGCCTCAAAGAACGCGCCCACACCGGGGCCCCGTAAAGGGCCATGGACCGCACGACCCCCGCGTATAGCCTCCGGCAGGAGGCGTTTGGACCCCTCAGGTTGGGCAAGAGCCGCTTGAAGGCAGCCCCTGTCCGTTCCAGTTTGGGAGCCAAACGTCGGAAGTGCTCCACGAAGTTCCACCGGCTGTCGAGGACGAGTCCTAGTTACTTCAACGTCGACCCGACGCCGATGGAAACCCCTCCTGCCGTCAGTAGGGATCCCGACGGTGGCGCATTCCGAGGCCCATGAAAACACATGGCCTCGGACTTGTGCAGTGCCACCTCGAGACCCAATTGCCGGATCCTCTCCACGACTATCGCAACCCCGCATGTCATGTTTTCGGCCGCCGCCTCGTGCGACCTCCCTTGTGCCAGTACCAGCGTGTCGTCAGCGTAGCAAACTACGCTGACGCCGGTAGGGAGGTCGGCGCGCAGCACCCAGTCGTAACCGATGTTCCACAGGGCCGGTCCCAGAACCGATCCCTGTGGAACACCGCACGACATCTCTCGCCGGTTCCATTCTCCGCTTCGACCAGAGTAGATGACGGCTCTATCCGTCAGGTAGTCCCCGACCACACGACGAAGGTAGGTTGGCACCCGGTGATACCGGTGATACCCTAATGCAGCTCCAGGGCATGGAGTTGAAGGCGTTGGCGATGTCAAGAGACACCGCCAAGACGACCCCGCCCCGGGACACCGCGTCCCCCGTCGTGAGGGCTCTCACGCGCATGATGGCGTCCACCGTCGAGCGCCCCTTGCGGAAACCAAACTGGTGTTCCGCAAGATCCGGCCCCATCCCCGCAAGATGCCCGGCGAGGCGGTTGGCAATGACTCTTTCAAAGAGCTTGCCCACCTCGTCGAGCAGCACGATGGGCCGGTATGCGGACGGAGAGTCAGCAGGGCGCCCTGGTTTCCGGATGAGGACCAGCTTCCCCGTCTTCCAACGAAGCGGAAACTGGCCTCTCTCCAAGCATGCGCTTAGGAGCCCTTCCAGTCGGGGCCCGAGAGCCTCAGAGGCCAGGACCCAGGCTTTGCCAGGCAAGCCATCGGGTCCCGGGGCGGTGTTTCTGGTTTTCAGCCTGCGTACCGCCACTCTCAGGTCTACCCCAGTCACCTCCGGAACGTCGTCATCGTCATCGGTGTGGTCCGCTTCCGGCACCGCACGCGGCGGCGGAGCCATAGGCGGGGGAGGATGCTCCCCTCGCGAAGGGAACAAAGCGCTCACCACGTCCTCCACGAGCTCAGGCCGGAGACTCTGCGTCATCGGGGGGGCCCGGGTGCGGAGTTTGTCCCGCACCATCTTGTAAGGGCGCCCCCACGGATCTCCGTTCAGAGACTCCAGCATCTCCTCGTGGGCCAAGTTCTTGGCCCGCCGGACAGCCTCTTGGAGGGCGGTCTTCGCCGCTCTGTACCCCTCGTACAGCTCCGCCTCAATGGCTGCCGCATCCGGAGGGCGGATGCGGAGCCTGCGATGCCTGGCGTACAGGCGCCGCGTGGCAACGCACGCCTTGCGCAGAGACGTCAGCTCTCGCGACCACCAGTACACCAGACGCCGGGCGCTTCCTGGCCGAACTCGGGGCATTGCCACGTCGAAAATGTCGGACATGGCCTCCTGGAACCAACCCGCCTCGTTGTTGATGTCGGCAGGCCTGACTGGTGATGACACCCAGGCCTGCACGATCGAGGCTTCCAGGAGGAGCTCCCGGTCCAGCTGCTTCAGCGCCCATCGCGGACCACTCGGGGCTTGTAGGACCGGCACGCTTGAGGACTGGGTGGAGACGTCGAACCGGATGTACCGGTGGTCGGAATAGGTCTCCACCCCCTCCATGACGCGCCAGTCAACGACACGCGGCGACAGAGCGGGGCTGGCGAACGAGATGTCCACCACCGACTCGCCCCGCATCCGCACGCACGTGGGGACAGAACCCCGATTTAGGACGACCAGGCCTGTCTCCAGAGCCCAGTCCTCCACCATTCTACCCCGCACGTCCGTGTAACGAGAACCCCAAGCCAAGTTCTTGGCATTGAAGTCCCCGAGCACAAGCACGGGGAGGGAATGGCTTCCGATGACGACACTCAACTCCGTGAGGGAGTTGTGGAACTCGGCGAGAGTTCGGCTCGGGGAGAAGTAGACTCCCACTACAACGATCTCCCCGAACCGTGCTGCTACGCACCCCTGACCCTTCCTGACACTCTCAAGGGTCGGGGTACCGGCGGCGACCGACGCAATTATGGTCACTGAGCCGCTAAGGTCCTCCACCCAGTCATCCCTGGGCGGGACAAAGTACGGTTCAGCGACCACGGCGATGTTAATCGACCACTGCGCCACGCTCTGGAGCAACAGATCCTGAGCGCAGGCGCAGTGGTTGATGTTCGCCTGGAGAAGGCCTAATTAGGCCGTTACTGGCACTCCATTTCAGCCCCCTCCCGGGCCCCCTGCGAGGGCCCCGCTGAGGAAGTTGCAGCAGTAGCGGCAGCGGCGGCGACAGTGGCGGCAGCTGCGGTGGTAGCGACGGTGGGGGTTTTGGCGGTGGTGGCGGAGGGCCTTCCCTTGCCCCTGGCCTTGGCGGGAGTACCGCAGGGCTTGCTCCCTGCCCGGTGATCGGCCGGCTTGCCAGCTGCCGCACATGCGGCGCAGCGCGGCGCGGCGGAGCAAGCCGCGGCCATGTGACCAGGCTGGCCGCAGCGGAAGCACAGGCCGCTGCGGTCCACCTCCGAAGTGCACCGGACCGACACGTGGTGCCCCACATGGCAGCGGAAGCACCTCAGAGGTCTGGGTTCCAGCAGCTTCACCTGCGCCGAAACCCAGCCCACCAAGAGCCTTCGGCCCTCCACAATGACTTTCGCCGCCGTCACAGGGCAGCTTACCGTTATGGTTCGCATGCCCGACAGGTCCGGACGTAAGGTGCCTGCCTTGACTTGCTCGGCAGGGCACCCACCGGTCCTGGTGACGGTGGCCACCACCTCCTTCTCGGTCACCGAGTCGTCCAGACCCAGTATGCGCAGGTCTGGACACTCTGGCCTCGTCCGCATTTAGGGACGCTCTAAGCTTTTCAGCCAGAGCGTCAGCGGACGAGCCACGGGTTTCGCCAGGGATCTCCAGCACTCGAGCCCCTGTTGCGGTGACTCTAAGCCGGAGGCCCCCAGTGATCCCGAGCTCTCCGAGATCCACCGTCGCTTTCGCCTTAGCGAGCACGTCGCGGTAGGTCACGCCCCTCTTTTCCGCGTCCGGCTGTAGTGTAATCACTACAGCTGCGGTCTTCGGGGCGCTGAGCCTAACCGCGACGCCCCGCTCCTTTTGCCGGCGTTTCTGCTCCTGCCTCCTGGCCTTTTTGGCCGCCCTTCGCTCCCTCGCGTTTTCTCCAGCCACCTGCCACCCGGTCTCGGCCACGGAAGGCTTAGGGGGCGGGGGGGGCGGCGATAGCGGCTGTCTCGCGGCTGGCGCTGGCATATTCGCCACCTTGCCCTTCTTTTGGGCCGCCGCCTTGCCCTGTTTCAGGGCCGCCGCCTTCTTAACCGGAGCCGGTTTCGTCGGGGCCGACATAACCCTGCCGGGGGGCTGGCTGGACGGCCCCGGTGCGGAGGCCGCAGCAGACGCATATGAGGCCGCCCTCAGGCCCGGGGGCGCCTTGTTTGCCGCCAGGGGGGGGCGTAAGACAATGCCCTCCAGGACGGAGAACCGCGCCTGGAAGGCAGCCAGCTCCTGCCGAACCAGATTCAGGACCTGGTTCTCCACCGGCACGTGCTGGCTTGGACGCTTCTGGCCCCCATTTTGGGGCGCCTCGCGAGAGCCGGACTCGCGCAGACTGGCCAGGTCTGCTCGGAGCTTCCTATTCTCCTCTTTGAGAAGCTCCGTGGCGGCTGTTAGTCGAGCGACGTCTGCCCTCAGTTTGGCCACGCCGTCTGGCGGCGGCCCCGCAAATCTAGCCTCCGCTGCCGCCATAATGGAGGCGACCGCAGCAGGTATAGCCCTTTGCCTGGTGGAGGGCTTTTATTTGAAGGAGACAGCCCTCAGCGCTGCCTCCACCTCCTTCGCGAGCCCGGCCTTACGCTCCGCATCAGAGCCGCCATCTGCGCCCGCCTCGTCGCCAGAATAGCCCGAACGGGCCACCTCGTGACCGGCGGCCACCCCCGGGTGGCGCCCCTCCTCGGCAAGCCGCGCCGACCTCTCGGTGGCAGAGAGGCCTCTCCCCTTGCCGCGGATCCCGCCGCGCTTGCTGGTGGGGATCTTGCGAGCCGAAGCCAGCTCCCCATCTGACGACGACTCTCGGTCGCCTACCGGCCTGGACCGCTTGCGTAGGAACTCCCTGTTCCCCGCAGCAGCCCCGGGCCTCCCGCGCTGGGAGCACACTGAGCCAGCGCTCACCTCGCTGGATGCGGCGCCGGACTCCGACCCCGCATCTTTCTCCTCCCTTCCTTCGCCGTTATCGGCCGTTTTTTGGGTTTTGTAATCTTCCATACTGTTCCCACGAGTATGGGGGAAATAAATAGTCCATCTGGGCAGTGCCCCCTGTACCCAGATAAGCCATAGCCAGGCCCGGCAGTGGTTCGCACTAGAGACTGATTTTCCAAAGGAACCCCTCAGCCATACATCTCCTCGCGGTGCGCCGCCGCTTGAGATTCGGGGTAACTTTTTATAGAGGTTTTCTACCTCGTGGTCCGGGCGGTTAAGCCAAGACCCTCGGTCCCAATCGAAGCCGCGAGACGTGTTCCACGACACTTCGCCGGTGGGATTACGATATCGACGGAGACAGTGAAGGACGCACGTCCTTCACTGTCTGCTCGGAGGCAGGGTAAGTGCACACCGAGCCCGCCCTTGCTCCTCCGCTGTGCCCTCTGCTTTTCAGAGGGTCACGCGGAGCAACGCCCCCTTGGTCCATGAGGGACCCCCCCATGTCAGAATATTAGCCATGGGCAGTAACATTTCCCGAGGAATAAGAATCTCTTCCCATTCCTCGGGGAAGGATACTGCCCACGCCCAGGGTGCACCGGCCCAGCAGCTGCTATTCCCTCCAGACGTATCGAGAGGGACCGGCAGCCATCAGGCACACGAGGAGGAATTCTGACAACGCACCCCATTTATCTTACACTTAGGTGCTTTATACGTCTAATGAAGATAGTTTGAAACTGATTTTAAATAGTCTTAGAAACCAGAAACGAAATAGGAAGTTATGTTTCTTACAATTTGTCTTAAATCGACAACTAGCACATAAGTAAATAATAAGTACATCAGAATTATATAACACGACCCGAACCGAAATTATAATTATTACCTCCCCTGGCACCAGTCAGTTGCCAACTACCAAAAACAAAAGAGAACCAAAAAGCACAGAGCATCATCCAAAGAGGCCGTGTACAACGCGCCGTGCCTTTTTATACCCTTCCTTTCGGACCGGGTAGGTTCGAAAGGGAATTATCTAAGAATAGTATGAAGGTACTACGACCCAGGGCTGATATACTCGAGATAAAATAACAAACAAGTCGTTTCATATTATTCTTTCATTTCCAAAACAAAATGTTCCCCATCCGATTGTATTTTCAATCTTTTTTTGTTATGAATAGCAACAGAGTGCTAGACAATTTATTTTATATTAGAAATCTTTTTTTCTTTTATAAAATAAAACATAAACAGAAAACACTTCAAAGTGAAAATTAAGTAAAGATAGTACAGTCACGAGCACCAATATGTATGCATTTTCTAAAATTTAAAAGCTAATTTCGCGAGAAATAACAATTGAAATTTTTTCATAAAAAAAAAATCCAATTCGAAATTCAAATCAAAAGTAGGAGAAAAGAGATATTTCCAAAAGAATCGAAGAAAGAAACCCACAACAACTACTAGTACCGACCCAAAGACTTCGTTTGTATAGTCGGAATGCCTACTGCATGGCGATAAAGATTTTCAATAAGCTGCCATCACATATCAGACAGCTACCTATAATATAAATAAATTTAAACATGCAATATTTTTTTGGCTTCTGGACATGATTGTGTTTCTACTCTGCTAGCGAATTCATTGATCATAAGTTTTAATAATGAATGTTTTAAAATTCATTGATTTAAATTTATAATTCCATTAATTATTTACCTACAGTACGGCTAATGTATATTTTTTTTCTCTCTCTAAATAAAATTCTCACGATAGTGTGCTTCTTCTCGCCAATTCGCGAGGAAGCCATCCAAGACGTCCCGCCATCTTCTCTTCGGTTTACCGCGACCCCGTCTAGCTGTTTCACGGCTCGTGAGAGGTGGAAGAAATGAGGAGAGGCCTTTGCTCAGGAGTGGGACAATACGTGTTTACTAAAAAAAAAAAAAGATATATTGGTGTATTAGTTACATTATTATAATTATAATAATTATATTAAAATCTAATATTTTTACACCGGCAACGGTAGTATATGTGAACTAATATAAATTGTAAGATAGATAGATATTCTATTCTATAAAAACACTTTTAAAAGTTATTTAGTGTTTACATATTGGTGCTCGTGACTGTACAGCATAAAGGTTAGATACCTTTCGCTACCTTTTTTTTTTTTCTTTTTTTTTTCTTTTAAAAGATCTTTCGTTCAAAACCTTTTTGTACCCAAAAATCATACAGTTTTCTTTAGGTTTCGTGAAATACCGTGAACCTATCCAATCAAAAGCACTCAAGGCTGACTTTAACCCATTTTTTTCTCTTTACCTAATCCATCATAGGTATAAAGGGTGTCCTAGCCTGTCAGGGCATAATTTTTCAACGCCGATGATACATGGTGCTTTATTTATTTTCATGCATGAATTATCTGTTTTGTATTAAATAACAATGTATTATGCTGATATCTGAGTTTTTCATGTGAATTTATTAATGTTTTGTGGGGAAACAATAACGTAATATTGCGCTTGAATTATAGTAGAATGGTAGACAGAGGTGTGAATCACCAACATTTAGCCGTTAATATTACGGAATTAATAGTGTACTGTTATTAAAATAAAATAAGCTTTTATTACTATTTTACAATGTTTATAGTATTTACTTGTAATCCACGAAGGGTTAGGCAGAGGTGTACCTAATAGTACACCCACATTTCGCCAGTTATGTTTAAGTCCCATGTAATAAGGGGCGAGCCTATTGCCATCAACCGGGCTCAAACCCAAATTCCGTGGCTGCTACTGAGAAATTCCTAATGGAAAAACCCATTAGCACTTTGCACGACCCGGGGATCGAACCCAGGACCTCATGCTCAGCAGTCGTGCTTGCGACCACTAGACCGACGTGGCAGTCATATTTATTTATCTTAAATAATCGGTTTATCGGTTGGTTCTAGGTTAAGCCGTGCTTGGCTAGGTTGATCTGTGGATGGGTGACCGAGATTCCTCTGTGCCTCGGAAAGCACGTTAAGCCGTTAGTCCCGGCTGTCATTTGTAGATCTTTGACAGTCGTTACAGGTAGTCCGTGGCTCAAAAAGTCTGAAAACCAATCTTACCAAAGGGTATCGTATTACCTAGTACTAACTGGGTTGTAGAGTTCAGATAGGCAGTCGCTCCATGTAAAATACGGGTATTCAGCTGCATCCGGTTAGGCTGGAAGCCGACCCTAACATAGCTGGGAAAAGGCTAGGCAGATGATGAATCGGTTTAACCAACAGCTTGTCCTTCGACAAAGGCCCCCTCTAAAATTTTCCTGTTTGTTCTGCCCGTCTCTCGCTGTTCTCGTCCAATCTCAGGTGCAACCACTTTGTTGAGGTCATCTTCCCATCGTTGTTGTTTGACGCCCTTTGCTTCATTTTACATTTCTGGGAACTGTTATTATTGGACACGTAAACAAGACTTCGATTCTTCCAAAGTTTCCAAGAAAAAAGACGTGACCACGAAATCAAAGCCAGGCCGACCAATATACGCACAAGATAGTCTTCCGTCAATATCATGATTTTATTTATCAACTGTGTATAGATACACGCCCGGAAGGCTCTGCCATTAACCGGACCTGACCCCTTATCAAGGGTTGCCAGTATCAATTTACGCAATCAAAAACCCAATAACACTTCTCAACCTTTGAAACGAATTTAGGACCTTCCAATAATTTATAACAAAATATGGAAGCTACTTTGTAACACTAGAAGAATACCTTTTTTTAGTACAACTATGGTATTTTATAGAAGCTCGTGGCTAAATAATAACAGCCGCTCGGATCTATATTCGTCACATTATAAAATCCCCCCCACCCCCCACGCGGGGTTCCCTACGCAGGGTTTGCGTATAAAAAATATTTAACATTGTAAAATGATTATAGATTCTCTCTAACAGTAAAATTTAAAAAAAAATAGGCACTCCTTTGAAATATTATAATTTTAGCCACAATGTTAAATAACTGCCTCGTTGGTCTAGTAGTCAGAAGCGCAACTGCTGAGCATGAGGTCCTAGGTTCGATACGCAGGTCGGCAAAGTGTTATACAAACATTATAAATGCGAAAGTTAGTTTGTTTGTTACCTTTTCACGCCTAAACCACTGAACCGATCACCCTGAAATTTGCAAATACGTTGTCAGGTGTACAGAAACGGACATAGGATACCTTTCATCAAAGAAAAAAGTACTGTTCCCGAGGAAAACAACAACAACCTTCTTATGATAATAAGAATAAAGATGGCGCCACGTGTCTTTCGAATCATGATTGAATTATATTATTACAAGCAAATTTACGCGAGTGAACCCACGGGTAAAATCTAGTTTTAAATAACTAAGAGACATCGACGTGCAAGTATTATACACAAAACATGTTACTAAATCCACCAACGTCGAAATTTTTCGTCGGTTATTACAACCTAAATCCGTGTACACAAAACTAGCTGATAGTGAAAACCAATTAAAAAATATCTTCAGCCACTTAAGCACGCCTCAAAGATTGAAAGAAATTCTTTTTGTACAAAAAAAATCAAGCAAAGAGATCGCATGCAAGCTTGTATACTCAGGCACAATACATTATGTACTTACGAAGACAGTTCCTAAGTTTTAGCAAGTAGGGCGAGAAATAGCGTGAAATCGATCATCGGAACCGAGCTGGAAACTTTAAAATCCATTTAACTTGGTCACGTCCACACCTAGCGAAAGGTTATACGTTATACGAGAATTTTATTCGAATTATTCGATAGTTGGTGTGGTATTATATGTATAAACATTATTGTCTGAGTACAGCGAAAGCCTAAAGTACGCGGCAAGTTATGGCAAGAGAAGTATCCACCACCCCGCGACTTAAAGCCCCAAGAACACCTGGCTCCTGGCAGTGAACTACAGTGGACTATTTTGATAGCTCTGAATCGACTGCGTACCCAAGTAGGCCGTTGCAAACATAATCTGGCAAAATGGGGTATTATTGGTCCCTCCACCACCGAGTGCGATTGCGGCGCTCCAGATCAAACTATGCCCCACCTGCTGGAGTGTCCCAGGTGTCCGTTTACCTGGTATCACCCCGAAAAAAAAAAAAAAGGTATCCGTTTACCTGCAGTCTTGACGACCTGAATAGCGCCTCTGCTGCTGCAATACCACCACCTCATCATCATTTCAGCCGAAAGACGTCCACTGCTGGACATAGGCCTCCCCCAAGTGTCGCCACATTGACCGGTCCCGTGCATCTCGCATCCAGCGGATCCCTGCAACCTTTACCACGTTTACGTGGCGACCTACTGAGCCCAAACCGTCTAATATGGAAGGAACATCGATACGATAAGAAGAAGATTGTCTGAGTTTCGACAGTGTTAGATTGCTTTTCTGATTCCACAGCGAGATATGTAGGTACTTTAATAGACTTAATGGCTACCTCGGTGGTCTAGTGGTCACAGAAGCTACTGATGAGCATGAAGTTCGGGTTCGATTACCAAATGGGGCAAAGTGTTATTGGGTTTTCTATTAGAATTCTCAGCATGGACTCAGGATTTGTGCCCGATTGATTTGAACAGGCTCGCCCCATGTTACATCATCATCTGCCTAGCCTTTTCCCAACTATGTTGGGGTCGGCTTTCAGTCTAACCGGATGCAGCTGAATACCAGTATTTTACATGGAGCCACTGCCTATCTGACCTCCACAACCCAGTTCGTACTGGGTAATACGATACCCCTTGGTAAGACTGGTTGTCAAACTTTCGGGCCACTGACTACCTGTAACGACTGTCAAAGATCTACATATGACAACCAGGACCAAACGGCTTAACGTGCTTTCCGAGGCATGGAAGAAACTCGGTATGTAATGGGCGGTCACCCATCCACGGACCAACCTAGGCAAGCGCGGCTTAACCTTAAGATCGACCCCAAACGGCTGTTATTATTTAGCCCTATGTTACATGGGACTGAAAAACAACGTATTGTGTCTTCTATGGTACACCTCTACCTAATCCTTCGAGGTAAGCGTGATGTTATGTTAATAGAAGATCCAAACAAACATTATGTAGGCAATGTGGCAGTGCAATGCAACTGTATTTTCCGGGCAACAGATCTCGGGGGATACCCAAAGCCAGGTAATATCTCTGTTCACTACATCTATCCAAGATGTAGATTTCAGGCAACGTGCAGTGTTTACGATGTGGATATCAAGGTGTCGCAATACAGGTATTCTGCATAACCCTTCGGGATTACCGGCGTGATGTTATGAATATTAAGGACGGAACAAAGAACAGAAATT
Organism: Noctua janthe; assembly: GCA_910589295.1. Classification (NCBI taxonomy): domain Eukaryota; kingdom Metazoa; phylum Arthropoda; class Insecta; order Lepidoptera; family Noctuidae; genus Noctua; species Noctua janthe. The sequence goes on along the minus strand of OU342563.1, from coordinate 12,081,512 downwards.
ATCTACAGATTGAATGTTTGATTAATATGTAACAAAATTCGGCCGCGGATATTTGAGCGTTGTGGTCGAATATTGTCCCACGGATCTTACTACAGAGATGAAAAGGCTATGTTCTTACTCGGGTCATGGTCTACCTGTGTGACCATAGTCCATCTAGCAGTTTAAGAGTGAAAAGTTAACTCAGACCGACAGAGTTAACTTTCGAATTTATATTATTACCTATGGAATATGCCTGCCTCGTTGGTTGAATAGTCGCAAGCGCGACTGCTGAGCATGGGGTCCTGGGTTCGATTCCTGGGTCCGGCAAAGAGTTATTGTGTTTTTCCACCAGAAATTTCTCAGTGGCAGCCGCGGAGTATGGATTTGTGCCCGGTTGATGGAATAAAGCTCGCCCCCTACTACATCATCATCATCTGCCTAGCCTTTTCCCAACTATATTGGGGTCGGCTTCCAGTCTAACCGGATGCAGCTGAATACCAGTATTTTACATGGAGCGACTGCCTATCGGACCTCCACAACCCAGTTAGTACTGGGTAATACGATACCCCTTGGTAAGACTGGTTGACAGGTTTTTTGGGCCACTGACTGCCTAACGATTGTCAAAGATCTAGAAATGACAGCCGGGACCAACGGCTTAACGTGCTTTCCGAGGCACGGAGGAAACTTTGTATGTAATGGGCGGTCACCCATCCACAGACCAACCTAGGCAAGCACGGCTTAACCTAATGATCGACCCGAGCGGATGTTATTATTTAGCCACGAGCTCCTACTGCTCGCCCCCTACTACATGGGACTTAAAACATAACTGGCGAAATTTGGGTGTGCTATGTTATATATGTACATAATAAATATATTTCACATTTATTTGTATAAATATGGATTTGTGCCAGTCAATAATAAATTAGAGGGTTCACGAAACGAAATACGTTATTACTTATTTTACTAATCGAATAACTCTCTATTCAGAAGTTGATTCGCTTTGACACCGTTCTTTCATAACTTAAGTACCTACCTAGTTACTTTCCCAAAATAAATGTGTTGAATAAAACTCCCGCAGGCTAATCATTGCTGTGTTAAAGTATAACTTCATTCCTTACCTATGTTATTATGACAGAAACTCGTTATTGAAAAATGTGTTACCACTAATTTGGAATAGCCGCAGGCATACGGTACAGTCAGCTGATTCGAATAACAATAGATCGAAATCGAATAGAAAAAGACAATGATTATTCGATTGCTAAAACATTTCGGAATCGCGCTTCACTAGTTCTATCCAAGCGACTGTCTCAATATATCGAAGGTAAAAGTTCAAATAAATAACATTTCTGACTGACAGAAATCATTAATCATTGACGAAAGATTGTACAATGTATTCGGGGTAATTAAGTATAAAGCGGCGTTCACACGTCTTTAGTGCGTTAGTGGTTTTGTTGACAAATGACACAATATAAATATCAGACAGGTGCGTTAAATTTTATACTAGCGACCCACCCCGGCTTCGCACGGGTGCAATACACATATAAACCTTCCTCTTGAATCACTCTATCTATTGCTGAAAACTACATTCAAATCCGTTGCGAAGTTTAAAAGATCTAACCGTACAAACAGCGGGATCGACTTTGTAAAGATTATATCCAAGCCTGAATCTGGTACATTAAGAAGGATGCCCAAAGAAGCCCTAACCTCTTTCAGGACAGTCGGGTAAAAAGAGCTGACTAAGATCCACCTTCTGTACACATACATCTGTACACCAATTTCCTCCGTACGTCGAAAAGCACGTTAAGCCGTTGCTCCCGGCTGTCATTTATAGACAATCGTTACAGGTACTCAGTGTCCCGAAATTCTGACAACCAGTTTTACCAAGGGGTATCTGATTAACCAGTACTAACTGGGTTGTTTAGGTCAGATAGGCAGTCGCTCCATGTAAAATACTGGTATTCAGCTGCGTCCGATTAGACTGGAAGTTGACACTAACATAGTTGGGAAAAGGCTAGGCAGAAGATGATGAAATTCTATTAATGTTTTAGTCTTTTAACCACGCGACATTACAGTAGATACTTTTAAATTAGAATTCTGAAAGAATACAGCTCTATTCTAGTGACAGCTTCGTTTAAAATCTAGTTCTCTAGTTCTCATTTTACACGCTGTCGCATCCAGTGATATATGATATTAGGTACAGATTGTAGGTATTTCGTTCACTAAAACTATTTGACATAACATTATATCACGTCTGTAACTCCCGAAGGGTTAGGCAGAGGTCTACATAATAGTAAATCCATATTTCGTCAGTTATGTCAAAGTCCCATGTAACAGGGAGCGGCTATTGCCATCATCCGGGTACAAATCCATACTCCGTGGCTACTACTGATAAATTCCAGAAAGAATTATCCAATAACAGTTTGCCTGAGCTAGGACCTCATGCTCGGCAGTTGCGTTTGCGACCACAAGACTTAAACAGTACTTAATATGTATTATGAATAATAAAAACAAACTCGACTAAACACTGGCGCGGTGTAAATAAGCCTTGAGTTACAAAGTCGAGGACAAGTACGAATTAATGGTTTCCAACGAAGCATTGAGTCAGTTATTAAATATAATTTTGTTGAGTATTATGCTAATATTGTCGGTTTTTGTAAACGTTTATTATAATGAAATCTCTATTAGCATACTGCTTGGAATGGTCATTGTACTGCTTTATTTTTAGGGTTCCGTAGTTCAGTAAGATTCTTCGCCTGGTTTTAACAACATTAAATGTAATTTGGGAACTTTATTAAAAGTTTAACTTAAAATAAGCTTTTAGAGACAATGATTAATGTATCAAAATGTTTAAGCAATTGATTATCGTTTGTTTAGAAGCTACAAAACGTTTATGGAATATCGCAAAAAAATAAAACCAAGCTTTTTTTTCTTTAAAAGTATCGTGTTACACAGTAACGAGGTGTAGAGGTCAGTTAGTTTAATAGTGTTCACCTGCATCTGGAGAGTAGAAGCCGACCACAACTCAAGGAACTCTGGAAGTGACTGGTGCTTGTAGCACAGGAGTCCTCCTAGTTTGAGCACAGTTGCACATGTCTTGTATCTTGCTACTACGTTATAAAGTTTAATTTAAAATACAACAATTGTAAACAGGTTTAAGAGCGTTTATGACTTACGGTATTTCATACAAACTCTGACTCTTTACATCACTAAGATCATTGAAAGCACGATGACTACTTCAGAATCATAAATGCAATTAGTAGCCCGAACATAATTGACAGTTCATCATCTGCCTAGCCTTTTCCCAACTATGTTGGGGTCGGCTTCCAGTCTAACCGGATGCAGCTGAATACCAGTATTTTACTTGGAGCGACAGCCTATCTGACCTCAGTTAGTACTAAGTAATACGATACCCCTTGATAAGACTAGTTGTCAGACTTTTTAGGCCACTGACTACCTAACGACTGTCAAAGATCTACAAATGACACCCGGGACCACCGGCTTAACGTGCTTTCCGAGGCTCGGAGGAACCTCGGTTAGTAATGGGTGGTCATCCATCCACAAACGAACCTAGGAAAACACGGCTTAACCTAAAGATCGATCCGAGAGGCTGTTATTCTTTAGCCACGAGCTCCAAATACTTAATAGTTGTGAATCAAAATAAATAAGAGTTAGACAACCGAAGCTAAGTTAGATCATATCAGAAGTTAATAATTCATCGTTCGACGAACACGTTTCAGTGTAAAAACTCCGCTGGCATACTTCAAATATTTTCATTGAGCCGTCTAGTCGTTTTTATTAAAAATAGTTTGTTCAATGAGAGCATTGAATCAATATTTTAGCAGCACATTTTTCTGTTTGGACTTATATAAATTTTTACAAGAGCGCTTTGTTCAGTGGGTTGAGCGGCTCTTGGCTAAATAATAACAGCCGCTCGGGTCGATCGCCAGGTGAAGCCGCACTTGCCTAGGTTGGTCCGTGGATGGGTGACCGCCCATTACATAACGAGTTTCCTCCGTACCTCGGAAAGCACGTGAAGCCGTTGGCCTCGGTTGTCATTTGGATGTCTAAAACAGTGGTTACACGTAGTCAATGGCCCGAAAATCTGTCAACCAGTCTTACCATGGGGTATCTTGTTACCCAGTACTAACAGGATTGTGGAGGTCAGATAGGCAGTCGCTCCATGTTAAATTCAAATGAATTCAAATTATTTATTACGGCGGCCAATCAAGCTATGCAAAACCAAATTAAACTGATCTCTCATCGTACGAGAAGCTCATACAAAGCGAAGTCAGGTTAACCTAGTTATGTACAGCTTGATGTGCCGCCGTGTGTAAATTATACATAGCAATTTGAACGGTGATCCCCAAACTAGACGTTAGTCTGTATCTTGGGGATCAGAAAAAAATACAGGTTCCTATTCAGCTGCATCCGGTTAGACTGGAAGCTGACCCAAACATAATTGGTAAAAGGCTAGGCAGATGATGATATGGTGAGTAGAACTTATACAGGATGGATTTATCTGAAGAGGCGTAACCTATACCGTTACAGCAACAAGAAAACCTGCTTAGAACGTGCTTAGAATGCTGCCCGAACAGCCAGATATCATAACATCACGCCTGTAATCCCCGAAGAGTTAGTGAGAGGCGTCTACCTACTACCACCATTCTACAACTGATTCTAGAACGCTACTTGGTCTAGACTAGAATCATGTACCATTTAGCTTTTGGTAACCGCGCCAATGTCCCTGTAGCCACACCACAAAAAGAACTACATCAATTTAGTTCAAAAAGTATTACAGCGCCATCTATGGCACAAATGAAGAACTAACATCAAAATTCTAAATCGCTTTTTTAAAGTTATCCGCGACTTAAGACCATATAGGCAAATTCACTTTTAAAAGAAAAGTGCGTAACCACTATTTAAGTCAGAATAAATAGCTCTCTCTCTATTAGAAGTCGAGTCATGGTAATTATTATTAGGTTTCTCGTTTTTAATTTTGGTATTTGTTAAAATATGTACTAGTTTATTAGTATCATTATAAGTGCCTATATTAATTTTCGATAGCAAGAAGTTATTTTTTTATATATTTATTTTGTACCCTATCACAATGTTTTCTTATTTAACCCAAAGGTTGACTGGTAGAGAATGCCTTGTGGCATTAAGTCCGCCTATGTATCACTAGTGTACATGAAGTTTAAATAAATAAATAAATACATATAATATATAATAAGAAAAACCCGACAACAACTGTCAGGCAGTAGCCCACCTGACAACACCTGTCTGGTCGGCGGATCCACCCTTTTCTATGAGTGATGAAGAACTATACACCCTATTCTTCATACCTCATTCCTCTATATTCTACTAGCTTATACCACGCCACGTGAAGTTCGATAATTGTCCTACGGGATCCATAATACCGGGATAAAAAGTATCCTATGTGTTAATCCAGGCTATAAACTATCTGTGTTCAAAATTTCTTCCAAGTCCGTTCAGTAGTTTTTTCGTGAAAGAGTAACAAACATCCATCCATCCTTCTCACAAACTTTCGCATTTTTAATATTAGTAGGATACACCCAGTATACTACCGCATTCAGTGGTGGATTTACCAGCAGGCTGAGTAGGCTTGAGCCTAGGGCGGCAGATTTTTGGGGCGGCAAAATTGGGGACCGATTTTTTTTTTCATTTTTCTCTCTCTTTTTTTTTATTTTGTGTGATGCATGTCATGTCCCTGCGACAAACAAATATTTTTTTCTTTCTTTCTTTCTTTTTCTTTGTAATCAAAAAGATTTTGGCATGATGGTTTTCTGATGTTTTACAGAGAGAAGTATGCAACAAATTTTGCCGATGACGTTCCCCTCTCACTTGTCATTGCACATTCCGAGTAGCAATCTTCCATATTCTAGAGTAGAACAGCTAGTTCGCCGGCCTTCAACCAGTAATCGGTATTATACCCAAAAATAATTTTACGTTCAATTTCAACGAAATTGTTGGATTGTAAAAATAATGTAGAACATGACAATTGCAGAGGCAAGATTGGAAAAAACTGTACAGCCTATACCTTGGAAACTTGTAATCCACCTGTAATGTATACAGGGTGGAAGCCACACCGACCCGAAAAGTGTTACCACGTTGTCAGTACATCATTCTGAGCCACCTACATAGACATTTTTCATCGGTCTTTAAAAAAAAGTCAGCTGTTTCCTACAAAAGTGCAATACCTACACGGCCAAAATGTATGGAACAGCTGTTTTTTTTTTTAATAATCGTTGAAAAATTTCTGGAGGGCTCAGAGTGATGTATTCAAAAGTCAAAAAAAAGAAAAAAAGCATTTATTTCAATTAGACCATTACAGGCACTTTTGAATGTCAAAAAAAAACAAAAATAAGCAAAGCTACAGTCACAGTCACAAGATTAATAACTTGAGAAAGTACTGTAGTTGCACATTCCAAAGCGTAGATCTCTATGGAGAAGAATGGGCAAGAAACTCCATGGACACTCTTTTAAATCAAAATATTTAACAAAATCTTGGTTACATCATTCATGTTGAGATTATACATATATGTGAGAATGATGTAGATAGACTTGCACATTAAGAGTTACTGAATACGTGGTAACTGTTTTCGCGTCGGTGTCCCCAACCCGTATGTTATTTGACCCAAATTCATAGCTTGTTTAAAAAAATCCATTACATTGTAAGTAAACGTGAAATTCCGGAGTTATTAATTTTTATACAGTCGGCCTAAATCGGCAACCTTCGTCGAAGTGAAAAGTCCCTAATGTTTGCCTTCAGCTTCATTTTAACAAACCCGTTTCAATTTTAATAAAAAAATATATTTCACAAGTCATGATGGACTCATACTAAAATGTTCTATAATCACTAAACCGCCTCGTTGGTCAAGTAATCGTCTGGAGTGGCTGATGAACTTGAAGTTTTGGGTTCAGTACCCGAGTCGGGCAGTGTTATTGGATTTTCTATCAGGCATTTCTCCGTAGCAGCCTGAGGTTTGGATCTGTCCACGGGTAATAACAGAAGGCTTAAAACACATGGTTTAAACACAACCGACTAGTACTCATGAAAGGAGGGCTGTTCCTCCTGACCGCTCTCGGTCACAATCTTAGATTAGCCATCGGACCCCACGTTCAGCAGTCGCACTTGCGACCACAAAACCAGCGGCAGGGCACTGATGAAATAAAAGTGTACCGAACACTTCTGGCAATTGACTGGAAATTACTTATTTCACAGTTATCAATAAGATATCAACAGCAGATAAAATGCTCCATATTGATGCAGAAATTTCGGTATTAACTCTGCCACTAGCGAAAATATCGTATCAATAAAAGATGGAGGTTCCAATAGTAATTACATGAATACTTGATATAAATGGAGGAAGCAATCAGCTTGCAGATAAGGATTCATTTTATTGCAATGGGGATCAATATATACAGAGTGGTTGAAAAAGCGATGCCGATTGCTGTGAAATTGGTATTAAACATAGTGGAAGAATATCGTGATACCAACTACTAATTCTGTACCATGACATGAGTTTACTACACTGGAGCATTGATTACTTTAGTTCGGTTCAAAATAAAATCAGCTGTTTTAAGTAAAAGTTCAAGCATTCTATATGTCCAGGGCTGCGGGACTGTTCGAAAGGGATACCGTGGCCCTGGAACACAAAGGGTATAGATGGAACATGGATGGGTTTTAGTCCGTACAAGTCTGACACTCCCTTCCGCTCTGCCCAGAGTGTGGGGGGGGGGGGCATTTGATGATTTCGCATCCGAAAAAAAAAGCCATTGGCAGATTGTGCCTAACCTTCGGGGATTACAGACGTGATGTTATGTAAAATGCACTCTGAAACAGATTGTTAAATCGCTTTACTTCAAATTTTCGCTTTACCATTTACAGGATTTCCAAATCTTTAAAGAATTTGTTAAAAGCTGGATTCCGCGCTTCCTTGCTCCAAGAATCCTGCACGTTCAGCTGTTTTAAGTAAAAGTTCAAGCATTCTATATGTCCAGGGCTGCGGGACTATTCGAAAGAGATACCGTGGCCCTGGAACACAAAGGGCAAAGATGGAACATGGATGGGTTTTAGTCAGTACAAGTCTGACACTCCCTTCCGCTCTGCCCAGAGTGTGGGTGTCATTTGATGATTTACCAGAAGAAAAAAAAAAAAAGCTTTCAATATGTACGCGGTCAAAATGATGCATGAAGTAATCTCTTCTGTGCTACAAGATACTGGTATGCCTAATGAGATATATAGTCTTTCTCATACTTATTTACTGTCAGACTGTGTCATCCCACTGCTGGGCAAAGGCCTCTCCCCATGACTTCCAAATGCTTTGATCCAGGAACGTTGGTTTTGTCCAGCTCGTCCCGCCATCTCCGCCGAGGCCTCACTGTTATAATAATCATCTAAGTAACACTCTACCTATTCTTCTGATTTCTTTGTCGTTTGTGTTTCGTCATTCGTGCATACACTCTTCTTCTTTCTTGTTAGTACTTTAAATACTACCATATCGAATAATTTAATAATCTTAATTTATAATGTACTGAATCAAAATTGATTATCTAGATACCTGCATCTCCTTTTCAATGATACAATCAACCAAGCCATCACCACCTCAGTCTATTGTTAGACAAAGCCATCAGTTGCGTCATGTTAATCAATCCTAATGCTCCACCACAGACCGCAGTGTAATCAACTATAATACCTAGCTACTATTTTCTACCAAAGCACGGATATTGTCCAGACAACAATGTAAATTAAAAAAACAATTCAGTGAAACTTAGTTCGTGCCAGTTTCCACGGTTGGACTTGCCAACCAATATGGCAGAAAGCAAAACCTTTAGCGAAACGGATAAAACTTCAAGAAACTGTTTTTACAACAACGCTGGAAAACTTCTTATACGATCTTCCATTAGAAAATGGAAGCCAATTTAAGTTGTAAGTTTAACCTAAAAATGGACTAAGATATAACCTTTACTCTGGGCCTTGGAGAAAAAATTGATTCATCTTTAATTACACAAATATACCTTCATATAAGATAATTATCTTTCAATTATTAGTAACGCTAATCTAACGGAAATACCGTTATTTGATTGAGAACACTATTTAATCACTGACAAGATGGCTGCCATATTTGGCGCGCAAAAAAAAACCGTTAATTCAAGTGTTTTGGCTCATCACTACTTACACGGAACTACTGCCACCCACAAGGATAGACATTAGCTATTAAAAAAACCGGCCAAGTGCGAGTTGGACTGGCGTACCGAGGGTTCCGTATGTAGTATTTTGTTATTAAACTACAAATTCACGGTTTTCATAATTTTTCCTTTACATGTCACGTGCTGTAATATTGCTTCTCGCCAAATTTCATGATTCTAGGTCAACGGGAAGTACCCTATAGGTTTTACTTTCCTTGAGAAATCGCAAAATATGCGACTCAAATGGTTATATCTTTTGATCGTGTTGACTTATAAGATTTTTTCACATCTGAAAGAGACCGTAGACCCGAGTATTTCATATAACTTCAACTTGAAACCTTTACGCGTTCCTGAGAAAAACGGTCTCGTCAGACAGACAGACAGAGTTCCTTTTCGCTTTTGAGGTACGGAACCCTAAATATGGAAGATTATGTCATTATAATTTTACCATGCTATGCGTCATGTATGTTAATCCCCATAACGTGTTATTAAGGCATTGTAGGTACCTAAGTGGTTTACGAATCCGGGTATTTTCCTTCATCTTGACAAAAGTCCAACGAGCGAACGAATGGTGGACCTCCATCCATTTAAGTCTCTGATCACAAGTCTGCACTGATGATTATTATATTATACAGGAATACTAGTCAATGGGGTTGCTAGAGCGTTTTCAGATGAATGACTACCCAACACTTGTTAGGCCAAATGAAATTCGCAAACTCGTAGCAAAGCTAAAATCAAATAAAGCGCCTGGTTTTGACGGCCTGGGAAATGTTTTACTAAGGAACCTCCCTCAGAAAGCTATTGTTGTTTTGACGAAAGTGTTTAATGGAGGCCTACGCATTGCATACTTCTCGAGGTCCTTAAAATACGCTAAAATCCTAGCCATTAAGAAACCAGGGAAAGATCAGTCCATTCCATCTGGCTATCGACCAATCAGCGTATTACCAAGCATAGGGAAACTACTAGAATCTGTCATCCTATCTCGTCTCTCTAAAGCTACTGCGCAAATCTTGATCCCTGAACAGTTTGGATACCAAAGTTCACACTCGACCACAAAACAGCTAGCCAGAGTTGTAGAACACGTAGCTCATGGATTAAACCACGGTCTTTCCACTGGCGTACATTTGTCCTTTACTCGTATACCTTAACAGATATTTCGTGAAATTTAACTGCATCTGGTTAGATTAAAACCCGACGGAAACTAGGCGATGATGGATGATTCGTTTCATAAAAACTCTTAACGAAGAAGAAGGTGTTTTTGTGTTTTTCAGTCATTGCGATGTTTTTTTTTTAAATAAAAAGTATTTATTTTTTTATAAGTATTCTGATTTAAAAGAGTGTCCATGGAGTTTCTTGCCCGTTCTTCTCCATAGAGATCTACGTTAGGGAATGGGCAACTACAGTACTTTCACAGTTTTTGTGCCTTGTGACTGGGACTGTAGCTATATTTTACTGTTGTCTTTGTTTCGACAATTCAAAAGTGCCTGTAACTGGCCTACTTGAAATAAATGCTTTGATTTGATTTGATTTATACTTGGGAACCTTCTGATTACAGAGATATTGAAGGTCAAATATCTAACATTTTTTACAAATACAAGTTTTTGCATGTTATTTCTGAACTTTAAATACCTCTATGATCTTTGTACTGTTGCATGTACCTATAAGCACAATGTTTGCGTGCGTATAACATTGAGCGCTACCGTAAACAGCGAATTACAGCAAAAATAAAATTTGCTCAGTACAATAATTTTTGCTCAGTACAATAATTTTTAAATACAATAATTTTTACTGTGTTATGTACTTTGTTTGATGAAACAGAATGCTTTACAGCTGTCGGGCTTGTGATTGCAAAGTCTTTTTGGTTATCAAGATAGGAAAGCCAGAACGTTAGCACATACACGTAGACCTGATTAAATACGCTTGGTACATACATTTGCTATGTACACATTGAGTGAGAGTTCTTAAAAGGTATTGCTTCAGGTACCCAAAAATTATTTACGTAAACATTACATACAAAAAGCCGATTGCTTTTAACAATAGAACCCCTTTTCCGAATATTGGTAGATAGAAACCTTTGACATTACTGTTTTGAACAACGATACCTAACAAGACGATATAGGTATAACGAGAAATACAGACCATCATTGTTATTCTCCTGTCCCTATCTCAATTTATTTGAGATCGGCGAAGCATGTCTTCTTTCTCCATACTTCTCTATTACTCTTCATCTCGTCAGACACGTCTTTCCTTGCCATAAATATCATCCTTCACACAGTCTATCGTGAAATAAAGGCTCATATATTATTAAGTACCATTCGTTTGTATTTTTAACATCGTTATTTTAAAAATATCATGCTGGTAAATGGTTTTCAAAAGGTCTCACCGTTTCGGGGAATCCATTTACAGCTTGTTTTCAATTTTAATTGGTGCTTATATAGAAAATTCTAGATCCATACTTCAATACTTATTATTATAAAAGCGAAAATAACTCTGTCTGTACTTTACTTTACTACTTTTCACGCTTTAACGAAAAGATTTTTGATATATTAATTATTTAAATTTTGCCTCTCACTAGAAATTTCTCCAGTATCGTGGGTGCGTTAACAAACATTTAAACTCACAAACACAAACTGCCAGACCCGGAACACAACATGTAGGCCTTACAAATATTTGTTCCGTGCGGGAATCGAACCCGCGACACGCAGCGCAGCGGGCAATCGCTCAGCCACTGCGCCAATCGCGCCGTCTGTTTGGCACGTCATGGCCTAGTTAGATAATGCATACTTTTTCGACCTACACCGGTGAAACCGCAAGCAACATAACTAGTATTACTATTGAGCAAACTATGGGTATACGATGCTCTTCTACCTACGCTTTCGGGGACAGTCGTCATAATCAATATCAGTTCAATCGAAGGAAGCCCACTGTCGTAGGTACATAGGCCTCACTCCAGGGTCGCACCATTCATCATCCGCCCAGCCTTTTCGGAACTTTGTTGGTGGCTGCTTCCAATCTTACCGGATTCAGCTGAATACCAGTAATTGACTATCTGACCTCCACAACCCAGCTAGCACTGTGTAAAACGATACCCCTTGGTAAGACTGTTTGTCAGATTTTCGGGTCACTGACTACCTGTAACGACTGTCAAAGATTTACAAATGACAGCCGGGACCAACGTCTTAACGTGCTTTCCGAGGCACTGAGGTAACTCGGTATGTAATGGGTGGTCACCAATCCACGAACCAACCAAGGCAAACGTGGCTTAACCTGAAGATCGACCCGAACGGCTGCTATTGTTTAGCCACTTGCGCCATAGGCTTATGTTCTGTAATTGGCCATATCAAGTATCGACTATCCGTCTAAGATCAGCAGGGCAATTGCGTAACACACTTACAATGGCAATACCATTCATTTTTACAGTTCAACGACTTTTATTGCGTCATTCACCACGTCAAGGTCACGACTTTTTCAAAATTATGAAGGAACTAGCTTTTGCCCGCGAATTTGTCTGCGTGGACTTCAAACTTATGTCCATTGACCGAGATACAAAGTATCGAAGTGTTAATCCAGGTTATAAACTATCTGTATGGCAATTACATCCATATCTGTTCAGCCGTTTTTGTGTGATTGAGTAACAAACATTCTCATATATATCATTATAATAGTATAGTAAGACTAGCTTATGCCCGCGGCTTCCCCCGCGCCTAGTTCGGTAATTATCCAACGGGATTGTACTCCTGGGATAAAAAAGTATCCTTTACTAATACACGTTATAAAGTATATGTGTGCCAAATTTCACCCAAATCCGTTAAACTGTTTTTGCGTGACAGAGGAACAAACATCCATCCATCCTCACAAACGTTCGCATTTATAATATTATAGTAAGATTAGGAATTTCCTTCACAATCTTTCGGATTGTCATTGAAAGTGTGTTGCGCAATTGGGTGCAACGTAACGTCTAAATTTGGTACTTAGGTATAGCTATGTCTGCCATCCAACGCATCTTAACTACCGCCTTAGGATTGCCCCTAAAGCCTAACTGTCTGAAGCCTCGTCTCCTTTAACGACACAAGTAGCGAGGACATTTGCATTTGGAGTTACATTCGAAACATTATTGTTACCCCGCGTATACGCTTAAACATTTGTATTCTACATGTTGTATCTACTAATTGTGTTCATCGTTTGAACTAAAACAAGTAGCAAAGACTTGTCGTATGGTATACAGTACTTGTTGAAAAAATAAACAAAATAGAACACAACCAATGTGTGAATGTGCATTAAACTCTATACATATACGACTTGTTTTAGACAAGTACTAGCTTTTACCTGCGGCTTCACTCGTGTTGATTTGGAATTTGATAATCAATTCGGGTTGTACTCTGCTTGTAATAATAAAGGGTGTACATACCTGTTCCCGATACCGGTGGGCTACAATTTTTTATATTTTTAAATGTTTTTTATATTGTTTTTAGTTTATGAAATATTTAAAAATGTAGAAGATTTGTATGAAAATAAATAAAGGAAATAATAAGGGTGTAAATAGACCCTTAACATATCCGAAAGGCACTTGTTCTCCCCGTCTTTGCGATTATTTTTTTGTTCTAGACCATACCTGGGAACCTTCTAGTTACGGAGATATTGTTGGTCAAAAGTCCAACTTTTTCACAAGTTTTTTTTTAAATACATGTTTTTAATGTAAGTATTTTACTTTACACACCCCCACGACCCCCGAATTATTCAATCCATCCATCAGCACAATGCTTTGAGTGCTTTTCATCGACTCCTACCGTAAAATGTGATTTTTCACTCCAAAACAAAAATCGATTCCCAGCACTAATTTTTGCGTAAAGTTTAATTCAATCATGATTCGAAAGACGTGGCGCCATCTATTATCATAAAAACGTTATAGATGTTTTCCTCAGGAACAGTACTTATTTTCGGGATGAAAGGTACCCTAGGTCCGTTTCTGTATACCTGACTTGTCGTATCATAATTTGTAAATGGATGTCAACACCGGGTTAAATAAACTTTTGAAAATATTGACATAACCCGTTGTCATATTTCTCCGAACCCAAACACAAAAAGTACAACGACTGCGGACGTTGCTCAATCTTTTTATCAGCCTTATTTGCCAGTTACGACCCCCATAGGGACCAATGGGATGACTTATTCTCTGGAGGGGTCTACACGGCTTCACGTAATGTCATATCCGATAGATTAAACTACCCTGAAACTGAACTAGCTTGTAATCGGAAACAAGATAATACTTGGTCTAATCTGATTGGAGTTTAAGGACATTAACTGTTGACAACATAGGCGTTTCTATTGATGATGACAGTTCCCCGACTACATCATCATCAGCCTAGCCATTTCCCAACTATGTTGAGGTCGACTCCCAGTCTAACCGAATAAACCCGAATACTAGAATTTTACATGGAGCGTCTGCTTATCTGACCTCCACAACCGAGTCACTGAGTAATACGATACCCCTTGGTTAGACTGGATGTCAGACTGTCAGGCCTCTGAATATCCGTAACGACTGTTTTACGACTAATTATATTTTTTTTTTCTTACAGGTAAATTAATAGTTACAACTCTTGTCAGTGCAAATGCTTTAAGTTTTGGCTCTTCAGAGCTAGAACGTTGTCGTCTTTCTACGTTACCATCTTCAAATTTCTTGTAAGTATATAAATTTATGTTATAATATGTTAGTTTTCTATTGTATTTTAGTATAAGTGACAAGTTAGCATCTTGTAATTAAGGATATAGGGTATCGATTTCGTTTATACCTAGATAACTCAAGTGTCACGATTCGTATGAAAATCAAGCATGCTTTTTTTGACTGCTTGCCTACTCTGACGTCATAAGCACTATTTAGTTCTATACAAACAAGTTACTATACAAAATAAACTATGTTTTTGTTTTTAAATGTCTGGAAGTCTTGTTTTAAACAAATTAGCTTGCTGAGAGAGTAACCACGTTGACCATTTAATGGTTATTAGCCGGGCAAGCGAAGTAAGTGCTCCTGCAATGTCTAGATAATTATGTCTATATCTGTGATACACAGTAACAAATGACTTACCGTCTTGTTTTTGTTTTCTCTGTGTCAGGATATTCCACGCAATTGACGTTTTCTTTTTCATTTGATGTTTTTTGTCTAAGAAGAAAGTTAGATAAATACTTCTTTTGAAACATGCTGCATGAAAATATGAATAGTGTAATACTGTTGTCATCCCAGCTTACTTTTAATTTATCGAACATCAGCGATGTCTTCAGCGATAATGCCCACAGCTGGGAAACAGACCTCCTCTCTATTAGAGGGGGCGGTCACATGTCTTCGATGTTTTCATTCTAGGACATGTCGGTTTCCTCACGATGTTTTCAACAACAACAATATTAATTTAGTTGTAGACATATTTGGCCCATAGATCCTAGACCTTACAGACTAACATCCATATGATAAAATACAAGTTGTGTTAGTAAATAGAACCATAAAACTACGTTAGTAACACTTCACTTGTGCACTATGTCACTGTGCGTTCATGAACAAGGCTTCCACGGGCAAGTGCTGCCCGTGAAAGCGACAGAACACCACCACCGTTTTCCTCCACCGTGTTGTGAAGTCCGACAATTCCTTACCAACCTCATTTCACGGCATAAATTCTACAAACAACTCGACGTTTGTTCCTTCGATATCCCCAATAGCTCTTCAATATCAATTACTAATGTATTTGATTATTTACAACGAAAACGGTGTAATTTCGCTTGACGGTGGATATAATTACACTGACGAAAGCTACACTGAATACTGATATTACACAAATACATTCCATTTGATCCGATACCTCTGTTTGAAGGCTTTAGGTGTATTATTTAGTCCTAGCTGGAGGACAACAATGTACTTTCATGTGTATATTTGAAGAATTTTCATTGTATTTGCCTGTGAATTTCCATCGGCAAAGTAGAGCTATTTTAGAGCTACTGTAATCAACTGTGGTAATTTAATATTGGATAATATATTGAGCACTTTGTCAAATGAATTTGTGATCATAGTTTTGAAGAGTTTTTTGAGTACAAAAGAATGTATATCAGCAATAGAATGATCCCATATTACAAGGGACTTAAACATAACAAACGAAATATGTATGCCCTATAGGGTACACCTAAGCCTAACCCATCGATGATTACAAGTCATCATTCTGCTGCCCTTATGCCAATTATTTGGGGTCGGCACAGCATGTCTTCTTCCATACTTCTTTATCAGACACCTCCTTTCTTGGCATATTATCCTTCACACAGTTCCTCCATCGTTTCTTAGGTCTTCCTCTACTCTTATCCACATTCATACTCAAAACTTTCCTCATGACATTTTCCTCATTCCTCCGCATCACATGCCCATACCGAGACTACCGATTACCACACAACTTTTCAGTCACCGATGCCACTTTCAGAGTTCCTCTAATGTTCTCATTTCTTACTTTATCCATTCGCGTAACACCAACCATCCCTCTCAGTTATTCTCTTTTCAGCCAAATGCCTGTGAAATCGGTGATTACAAGTGTTATTATATGACAGATGTTATATTATGTGTCGTTTACGCTATTTACTTTTTCGCTCGTCTCTCGTTCTGTTTTATGTAGTACTTCACTTCTGTAGAACTTTATATTTGCCCTATATGTAGTTAACACTTGAGTACCGAATCACGTTAACGTTACAGAAAATCAATATCAACACAAACAAACTCTGGCGAACAGAATGGAAACGCTGTACGTTTGTTTATTTATTTATTAAGCTATGTAAGTAATCGTTGTTTCTGTATCTTATTCTCTCGTGCGTATAAATTCGTATAACAACATCTGAGTTTATTTTTGAACGTCAAAGAATAGTATTTTAACGAAAAATCTAGAATAGAATTATGAATCTTTTAATTTTAAAAATTTTCTTGCAATTTTTGTCTAATAAGCAGTCGACCTAGACAGGCTTCAGAACAGAAATAAAGAATTTCAAGCAAGATAGAATTACAAAACGTAGGTAAGCTCATTTTAAAACTCATAAATACAAAGTAAGCTCGGGTTTTGAATTATGTTCCTCCACATAATCCTCTTGTATGCCAAGTACACTTTACTTTATTAGACAGCAATAATGGATACAAAGTGTTGCTCTTGAAAAAGGTCAATGTACTACAGCTTCACACCTGAAAACGAATTAAATGACAACAGACAACACAATACCGAGATCTCCACAAAAAAACACATTTCCACACAAGGTGGGCACATCGGCCTAAACTAACATTAAAAAACTGAATTTAAAATGGCGGCGTAAAAGGTACAGGTGAGCACAAACGCTATTGTACGCTCCCTACGTATTGTAGCGAAAAATCGTTTGTACCTTCGCGATCAAAAAGCAGGAAATACTTCAAATGACTTAACAAGTTTTTGACGTATTTTTTTTTCCCTAAATCGAAATTAGGAGCGACAATGTCCTAATCAGGCATGATATTGTTTGGCACAAAAACCTTAAAATATGCTCGGGGCATCCGGTTCCAATCATGGCGACGAAAAAAAAGGTGCAAAAAAGTAGCACAACAATTTCCATGTAATTGGCGTAGGGGATTTCGTTGAAAACGATTATGCCGAAAATTCTCAGAACGTCATTATTGCAACTAAATAAATGACGGGTATATGTGGGACACCGAAATGACTAATGATGAGAAACAATCTCTGAACTTAATTCGCTACTAATGTGTAGACCATGTTTTGTTTTCGAGTGTAATATCCGTCGTTCAAAATAATCGAGAGAGAAAAAATTTCGTCGAAAATAATTCGACGAAATAAGATTTTAAACTTTCATGGTCACTAAAATTATTATAACTAGAAGACGGTCAAGAAAGAGGGTAGACCGATTTGTCTGCTCATAAACACCCACCCGCAATAACTTCAGTTTATCCGTGATCATGGTGCTTGCAACAGCGCCGAAATATCGGGAATTCAAAGAAAACAATAAACATGGTAAATATCCCGTCTTCTAGTTATAATAATTCGACGAAATTTTCAAATATTGTTGGACTAATTTTACGTCGACTATGGCGCAACGACAACCGCAATGTTGTTTTAAACCGGATGCAACGTAATTTCGGAGACTTTAATATAAGGATTGGTCCGGGTGAAGCTCATCTGCTCGCACCCTTGTACACAAGTGCCTTGTTCTCAAAGTAAATGTAATACTCACCAGTAATATTAACTAATATCTTATCTTTAATGCCTCCTTTCATAATTTCACCATTCAAAATTAGGGCGGAAGGTCCCTAAAGGGGAGAATGGAAAGGACTTAATTCAAAATCTTTTCAATTTATTACCCCCCTAATTAAGGAAATCTATTTTGTATTTAAATTAATGTGCGGTAGACTATAAACGTGAAATTGAGGTTTAATTCGATTGAAATAATTTCAAAGCGTGTTTTAACTTTGACTAAGTTACAAAGACGCGTTTGGCCGCTTGTTAATCCTATTTTTTGTTACAACAGTTTTTGTTATTTAAATCACAACATGTCTTGTTAAGACCATTGACAAGTTAAAAAAAACTGTGGTTTTGTTGAGTCATCTTCAACAGGATATTTTTTTTGAAGCACAGATCGTATGACTAAAAGCCTTAACCGTTCGTGGAACTCAAAGGAAAACAAACCAAGAGTACCTTCAAACACAGCCTTTGTATGTTCAACTTCAAGTGTTTGTCAATTATGCTTATAAATATAAAAATTTCGTACACAAATGTGTTAATGAGCGGGCTGTAGGCGACTGGCACAATTTGCGTGAACAAACACGCACGGCTAGGTACTAGGGGCCCATATATTAGCAGAGCTAAAGCAAATTGATACATATTCTCGCAGCCCACCTTTGCGCTCAGTTACCTTCTACAACTTGCGCGGAATGATAAGCAGCAGACAATACATTAGCTTTTATCTTGTATTTTCCAAAATCGAAACAGAAGAAATATTTTGTTTTTTTTTTTCGTGAAAATAATAAATTCTCCGCGGCACTTGTAGCGCATAGCTCAATAAATAAATAACGCTACAATTATGCCGTAGGCCGTAGCAGTGCTACGGAAATTGCTACGCTAACACACTAAGCGTAATAGTCGTCGGAATTTTGAACGTTTATTTACAACTGTTCGGCCACCTAGTGCGTTAGACTACTCGTGTTTCGACCCCGAGTAAGAGGTTTATTAAGGTCATACATATTAAAATAACTGCAGTGTCTTGCAAGACTAATATTTGGCAACGTTCAGAATTGTTCTAAAGAAACTGCTTCGTAGTTACAATTTGTATGTACTATTAGATCAAATTACGGTCATTTGTCAGCAAAAACAGTTGGGGCTAATGCTCGTTAGTGCATATTTGTTCATATTATGACACATGCAAAAACAACCTTTAAAGCACATAGAGTAGGTACGACATTACAGAAAGATCTATTAAGTTTTTATTAGATCTATTAAATGATTCAATATCCAAGTTTCGGTTTTAGCAATGGAGGAACAACCTATCTGATCTCCACAACCCAGCCACTGAGTAATACAAGTACTATACCCCTTGGTTAGACTATTTGTCAGACTTCAAAGATCTACAAATGACAGGCTCGACCACCGCGTGCTTTCCGAGGCACGGAGGAAACTCGGTATGTAATGTGTGGTCACCGATCCACGAACCTACCTAGATAAGCACGGCTTAAACTGGAGATCGACCCGAGTGGCTGTTATTATTTAGCCACGAGCTAACAGACGTTACTTCGCATTTATAGTATCGAAGTCAGAATGGATTCTAGGTTCCGACACTTTTGCACCAAAAACATTGTCGGACAACCAAAGCGCCTTTAAACGATGCTTTTTGACTTGCCAAGTAACAAGACTGGCAGCTCGACTGAAAGCATAATGTTTACATAACAAGCGTTTTACGGAAGCAAAGTGATATATTTTTATAGCTAGCTGCAATATCGCGCATGGTAGGATAACCTAGAAAAATAACGCGAAAATGGGCCGGAAAGATGTTTGTCATACATAACGTCTGATAAGTACTCAGGAAGATAGATATTTATGACACGATAGTGGAAAAAAGAACTTGTGGTAGAGTTACTGGTATATTAGCTATTAATGTTTTAATAATATGATAATTTATTTTGACATTTATTAAATTATTCTAAATCGATTGTGTATTTTATTTTTGAATTTTTAATTTAATTCAATAATGTTTCTAATGTAATGTAATGTAATGTAGTTTTGTAATTTAGGTTTTAGCAATAATTCATGTGTTTGTATTTGTATTTTCGTCTATTTTTGGTTTTTATATGGGTCTCGGACCTGAAATAAATTTATTTTATTTATTTATACTTTGTAACTTGTTGTCGAATTCAGATGATATAAGAGTTAGTGGATTTCTGAAATAAATTCGTTATTCATTGCTTCATACGCGTATGTGGCTCGTGGCTAAAAAACAGGTGCACGGGTCGATCTTTAGGTTAAGCCGTGCTTGCCTTGGTTGGTCTGTGGATGATCACCCATTATATACGGAGTTCTCATCGTGTCTCGGAAAGCACGTTAAGCAGTTGGTCCCGGCTGTCAATTACCGATCTTTGACCGTCGTTACAGTTGGTCAGTGACCGGAAGTCTGACAACCAGTCTTACCTAGGGTTTATCGTATTACTCTGTACTAACTGGGTTGTCGAGGTCAGATAGGCAGTCGCTCCATGTACTGGCTGGTATGCAGCAGCATCCAGATGAACTTGGAGCCGACCCTTTAATCCTTGGCAAAAGGAAAGGCATAGTATTGAATGCAAGTTGCCCCGGGACGCACGGATATGTTTTTCAGATTGTTACATACTTACTGACCTAAATACTTGCTCAGTATTTTTCCAGCTCCTTTTGGCGTGCGATTCTGAGAGTCACTCGTGTATTCCTTCCCATCTTGACAAAGCTTACCCGGAATACGTTGAAACCACAATAAATCCACCCACATACACAGTTTCTGGAATTATTGAGAGCACGAGGGATGTTTTGGTAACGTCACAGTCGTAACGTAATTTCAGGAACTGCACATCCTTATTCGAGCTCCACACCAAGTATTTCGTAGAATACACATAAATCCGATCCAATAACTACGACCTCTGAGTATACCACTTCACAAACAACAATGGCTTCAAAAGGAATTTAAATTAGCTTCACAAACACCGACCCAGTACGGTTTAATACTAACATGTAGTTACACAATATCGATCAAAGTTGCCAGTCTCATCGAACGTCTTGAACATATTGGACCCAACAAGCCCAATACACGCCATATTGGGCCAATATGTTGTCGCCAACATTACCATAATGTCCAGAGAGATTTATTGTCCTTGCCAGACGCTGACCTTTGCGAAGTTTATTCGTTATATTAAGGTAATACTTATAGAAGTTATAAATATGATTTGTGGTAAGCAAGTCTTGCATCTTTTATAGACTTGAGTAAAATATTTTTACGCGCCAAGAGTTACAAGAAGGATTGTTTGTGAGATGAAACTACTTTCGGTGGCTATTTTGTTTAACTGTTTTTTTTTTATTTCTTGCCGTTTAAAGCCCTTCATTATACCTCTGTTGTGGGTGGAAACTCGGAAAGTGGGTAGTCCTTAGGGAACTGGCTACTTGAGTTAAAATGAGTAAATATACATTTCGTGGAATAAATTACAAAAGGGATTAAGTATTGACGTACTCTTAAACATAATTATTTAAGTGTCTATTTATTAAAAAAAAAAGAAAATCGGAGAAACGATCCCTCTCAGCTTCGATTATTCCTTATTACACGTGCCTTCGCATTGAAGAAGGCACGTGTAATAGGTATGTACTAGAAATTAACAAGAATTTCTTTAATTATTTTCCCTTTTTAGGGTTCTGTACCTCAGTCAGCTAAAACGGAACCCTTATAGGATCACTTTCACGTTCTGTCCGTCTGTCAAGACCCTTTTTCTCAGGAACGCGTGGAGGTATCAAGGTGAAAGCAGTTCGAATCTGCTACCCCTTGAAGCAGGGAAAAAACCAAGTGTACTTCCCGTTGAACTACAATCATGAAGTTTGCCAAGAAACAATGTCTTACAGCACATGTAAAGGAAAACATCATCATCATCATTTCAGCCGAAAGACGTCCACTGCTGGACATAGGCCTCCCCCAAGTGTCGCCACATTGACCGGTCGAGTGCGTCTCGCATCCAGCGGATCCCTGCAACCTTTTCCAGGTCATCGGTCCACCTAGTGGAAGGCCTTCCAACGCAACGTCTGAATACCGTAAATATGTAGTTTATTAACAAAATACCTACAAGATTCCTCACGCAAAATACGCGTTTTGGACTTGGAGTTGCAGACACCAGCCCGTTATACAATACAATACAATACAATACAATACAATACAATACAATACAATACAATACAATACAATACAATACAATACCTACAAGTTTGTACGGTATCCTGGGTGCGTGAGTCCAACTCGCACTAAGACTTGGCCGGTTTTTTCTACAAAAAATAGCTCAAACTTAATTAAAAAAGTACGGTGTTAAGAGAAAAAACGTCGTAACCTAAATAAAGACGTTTTTCATCAACAATTCTTAAGACAAAAAGCTTAATTACACAAACTAAAATATTAATTAGTATGCTATGGTGTTACTTGAAGAAGTCAGGTTAAGTTAATAAAATATAACTTTTGTTAGTACGCTCATAAATATCGAAACTTTGTGGAAATTTGCCAAGCTTTTACAAAACAAAGCTTTTCATGCATTTCTGTGTGTAAGAAAGAAAAAATACTCAAACGTTTGGAGCTAGTTGTTTTGCCGAGGTTACACGCGCATACTTGGAAAAGTACTTTATGTACTGGAATAAAAAATATCATATACAAGGTGTAAACGGACCCTTCATGAAGCAGTCTGTCTATCACATACATCAAACTAAGTAACTCTACGCAAAATTTATTGCATGGAAACAACTTTTTTTTGGGGTGACATTTCACGTTTCACGGTAGGACTCAATGTAACGCACTCAAAACATTGTGCTAATGGATTCATTGAATAGTACGGAGGTTGTGGAGGTATTTTAAGTACAGTAATTATACCATTATACTTGTATTATTAAAAAAAAAACTTGTGAAAAAGTTGGAACTTTGACCCCCAATATCTCCGTAACTAGAAGGTTCCCAGGCTGGTATGGTCTACAACAAAAAAAAATCACAATGACGGGGAGAAAAGTGCCTTTCGGCTTCGTTAAGGGTCTATTTACACCCTTATGTTAAAGCAAGACATGATCTATCTGCATGCAAAATTACATCGACATCCATTCAACCGTTAGGCATCGTTCACACCAAACGTATTGTCCGCCACCGACTGTGAGTATGCCCACTATCAGCACCGTATAGTCGGTTCAGTGTGAACGAGAAGTCAAATATATATTTAAAAGCGATAAACTGCGTAACGCGCGCTCACAGTCAGCGGCCGACAATACGTTTGGTCTGAACAATACCTTACAGCGTTATTGAGTAACAAACACACAAACTTGTTACAAAAACATTAAATTGTAGGACAACTTTTTGCATGACAAAATAACAAAAGACAACCCCCATAGATTCGACAAATTATGTATTTTATCATTTGGCGGAAGCAAAAAGTCTGTATAAAATTAATATAAATTATATAATTATTAATAGTCACGTGAAATCCGCATTAACAGCCCGTAAATAATGATCAGCATTTACAAAAAGGCCTGTTTTTGTTATATATTGTTATAAAAACATAGCTATGTTAATTGTTGTCGAAGCCATAAAAAAGATTAGATAAAAAAAAACAGCTAGGCTGGCATTATGAAATTTATAATAATACTAATTATCTTATTTAAAGTTTTGTAACTGTAATACTTACTACCAATATTTGCCTTGCTAAAATCAACTCTAATTGCATACATACATAAACTCACGCCTTTTCCATGGGAGTAGGCAGAAATCATAGAACGCCACCTGCTACGAGCCTTAAATATTCGTTTTGCCTCGTCCACGTCCATACATCTGGTCATACACGCACGCCGGTTGCGCGAGTACTACGCACCAGTGGCGAAGGCTCCATAGAACTCGATTCCTACCGGCTTCCCTTTGAAAAATGGCACAGTCAGTTTTCTATAGACATCATCTGCCTAGCCTTTTCCCAACTATGTTGGGGTCGGCTTCCAGTCTAACTGGATGCAGCTGAATACCAGTATTTTACATGGAGCGACTGGCTATCCGACCTCCACAACCCAGTTAATACTGGGTAATAAGATACCCCTTGGAAAGACTGGTTGTCAGACTTTTCAGGTCACTGACTACCTAACGACTGTCAAAGATCTACAAATGACACCCGGAACCAACGGCTTAACGTGCTTTCCGAGGCACGGAGGAAACTCGGTAAGTAATGGGTGGTCACCCATCCACAGACCAACCTAGGCAAGCACGGCTTAACCTAAAGATCGACCCGAGCGGCTGTTATTATTTAGCCACGAGCTCCTCAGTCAGTCGAGTCAGTTTTCTATAGACAAATAATATAATCAAATTAAATATATGTACTCCGGCTTACCCCTTACAAAAATTGACCCTTCGCTATTGCTACACACCTGACCTTTCTGAAGAACATCACCCATAAGGTCAGTGTATGTCTTTCTAGGGCATCGCCACCCGGTGTTGCCACTCACATCTACCTTGTAAATATCTTTTGTTAGTCGCCTTTTATTAATTCTCTCAATATGACCAAGCCTCCATCTTCGCATTTTTTGTCACTACATCTTCTTTTAAACCGCAACGTTATTAGATTTTAAACTAACATGGTCACTAACATTATTAAAAAAAGAAAAAGAAAGAAAACAAGAGAAAGAAAGAAGAAAACAGAAAGAAATCAGTAAACATGGTAAATATCCCGTTTCTAGTGTTAATGAGAACGCAACATTATATTTGCAGACAGAAAAAAAAATCATTGTACTGAAGGGAAACTGCTCCAAATGTGTCTAACACCACAGTTTTGAGCGCATTCAGACCGTGTGATGCGTTTGAACAGTCTGAATTGTCACCGGAATAAGTCTGACTTGTTGGGAGTTCTACACGGCCCGACAGCTCGAAACAATAACCGATTGGCCACAAATTACACGCCCTAGTAAAACGCGGTTTGGGACAGCCACGGTGGAGATAACAATTTTTAATGGAAGACATTGTTTAGTTTAGTTTATTTATTAATAATTATCGAAATTACAGGTCATATTTTAAAAAAAGTAAAAACACACATCATAATAAATTTAAAAAATATATATATAATAATTGCTTAGACTGCCTTGTTGGTCTAGTAATCGCAAGCGCGACTGCTGAACATGAGGTCTTGCGTACGATTCCTAGGTCGGGCAAAGTGTTATTGGGTTTTTCCTTCAGGAATTTCTCAGTAGCTGCCACGGAGTCTGGATTTGCGCCCCGTTGATGGCAACAGGTTCGCCCTCTATTACATGGGACTTAATCATAACTGGGGAAATGTGGGTGTACTATTAGGTGCACCTCTGCCTAACTCTTCGGGGATTACATGCGTGATGTTATGTTATGAAATTGCTTAGAGCCTGCCGCGACTACCGACGCGACGCGATAAAAAAAAGTGAGGCAAGCACATTTCTTTGAAGGATTTCGGGTGTAAATTAAAAATTAACCTATACAGATTCCAAAACTTTTCCGAGGTTTTAGGTACCTTATTTTGAGCCCTTCGGCCTGATCTCTGACGTCATCACAAGTAAAAGTTGGAAATTTATTAAAAAATTGCAAAAACTTGGAATACAAAAATACTGAAATCAGTTGCTAAGTGACCCAATATCACTACATAGTATAAAACAAAGTAGCTTCCCGCTGTCTGTCTGTCCCTATGCTTAAATCTTTAAAACTACTCAACGGATTTCGATGCAGTTTTGTTTAACAGATAGTGATTCAAGAGGAAGGTTTATATGTATTCACCGTGACTTTAAAGTCGTCTTACAACGGCAGCCCACTTCATGTATCCAATGAATACTAAACATTCATAAAAAAAAAATAGTTATTTATGAGATTTTATTAATTTAAAAATAAAAATAATATTCAGTATTATGACGCATGACGTCGTTAAAACACCCTGTTGCGAGTGATGATCTGCTGGACTCGAGTTGTGGATAGGTATAGTTCTCCCGTCTGACATGTAAACATCATTAACAGGACGTTTCATAATTTCATTCAAATTTTTATTTTTTTTTCTTCCTACCTATTATGGAAGATAAAAAATAATCGCGTCTTGAGCTATTTTATGTCGGGTACATTGAGTGGACGACCTTTGTAAGACGACTAAAAAGTCACGGTGTATATTGCACCCGTGTAAAGCCGGGGCGGGTCGCTAGTACAAAATAAGAATACAAAAAAATACTTGAAAAAAACTTTACATATCACGACCTGTTCGTGATAATTAACGCACATCCTGAAATTAGTTTGTTCAGAATCGTTTACTGAATCGATTTCTATAATTTTTATTATAGGTATTTTTTTTTTCCCAAAAATAACTAAAACTACGTAAATTACAGTAAAAACTCGTTAACTCGTTTCGAACGCGAGCGAATACCTACTAGGCTAACAAGACCCTCATACCTACGTGTGCGACTGTCTGCGTTCGTGGATTTGTACTGTGACCACAACATTCTTCCGGAATTAGTATAACTAAATCAATCAATAATCAATGCTCATATATGTTTAACTAAAAATTCAGTGTATGTATTATGATTATAACATAATATACTAATTGGGGTGTCTGAGGGTGTGCGTTAATTACGTTACATGTTGTATAAGGTCTATCTTTTCATACACGAAATATTTTAAGAGTAACTTCTATAAGTCGTAAAGTTGCCATAGCAACGAAAAAAAAAATTATCTGAGTGACTTTTTTTTACGAAATTATTATAATTCTAAAAGTTTTTGAGACTTTTTTTATAAAACCTTTACTTCCATATTCTAACAATGTCAGTAGGTAAATACGACATAGTAAACTAGCGTAATGGATGCTTAAAAATAAGGAGCCAGTATTTATTTTGTGGGTCAAGTAATTTTAAATTATTTAAAAAAAAAAAAATACTCAGATGAAAAGAAAATCCCTTGAAATGGCTTTGTTATAGCCGTTAGATGATTCCCTGAAAATATTTCGAGTATGAATAGTTAGACCTTATATAACGTTTTTTCGGGCATTTTTTTTAGATAGGCTAGCAAACGACTTTGAAAGTATACAAAGTGATTGTTTTACTATGAGAAGTAGACTTACTATATCAGTTGCTATGGCTGGACAACAACCGTCCTCCAAATTAAGCAATATCCGTTTCTCTATCTACGCCTAGACTGGACATAGGCCTCTCCCAAATTCCGTAATATCCGGTCTCCATGTCCACACCTGCGCCCATTCTCAGGTGGAAATGGAAGGAGGGGTCCACCCACGCCAGCCAGTTTGCAAATATCTACTATTGTTAGCGGTTGGAAAATAAATTCTACGAATACGGATTCTCAGGTCAAAAATCCAATACTTATCGAGAGTCTTCATATCTTTTGTCGTTTTAAAAATAGAATTCTCTAATCAACATAATAAAGAAATAAAATATTAACGACCATATAAAATAGTCTTGTTTTATCAGTTTTATGTGGAATAAGTGTAAATGAAATCAGCCTAAATCTAGATTTTAAGTATTTATTAGTGATGTCTTATGTCTTATTATAATTTAATTATTTAACTCAAAGACAAGTTCGGCTTCAACTATAAATTATTATGGTATTTTGACACTAATACTAATTTACTTATTTAAAGAGCTCGTGGCTTAATAATAACAGCCGCACGGGTCGATGTTCAGGTTAAGCTGCGCTTGCCTAGGTTGGTCCGTGGATACACACCGAGTTTCCTCCGTGCCTCGGAAAGTACGTTAAGCCATTGGTCCCGGCTGATTGTTGTAGATGGTTGACAGTCGTTATAGGTAGTCAGTGGCCCGAAAGAAAGAAAGAAAAATACTCAAAAGATAATTAATATTGACAGAATTATTATCTGCATAATTGGTAGTGTTAACCGGTCAACCGGTAAAAAAGGTAAAGTATACGTCATACAGCCATATTTAAGTCATCACTCCAAAGGCTTTTAATTTACCCTAACATTAATATAAGTAAGTAAGTTTTGCGAGTAAAACCGCAGTAAAAACGGACAGGGTATAAAATAACCTCACGTCCTCCACAGCTTGTTGTGCCCATAATATCCAATTTCCACGTGTGTTAGCCTTGTATGCTTCAGCCAGGCTATTAGGCGATGTATGACTGTATCAGGTTACTGAACTACCATTGGGCTGCTTCCTTTATTACAGGAGCCATTAATGGATAAATTATTGTGCTGTTATCGCTCCTTGTTGAGAAACTCCATAGGGTGCTTAGTTTACGGGCTTACCTACGTATTTTACTTTCGCGTGCTATTAATCTTGATATACCGTAAAGGATGGTAAGTTTCTGACTATAAAACAGGAATACAGGGAGAATCGATTGGTTTTTTTCTCGTATCGGTTGGTAAACGTTTGTACAAAAATCCCAAACAACCAATCAACCTTGAACTTAATGCTTTAGCGATGAAGTTGAAAATCTATTAAAGAAATTTGACAGATTGTAGTAGCTTGATGTGCTGGCATCTGTACATATAAGAATAGCCAGTCAGCAATATATCAAAGAGGTAGGAGAGGACCAGGGTATGGGTGCATCTTGGCCAGTGAATGGCAGACTACTTAACACACCTTTGCCCGGTAGCATCTGCCTAGCCTGTGTTGGGGTCGGCTTCCAGTCTAACCGGATGCTGCTGAATACCAGTATTTTACATGGAGCAACTGCCTATCTGATCTCCACAACCCAGTTAGTACTGGGAAATACGATAACCCTTGGTAAGACTGGTTGACAGACTTTCAGGCCACTGACTATCTGTAACGACTGTCAAAGATCTACAATTGACAGCCGGGACCAACGGCTTAACGTGCTTTCCGAGGCACGAAGGGAACTCGGTATGTAATTGGTGGTCACCCATCCACAGCCCAACCTTTTGCAAACTACATAAAATAACGAAATCTTTACTTATTCAAATGAAAAAAAGTGTTGCACGATCCTTAAACTTTTTCAACGTTATAGTTTTACATAAAGCGACTGATATCTAACTTTGCCTTCGAGAAAAGACTGTGTAAATAAATAACCTTTTACGCGACATAAAATCCCTGAGGAAGGACTAGGAAGGCATATTTTGTAGCTGGCAACCGGAAAAAATACAAGCCCACTGCGTCGTTGGCACTTTCCAGTCCATAATGGATTATTAGGAAAATTACTTGCAACAGGAAACTACAACTTTAACGACGCCATTTTCTTGTAAAACCGGGTAGTAATGACAATGTTGTCTTCATAAAAATCGGTAAAGTTAAAACGAAGAAAGCATTTCGCGTTAAAGTATTAATAAAACAAGCTGTACATTTGCACATTACACGAAATCGCTGTCACGAAGTATGCATAAATATGTTGTGCTTGCAGTGATGTTTCATAACTGCATAATAGAAGGAGAATAAACGCCAGAAGCGAGTGGAAATTCGGTCATCAGAATTTCATTATGAAATGATTAGGTTTCCGTCGCTTTCTGTGTACAAAACCTTGGGTCTTTTGACACGTGTTTTGCGTATCGTGTTTCAAGGAAATGTGACTATATTCGAATGCGTATCGTCTTCCGTACTTCCATTAAAGCAGATCATTTTCACAATATTGATTTTTGTTACTACTTGTAAATTGATAAGCCGCCTATTTTTCGTAAACACTAAAATCAATGAACTCTGCAGTACGTTACGTCCTCAGGTTAAGGACTCCACGAGTTTCAGTAAATTACACATATGCTCCTTCTGTGCAATGCTTAGGGCACTAGGCGTAGGCGTAGGACGTGCACGTTTCTGTGACGCCGCGTACAATAGTTGTGTTTTAGCATGGCAATAGCGGTCATTGCCCTTTCCCTGATATCTCTTTACACCAACTGAAACCATAAACCGTTACTTATCGTTTCTTCTGTGAATGGTCAGGATCACAATCAATGTCACTTCAGGGGCTATTAACATGTTTGTATACATTTTTTAAAAGAAGAGATTCAATAATTGTATGTAGTTCAATGAGCACTTTTGCCATGCTAAAACACAACTACTATAGTCTAGGTACACGGACGTCCGTATAACCTGTACTGTTCTTTTCGCACCAAAATTGGTGTACTTACTGCCCGATGTCGATTTACAGACAAACGCCTTTTTATTTCGCCCGCGACCTTGACATACATCCCACCTGTAAATACACTGTGACAAAATTTGTGTCACTTGTTTGATTTAGTATTTTACAATATTTTATTACCTTTGTATAGATTATTTTTATCGATTGTTTGTGAATGTGTGAATATTGTAGGCTTTGTAGATTCCCAGCTGCTTGTTAACTTTTTATCTTGTTTTACATCTTTTGTGTAGTAAGTACCGACCTATTGTCGGGCCTACGCGGTCCCCCCTTATTTAAGAAATGCTGTAACCATGATAATATTGTAATACCAAATGATTTGAAAAGAGTAACCATGTAGTTTCTTGCCGGTTCTTCTCCATAGGAAACGACCAACCCGAACTGTGCACCTTTTTGTCGACGTTTTATAAGTGCCCATCTAGGCCAATGTGAAATAAAATATTTTGATTTAGATTTTTTTGACTGCGCAAAATGCGCTCTACTCCTAACTATTCATACTTTAAGTGTAATACGGAGTAAAACATACCGTCGAACTTCTAAGGGACGGCAACAGTATTGAGTATAAGTCCGTCGGTGAAATACAAAGCTATGCTGTTTACAGTTTACAAGCTTCCGACCATAATGCCGGGCTAACATGACCACTAAACCTCAACTTTAAACATTAATATTGCGTATTTTCTACGCTCACCTATTTGTTTGTAGCTAGTTAGTTGATTTGTGAGTGTGTAGTGCTTGTTTTCTTTATGTTCTGTTTATTTTTTATTTGTAATAAAGATTATTGAGATCTTACAGACATTAATACATTTATACATTATGCTATACTTATTCAAGAGCTGTGCACACCTAAGTAAGTATCATATTCACCCTAGATTTTAAGTTTAATTGTTACATTACCCCAAAAATGTATTAGTGAATAAGTCTTTGGAGTGCCATATTAAATAAATAAACTTTACAGATCTTCTAATAAAAGTATGCGCTTCGGCAATCATCGTCTGTCTTCGGAAATAGGTACAAACTCATGATTAAGAGATTTAATATAGAGCTGTTCCAGTGTACCTACTTGTAACTTTCTATACCTATTCTGGCATAGCTGTATATAGCTGCAAACTTTCACGGAATACACCGTGGCTAAAAACAACATCATCTGCCTTGCCTTTTCCCAACTATGTTGGGGTCGGCTTCCAGTCTAACCGGATGCAGCTGAATACCAGTATTTTACATGGAGCGACTGCCTATCTGAACTCCACAACCCAGTTACTACTGGGCAATACGATACCCCTTGGCAAGACTGGTTGTCAGACTTTTCAGTCCACTGCCTGCCTAACGACTGTCAAAGATCTACAAATGGCACCCAGGACCAACGGCTTAACGTGCTTTCCGAGGCACGGAGGAAACTCGGTATGTAATGGGTGGTCACCCATCCACAGAGCAACATAGGCAAGCACGGCTTAACCTAAAGATCGACCCGAGCAGCCGTTATTATTTAGGCATGAGCTCCTCCGTGGCTAAAAACAACATCCCTTATTAAAGTATTTAAGTGGACTTTTTTCACTATTTTTTTACTGTTACGGTGAATTATTTAAATGTCAAAAACTAATATTTATAAACAAAATAAGCATTTAAACGGTCACATCTTTTAAATAGCAGTGGTGGACAAAAAACAGCATAGATATGGATTTTATTGAATTTTTATGGCTTTATTATAATTGATATTATATGGTATTCATTTTATCTTAGACAGATAAACCCTCTAAAGAAGATACTTAATATTGTCAAACTTGTTTGTATTTTAACTTCAAAATAAGAATGATAGTAGACTTGAAAAAAACCGTTATTCTACTAACTCTCCTAGTACAGTCAGCTTCAAAAAGACGTAAACATCGAAAAGAATTCACTTGACTGTCTACAATAATTTGTGTTCCATAATGGTTGATCAATATATAGCTTCAATTAAATTCCTATAGTGTCGTATGTTTTGTGACTTTTTGCATAAAGATTGGAGATATGTCAATGGATACATGCCGAAGTAGGTAATGTAGTACCGGGATGTACGAATATATAACTAAAATCCGTTTTAGGTAATAAATTCTGATAATTATTTAGTTAGAAATCATATTTATTACATGGCACCCGTTTCCAGCCGTCCCGGCTCTATCTCACTTTTTATATTTTTCTTCAATTTTTAATTATAGTGTGCCAGTCAATTCTTAAATACCCATAGAGGTTACGTCTCTACAGTACCTAATTTGATTTCAGACTGTACCAAAATAAACGAGAAAATTCAGCGTACATCTTCATTAACGCGACTAAGCTGGATCTAGACAGCGGGGACGTAATATGGCGGTAAATCCCATTTATCACTTTTATCGTATGGGCAGTAGTTACCTAAATAATATGAGATTAGCTCAAGCCCTAGTAAAATATTAGCCAGTCCACAAGGAAGCGAAACTGATATTACCTGCCTTGAAGCAGCTTCACCGCTTAACCACGAACTACACATATAGTTGCGACTATGCAAAATACAAACGAAAAAAGCTGCTTAAAACATGCAACGAGAGCCTGCGACGTGAAATGGCGCTGTATGAGCGAATTAGTTTTATAAACCCATACAATAATGATCAATTGCGACCCTACAATCTAACAATGACTGGCTGCTAACAATGAGTATTAAAATTAGTCTCTGAGTATCAAATATACATGTATAAAAAAATAGACTCTGAAAAAATAACGTGAAAAATCACGTTATTTTTTCCGAGCTGTAAAGCGTCTGGCAGATATTTCCGACAACGGGAAGAGTCTGGCAGTGTTGTTTGTTAATTTTAAACAGTATTCTCTGCATCTTATATAAAAATCAGCACTCAGTCTTTAAGACAAAAATTGTATTATTTTTACGCAACTTTAGCACCTGATATTAAAACAATTTTTTTTGCCGTCGGCACTAGTTACCAGGTATGCATACGTTCACAGTACATAGTACTAACACTATTCGATGCCACACATTTTGTTAATCAGAAAATAAGTAAATTCTGGCGGTCCTGGGATCGTGGACTAGCAGTACCTACTCATGCGAAGGACGAGTAACATACCCGCATAACGCTTGACGCAAGTCGAATTTTCTGAGGTCAGGAACAGGGCGTTACTGTGTTCCACTTTCAAGGGTATTAGTGCCGCTGGAATAATAGACAAATGAGCCATTTCATCTCTGTCTCTGCAAAGACAACGCACCTGAGATTCTTGTAGCTTGGCCTTGGGTCTGTATACAGTTATGAGAAAAAGGGTGGACAGTTCCTCATCCTCCGTTGAAAAGGGAAGATCTTCCAACCAGACGTGTATTGTGTCCGGAGCTGGATCCTATCATTTTTTGACAAGTGTCTATATAACATGTTCTGATTACGCGAAAAACTCTGCTCTTGCGATATAGAATTTAATTGACTTCAGATTTAAGTCTTATGTGGCGGTATGGATTTTTACTACATTCATAAGGCACGGCCTCGGGTGATATGACTTGCGATTCACTTGCGTCAAGAGAAGCGCGCGCTTCAATTGTTTTTGTTGCATGTCCTGTGATGTGTGGCAGATCCATTACAACTTTAATCGTTTGTCTCCTCCACAGTCGTATTCGCAAGTCACGTGTAGCGGTGACACTTTTGGTATCATAAAAGTGCTTGCTTGCCCACAAATTCAATACGAAAAAAACCTTACAAGAACAATTTAATTAAACCAAGACCTCCTTCACCCTCTCCTTAGAGGTCACCAGTACCACAAATTCTCAATACTCCACCATCAATCGTATAACTTACATTCAATGTGCGCTTTCTGTGAGAGATGGCATTACCTTGTGCCCTACTATTTATTATTCAAGGGTTTTCCGTCCTCTTCTGGCTGTTACGGAGGATATGCGAGTACTTATATGACTTCTAATATATTACATTCGCTTTTCTATTTGACGGCAAGGTCTTACATACAGTAGTCTTCTCAAAAAAAAAAACCAGCGCAAGCTGACCTCTTATTCTATTGGAACTCCGTACTACACTAGGCCAACTCAAGGTTACTGTAAGACAGACTACATTTGGCGCTATTTTTTTGTCTGCCAAAGGACAATGTTCAGTTAAATGAAGTGAGACACCCGGAGCGACAAAAGGCGGTGACAAAAAATATGGAAACCTCTCACAGATTTTTTGTGCAGCCAGACTTGGTGGAACAACGAGCTAACTGGGCCCTTGCTAATATAACTTCAAAATGATTAAGTAAATATGTAGGTAAGATAGGTACAGAGAACCTTACACCTTATTATGAAAAAAGACCTATTACGTATAATACAGCGTGTAAACGGACCCTTCACGAAGCCGTCAACCAAGCATTATGTACAACTAACTAAGTAACTTTACGCAAACATTATTTCTTGGAAACTACTTTTTTTTTCGGGGTGAAAAATCACGTTTGACGGTAGGAGTCAATGTAACGCATTCAAAACATTGTGCTGATAGATGGATTGAATAGTACGGGGGTTATGGAGGTGTATAAAGTAAAAATGTTACTTTATAAACATGTATCTAAAAAAAAGTTGGAACTTTGACCTCCAATTTCTCCGTAACTAGAAGGTTCCCAGGTTCCCCTTTATAATGGTATATACCTATACCACATAATTATCTGCTAACTGACATATTTTAAATAGAATGGTATTTTTTTTTTAATGTAATCTATTGAGATGACCTAAATTGTAATTGCTTGTTTATGTTAATGTTGTGCGCCAATATTGGCAAAACACATATTTTAGAAAATATACTATCAATAACCATACCTCAAAAATCAACTGCCTAGCCTTTTCCCAACTATGTTGGGGTCGACATTCAGTCTAACCGGATGCAGCTGAATACCAGTATTTTACATGGAGCGACTGCCTATCTGACCTCCACAACCCAAAACTGGGTAATACGATACCCCTTGGAAAGACTGATTGTCAGACTTTTTGGGCCACTGACTACCTGTAACGACTGTCAAAGATCTACAAACGACAGCCGGGACCAACGGCTTAACGTGCTTACCGAGGTACGAAGGAAACTCATGGGTAATGGGTGGTCACCCATCCACAGACCAACCTAGGCAAGCACGGCTTAACCTAAAGATCGATCCGAGCGGCTATTATTATTTAGCCACGAGCTCCTCAATAACTATAATCAATAACCATACCTATGGTAACAAAATAAATGATTGATTGATAACATCACGCCTGTAATCCGAAGTGTTAGGCAGAGGTGTACCAAATAGTACAACCACATTCCACCAGTTATGTTTTAAGTCCCATGTCAACGACGAGCCTATTAGCACCAACCGGGCACACATCCAGACTCCCTGGCTGCTACTGAGAAACCCCTGATGGAAAAACCCAATAACACTTTTCCTGACCTGGGAATCGAACCTAGTACCTCGTGCTCAGCAGTCGCGCTTGGGACCACTAGACATTTAATACAGCAATTATTTTTAATGGAGCCGAAGAAATTATAACAAAAATAAAATCCTCGCTAAACTAAGAAACTGCTACCAAAATGGCTGTGTTAGCTAACAGTTACCTAACAATAAAACTTTGTACACGAACTAACTTATTTAATTAAAATGTTTATAGTACTTCTACAAATTTTAGAAGTTAAAAAGATCATATTGCTTTAGGCGTACCTGTATGATCAAGACAGCTTGTAGCCTCGACCTTTTCATTCACAGTTTTACAAAATGTTCAACCTTTCATTAGTATTTCATTTCATTTATGGCCCTCTCGCGACCTCAGGTGACACGACTTGCGTTAAGTCACATGTGCGTTCGTCACTTGTTTGCGTTGTTCAGCAAGTCGCTTCGCGGTGACACGACATCTTCTGCCTAGCCTTTTCCCAACTATGTCGGGGTCGACTTCCAGTCTAGCCGGATGCAGCTGAATACCAGTATTTTACAAGGGGTGACTGCCTATCTGACCTCCACAACCAGTTAGTATTGGGTAATACGATACCCCTTGGTAAGACTGGTTGTCAGACTTTCGGACAACTGACTAACTGTAACGACTGTCAAAGATCCACAAATGACAGCCGGGACCAACGGCTTAACTTGCTTTCCGAGGCACGGAAGAAACTTTGCATGTAATGGGTGGTTACCCATCCACGGACCAGGCTAGACAAGTACGGCTTAACCTGAAGATCGACCGGAGCGGCTGTTATTATTTAGCCACGGGTTTCGCGGTGACATGGGGCATGCTCAAAGCTGTCTTTCATTTGTTTTTTTCCGCAGTCGCTATCACCACACGCGTGTCACTTATGCGTGTGAGCGTGCGTGAGTAGGTAAGTATACTTCTGGTTGGACATCACTGTCAAAATGACTGTGGCCTCTATTTTCATTCCTGTAAGTTTGCTTATCGGTTGCTGCCTTTGACAGGTCTGTCAAATAATAGTGATCTTTATTCACATTACTATAACGTTATTTTTCGGTTGCTGGTTTCAGATTAAACAAATTTCGAAAGGACAAGTAGTTTGTGGGCAAGCGGTTACAGTTTCACAGAATTTTCAACCTATAAATTGTGATGAGGTTAAACTCAGACCTTGACCTACAATTCTAGGAATTCTCTCAACTATCCTAATTCTGCGTAGTTCTGAAAAAAATGCCTCTTTTTTATTTTTTTTTATTCCATAGCTGAAATTCTCATAAAATCTAATTGTAAATCCTACCATTACCGGAATGCATTGTAGAGAATTACCTAAATTATAATATGATGTTGTGTTTGTATTTTTTAAATTATTTTCTTTATTTATATTTTTACGAATCAATTACATTTTTAAATATTCCTTAGAAAAAACAATATAAAAAACATTTAAAAATAACAAAAAAAAAGAAACTAATTAAATATTTTATTATTCTAATGTTAACAATTTTTTTGTTTGGTTTTTAGTGTTAAACAGCAAAATTTTGTTTTGTATTGAGTATACCGGGTGTAAACAGACCCTTCACATAGCCGTCAACCAAGCATTCTGTACATCAAACTAAGTAACTTTACGCAAATATTATTACTGGGAAACGACTTTTTTTTTTGAGGTGAAAAATCACGTTTTACGATAGGACTCGATGGAAAGCAATCAAAGATTTGTGCTGGTGGATGGATTGAATAGTACGGGGGTCGTAGAGGTGTGTAAAGTAAAAATCTTATAATAAAAACATGTATTTTAAAAAAAACTTGTGAAAAAGTTGGAACTTTGACCCCCAATATCTCCGTAACTAGAAGGTTCCCAGGTATGGTCTAGAACAAAAAAAATATCTCAAAGACGGGGAGAACAAGTGCCTTTCGGATATGTTAAGGGTCTTTTTACACCCTTTATTAAACTTAGAAACACATAAGTGTGTTTCTAAGTTTACCTAATTTAATGTTTGTTTCACGGAGGTATTGTGTTTTAAAATTAGCATCTTATTCATTAATGTTTGCATGCCAATTTTATGGCGAAATGTGTCATTGCACTACATATTATTTTTACCATCTTTTGTACCTCATTTACTGCAAATAAATAATTTTGACTTTCACTACATATCAAACATGTCCATGTCCCAGAATCATAAAAGGATACCAATATAAATCACGTTACAATTATTAAAATAGTCACAGACAGAGTTAATATTACGAATTTTCACTTTGTGTTACCATTTTACGAATTGTAACGCAATTCATATTATTTTTCTATTTGATGATTTGTTTCTGTTAAAGCGGTAATTTAAGGCCCCCAGTCAACTCTATGAAACATAATATTACGCGTCAATTCCCCGAAGAAGCCGGCAGAGGTATCAATAGTACCTAAACCCACATATTAGGAGTTATGTTTATCTAAGTCCCATATAAACGTAAGTGAGCCTACAATACCATTATTGCCAGAATCCAATAACACTGCCAAATATGGTCTAACTCGAAACCCCGTACTACAAGCAAAGCAGTTCTACCTATAAGTACCAACGAGTTTACTGACGGTCAGCCACTTTTCACCCTTATGCTCTAAATAATAAGGTTGGAAAGTGATCGAACGTCAGTAAACACGGGAGTACCTTGTACAAAGTACCAAGAATTTTTTTTTTATTCTGTTAGTTTTGTATACTAGTGCTGGTGATGATGATGATGATGAAGGGAAACAAATTTAATTTTACGTTATATTTCAGAGTTTATGTAAAAATCAACTCAAACATTGATCCACAGTTCCGTGAATTCTTCCTTCAATCCAAATTCTATATCAAACACAAACATTGTTTAAACAAAAGTTAATATTTAGACAATCAAGTTTACTTTTTAGATAATAATCTATCTACCACACACATCTGTACTGACAAACACAGCTGGGCTACTGTTGTTTACAAAATCTATATTTGATACTAAAATATTAAACGGATGAACAAAAGCGCCAAAGGTTAATGGAACCCGATTTAGGAACAGCATTAATTTATACGTTTTTGAATTGTGGCATTAATCATTTTAGAATTGACATAAATATTGAATTTAAATATGGCCGGTATCGAGGTGGGACCTCTTTCTGTAAAAGCAAAAAATGCTGATTGAAAAGGTCACAATCACACAATTAATCTCGGTCATACTGAACTGATATGGACAAATTGCAAATGCGGCTCCGGGAATGGACATCTCCATAACAAATACTTACTGAAATATCATTTAGTGTCCGAGTGGAATATGTCCATATCAGTTTGAACAATCTTTTATTAAATCTGAACGACTTAATGTCATCATCGAAATAGCCTTTTCCCAACTATGTTGGGGTCGGTACTACTAGCTCCAGAGTTCATTCGGAGAAATAAAGTTCTACCAATGTTCCTGTTTCCATCGCCAAGTATAAGCTGGGACTCCCCCAAAGCGGAGAGGAGATGTGTGTCAGTCCAACCAATGCAGTTGAGTAACAGTATTTTAAGGGAGCGACTGCCTATTTGACCCCCACAACCCAGTTAGTACTGGGTAATACGATACCCCTTGGTAAGACTGGTTGTCAGACTTTCAGGCCACTGACTACCTGTAACGACTATCAAGGATCTACAAAAGGTTTCCAACGCACGGAGGAAACTCGGTATGTAATAGGTGGTCCTCCATCCACAGACCAACCTAGGTAAGCACGGCTTCCCCTAAGGTTCGACTCGAGCAGCTGTTATTATTTAAGCCGCGTTGACACGATCATAGTACATATAAGGTGGCAGTCCTACCACACGCTGATTACCTTATTCGCTGCATTAGGGGGGTGTCGGTGTGTGTATCATGTCAATAGGTTTAATTTATTTTATTTAAGTGTCTGTTTGTGAATGTTGTATGTGGATTTATATCTGGTAAATAAAATATTTCATTTCATTTCATAGTATGCTCGGACCGAGTGGATTCGGATACCTACTCGGACGCAACTCGTATTGTGGCAATCCATACCAACCAGTAGCGAAGGGTCAATTTTGTTGTAAGATGTAAGCCGGAGTACATGTCTTTAATGTCATTATAATTCTTATTTGTCCATAGAATACTGACTGTGCCATTTTTCGAAGGGAATCCGGTAGGAATTCAGTTGTATGGAACCTTCGACACTGATACCAACCCATCCGAGTGCGCTCGGATTATGGGTTGCTACAATACGAGTTGCGTCCGAGTAGGTATCGGAGTCCACTCGGTCCGAGCGTACTCTGATCGTGTCAACTCGGCTTTAGCCACGGGCTCCTCAAAAAATGCAACATCACTATTACTGACAAAAAGTCATGCCATTAAAACCTAAAGAGCAACACATCCTCAATGTTGATGACATCCCATCGTTTAACTTCAACAAGAAACAAATTATTTATAGTAATTTGTTTGTCCTCTCGAACAGTTCCGTCTCAGCAGTATTTGCTAATCATTATTAAGACAGTTCGTTAATTTATTTTCAAACATCCGCAACTTTTATCCTAGTTCGCAAGTTCGATTACTTTGAAACACAATTTGGGATGCTGCCGAGTACTTTATCTTCTTAACATTGTGATAAGAAGATCTGTTGTGCAAATTATTTAGATATTTATCTTGGTAAGGCTGCGTGCATAGTAGAGAAAAGCGGAGCGGAGAGGAGCTGAGCAAGAAAAACCTAATAATATATTAATCTTCTAAATATGACTCAGCGTATCTTCAACCACTGTTAATTTTGGTTGGTTTTAAAACAGGATGCATGGCTCCGTTTATCGAATGAAGACTAATAGAATTTCTGAAAATCGTAACACTGTTCACTTCAGTAGACATGGCTGGTATGGAGTGGAGAAATCATCAAACTTCAAATCAAACGGCATTTATTCACATCGGGCTTATAAGTTGACTCCTTTTGAACGGCAAAATGACATAAAAGAGTCCCAGAAAACGACCAGCAGTAACTACTTCCTCCTAGTGTTTTAGCTGCAAAGAAGAAGTGACGCATCAAACTCCCTATCAACACACTTTCTCATGTGTTTCAATCGTGGAATGTTTATGTCTTCTCACTCTATCACACATGAAACACCTTATCTATAACTCCGTCTTAATGACACTGGCATTCTGCTACATGTAATCCGTACTGTTTCCTAGCTCATCTCCACTTTACTCGCTCCTGTTCCCTAAGCAGACAGTCTTAGTCACAGATCGAAGCCGCAGATACACCGAGGAGCTGGCTTGCGCTGACGAAGCTTGTCTAATCAAAGTTTTTGTTGGGCAAGGTGTAATACCGACACAAATTGCAAATGTCTGATCGATTGTTATGTTTGTTTTAAAGTAGAGGGCATTATTTGTACCGGTTATTCGAAGAAGTACTAACAATACTTCACACTAATAATGTATGAATTTGCAGTCAAAATGGCTGTACAGTTTGTTGACAGTGTCCTCGGAGATACAGTATTCTTGAATAACAAGCTGTATAACAAGGAATTTCCCATCGGACCGATGGGAAGCGCCTTAAAAGCAGCCTCATGGGGTGAGCTTGCAAAAAATATACTGGCCTAAGATACACCAAACTTTTTCTTCAAAACAGAAGTCAGTACCATTTTTCCCTATTCTAACTACAAAAAAAAAAGTACTTCTATAGAAAAAAAAACCCCTATTTAACCGTTTATGGGATTTGCAAAAATCCTACCTTCTTTATAATATTATTAGGTACTCTTGTAAAAAAAACATACTTCTAGAAGTATGTTCAACAACCAAAAAAAAACTGAAAAAAAAAACAAATAGAAAATCAGTTTTTAATCTAGGCACTCACCCTTAACTGTTTGAACAACAATGACCATCGAAAAAAAAGTTTAAAAAAAGTTCATTTCAGAATATAACTATGACATCGCAGTTCAAGACATTTTATAAAAACTACGATAGTAAGGCCAAAGAGACAAAAGTGTGTCTTAATTTTAATTGCTAACTGGTCTAGACTAACAATTAGTCCCAACTATTAATAGGAAAACTGTCTTCAAAGGTACGACTGTTATCGACAAGAATTAATTGTTTTAGCATCCGATGTTTTTAGCTCACAAAACTGGTAAAACTTTACTTTACTTTTTTTGAGTAATAATGGAGGGACCACTCGGAACAGGCTTGTGCCTTATGTCATCATCTGCCTAGCCCTTTCCCAACTATGTTGGGGTCGGCTTCCAGTCTAACCGGATGCAGCTGAATACCAGTATTTTACATGGAGCGACTGCCTATCTGACCTCCACAACCCTAACTACGTCCTGGATAATATGATACCCCTTGGTAAGACTGGTTGTCAGACTTTCTGTAACGACTGTCAAAGGTCTACAAATGACAGCCGGGAACAACGGCTTAACATACTTTCCGAGGCACGGAGGAATCTCGGTATTTAATGGGTGGTCACCCATCCACAAACCGACCTTGGCAAACGCTGCTACCTTGAAGATCGACCCATAATATTTATTTAACTAAATAAGATGAATGCGATACGTGATCGGTCCACGCCAATTCCACATCGCTAAACGTGTTGTCTAATGATAAAATTTCCTCGTACCATAATAACGGTAATTTTACTAATAATATAACCATTCCGTGGGTATATAAATTCAAGAAGCTGGTAACCTAAGTATACAAAGTTATTAAGCATAAAAAGGGTACTGTTTGACCAGTACGACTCGGTAGATCACGTACACGGTGGGGCCACGAAACGAGCGGTGATGAAATATTAAAAAGATTATCGGTTTTGAAGGTGGCTAAAATATCTCGAGTTGAAAAAAGTGGTCTGTACTTTTTTGTCATACATTTTTAATAGCGATCGCCAATACCGAGACAGCTAATAAATGGGCTGTCAAAACACTGTGTAGATTAAGAATTGTTACAACTTTGGCGTTTTTCTCAATTTTTTTTACACTACCTCAGTGACTGCCCACTGTGTTTATGTTTTGTATAATCGATTTGACATACACTGATGTTATTGGTGAGGTTCTTCACAAAGGTCAGGTGCGTACTCGCAACCGGCGTGAGTCTATGACCAGATGTATACACGTGGACGAGGCGCAAGGAGTACGTAAGTATCGTTGCAGGTGGCGTTCTGTAGTTTCCAGAATACCCCCTTGGGAAAAATGTATCCATCGATTTGGTCGTAATTATGGGATCAAAATCTTACCTAATTTTCAAAAAACTAAACTCAAAATTACTCCCCTAAAACCCAGCTTCACTCAACTATCAACGCCTAAAACTAATTTTCGTCTACGTCTACGATTTAATCAACAATATCAACGGGGTTTAATGGCGAACCGCTGAAATTACAAACACTACATACACACTCAAGTTCGTGGGTCTGTCGCAAGAATGCTAATGTACCTTTACTTAAATGTGGTGTTACCCACAGAACCATTTCACACACAATCCAATATTGTTTTTGAATGTGTGAAGAGAATTTGATGGTTTTAGGAGTTTATTTAGGGCTTAAAATGTGTTTTCATTAAAACTTTTGTTTATTCATTTGGTGCGTAAAATAATTTATTTTTAATAATGATGTCTTGAAACGCATTCTGATTCAGTATCTAAGTTTAACTTGATTTTGCAAAATAGTCACTATGAGTTTGTGATAAGCAAATTATATGAGATCAGCTTTTTACTGTTGGTAGACAGTAATTAATACTGGTAATTTATTAAAGTAGATGTTGCCAGTCTTCTGGGCACGTTCCCGGATGACAGCGATGCGGAGGAGCACTTTGACGCCTAAGTGTACTATTGTCGTCGTTATATATGTAGTTACTTTACTCTTAGTCTTCATTTTTTTTATTATTTTAGCTCTATTTGTATTTTGTAGATAATGTATATAATAATATTACTTCAATAAATATATTAAGATACCCTAAAAACAGTAGATACCTAGAAAATTAACAATAAAT
Source organism: Noctua janthe (assembly GCA_910589295.1). Classification (NCBI taxonomy): domain Eukaryota; kingdom Metazoa; phylum Arthropoda; class Insecta; order Lepidoptera; family Noctuidae; genus Noctua; species Noctua janthe. Next base: position 12,037,628 of record OU342563.1, on the reverse strand, counting down.
AGTAGCAAGCTTAAAAGCTACAGAGAAAATACAGAATTTAACAAAAATTACAGTAACAAAACCAAGATCTATGAAATCTTCTCATTCCAATTCACTTACCATTGTCAAAGAGCTAGACCAAGTAGCTCAAGAGCAAGAATTTTTAAGTTATTAAAGTTTGATATTTCTAAACTTAATAACGATGCATTCTCTAGGTATGTATTCATTTTTAATATCTTTTGATAACTTTCACGTTCCTTTGTACAAGTTGTTAACAGTTAATATCAAAGATCCTTTATGCTCCTTTCTTTCATGTAAAGAATAGTTTTCAATTGGAACTAACAAAGCTTCAATGCTTTTCATTACTTTGAAGTTAGTTTCGTTTAATACACGCTGTAATTACAAATTAAAAATTTTCGAAATTAGTTTTCTTAAGAATTTGTGATAAAGACCGAGGTGAATGAGAATTGAAAGCTTGTTTGTTTCAGGTTTAAATATATTTTATCGTAATAGTCTATTTCTTCGAAATAAATGGCGGTTGGTTTCAACAATTGAACATTGTGCTGCCTATTCACAAGTACAGTTTACAAACAATTGTAATGTTCCAAAACTAAGTTCAGCAATTAATAAGTAGATATATACCTCCCGATCTTTGAATTTAGGTGGGATCTTTGAATTTAGTATGGTGTTATTTTTCTAGAAAAAATTTGTTATTTCACTGGGTTCGACTAATTTCTATGTAAGGGCTATGAAAATGCTTCCGTAGATTTCCGTAGTTTTTGCTGCATGTTGTGGTTTTCATTGAGTAACATAGAAACAAGCAGTATTGGTGCTATGGGTTTGCTACAGCAGTTTGTGATCATCTTTCTGTCCTTGTCTTATATTTGTGCATCCCTGCAGTCCATCGTCACGTTATCATTTACTCCTTTTTCCTTCACATCATTCCTCAAAATCCATCCTATTAATTAATCAATCAATCCTGGTTTTCCTATTAATAACTTTCCTTTAATTAAAAAACAAAAAGATAAAATACCAATTCTTAACCCGCTGCTTTCGCAGCCCCACCATGAATAATACACCGTGAAGCCACAAGACGATCCGGAACCACAGTGACCCTTGGCCCTGCCTGGCATTTCCGTTCAATTACCTGAATCTTGTTCGATGCTAATCTCATGATTAATTCTGTTTGTTTAAGGGTGCCCGGACCACTATTACCTCTTTTATCTTCCTTTATTATCAAAATAATGGAATAGAAAAGCTTTTTCTTTTTGGGGATTCATTTGATTTGATATACAACCTTCGTGTCTTTGTGTTGGCTTGGCTTTAATGAAGGATGAGGAAATTGGGCTTGAAGGGAAAATGTTAGCTGTGATGATTATGACGAAACAAAGTGCAAATATGAGTTAATGAGACGACTTAGACTTACACATTGGGCCTATTTGGCGCAGTCGTGGGGCACACAGTGTCACGTTATTTTATTTCTTGTTTGTTATTTTGGTTTTCTTTTATTATTATTTTTGATACTGTGTGCACTTGTGGCATGTATCAAATAAATGTATTTTCTTTCTTTCTTTCATTGGCAATGTAAGATGATTGCTTAAGAGTGGGATTACAAGAAAAAACGCGAAGTTGAAGGTTTCTTCTTTTTCATAACATTGTTTTTCGTTCGTTGCTTGAAATAACAATTACTTGTTAAAAATAGTTCTTTTCCTCTTCTACAATAATAATAAAGCGAGTTTTGGACAACTTATTTATTTAGTTATAATCACTCTCCTGATGCATGTTTAGACAAAAACTCAAGGAGACCTGATTTGGAATCATTTTTTTCTTCATCTCATGTCTATACCTAATATAATAAAAAGGAAAGACTTGTATGTTTGTAAAGAATAAACTCAAAATCTACTGAACCGATTTCAAAAATTCTTTCACCATTAGAATGCTACATTATCCCTGAGTAACATAGGCACCTGTGCGAAACCGGGACGAGCCGCTAGGATCCTATACTTTTATAAAGTAAGAATACATTTTAGTTATATACCTTTTAGATTAATTGTAAAATTAGTGTGACGCCGAAATGTAAGAGGGCTCTTAACGTAAAACCAATGACGAAATTAGATGAGTTTTAATTTTATTTTTACATTGCAAAATATGACGCCTGTAAGCCTCGAAGGGTACGTGTACACCCACAACCAGTTATATTTAGGTCCTATGTAATAACTGGTGAGATTATTGTCATCAACAGAGCACAAAACCACACTCCAGGCGACTATTGAAAATTTCCTGATGAAAATCTCAATAACTCTTGGCCCGACCTGGGAATCGAACCCATGACAGAAGTGAAGTAGCGCTTGAACCCATTATACCAAAGTGCGTCTTTGGTATAATGGGTTCAAGCGCTACTTCACTTTTTTTTATCTTTGAATCACTTTTTAATTATTTCTCTGCTTAATTTATTGTATCTATGATAGCCTTTTTACTAAAGTACTAACAACAAAGCTGCAATTTATTTAGACCTACAATGTAACAGAAGATTTTGATAGTTTTTGCACAAAAACAAAGTTGCTCCACTAGAGCAGTAAATAATTTGCCGCTAGAAAACCCATCTGCGGTTGATAGGCAATTTTTTCGTACATTTATGGAGACTATAGTTACAAAGACAATAGAGATACAGCCTGTTATATTTTATCGAGCATTGAGCAGAATTTTTCATCTAAAACCCTAAAAATATTTCACCTACCATCAAAGTCAAACAAGCCTAAACAAAGTGTCATTCGATCAGAGAAACGGATGACCTAAAAGTCATAAATGTAAAGGATTGACTAGCTTTTTGGTAGCCTAAAAGCGATGCCACACGGGCGTTGCCAATGCGTTGTCGGCGCTGCGACGCCTGAGCGGTGTCGCTCCGTAATTCTACATACAAATCTGAACGTCATACCACACGGTGCGTTGAAACGACGCGTCGACATGCGGCGACGAAAAGCGTGCGCATCGGACAAACGGCCAAGGAGACGAAGCGGGGAGGGGGGTGCTGCGGTGAGACGACGGAGCGATAACGCAGCGCAGCGCAGTATTTTTAGAATTAAAATGGAAGGTTATTTAACGCTGCGACGAAGTAGCGTCGACATTGCGTTGCGACACCACTCGTGCGTTGCATTGCTCGTGTGGCACCCAGTGCGTTGAAATTATAACGTCGACGCAACGTATCGGCGACGCCAGTGTGACTTCGCTCTAAGTCAGTCTTATTGAAAACTATCTGTGCCTCGTGGTTTCACCACCAGTTTCCCCGTCCTAAGGGTCGTAGCCGGATCTTAGCTTATGACCTTCGTCAAGAACAAACCCGACTGATAGTTTCCCAGATTAGCGCGTTCAAACAAGCAAACAAACTCTTCTGGTTCATTATACTAGTTTAGATATTATGTAACGATTTGAAAATTATTACGACTTGTCTAGGCTCTCTGTTTTTTCAATGCGAGTTCTGCAAGTATTTCAATAGGACCTTTTCACTCAAAACTTCTCATAAATGGTAGTTAATTCATGAACTGCATAAAAACGGTAACTGGGTCGTTCCAGTAGTTCTCCTGCAATTTGATTGGCGGCGCCACCGTCGCAGCAGTATTCTCCATTCATTATTTAGCTCTGAATCTCATTACGCTTTTAAGGGCCGAAATTGGTGATATTTCAAAATGACTGTCTTACTGTTTTACTGAAGGAAAAATAATTGCTTTTGGTGAATTGTTCTGGTGGAGGACGTCATGACGAATCTTGGATGAATGGTTTGAAATCAACAATACATAGCTGTGTGTTTGAGCCGTTTGGTTGAAACACTATGGCCATGGGGTCCGAGTGCCCAGTAATCCGCCTAGTCTTTTCTAGTGTCAGAAAGCTGACCTATTTTTTGGGTCAAAGAATCAACATTGCCATCCAACGTGGCAATGGTGCCAGTCTTTTGGACACTATTCCTGTTGACAGCAATGCGGAAAAATTTACATATTTTTGTTATTATTTTAAGTTTGATTGTGTTGAATGGGAAAATAAAAACTTATCATAATGGCAACACTCTTCAATTATTTCTGCAAAATTTATTCAATAGTCAGACCTGACCATGTATGTAATCTTTGACTCTACCCATCTCATCTTTTTCTCCAATCAGCAACTTTCCATGTCCACATCACGCCGCAGATAATCTTCGTACAAATTTTCATAACAACAAAACAAACAACAAGAAAATATATCAAACATCCAACTCTAGTCCAACAAACAGCAAATTACAAGAAGCCCAAATAGTTCACGTAATAACTTCATCAGCCGCAAACACACAAGAAAAGCTAATAAACATCCACGATAAGGAAGAACTTCCCCAACTTCTCAGGCAACGAAAATTAATATTCTCCCGGCCCTCTCTTAAGAACGTTATTAAAAAAGTATCAGCCGTTTTCGCGCAATGTGCATGATAATATACAAACACTACTTATTCTTAAGAACTTTGCCGGTGTGAATTACATTATGCCTAAAGAATTTATCGTCAAGTTTTTTACTTAGTACTCTTTTGATGGTTTTAACTTTTGTAATAATTTTGTTACTGGCAACATTAATGGTAATGTCACATTAACTGTAGTTGGGAAGTTCTGAGCTATTTCAGACATCATAAAAGCAAATGAGGTAGTAACACTATCAATACTGATTTCGTTGAAAAACAATTTGGTTGATAGCTAAAAGATAATGAAATTTATGACTTGAACATTATTATTGATTTGATCTAAACGGCTGATGACGTACTTAAAATGAAACACTCAATCCAAAACAACCATCACTGAAAAATCGTAAAATGAATTACGAATAGATAAAAAAACGATCTGTCATATTGCTGGCAGCTAAAATCCTTTTAATGTATTCAAAGAACTTGGTAAAGTTCATCAAAGTGGTCACAACTTAACAGTTAACAGTTACAATCTATAAGCAATGGCCAAATACGCCGCAGAGCCTTTGATCTGATAAAAGTTTTAAAACAAGGATTTTTCCAATGTGTCTGTCCCTCTCAGTAAAAAGTGAAAAGTTTCGATGCTAACTAGTTTCACTGAAGTTTTAGTTTTTGCATACTAGACCGAACGCGCTGAGTAAACGTAACGTAAATTGGTATAATTTTGATACTGAAAATATAACGAACGTACGCGTACGTGGTTCGTTGCGAACATGATATTTATTTAGCTTTAAGACTTTATAAAAATCCGTGGGTGATACTTATTGTGCTTGTCGCAAAAAAAAAAAAATGCTGATTTGAATGTTGAGCTTTTCAATTCAAAAATAATTCGAATTCAAGTTACGTCACGCGATCGTGCTGCGGCAAATATCATTGGAAGTGGAAATAATAAGATAAATAAATAAGTAGGTTACACACAAATAGAACCAATGAATGAAATAAACGCGATATTGATACTTCAATGGATATTGAAGTGTCTGAACTATAAAACGAAACCGACTTACGAAGTCGAACGTTGAAACGACAACTTAACTTCCTTCATGATATCAATATTCTTGGAATATTATCGATATTTGATGCTTGAATTGTCATTGTTGTCTCATAGAACTGTTGTTTCTCGATTTCTGAGTAACATCAATCCTTAGAATTCTTCATTTACATGCGTATTTCCACTCCCTAAAGTTTTACATTGTCTTTCTGTTATCTTGTTCAGCCTATAGGTATTCGAACCTCATTTCATTCACTGTTTACGTTCTCAGGATTCCCCTCTTCGATAAACAAGTGTGTATTACGTTTATCTTTCTTGTTTATGTTCTACAGCCTGATATTTTCTCGATTACAGCCGTACGGTGCACAGCATCTCCATCTCTGTCGTTTATTCTGGTTTTATTTCCTACATAAAACAAAGGTTGTTTTGCGTATATACTTCGTGTTACTCCATGTGATATATCGGCCATTTTCCAATTGTTTGTTCTTTGTACACAGGGACTCAGGGAACGAACGAACCTACCTTAGATATTTGTTTGGTAACTACAAACATTTTCGCACCAGTTCATTCGTTAGGGAAAGCTGCGTTCAGGTAAAGCTTGACTTTGATCAGAACATTATATGGCGGAAACTTGAACGTGGCTTTTTAGTGAAGGCGAACCTTTTTTGTTTTATTGTTTGAACAGAGAATGTGAGAATCTTACTATGTTTACGGAAAACAGAACTCGTTGTAGTAAAAAACTTGATGGTCTTAATACCATCAAGATCACGATGATGTTTTTTTTATTTTATTCATGTCATTTTAATTAATTTTTAATGTAGATCTCAAAAGACTTACCTACTTATTTATTATTCAATTAAAATAATTTTTATTTTATTTTGAAAGATTGTGGACATTTAACATTTTATTTGACATGAAAAATAATTGTATTATTTTAATTTTTTATATAGGTATTATTTTGATGTCAAAAAGTGTTGTGTGGTGTGTATTTGTCCCTGATTATTTAATTACTAACATTATTTTTAAGTGTAAGTAGCTACTAACAAAATTATGGAGCGTTGTGTCTGAAATAAATGAATTGAATTGAATTAAGTGGATACAATATTTCGTTCCTAGATACCCTTTAGATTTCCTAACATAATCCAGGTTAAATTAATAAATGCTAATCTGATAATACATGATCCCTAATTAATCTAAAACCCAGTTCCAACAAACGCGAATTCGTTAAATTAACTTGGTTCAATATTCAGCTTTGGATTTAATTAAACCAATAACAACAAATGAAGCAACAAAACAATATAATAGGGTCATTAATCACCAACTAATCAGCGTTGATTGAGAGTTAAGGGAGAAAATATCAAGTAATTTTATGAGAAAATGATCAAAGAAAATCCTTGAAAAAGTTAAACCTTGAAGCCAGCCCTTTTGCCACCCACCACCAGCCAGCCCACCATAGTGGCGATAAGTCCCCTCTTTGAGGAGTGGCTAGAGAGGCGCCACGGCGCCCTCACCTACCGCCTGACGCAGATCCTCACCGGACACGGTTGTTTCGGGAGGTTCTTGCACCGAATCGGGCGGGAGGAAACGCCCGGGTGTTTCCACTGCGAGGATCGTCCGGAGGACACGGTGGAGCACACCGTAGAGGTCTGCCCCGCTTGGGCGGAGCACCGCCGTGTCCTTGTAGCGGCGATTGGCGGCGGCGATCTCTCGCGTCCGGCCCTGGTTCAAGCCATGGTCCGGAGCGAGAGGGAATGGGAAGCCGTCACCACCTTCTGTGAAGCAGTCATGCTAGTGAAGGAGGTGGCGGGACGTGAGAGGGAAAGAACCTCACGTCCCAGCCGCCGCGGGAGACGCCCTGGGCGTCGGGGGTCACGTGGTGGCTCCCGGCCACCGTAGGCGCGGGCCTGTGGACGGCGAGTTATGGGCTAGCTCGCCGTCCGGCCGTCTTATGACGACAGGCCGTGTCGACGGCGCGTTCGTGTTCCACGCGCGCCTCAAAGAGATGTCAGCAACCGAGTAGGGGTCCGCATGGGCCGATGCCTGCCAGAGCTGCGGGACTGTTCGAAAGAGACACCGTGGCCCTGGAACACAAAGGGCAAAGAAGGAACATGGATGGGTTTTAGTCAGTACAAGTCTGACACTCCCTTCCGCTCCGCCCAGAGTGGCGGGGGTCATTTGATGATTTCCCATCCAAAAAAAAAAAAAAAAAAAAAAAAAAAAAGCCCTTTTGTCTTAGATATAATTTAACATTTCGCGGGATTCAATTGTGCTTACAAATCAGTATAATTATTCTACTGTGTTATAATTATGAAATTATATGCTTATAATTAACTTGTTTTGACATGCTAATGTCAGACTGTAACGTGTTGACGTGTGGTTAATTCGTATACGATTTCACGTTAATTAGTGATATATTATGGCGTTATAAAACGCTAATAGGGATTATATGACATGAAGTTCGTCAGCGTTCACTTGTACACTTTTAATTATATCATTACATTTACATTTTATTAGATTATTTATAGGAAAATGTAAAGATGTGATACCGATAGATACATAATACAGAGTGTAAACGGACCCTTCCGTCGACCAAGCACTATGGACATCAAACTAAGTAACCCTACGCAAAAATTATTGTTGGTAAACGACTTTTTTTGGATGCAAAATCATTTTTTAAGGTAAAACTCAATGTATCACACTCAAAACATTGTGCTGATGGATGCTTTGAAAACTAAACGGGCCATGAAGGTAATTAAAATTATTACCTAATAAACTAGAATTTAAAAAAAAAATTGTAACTTTAACCTTCAATATCTCCGTAACTAGAAGGTTTTCAGGGAGAACAAGTGCCTTTCGGCTTCGTTAAGGGTATTTTTACACCCTTTATATTCACTTCTTCAGCATCTACTTACAAAATCAAAGATGGGCGCTACCGAGGTGGATTTTCAATGTCATTTTCATAGTAAATTACGTCTTACAGCGCGAAATTACATTGAAGTGAATGAACTTGAACATTCTTGGCCGGTGATGAATAATAATTGCTTCTCCATATGACAAAAGGTCTTTAATAAACTGTTGGGCAACTTCAGGAAGGCTTTTTGGTTTATAATGAAATTACTATTTACCTAACACACACACACTAAAACAATTGATCGTATTTTCTTTTCTCTTTTTGTTATTCACCTATTTGTAAGTTTATAATGTAAAGGAAGAGCAGAGCCTTCAACTAAAGGCATTTTCTAAGCCTAATTGGAGACTCCTAGACATGCAATGTAAGCCAAAACGATATGTTTTTTTTTTTTAACTAAGCAGGTGTAATGTTTTTTGACTGCATTTACCATCATAATCATCAGCCTACATCAGTCCACTGCTGGACATAGGCCTGATCAATCGCACGCCACTCAACTCGTTTCTCGGCAACTCTCATCCAGTTGCTACCAGCCACCCTGCGAAGATCGTGGCTCCATCGAGCGGCGAGGAGGGCGTCTCCCCTTACGCTTGTCTATTCGCAGTCTCCACTCAAGAACACGTCTACTTCAACGAGTAGACGTGTTCTTGAGTTGAGATCGGTCAGCGGTCATCGGTTCTACGGCTTGTATGGCCGGCCCATTGCCACTTATCTATATATTTAACACTTCAGGCACAGAAGTACAGAGGCGGACTTAATGCCATAGGCATTTTCTACCAGTCAACCTTTGGGTGACGCAGAGACAAGCAGTGGTAGGTGTATATCTGAAAATAATTTTAAATAATAATAAGATTAACTACAAGGATATATAAAATACTATAAATATATATCAAATACTATAAATATATATCAAAATTTAAATTAATGTAAATAAACATTTCCACGAAGATACCAAAATAAAAACACAAACCATGGGGAAAACATTACCGTTGTGACGAAACTGCCAGCTTCTTCCGAATGTACTCACGAACTTTAATTTTAAAAGATAAGCGATTGGTTGCCATCCTGATTTCCTGGAGAAGCGCATTCCACAGAGAAATAGACTGGACAAAGAATGATAGGTGAATGATATCAGTGCGGTGAGAGGGACATTGAAGCATACGGTTTTGCGATGCTCGCAGGCTTCTATTATGGTTGGCACAAATATACTGAAAGTGGGGAGCAAGGTAACTAGGGGAAGTGGGAGAAACAAGAAAAGAAAACAAGGTGGTAAGCGCCCTTTGCTCCCTACGCTGACGTATGGGCAACCACTTAAGAAGAGTCCGGTGCTCGGAGACATGATCATATTTACGCAAATTGAAAACGAATCGAATGCAGTTATTTAGAAGACGGTCAAGTTTGTCGAGGAGATCCGCATTCATGTCAAAGTAGCACACGTCACCATAATCGATGATAGGAAAAATTAAGGACTGTACAAGCATTGCTTTCGTATTTGAGGGTAAAAAGTTCAGCACCACAGTAGCAGCAGCAGTTCCACTTCAGCTCACTTATTCTGTGAGCTATGTCGACAATTCTGGATCTCTGTATTGAATGCATTATCTCCAAACTAATGTTATTCATAGCACATGAAGAGCTGAATGAAGCCTTAAAACAGTTAATACATATTATGTATGTGTCGGATCCGATAATTAGTATGGACATAAAATGAATCGCAAGTACGCCGGTGGTGACACTACGCGACCTACTTCGAAACCCAACGTCTGCCCACATGATGTACGAACCTACGGAGTAAACCCTGGCAAATCCGACATGTATGCTTAATAAATGTATTTCTTTACAATACAATACAATGCAATACATTCACATTCTACGGAAGTCTACATCATGTTAAATTAATGAGCCCTACACATATTTAAGCACATTAAACAATTTACCGAACTACATGTCGAGAAATTAAAATTGATGGAACAAATTCAGGCCTAATTGGGCAATAAATATAGTATCGTCCGTTATAGGTAAAATATACTGTTTTAGGCCGAATATATATCTAACGTTAGTAATAAAAAAGAAATGGACAGGTTCGGAGATAATGAATAGCAAGATGTTTTTGTGAATGAAAATTAACATCACGCATAACTTCGAAGAGTTAGGCAGAGTTATTCTTCTAGGGGACACACTTTAGCGAGTTATATTAAAGTCCCATGTAATAAGGGACGAGCCTATTGCCAACGACCGGGCAAAATTGCAGCATCGGAGCTGGTACTGATTCCCTGGTTGCATAGTCAGCAATTGCGCGTGCAACCACTAGACCGACGAGGCAGTAAAAAACCGGTCAAGTGCGAGTCGGACTCGCGCATGTAGGGTTCCGGACCATCGTTGTAGGGCAGGGTAAAAAAAAATTAAAGGGGTCTTATTTATATTTTTTTTTTTTGGGGTGTTAGCGACAAGAGTATTACACATTCTGTGAAAATTTCAACTGTCTATTATGAATCATGAGATACAGCCAGCTGACATACAAACGGATAACGGAGGTTTAGTAATAGGGTCCTATTGGTTACCCTTCGGGTACGGGACCCTAAAAAGTATGAATATGTCGGATCCATTGTGCCCAGTGTTATTGTGTTAAGTTGTAATCTCGAGTAATTCGTTAGTTTTGCTAGAAACAGTGTATCGCGCCCAGTGTGTTTTCATAGCACGAAACCCATCGTCTGCCCACATGATGCACGAACCTAACAGAGTAAATTCTGACTTTTCTGACAAATAAATACTGTTATTTAAAAGTAAATACCGACATTTTCCTTACGACAACATTTACACTTTTCAGAGATTTATGGTGTCTTCTAATCCTCACGATAATCCGTTTAGCGAATCAAGAGCGGCCATATTTCTCGTTTTTTTATTATTTGTTAAGAGATAAATCTTTCTGCTAAAATAAACGTTTTACTCAGAAAAGGTAAGTAATTAAAAACAGTCGATTAATTTAGAAGCTGAGTGTAGTGTAGAAGCAATCGAGAGATTATTCTAACGACTATAGATTCGCGATTTAAAGATTTTAATCTTGGCAATTTAACATGTAGGTAGATTTATCTATCGGTAATCTAAGTATGCATAAACATAACATAGCATCACGCCTGTAATCCCCGAAGGGTTAGGCAGAGGTGTACCGAATAGTATAGCCACATCTCGCCAGTTATGTTTTAAGTCCCACGTAATAGGGGGCTAGCCTATTGCCATCAAGCAGGCACAAATCCAGACTTCATGACTGCTACTGAAAAATTCCGGATAGAAAATCCAAAATAACACTTTGCCTGACCTTGGAATCGAACCCAGCACCTCATGCTCAGCAGTCACGCTTGCGACTACTAGACTAACGAAACAGTGTGTTACAATACAGTGTGAACAAATACATAATATTCACAAAGTAAAAATGTTGTAAAGATAGGTAGGTACAATCACCTATAACAGGATATTTTTAAATGGGTTTAAAAATAAATTCCTCCTCGTGGTATTTATGTAATCTGCGAAACCCGCCATAATTTGCGATCATATAACACGCAAAACTTGTTATGGAATTCAATTATAATAATCAAAGATCCTTTCCATTGTAAGAGAACGCACGCGCTAGGAGGAAAATATGTAGTTTTGTTTATTAACAGATAGTTTTGCCTTGATATAAAATGTATCGAAAAACTTGATAATTATTCAATACATTTTGACAATTTTATAGGGGTGTGAAGAAGAATTTATAAGACTGTCTACAATTTATGTTCCATAATATTGTATCCATACATGAGGAGTTCGTGGCTAAATAATAACAGCCGCTCGGATCGATCTTTAGGTTAAGCCGTGCTTGCCTAGATTGGTCTGTGGATGGGTGACCACCCATTACATACCGAGTTTCCTCCGTGCCTCGGAAAGCACGTTACGCCGTTGGTCCCGGGTGTCATTTGTAGATCTTTGACAGTCGTTAGGTAGTCAGTGGCCCAAAATGTCTGACAACCAGTCTTACCAAGGGGTATCGTATTACCCAGTACTAACTGGGTTGTGGAGGTCAGATAGGCAGTCGCTCCATGTAAAATACTGGTATTCAGCTGCATCCGGTTAGACTGGAAGCCGACCCCAATATAGTTGGGAAAAGGCTAGGCATATTGTATCCATACAGGGTGTAACAAAACCCCTAACGAAGCCGTCAACCAAGCATTCTGTAAAAATCTTACAATAAAAACATGTATTTAAAAGAAAAGTTGTGAAAAAGTTGGAACTTTAACCCCTAATATCTTCGTTACTATAAGGTTCCCAGGTATGGTCTAGAACAAAAAAAATATCGCAATGACGGGAGGACAAGTGCCTTTCGACACAGATTAACTAATAGTTCCTTACGGCTTTCGACTTCATTCCAGGGCTGCGGGACTGTTCGAAAGAGATACCGTGGCCCTGGAACACAAAGGGCAAAGAAGGAACATGGATGGGTTTTAGTCAGTACAAGTTTGACACTCCCTTCCGCTCCGCCCAGAGTGGGGGGGGAAGATCATTTGATGATTTCCCATCCGAAAAAAAAAAAATGCGTCACATTTATAAAAGCATAAACTTATTTTAACTTTTAATAGACAATGCCGACTCATTGCAATTCAAAATGCTTTATTTCACATGAACAAACATGGGCACTTATTAAATGTCAGGAGATGGAGGGGGGGGGGGGGGGGGGGCTAGTGGCGGTACCTCCATACAAGCCTCAAAGCTTCGCTCGCCCTGATAACCTATGATGTAAGGGTCTCTGAAAAGTCTGCTTGCCTTATGGGCTTGCCGTATTGTTGGCGTAGCCCGAAGAATAGCCAAACTTAAGTGGCAGTGGGCAGGGCACATTGGTCGCAGAATGGATGGCCGATGGGGCCGGAAAGTTCTGGAGTGGCGACCGCGAACTGGAAGACTTTGAGTTGGAAGGCCTCCCACTAGGTGGACCGATGACCTGGTAAAGGTTGCAGGGATCCGCTAGATGCGAGACGCACGGGATCGGTCAATGTGGCGACACTTGAGAGAGGCCTTTGTCCAGCAGTGGACGTCTTTCGGCTGAAATGATGATGATGTATTATTGTAAGCACGCCACTGCCGGTTCACATTTCGAATTGGTCGTTTCCTTTGAACAGACCTAAACTAGACTCAGTCTACACACAGCCTTAGCTTTATAATTCGCCGCATTTTTACTGCTACTGAACCATTGATCCGTCAATATGTTATAGGGACATTTTCTAAGGTCAACTGGCATTTTTATATACGAGTATATGAGAATTACCAAACAAACCGCAAATAAATACATTATTATGATGATTGATGGGTCTGCGGCTTTATAATCTGACAAATACGTACGTTTGTTTTTAATTTAAAATCAAATTAGTGTGAAGCAAATCATGTAGATTAAAACCATTTTAAAGGTTGATTATGGGGAAGTACGTGGTTAATTAGATAGGTATTTGGTCAATGGGTCGTCTTTGTAGGAGTTGGAGTATACGCTCGGGGGCACTATGAGCAGCAAAGAAAACAAAAAATAAAATTTTTGAGGCTTGGAAAAAATTTTGGACTTGAATTTTTTTATGAATTATTGCATTTATTTGTCAGAATATTGTACAAAGCTGTCAGGTTCATAATTTTTTAGGATCATAATATTCCGCCGTTTCCGGCGTACAAATATGTTTTATAAAATTATGGGTTAAAATTAAGTACATTACAATTAAATTATTTAATCAAGAGAATTGGCATTACAAATAATTTAAATGAGTAGAAAAATAAAAGAGATAAATTATATAAGTCAAAATTTCAAATAAGTCAAGGATATCAAATATGATTAGGCAATAATGTTAAATATTAAGGTAAATTTTTCAGTCATAAAATCTTCAGTCGAGTAATACACATATCACATTTGCTTAAAAGAAAGTTTAGTTTTATTTAGTTTTAGAAGGCCCATAATTCGGAAACGGTGCGTCGGAGGACCATGCGTCTCAGAACCTAAATTGTTTCTATGATCCAGTTCAATCCGACACTGTAATAAAATTGGAAAATTTCGGAAAAAAATAAAAAGTTTCTATGTCTAATTTTTTTCTAAGTCCTCGCTCCATGCCGCCCCTAAGGCTACACTCCAAACTACTACAAAAATTTGAAAAAAAAAAATTTTTTTTTTTTTTTGTTACTAAAATTCTTTTAGAATTCATTTTATAATCTATTCACTAGTTCATTAAAAACAGTGTTTCAAAGCTACCTTCCTAATTGCTGTTTGCTCTTTAATAAACTTGTGCTATGGTTTTTTCAAAAAAGTATCTCATGAAAGTTTAAACAAACCCTATTTAAATTAAAATGTTCACACAATCACTCACTAAAAGGAATTACTAACACATTCAACTGTTTTTAGAAGGTTTCAACATTATATCTCTCTACTTTTGCTCGCGGCTACGCTCCCGTTTTGCACAGAAACTACCCACGGGAACGTTTTAAATGTAGCTTAGGACCATCGGTAATAATGTAGCTTCGCGTTAGTGAAAGAATTTTCGGAATTGGATAAGTAGTTTCGAAGATTACCCCCTATATTTTACACACAAATACCTCTTTTTAAAATATTACGAGTAGAATAGAGTACCTTTTCCAACAATAATGTTAATTGTTATTTGAATTGAATCGAGGAGCTTGTGGCTAAATAATAACAGCCGCTCGGATCGATCTTTAAGTTAAGCCGTGCTTGCCTAGGTTGGTCTGTGGATGGGTGACCACCCATTACATACCGAGTATCCTCCGTGCCTTGGAAAGTACGTTAAGCCGTTGGTCAATCGAAGATCTTTGACAGTCGTTAAGTGTTCAGTGGCCCAAAAGTCTGACAAACAGTCTTTCCAAGGGGTATCGTATTACCTAGTACTAACTGGGTTGTGGTGGTCAGATAGGCATTCGCTCCATGTAAAATACTGGTATTTAGCTGCATCCGGTTGGACTGGAAGCCAACCCTAACTTAGTTCGGAAAAGGCTAGGCAGATGATGATATTTGAATTCAATGTTTCAAAAAGTGTTTCAAAAACCTTGACCAAAATTGAGGTTATAAAATTAGCTTCAACTGTCAAACGTTTTTAAACTGTTCCAAATTTAAAAATATCTCTTTTAAGTTTTCAAATAATCAAATCAAAGCACTCAATTTTTAAGTGGCACTACAAATTGGCATCTACGCGCACGTATTCTGAATTCTGATTCATTTGTTTACACAGATCCTTTTTGATGATACCGTAGTTTACAGTGGGTAGAACACACGGCATAAGACTCCATAAAATGAGCGAGTGTTAATTAGTTATTCTGCCGCTTTAGACAGTTTTATGATATTATATAGGTAAATCTGTTATGTCTAACTGTCACTATTATCGATCTTAATCATGTTTTACAACAATGAACTGTCAAATATGCCAAAAGAGTTAAAACGAGCTCCAAAAACATTTTATTGCTTCAAATCATTAGATATTAAATAGGTACCTACCTTTGTTTGAAATACTGGAAAATCCAAACGGATTAGCTCAACGGGTTTAGTACAAAAACCTGTCTTATTTACTAGGAATTCTAATATATACACTCTATTTTATGGGCGAATCGAAATATCTCGGCATTTCCATAAAGAATGAGCAAAATATGAACAATTTTTATGAGTCACTGAAAATGTTATCTTAAAAGCATCCGTTGAGAGTTGAATATTGAAGAAACAGTCGTCCAGATCACGATTATAGGATTAGACTAAACGGATTAACACTTCAAGCATCAGTTAAAGTTAAAACAGTCTGAAACCGCAAAACTTGTTGATGTTTTTAAATTAAAGGAGACACAGAGCAATTTCGTTCATTAATATTGTTCGTTCTTAATGCGTCGTAATGAATTATCATCAATCTTATTTAATTTGAACACATGACAAGGACAACACTTGGCAAATTATTCATAACACCAGTTAAACCATAGTTAAATAATACAATTATTTTATACTAGCTTTTGCCCGCAACTTCGCCTGCGTGGTTGTCGAAAAATATCCGATTTTTATTCATTCCCCCTTTTTACCCTTCGGGGGTCACGTATAAATTTATTTTTAATAGTCAGCCTAAACACAAAATTTGAAGATCCTTACTTCTAAACTGACGGACTTTCATATAAACTTCCATTCCCTATTTTACCCCTTTAGGGGTGAGATTCCCAAAAATTCTTTCTTAGCGGATACTTACTTTTTACAAAGAACACATCCTCCAACTTTCATGTCTCTAGGACCAGCGGTTTGGGCTGTGTGTTGATATATCACCCAGTCAATCAGTCAGTCAGTCAGTTTACCATTTAATATATATATAGATAAAAGACGTCCTCATATTGACAGGTTACGCAAAAAAACTGATTATGAAAACTGTAGGTGTAGTACTTAATACTATTATTGAGACTGACATAAAGCACTTGTGTGAAGTGTTACGTAGTTCCTGTGTTAAAAATAAATCATTATCGAGCTCCCACGCGTCATCTTGCCTCACCATTTAACGCCGATTTTAGTTCAGTCAGCCTCAAAAAGGTACATCAACAAAGTTCATTTCATTGAATAAGATTAGATATAATAATATAAATGAAATGAATAAGATTAGAGATAGCATAAAGATTGACAGATCTTTATGCTATAGTACAAAAAGTACTAAAGCGACATAGTACAAAAAAGTGCTACAGCACTATCTGCTGCCGTCACCCATACCACCACCTCCAAACCATTTGCTCACCATTTTGCTGTTAGTTCTTCATAGAAATGAAGAACTAACATCAAAATCCTGAATGGCGATATTAAAGTTCTCCGCGACTTAAGACCATATTATATAGAAAAAGACAACAACTGTCGTGCAGTAGCCCACCATAACACACAACCCTCGTCTGGTCCTCCATGTTCTATGGGGAGTGAAGAATTTTATACCATGATTTTCTTACCCCTAAAATACCATCATATTGAATCAACTTGTAGCCACTATATATTTTATTTAACATTAAACATTGGGTACTTAATTGTAGCTACATCTTGATGCAATATTATGGAACTTAAATTGAATACAATCATATAAATTCTTGTGGGTGCTTTCATCTTTATGAGGCTAACTGTACTAGTCTTGTAAAACTTTGGCTCAAGTACCAACAAACACTAAATCATTGGGCGATTTTACATCGCTGCCTCGATGGTCTAGTGGTCGCAAGCGCGACTGCTGAGCATGAGGTCCATGGTTTGACTCCCAGATTGATAAAAGTGGATTTTGCATCAGGAATTTCTCCGTAGCAGCTACGGAGTCTGAATTCGTGGCCAGTTAATGGCAATAGGGTCGCTCCTTATTTCTGTGGCTTCAGTGCCGGGAAACCTACCTGAAGGGTCCACTTTATGTTATGAGATTTTAAATAACTAGCGAGATGTGGGTAAATTAGATACGCCTCTACTCTGCCTAACCATCCGGGGGTTATGTTGTAAAACCAAAGCTTAAGAACTATTCACACCATATCATTGGGTAATTCTACACGTCGAAAGCGCGTAATGACTCAGTTACGTTCGCCTGTTCGACTGATGACCATCCATTTATCTTGTTGTCTGTAAAATATCCGCTTGATGAGCTCACAACAAACGGTAATGAAGTGTGGCAACCCTGACGTTTGACAATTAACGTCGTTTAGACCCGCAGCGGTGTTGCTACATGCAAATATGTTTGTGGAGTTAGCAGTGGGAATCAGTGATTGATCATGTTGGGTTTAAAATTGTTGCCAGATTTAAAATTTTATGGAGAATTTGTGGGTTCAATTGTTAATGATGTCATCAGTTACTTTATCAACATAACATCATACCAGTAATCCCCGAAGGGCCAGGCAGAGGTGTACCTTGTAGTACACCCACATTTCGCCAGTTATGTTTTTAAGTGCCATGCTATAGGGGGCTAGCCTATTACCATCAACCGGGCTCAAGACAAGACTCCGTGTACTACTAAGAAATTCCTGAAAAAAAAAACCCAATAACACTATGCCCGACCTGGGAATAGAACCCAGAACCTCATGCTCAGGAGTCACTCTTGCAACGACTAGAGCAACGAGGCAGTCCCAGTTACTTCATTAATTGTCTTCATTTATCAATACTATTTAGAAAACCATATACACCAGTGGCGAAGGTTCCATAGAACTCGATTCCTACCGGCTTCCCTTTGAAAAATGGCACCGTCAGTATTCTATAGACAAATAATAGAATCACATTAAAGATATGTACTCCAGCTTACCTCTTACAGAAATTGACCCTTCGCTACTGATGTACACATATTTCCTATGCTCCGTGTGGACCTTTAAAAACTTTTGTAACCATAGTTTCACCCGAACCTGTTAAAGCCGGAGGCTAGTCCCGAAAATAGTTTCCAATTTCCTGCGTGTAGGTAAATATCCAAATCAAACATAATGTATTCTACCTATTTTACAAAATTTAATTTAAACTCACACACTCGTTCCTCCATGACGTGACCCACAATTGTTTTTTACATAATCACTTTTCTGAATGACATTCATTTTTATGAAAACGTACGGCTCAACTCGAGGATAATTTGAGCACCCCGACCTCGGTGTAAAGAGCTCATGAATAAGGGTTCCGTAGGAGTCCGTATTAGGGTGCTTCCATAAATATACAGGTTCTCAGTACAGACAACTCGGGACGTAGGCGATTGCACGTAAAGATAATATAGGTGCATACCAGTGGCGAAGGTTCCATACAACTCGATTCCTACCGGATTCCTTTAGAAAAATGGCAAAGTCAGTATTCAATAGACAAATAATATAATCACACTAAAAATATGTACTCCGGCTTACCTTTTACAGAAATTGACCCTTCGCTACTGGTGCATACTATATCTACCCGTTTCATAACATGCGATTGCATTTTACACGAACCGTATTGACTTAGAAATCTGTATATTTATAACATTACATTACAGTTTGGTGGGTATACAAAATGTTCAAAATTTTTGGCCCAGAATAAATGATCTATTTATGTTAGTAACTCTTCACTTGTGCACTATGTCACTATGCGTTCATGTTGCACTGCTTATAGAAGCGACGGAACACCACTCCTTACGGAAAAAGAGCTCTTCCAAAACGAGGTGCAGAAAACACGTTGATATTCTCACCACAAGCGCATGAAAGTTGATATTTACGAAGCACCCTTAGGCAGGTATCCCGACATACACGTGGCGCGAAGTTGTACGCTTCAGTGACCCTTCAAGTGGGATCTACCAATCTGGTGGAAATTTACATGGATATTACTTAGGGCAATCCGGATCGGCAGGCAATACATCTTGCTGGAACCTACTTTAACAGTATATTTTTTTCTGTCGGGCGATATGTCTTCAAAACTAACTATACCAACAGGATGAGTTTCTTCCTGTTGGTATAGTTGGTACAGTTATGTCTGCTATAACTACACAGACAACTTCGTTAGTCAATTTGTCTGATATAAAAGAGGAGAGCCAGGGTAACCCGCGAAATTCATTTTCTTACGTTTTTCGCAATTTTCAGATCATTGTCAGGTTGTATAATGATTAAAATATGATTCGGGACCGTAACAAATATGGCTTTACTAAGTTATAGTCATTAAAATCATCAATACAACCCTCTAAGTTCATATAATCCCATGGAATAACCATTTCATGAAAAGTTTGTATTGATTTTAATTAAAATGTCGGATAAGTCAGGATTTATTCCGTTAAGATCGTACATCATATGGACAGACGATGAGTTTCGTGGTATAAAAACAATCTGGGTGCGATACACTGTTTCTAGCGAAACTAACGAATTACTGGAGATTACAACTTAACACAATAACACGGGGCACAATGAATCGGGTACAAGTTCCAAAACGTCTTAAATCCGCCGCGATCAGACATTGAATGTCGCCCTCGCCTCGAGCTGAACATCAGGGCTCTGTAGAAGCATGCTGTGGTGTAGGTAGACTTGTAAATAGGTCGCGTGATGTCACCACCGGCGTACTTGCGATTCATTATATTCTGTACTAGCGACCGGATCCGACAAATATTTATAAACTAACCAGCAAAAATGCAAAAAAATCACCTACCTTTTTTTTTTTTTTTTTTCCGGATGGGAAATCATCAAATGACCCCCCCCACTCTGGGCGGAGCGGAAGGGAGTGTCAGACTTGTACTGACTAAAACCCATCCATGTTCCTTCTTTGCCCTTTGTGTTCCAGGGCCACGGTATCTCTTTCGAACAGTCCCGCAGCCCTGGCAGGCATCGGTCCTTGCGGACCCCTACTTATTTGCTGACATCTCTTTGAGGCGCACGTGGAACACGAACGCGCCGTCGACACGCTGTCGTCATCCTGGCTCTTCCACCTTAAACAATCGCTTTAAACCAAGATGCAGAATGCAGCATAGGTTATGAAACGTTAATGATTATACGAGATTATTACTCGTAATTAGTAACTATACTAGAAACCTCGATACAGTTTCGGAGTGTTGTTTAGACAGTAACACAACTGGTATGCCTCTTATCCTAAAATTAAGAAGAATTCATACATTTTATTGTTCACCATTTGGTCCAGACCCGATGAACAAACCTAATAGGGGACCAGCTGATTGCTATTTATTGGAACTGTTCCAATTTCGAACAATAGATATTCGACTGTTTTTTTTTTTTTGTATTCTTATTCACATTTTTGTAAGCTTTCCAGTAACAAAGGAATAAATTAGCCTTTACGACTAGCGATATTTCAGTGTACTTACTACATTTTACAACAATTCTCAGAAGACTGAAACTTCATTAGGGGTTGAAAGTATCTAACAATCACATGGACAAATAGATCTTGTCGTTTTGTGACGTGTAAGCAACTTTCAACTTTATGGTACAGTGATCACGTAGACCATATGTCTTTCGTACCCTGGCGACTCAGCTACCCACTACCTCTCTGACTGACTTATTAGTCGTCTGTAAATAGACGATTAATGAAGCCGAAAATTGCGATATGTTTCTTGGACTAGGCCATATTATCTGGGAACCGGAAGGGTTACGGAGTGTGATTGAAGGTTAACTTTTCTGATTTTCTCCGCGTTTTTTACAAATACAAGTTTTAAATGCTATTACTTAACTTTAAATACCGCCATGAACCCTGTACTATTGCATGTGCGCGTTATATTGCGCGCTGCAAACAAGTAATTTTAAACACAAAAAAAAAAGTCGTTTCCCAGCAATAATTTATGCTCAATGCTTGATGTAAAGAATAGAGGAGCTCGTGGCTAAATAATAACTGCCGCTCGGGTCGATCTTTAGGTTAAGCCGTGCTTGCCTAGGTTAGTATGTAGATGGGTGACCGCCCATTACATATCGAGTTTCCTCCGTGCCTCGGAAAGCACGTTAAGCTGCTGGTCCCGGCTGTCATTTGTAGATCTTTGACAGTCGTTAGGTAGTCCGTGGCCCAAAAAGTCTGACAACCAGTCTTACCAAAGGGTATCGTATTACCCAGTACTAACTGGGTTGTGGAGGTCAGATAGGCAGTCGCTCTATGTAAAATACTAGTAATCAGCTGCATCCGGTTAGACTGGAAGCTGACCCCAACACAGTTGGGAAAAGGCTAGGCTGATGATATTTGATGTACAGTATGCTGAGATGGGGGGTAGGTGATGGGTACTTCTATACCCTGTATTTTTAAAGTATGTGCTATTTCTGTACATCCTCGTATTTCATGTCGAATCGAGAGCAGACAAAGGACGTTAACAGACGAGCTACGAAGATAATTAATTTTCGACCAATTACCGACCCATTTTGGAGTGCATGTGTCGCTTGTCTGTTAACAGCTTTACACTCTTTGTCGATATTCTCATTAGTGAAATTCGTCACCTACACAAATTAGGTACTTATTTTGAGAGCAGTAAATCAAAGAACGCTGGGAAAAATAAGTACCTACAAAAATTAGGTACCTACTCATTTTGAGAGCAGTAAATCAAAGAAAGCTGGGCCAAGGTGGAGGCGAGTGGCTCAGGACAGACCGCAGTGGAAATTGTTAGAAGAGACCTATGCCATGTGGCACCGATTAGGTTTACCTTTATAAGTTGTGAAGATATGTTTTTTGTACCAGGGTGGAACACCGAGGCACAGACAGTTACCACATATTCAGTACCTACATCATTCTAAACCATCGGTTATTAGAAAAAAAAATCAGCTGTTCCATTTTGACTGTTTAGGGTACTTTTGTACATTCAGCGTGGCAATGCTGCCAGTCTTCTGGGCACGTTTCCAGATGACAGCGATGCGGAGGAGTACTTTGACGCCTAAGTGTCCTATTGTCGTCGTTGTTTAGATGTTTATATTTTTTTACTTTTAGTCTTATTTTTATCATTAGTTTAGTTCTATTTGTAGTCTGTATATAATGTAAATATAATTAAAGTTATAATTAAACTTTTTTTTAAATTAACTTATGAAAAATTTCCGTGTTCTGAGGGTATGTGAGAGGTTCAGGATAATGTACTGAATACGTGGTAACCATTTGAGCGAAGGTGTGATTCCACTATGTATATCTCTAAATCTAAGAATCTATCGTATCGGCACTCAAGCCAACAAAAAAAGGTGGCTGGGTCAAACTAAGGTGTAAGGCAGAGATAGGGCAGGGTGTTGAGCAGCAGTATACTACGATAGGTCGATTCCCAATTTTAGGTTTTTCCATCAGGAATTTCTTAGTAGCAGCCACAGAGTCTGGATTTGTGCCCGGTTGATGGCAATAGTTCCACCCCTATTACATGGGACTTAAACATAACTAGCGAATTGTGGGTGTACCTCTGCCTAACCCTTAGGGTATTACAGGCGTGATGTTATGTATACAGAGATAGGTGAGTTGATTGAAATCAAAGAACCCGAAAATACAAAATAACTCGGTTCGTATTAGACACTTAGGTAGGTATCCAAAACTAAACACCCCTTAGGTCAGTTTAAAGGGGTATTCCTCAAAGCGCAACTATTTTAAGCGCAACCAACTAAGCGCAACTAAATAATTCCTCGAAGCGCAACCATTAGTTGCGCTCACAAATGCTCAAAAATAGAGAGAGGTATGATAGATTAATTTTTTTTTTTTCATTCTTGGTTGCGCTTTGAGGAATAAACATTTAATATTTTTAATTTGATATTCTGAGCGCAACTAATGGTATGGAATAATTTAGTAGCGCTTAGTTGGTTGAGTATAAAAATAGTTGCGCTTTGAGGAATACCCCAGTTTAAATGGGCTAGTTTACTGCGTTCCGATTTCGGATAGGCACTATCTACTACAGAAATGACCCAGAACTTATCCGGTGGTCGTGAATCCGGCCATTAATCAACTAAATATGAGATATTGTTCATTACAACACACGTTAATACAATTACAGATATCTTACCGACAAGATTACACTAGATAGTACAGTCACGAACTTATTATTGTTTGTAAAACAATATATTAACATAATCAGATAGATTTAGATACGGACAGCCATATTTACGAGCTTATCACTTCTAATTTTTAATTTCTGCATACAATGGATGGCGTATCTTGATGTAAAGTGTATCGGAATTTGAGTGGAGCCCTTTGTTGTGAAGTTAAGTTATGTTAGGTATGGAGGCAATTTGTATCATGTTAGAATGCGTATAATAAGAGAAGGAAAGTTGAGCTTGTTAGATGTTTCATATAAACTTATTAGGGGCTACAATTTTATTGATAATGGAACTTTTTGGCGCATGGATGGAACTTCTTTGGTTCGGGGGTCATGGGAATTAAGTTACAATTTATAGGGAAATGGAGTATAAGGGACTAACTACACTTATTCAGCTCTGTTCAGTGTTTGTCCATAGAAGACAACGATTCTGTATGGAGATGCGTACGCATCTGAATAGACGCGGAAAGATGAACGGATGCGTACGCATTTCCATACAAAAACGTTGTTTTCTATGAACAAAAGCTGAACAGAGTTGAATAAGTGTGGTTGGTCTCTACCATAGAACAACATGGAGAATAAAAGTACGAGTCGAAGGGGATTATTGCTTCCAGGAACGTTATTAAAGCTATACTGTGTCCACAAGTGCTGATACTCGAGCATAAAGTAATTTTAAAAGAGTAACCATGAAGTTTCTTGTCAGTTTTTCTTCATAGGAAACGACGAACCCGTACCGTGCGCTTTTATCGATATTATAAGTGCCCATGTAGAGCTATGAGAAAATAAAAATTTAGTTTTTAAGTACACCCTGTATTTGCGCTTAGTTTGCGGTTAGATAGAGATTATAGAGATCACACCGTGTAAATCTGTAAACCCTGAACAGCCCAGCTTCAATCTTGCAGACTTATAGACCGACCGCTTTAATGATTCCTCCGCCTTACCCTATCAAAGGCACATTAAGCGTCCACAAAGTCCTAACAACATCCCACAGGTTATTTGCTTTAAAATAACCATAATTCACGTAGGTGTTACGATACTAATTGAACCAATACGTGATCAACCTTCAGAATATTCAATTTAAATTGATACTTTGGCGTGGACTCATTAAAGCGGTCGGTCTATAGCTTATACTTTTATCACGACGTAAATCATTTTCAAGGTCGTGCCACTGAACGTGGACGCGCAGCTAGACGTGCTGCAGGAGCCGTACGCGCCGCAGCACTTCTTGATGCGCGTCCACCTTCAGATGGAAACTGAACCTGTGTTTATTGTACCCAACTGGGCACTACGTAATCTTTCTGTAATCTTGTTAAAAGACTTTGTAAATACAGGATGTAAACAGACCCTTCACATAGCCGTCAACCAAGCATTCTGTACATCAAACTAAGTAACTTTACGCAAAAATTATTGCTAAGAAACGACTTTAAAAAAAAAATAAAAAAAAAATGTGTTTATTATCTTAAATCAATACAAATAAGTTGCCGGGGCTTCCCAGAAAGTAATCCGAAGATACTTGTGATGGGATAAACCTCGCTCTTCCTCAATTAATTAACAATTGATTCGTTGTGCTAATTAGGTATAAGTTACACATTTTTATAAAACAATAAAAAGAAAAATGAAAGTCGTGTTTATGGCCGTGTGTGAGAAGTAGAGTGTGTTTGTATAATTGTGTGTTTATACGTGTGTATGATTGTGTGAATGTGTAATTTGTGTGTATGTGTGTGTGTATGTATGGGTGTGTGTGGGTGGGCGTGTGTGTGTGTGTGAATGTGTGCTGGAGTGTGTGTGTGTTTAAGTGTGTGTGTGTGTATGTTGGAGTGTGTATATGTGTATGTGTGTATGTGTGTGTGTGTGTCAGTATACATGACGTTCAACCCAGAGTCGCCAAAATGCCTTCCACTGCATCGTAATTAAGTGTGAAGAGCCATTCCATCAATGTCCTCTTACACTCATACAGCTGCATAGGGTAAATGTTAAGTATGCGATTAACTTTATTATAAACGCGTGGGGCTTGAGTTACATTTTGGCGACTAGCAAAAATTGAACGTGCTGAGTATGTAGGGGCTACTATATCACACCGTCTTTTTTTAAGTTTGGCATGGCTAAAGGGTAGAGTTTTGTGATAGTACCATGTGTAGTATGTATAGTTTTCTAACGGAGAGCAGCTTAGAGCTTGTGTATAGAGTTTCAGTGGGGAACCTGTAGGGCTTACCTTACATGACCTTAATCAAGGATCTGTGTGCCCTCTCTAGATCTCTAAAATACGACTTAGCTGCTCCACCCCATACCGAGATACAATATATGATTACAGATTGGGCCAGTGCGATATAGATTTTTTTCCGTAGTTCTGCATCCATAACATGTCTCAAAGATTTGAAAACCCATATGAGTTTTCTTACCCTCCCTATAGTTAGTTCGAGGTGTGTGTACCAGCTTAATCTTTGATCTACTACAATACCTAGGTACTTGACGGAATTTACCTTATGAATAACGGGGCAACTACAGGTAGATTGGGTTGGGGTACGACAAGAATGTATTCTAATGTTAAAGTCAGGCGCAGGCTGAGAGTTTGCGTATTTAGTGAAGCAGACGTAGTTGGTTTTTTGGGTATTTAGCGTAAGTAGATTCTCACAAAGCCAATCACTAACTCTAGCCAGTCCACTCTCAGCCTCCAGTCTAACTTTGTCCCAGGTCTTAGCAGAGAAGATAATATCGGTGTCATCCTCGTAGGACAGTATCCTCGCACCGTTGATAATAAGGATACACAGTTCATTAATGTAAATCAAAAAGAGCGTCGGGCCAAGGACACTGCCCTGCGGGACGCCATACGTCACTTTCTCTTCGTCACTAATATGGTTTTCAATTTTCACCCCCTGCTTTCTGTTTTGGAGGTAACTGCTAAGAAGAGAGAGAGCAGAACCTCGAAATCCTAAGTTTTTTGGGATGAAAAATCACGTTTTACGGTAGGACTCCATGGAGCATTGTGCTGATGGATAGATTGAATAGTACGGGGGTCGTGGAGGTGTGTAAAGTAAAAAAAATACATTAAAAACATGTATTTAAAAAAAAAAGTTGGATCTTTGACCCCGTGCCTTTTGGATATGTTAAGGGTCTATTTACGCCCTTTATACGAATGACTTTGAAAGCAATCAGCACTTGTTTAGGCCCTGAGAAGCTTTTAAATAAACAGTTTATTCTCAAAGAAAATCATTCTCAAATTATATACAGTAACGTGAGGAAGGTTCAAAGCCTTACATACAACACACTACTACATTAATTATGTCACATTAATTTACAAAGTACGCTACAGTTTCGTAAAGTAGGCGAACCCGCTAACGTGGTCGCAACAAGTTTATCCTACACATAAGTTTAACACCCAGTTGTGACACTTTCAGAACATACCCGGCTATGGTTACTGGATAACCGGTTATAAAGTCAGTGTCAGCCTTTACTACGGGATTTATGTCGAAGTTTAGATCTGCAGCGGTTTTCCTTTTATTTTATGAATAAGTCTTGAGTCCGAAGGGATTTCCCAGCAAAAATATCGAACTTCATACACACTTAATGTGATGAATTTTCAAAAAACCCTTCGTGATCGCCTTCATCATGCAAAATTTGGTGGAAGTGCCACGGTAGCCTGTTTAAATTCTTTACGGCTTTTGCAATTTGCTGGTCAGTGTCAGACTGTATGTTAAACAAAATATGATTCGTAATCGTAACGTATACGTACGTACGTACCAATGTATTTACAGAATGATGATGAATTAAATCCATTCCTATAAAAAGACTTTTTCATGACAGTCATTCAATGGAATTTAATGAACATAGAGAGTTGTATCGATGATGTTAATGATTATTACTTAGTAAAGCCATGTTTGTTACGGTCGCGAATCATATTTTAGTCAACATAAAACTTGACACTGACCTGGTAATTGCAAAAAACTCTTCCGCCTTAAAGATCCAACGACGGTTTAAAAAGTGTATTGTGAAATGAATTTTTACGATTTTAACTGCATCGTATGAGTGAAAGCTCTTGTGTGTGATTCCTAGGTCCAACAACGCGTTTTAGGGTTTATTCGTGCTGCGGGACTGTTCGAAAGAGATACCGTGGCCCTGGAACGCAAAGGGCAAAGAAGGAACATGGATGGGTTTTAGTCAGTACAAGTCTGACATTCCCTTCAGCTGATGATTTCCCATACGAAAAAATAAAAAAGGGTTTATTCGTAATGAGTTTTTAATCCACTGACCGGATTTGTGCCGGTATACTTATGGCAAATGGATTGCCCTTTTAACTCATAGTCTTCATCTTCCTGCCCTCGTCCCATTCTACTTGGGGTTGATGCAACACGTTTTATTCTTCCATTGTCCCCTGTCAGACGTCGCGGCATCATTTACTCCTTTCTCTTTCATATCATTGCTCACACAATCCATCCATCTTTCCTTTGGCCTCCCTCTCCATCCATCAAAATTAATAACTCTTATAGTACTTAAAAATATTACTGGCGAAATGTAGATATCACCTGTGAATACCTTTTAGGGAAATACATTACATTACTTACATTGCTCCCACGATACAGGAAAAATTCCTAGTGTGGGGCAACGTTTATAAAAAAAAATACAAAGAGTGCCTAGGCGCCAACAATACGGCAAGCCCATTATTCAAGCAGGCTGTTCAGAAACCCTAACTTAGGGAAAAGAAGTTATGACTTACTTCTTGGGCTTGTCTGAAAGTGCCGCCACTAGGTGCTTCATTACTTGCTAGTAGGATTGCGTCCAGGGCCAGCAGAACCAGTTCTGGTTCAGTAGCAGGAACCGGTTCTCCCGGTTCTTACTACTGGACAAGAACCGGTTCTGCACGCTAATTGCATCCCTTCATCAAGCCCAACAAAATAAACGCTCCCTATAATAGTTACAAAACACTACGCGTTCGTTGACCTCTTTTTTGCGCGTCGAAAACTTCGCCTATGAGCCTATGACCGACTACGCCCAAACCAGTTAGTTATAGTAATTTACATCAATTAATATGTTCAATAGACCCCGCCATTTTGGCACCTATTGAGATTTATCTATCCATACTAATAGGTACTTATAATATTATAAATGCGAGAGTAACTCTGTTTGTTACCTTTTCACGACTAAACGGCTTAGTGAATCGTTATAAAATTTGGCAAGGAGATAGATTATATCCGGGGAAGGGCTACTTTCTATCCTTGAAAAAGTATCTACCTACTAACATAATGTAAACTTGTATCAATTACTCTGTGCTTGCTCTGAAATAAATATTTTCAATTTCAAAAATACATTAAAATTTACACACGAACGAAGTCGCGGGCATTGGCTAGTTAACTATAATCTACGCATTAGAAAATTAAGATCGTTTATTAATATGGCGGTGAGGTACTTGTTCTTATGTAATTTTTTAATGTGGAATTACCGGATTTTTCCTCTATGTAAGGCGCGGATTTGGTTTAAGTTTGACGTTTTAGTTTTTGTACAGTCACCAAAAGAGGTTTTTCTTAAACATAAAAATGTCATAACTGGCGAATTATGGATGTAGAGGTACTGTTACGAACATCGCTGCCTAACCCTTCGGGGACAGCAAGCGTGATGTTATGTTATTATATGCTGTACTTTTTAGGACTAAAAGATGTATAATTTATTTTTAAACATAGGACACAAAGGTTTTTTAAATATAGAATTTACTTTATAGCTTAAAATCCCGATGGACTCTGTGGTAAAGTTAAGATAACAAAAAATATTCTTTATTTTCTTCAGCGCCGTCAGAAGCATAGCTTACCTAATGCATAAAGCAAGAGCGAGAGGAATATCTGCGAAAATAAAGAGCCTTCCAAAATCGGAATATGTCAACATCTGTGTGCCTCGAGGCAACAATTCTTTTTCAGATCCTGAAACAATATTCTGGTATAGCAAAACACAAAATTTTTTAATGTACCACTCAGCATTATTGGCAGATAAATAAAAACGATTCTAAAAATACATTTGAAGGGACAACGGTTTTTAGAATTGATGGGTTGAATCAATAATTTGAAGTCAGACCAGTTGCCAAAATTTCGAGCTTTTGACGGTTGTCATAGAAATTCTAACTACCATTCCTTTATTTCAGACTTCCTGTTTGAGATCACAGTGTGTTTAGTATCACCCATCCTTGCACTGGCCACTGCAAACGCAGCTTAACCTTTTTGATTCCTCTCTTAATAAAATTCCATCGCAAATATCAGCCAGAATTAATATTTGTTTCGTCGACGCGTAATATGAATGTTAACAATAATTAATACGCTTTTCATTGTGGTCCATTGTATCATACAAAAGCACAAATTATGTCCAATTTTATTTCACTACAGTTTTCGGTAATCACCGGTGAATGACAGCTATAGCTACCCATCATCATCATTCTCTTGCCCTTATCCCAATTTACTTGTGGTCGGCGCAGCATGTCTTCTTCTTCCATACTTCTCTATTACTCGTCATCTCAGCAGTCACTTTCTTTCTTGCCATATCATCCTTTACACAGTCCATCCCATCGTTTTTTGATCTTCCTCTAGACTTATGGTCATACTGAAAACTTTCCTCACGACATTTCCCACATCAAAATAGTGTGAGTCAAAATGGCGGGTGTACCATAGCGAATAAAATTATACCAATGACCAAACAAATGTACCTAAAAATACAATTTTTTTGTTATGGCAACTGATCAAGTGTGTTTTTTTTACTTGAGGTACTTTTTAGGAACAATTTTTTGGTGTAATTATATTTTATGATGGTTAAATAATAAAATATTGTAGAACACCCGCCATCTTGATTTCAATATGGCGGAGTAACTTAATTTCGAAATAATTTCGTTCTGAAGGTACAGTTTTTTAGAGCTAGGTACAAAATAGTATGTTTTAAGTACATTTTTTTGGTAATTTGTATAATTTGATTCGCTATGGTACACCCGCCATTTTGATTTTCACCAAAACAGTTTCGGTAATCAAAGCGTAGAATTATATCCAGCTACCGACCTTCGTATAAATTAATTACACATAATTTGACATATTAATTTGAGTGTGACATCCTCTATTGCCAGTGAATGCTAATTATTGGCTTTGATGACTTCCTGTTGTCTAATTAAGTACACTTATGTAGCTTTCGTTCTGGCAGTATCACAGTAGAATTAATTGCCTTCGCACAATTCGTTGCGCTGGTAAAAATGTTATTGCATCGTATAAAAACATTTTTGATTAAACTTACTTATTCTGTAGTGAACTTTACAGAATAACCTCCGTCCTATTTAAGTACCTCACTCTCTCGGACCTCAAACAAGCTATTTAAAAAAAAAAAAACAAAAAAAACATTGTTTCTAAAGTAATGGCGCAATAGTTACCTAATTTAATGTTAGTTAGTGTTCACTTAGGTATTGTGTTTTATATTAAACCCATACATGACATCTGTACAGACGACATATTCAGATGGTTTTGAAATTAACATCTTGTTTGGATGCCATTTTTATGGCGAAATGTGCACTACATATTACTTTTACCATCGTTTGTAGGTACCACATTTACGGGAAATAAATAATTTTGACATTTATTTTACATTTGGTCGTTTAACCGAATTCAGTTGACTCTGGAATTCGGATAAACGATCAAGTGTAAAAGAACGGAGACGAGTACTGCCCGTCTTCGGGCAATCTTATTCGGTTTCATGGTTCGACTCCCTTCAAACTAATCGTAGTGTAATAATATACACGTAGTAAAGGCATCGGCTACCAGAATTCGAGTAGTCTTTCGACCACCCAGATGCAGACTATCGACCAAATGAAATTGTGCCATAAATCATAGCGGATTCACACCTCTATACATAGTTTGAATTTCGAAGTGATGTTTTGAGAATAATACTAGGCACTGATTACTATTGATTCAGTTAATTATTATCAAACCGCACTACGTAAGCGTGGTGGTTAAGGGATGCTACAATTACTCCGCACAAATATTCGGGTAAATATTCAGTCAGGTCATGATTATATTAGATACTAGCGACCCGCCCGACTTCGCACGGGTGCAATATATACATATAAACCTTCCTTGAATCACTACTCATCTATTAAAAAACCGAATCAAAATCCGTTGCGTAGTTTTAAAGATCTAAGCATACATAGGGACAGACAGCTGGAAGCGACTTTATAGTGATAGATAATGTTCAGTTAAAAATCACTCGACTTAGATCGAGTTAAGCCGAACATATCCGAACAAAATTCCTGGTACCTTGATGCCAAACGGATTTTACCGATCAGCACGAGACATATGAATGCGCAGTGATTGCTTCAGTTTTGATATTCTACATGTATTGCTGAATTGAACAGTGTGGGTAGCACCCCTGGCTCTGCTAATTAACTTCATTATGGCCAAACCACACTGTGTGGTGGTTAATGATCGATCAGTTTCTTTAGAAAAGGCGCCTTTGTCCCACATTTCCACAAATACTGGCTGGATAAGAGAACCTATAAAAGTACTGGCTGTTTTTCACTCCGTCATTACTCAAACTATGACAAAACAAAGTTCATTAAAAAAGAGTTCCAAAGCTATGACCTGCGGCCGCCACATACGGTTTACGAACAAACTTACTCAGGCACAAATAACTATGCTTTTATGAATGCTGTCATATGAATGTCACCTTTTCAGTTTTCAGCTTGTTTCAAAACAAACTTTTGCATTTGAAACGAACTGAAATACGAGTGTCCACTGTTTTTGTGCAAAACAACCGTGGACGACACAATTTGCTTTTATGCTGTCGTAGTTAATTATAACATCATTTACCTTCTGGTTTTATATGGCTGTAAAAAAGTTCTCACCTGTGCCGTAATTAGGAAAGAAAACAGATGAAAAGTTTTGTTTATATCATAGCTTGTGATCCTGAGATTCTCACTTCATTTTAATTCTATGTTATCTTAGTAGTAAAAGAACTTGAGAGCTTACTTAAATACCTCTAACTTTAACTGGACAAAACAAGTATAAACGACCACGTAATTGCTTTATCACCATTAAATTTAATGTTACTTGCACGTCATAAAACGAGAAGACACTTGTCTATGACAGTTAGATAGTTTTAACGTTAGTGAAGTTTCAATTTGAACTTCACTAACGTTGCACGTAAGCACAACACACGCTGAAAAAAATTCGCCTTGTTGTTGGGTTGCATTTCATGTTGCATTGCATGAGTCTCATTCGTTTTTTTGCATTGGAGTTTGGGAAATACTAGGTTTTACCAATGACAGTTGGTAAATGTTGGTTTTGGGAATAAAACAATGAGTATTTCTTAAATATCTGAGATTACGTCGCTATTATCATCGCGAGAATCATTCCTAACATAATCTAACGCCGTCTCGGCCTCCCCGTCACTACTTTCGTTTAGCACACTCCCAGCTACTTATTCTACTCTATCTCCAAATAAAGGCTTTTACAGTATTATAGAAAAAGCACCTTCGAAGTCCACTACACATAGATATAGTATATCTTCATAACTCATGTCATTTTCTTCTTTTTCAGATATCCACTTCAAATACCATGAGCCCAAGTCGGTCGCACAGATGATGTGGCGCAAGTCGTGACGAATGCGCGACACCAGCGCTTGGCTCGACCAATGAGAGCGCAGCGCGGGAGCATGGATGGGCCGTAGAATGCGCCTCACTCCGGCGCCGATATACGTATTCCTTCTCATCTGTACCGGTGGCTATGCTTTTATACCTGGAGTTGATGGTAAGTTGTCCATATAATACAAGCAACACTTAGGTACACACGGCGGCACATCAATCTATACATTTCCAGTATAACATGGTCTCGCTTTGTATAGATTCTCCGTACAATGAGATATTTGCTTATACTGGTTTTGTAAAGCTTGATTGGTCGTCATGTATACTAATTATAAACAAACCGTTTCAGCCCCTTTCAGATGTCACAGACGTCTGTGGGTATATCTATTGGTGCCTTATTCTCTAAATAGTAACAATACTCGAATACAATGGCGTGCGATTCTAGACCCTATATCTATTCATGTCTACTAAATTGCTTTAATTAGATAGAAAGAATACTCTTAAATACACCATGTCAACCAAACAAATAGCAGGTATAAAGTAAAGTCATCATCTGCCTAGCCTTTTCCCAACTATGTTGGGGTCGGCTTCCAGTCTAACCGGATGCAGCTGAATACCAGTATTTTACATGGAGCGACTGCCTATCTGACCTCCACAACCCAGTTAGTACTGGGTAATACGATACTCCTTGGTAAGACTGGTTGTCAGACTTTTTGGGCCACTGACTACCTATAACGGCTGTCAAAGATCTACAAATGACACCCGGGACCAACTGCTTAACGTGCTTTCCGAGGCACGGAGGAAACTCGGTATGTAATGGGTGGTGACCCATCCACAGACCAACCTAGGCAAGCGCGGCTTAACCTAAAGATCGATCCGAGCGGCTGTTATTACTTAGCCACGAGCTCCTCAGGTATAAAGTAAAGTAAAGTAGTAATTACACATTAGGTAACACAATGGGCGGTCTTATTCCAAAAATCGATCTTTTTAAGACCACCTTTGGATAGACTTCAGGAAAAGGTGGACAATTACTACTGCAGATAATTAAGTGGTAATGGCCCTTACCTTTTTTTTCTACAATTACTTTTTCTGATATTCAGCTGCATCCGGTTCGACTGGAAGCCGACCCCAACACAGTTGGGAAAAGGCTAGGCAGATGATGATGATGACGTTTTCTGATATTGGACAGACAAAAACTATAACTAGTTATTTATACTAAATTAATTACCTTTTTTAGATGTCACTTTCGTCATTAACCGCACATAAATAATATTGCTAACAATACTATGGAATCGAATAGAATGCGGTCTTGGAGGCCTATTTTCAGCAGTGGCCTGAAGTAGACTACTAATTATATTTATTGAATTCTTTTCCACCATTCATTTTCTACCAGTCTACCTTTG
This sequence comes from Noctua janthe, assembly GCA_910589295.1. NCBI lineage: Eukaryota > Metazoa > Arthropoda > Insecta > Lepidoptera > Noctuidae > Noctua > Noctua janthe. The sequence goes on along the minus strand of OU342563.1, from coordinate 12,002,832 downwards.
AGTGATGAGAGGAGCTCTTAGTTAAATAATAACAGCCCCACGGGTCGATCTTCAGGTTGAGCTGCGCTTGCCTACTTTGGTCCGCGGGTGGGTGACCACCCATTAGATACCGAGTTTCCTCCGTGCCTCGGAAAGCACGTTAAGCCGTTGGTCCCGGCTGTCAATTAGTAATAGATCTTTGACAGTCGTTACAGGTAGTCAGTGGCCCGAAAGTCTGAGAACTAGTCTTACCATTACCCATTACCCAGTACTAATTGGGTTGTGGAGGGCAGATAGGCATGCATCGCCCCATGTAAAATACGGTTACGGTTAGACTGGAAGCTGACCCCAACATAGTTGGGAAAGGCTAGGCAGATGATGAACCTTTGGGTGATGCAGAGACAAACTGTGATAGGTGCAATGCTGAAAATGAAAATGATGCTACACCTGCCAGCTTTAATACTTAGTTTGTGACCACAATTTATAAAAATAACTTAACACATCTCTATTGATCTCTCATCTTAATCATTTTGAGTTAACTATAAGGTCAACAACAGTAGTACTTACCCGGTCCTCAAAAGAAAACGCGAAAATATTTTTAAAAAGATCGAGAGTTCGCCGTATTCCTCCCACCCTTAATTTCCAAGTCAAGTTTTCGAGTCCCATTTGGGCGCCCTTATCGGATGACAGCTAAGAACCGCAAACGTCAGATAAAACAACAATAGAAAATTCTGTCTGGTTCAAAATAAATCTTTAACAATTCAAACTGTAGTCTAGCAGATTTATTGGCTAATATATCTTCTGTGTGTCAACACAATTCAGGTTGTAATGTCTGATGCTTACTTAGATTTATTAGGCGAGCCCGAAATTTACGGTTTCTGCTAAAATTACAGTGTCTAAATTCAATATAATATTATTACTAGCTTTCGCCCGCGGCCTCGCTCGCGTTAATTTAGAATTTGATAATCGATTCGGGTTGTACTCTGCTTTACTACATATGGTCTGTCTCTATGTATGCTTAGATCTTTAAAACTACGCAACGGATTTTGATGCGGTTTTTTTTTTAATAGATAGAGTGATTCAAGAGGAAGGTTTATATGTATATATTGCCGAGGTGGGTCGCTAGTGTAATAATATAATTCAATCATAATTCGAAAGACACGTGGCGCTATCTATTATCATAAGAACGTTATTGTTGTTTTCCTCGGGAAACGTACTTTTTTTCGGGATGAAAGGTACCCTATGTCCGTTTCTGTACACCTGACAACGTATATACCAAATTTCAGGATTATCGGTTCAGTGGTTTAGGCGTGAAAGGTAACAAAAAAACAAACAAACTTACTTTCGCATTTATAATATTAGTAAAGAAGTAAGGATTTCAAACAAATTGTAACAGGAATTGTGACTTACCAAGGACTGAGCATCCCCATCAGCTTGTTCTAGTGGATAGCCATAACATTAACCATATTTTTTAGGATCCCATAAATTATTATTTAAAATACTCATAATATATTATGATACAATGGGTGTAAAAAGACCCTTAACGAAGCCGAAAAGCACTTGTTCTCCCCGCCATTGCGATATTTTTTTTCTTCTGTATCATACCTGGGAACCTTCTAGTTATGGACATATTGAAGGTCAAAGTTTCACATTTTTATTTTTTTTTTTAATTTTATAACTCTACTTAAATACCTCCATGGCTACTGTACTATTCAATGCATCCATCACCACAATGTTTTAAGTGAACACATTGAGTCCTTACCGTAAACCGTGTTTTTTCACCCCAAAAAAAGTCGTTTCCCAACAATAGTTTTGGCGTAGAGTTACTTAGTTTGATGTACAGAAAGGGTCCATTTACACCTTGTATTTAAGAAAGGCCTCCTAGAATTCTTAGTCCCACCGCCACAAATAAATAAAATATATACCTAATTGAGAGTGGGGTCATTTTGAAAGCGAATCGCCTAGACACTTAGGTCGGGCAAAGAGTCATATAGGGCTTTTCCATTAGGTACTCAGTAGCAACCATCTCTTACCTACATGTATGGGACTTTAATTATTAATGTAGCTGGGCCCCGTGATCTTCATAGCATAGCATAGCATAATCAGCCTATTAAGGCGAGGTTACCCCGAGCGCCGTATGCCATCAATCGCTTACCCCAGCCCCCGCACGGAGAGGCGATACGTAACAAATTACGCGGCGCGAAAACGCGGGCGCTTAGCGCACTGGTCATGAGTTCACGAACTCGGATAGGTACTAAGTTGCGTTACAGGGTAGAACGATGCAGTAAAACAACTTGAATTGATATGTATAAGTTCACTTTGTTTTATTTTTATAGAAAGTATTGGTTATAGATAGATTAGGAACCTACGTATTCTATGAACGTGAACCTAATTACTAACAATTAAAATAAGTAGATATAATTAAAAATAAGAAGGTATACTTATTTATTTTTGTGAATAAGGTGAATTTAAAATCTGACTGACACTAAGATCATGAATACGGGTATAATTCAAAACCACACGCCACGCGCCATTCGGTTTTTAAAAAATTTATGCTTTACTTTTTTTTCGGTTTTGTTGTCATGGGTTTCGTTTTCGTGGTTTTTGGGGTCGCTGATAACAAAAATTAGGCCAAAATGAAAATCCAAGATGGCGGCGACGAAAATTTTCGGTATTTTCGTCATGGGTGTCATTTTCATGGTTTACGGGGTCGCTTATAACGAAAATTAGGTCAAAATTAAAATTCAAGATGGCGCCAATAAAAATTTTCAGCTTTGTCGTCATGGGAGTCATTTTCATGGTTTTCGGGGTCGCTAATAACGAAAATTAGGTCAAAAAGAAAATCCAAGATGGCGCTGACGAAAATTTTTGGATTTTTCGTCATGGGTGTCATTTTCATGGTTTTCGGGGTCGCTGATAACGAAAATTAGGTCAAAATTAAAATTCAAGATGGCGCCAATTAAAATTTTCAGCTTTGTCGTCATGGGTGTCATTTTCATGCTTTACGGGGTCGCTGATAACGAAAATGAGGTCAAAATGAAAATTCGATAACACCAAATTTTTTTTTTTTTTTTTTTTTTTTTTTTTTTTTTTTTTTTTTTTTTTTTTTTTTTTTTTTTTTTTTGAGGAGCTCGTGGCTAAATAATAACAGCCGCTCGGGTCGATCTTTAGGTTAAGCCGTGCTTGCCTAGGTTGGTCTGTGGATGGGTGACCGCCCATTACATACCGAGTTTCCTCCGTGCCTCGGAAAGCACGTTAAGCCGTTGGTCCCGGCTGTCATTTGTAGATCTTTGACAGTCGTTAGGCAGTCAGTGGCCCAAAAAGTCTGACAACCAGTCTTACCAAGGGGTATCGTATTACCCAGCACAGACTGGGTTGTGGAGGTCAGATAGGCAGTCGCTCCATGTAAAATACTGGTATTCAGCTGCATCCGGTTAGACTGGAAGCCGACCCCAATATAGTTGGGAAAAGGCTAGGCAGATGATGATGACCAAAAATTATTTTTTTGTTTTTACGTCATGGGTATCATTTTCATGGTTTTCGGGGTCACTGATAACGCAAAATAAGTTCAAAATAAAAAGAAACAAAAAAAATTTTTTTTTTTTTCGACTCCGAAATCCATTAAAATGACACCCATGACGAAAAAACCGAAAAAAAGTACAGCATAAAATGCAGAGGAAGTAAAATAAAAAAAATTAAAGTGATTTTATCTTTAATATGTAAATAAGTCAACAAAATAAAAAAAACTAGTAGGTACACACGGTGGCACATGAAGCTGTCATTTCCAGTATAAATTGGCCTCGCTTTGTATAGATTTCCTATACAATGAGAGATCGGCATAAACAGCTTGGTGGCTATAGTAGCCGACAGGATGGATAGTCCAATAATGTGGCAATGGATGACCAGTCATCGTACGTCATTCCAATATTTGAAATAAGTTGTTTATAGTGTAGTTTTTGTGTAGAATGTGTTTTCATGTATATATTGATGTTGTATGTTTAAAATTGTAATATGTGTTTGTTTATGGACTTATGGTCTGAAATAAATTTTATTATTATTATCCTTTATTTAACTTTACACAAATCTTATATATTTTTAAATATTTCTTAAACTAAAAACAATATAAAAAAAACATTTAAAAATATAAAAAAATTGTAGCCCACCGGTATCGGGAACAGGGTCCAAGCTACCGGCGGTCAGGGCTCCAGAGAGAGGAATCTCCTGACAATACGAGCCGTGTCCAGGAGTACCGCTTTCTGAATCAAACCCTTGATCCAGCTGCCTAACGAGAGCCTCCTCAGGTATTGGTCGAGGCTCTTGGCAATTAAGCCATGGGCTGATACAACTATCGGCACAATGATCGCTGAGTCCACATCCCACATGTCGACAACCTCGTGAGCCAAGTCAAGATACTTGATTTGCTTATCTTTCTCGGCTTTCACGAGGTTCCCATCATGCGGGACCGTTATGTCAACAATCATTGCACGCCGCTCTGATCGATCCACCACCACTATATCAGGCTTATTGGCTACAATAGTCCTGTCAGTTACGATGGATCGATCCCAGTACAATGTGATATTGCCATTTTCGAGAACTGGGTCGGGCACATACTTATAGTACGGTACTTCCGATTCCACAAGGTTGTATTTTAGAGCAAGTTGCTGATGGATAATCCTGGCTACAAGGTTGTGTCTATGCAAGTACTCTCCGTTAGCCAGACGAGAACACCCGGAGATAATGTGACGGATTGATTCGCCTGGACGGTGGCATGCCCGACATATGTCAACCGTACCGTCCTTCACAATAAATCTCCGGTAGTTATTCGTCATCATAACTTCATCCATAATTGCACAGACAAAACCTTCGGTTTCTCCAAAGAGGTCCCCGGAACGTAGCCAGGCTACGGACGCTGGTAGGTCTACATCGGGCCCATGCAGGGCCCGGAAAAACCGTCCGTGAAGCTCCTTACTCTGCCATACTTCCATGCGGTCGTTAGTGTCAAGCACTACAGGTTTGCGCCAGTTCTCTTTAGCCAAGGAGAGCGGGGTGAGCCCCTTGTCCACTGCGACCACATCTCGATGCATCCCCACGTCGGTTTCAAGGAAATATTCCCTGAGACTGCATATCTCGCGATTGTGAAGAGTCTTAGCGTTTAAAAAGCCTCGACCCCCACACCTCCGCGGGATATACAGTCTCATAACAGAAGAACGCGGGTGATGCATTCGATATGTCGTCAACAATGTACGGACCCTCCTATCCAGGGCGTCTAGTTCTGTCTGAGTCCATTTGAGTATGCCGAAAGAGTACATCAGAACCGGCATGACCCAACCGTTGAAGGCACGCACCTTATTGCCGCCTGATAAAAGACTATTAAATACTAATTATTATTATTATTATTATAAACTGGTTTTGTACAGCTTGATCGGTCGTCGTGCGTACAAAATACGATATCGACCATTACTCATTCTATCCCGTTCTCCCCTACATAATTTCTTTTTCTGCCCATGTCGAACTCGATAATCTTCGGCTTACCGGGCTCTCTACAAAACATTTTTAGAACTCCTTACAAAAAAAAAATTATTGGAATAAATGTTTAGATTTTAGTCGGCCAGTTACAGGCAGTTTTGAATTGTCGAAAAAAAGATAATAAAATGAAGCTACAGTCCCATTCAAAAGGCATAATAACTGTGAAAGTACTGTAGTTGCCCATTCCAAAATTACCGAAATTTATAAATAATATTGCGAAATCATAAATAGCGACTTTTGCAACGACACAATAAAGTTCAATTCAGGCCGCGCAGCTAATTATCTACAGTTATATTCTCCTAGAAGCTGCCTCTCTTTCTAATGCTTAACTCTTATCTTATACCTTCTGACTACGTTCCCTATTAGGTACCTACTGTACTTTTGTGAACAAATGACATTTCAAATAAACCTAGGCTCGGTGTTTACTAAGTATTATTTTTTACAAACTATTTTTGGCTCAGTTCGTAACAGAACTTAGCGGGGGTGGGGTGGCGGGTTCGAAAAATTGGCACACGTCCGACCTCCAACGCGTTCCGCTTGGGACTGAAGCACGCGATGCGAGTATGAAATGATGAAAACAGCAAATTTTGGAAATGGTGGTATAGGTTTTTTTAATATTTCAAATTATGATCGCCGTGTACCGTCACATTTTTTACGACCTTTATAATGGTATAAGTTTTATTGTTAAAAACCTAATATAACTCAAATGAAGTAATATTAAAAACCATCATTTAGACTTGTCTTTGCGATTTAATTGGATGCAACAAAGTGCAAGTAATCGTGTATCGCTGTGCCGAAATATCTAGATCGAAGTGTGAAATATGTAATATATTTTTTTCAGAATTTAAATTCGTGCTATATAGGAATAAAGCACAATACAAAACGACGTTTATCTGGATAACCTCGCCTTAATGTTCCCACTGCTGGGATGCAGGCCTCCTCTCTACTCTCCGCGATCTTCATCCGCGTGAAATTATATATCATAAAATATTACTTCCCTATTTGCATCTGATTCTATTAACAATTTCAAGGGTTTTATTTTGCACGGAACCCTAATCTTTTTATAAAATAAAATTAGCCTTAGTCCTTATAACATCAGCTATCTGCCAGTAAAAGTCAAAATTAGTTCAGCCGTTTCGGAGATAAACCAGAACAAACAGACAAAAAATTTAAAAAAAAACTTTTTTTCTTTATAAGTACCGTATTATACATTCAATAAAAAGCTGTTACTTTGAAATTACAAACAGACACTTCAATTTTATTTATTTGTATAGATATGAAATATGGTTGTTTTACACAACACTGTCATTCTCAATAAGGAACAAATTCTTGATTTTATTCACTAGTTTGCCTTAATGGAATATTTTCGACTTTTATTAATGGTGGGCTTTATTTGCCAGGTCCCGTGTCCAACGTGGAGGCTCTGGAGGGCGGCGACGTTACCTTGCTCTGCGACTCGACCCCCGACTCTTCTGACGACGAGTTCATGATCCTAGTGTGGTACAAAAATAATATGCCCATATACAGGTAAGATTTCAATATCATTGTTTTATTTTCTATTTACTGCGCATTCAAGGTCATAGTTGAACTTACGGGCCGCGATCTGTAACACATTATCGGGTCTCAATCGATTTTTTTCCATAATTTTACCTGCGCGGGCGGCCGCCGCTTTGATTCATCTTAGATGCTGCGATCTGTACTCGACTAAATTCATTCAGTTTAGACTTTACTATTTTGTCTCTGAGACATTGTATGATACTTCGCTTCCCAAATACGCGTAACCCACCATTCCCAGAGACCTAACCAAGGCGATTGTCACGTGAATACACGAATGGCGTTCATAATTATGTCATTCATTTTTTCGGAAAAATAGAACGCCTCTCGGCCGACACGACCACGCGTTCCTTTTCGCGGAACAAAATTATCGTGATGCTCGCGAGTTCGCGCGACGATGTCTTTGGTTAGGATTAGAACGCGGCTGTAGAACCAGAAGAAACGAACGACAAGTGACAGATTGTTGATTTATACGGTGCGCGATGTCATTAATGAAGACAAAAAGATCACTTCGCTGGTTACAGTAGAAATGGTCTTGCTACAAGCGCTTTAGCACGATATCGCAAAAACAAGAATTGTGAGACATTTTTAAGATTCTAGATAATTTTGACATGACACTGGCAGGCTATATAATATTGTATAGAAATTCATCGGTGAGTTCACGATGGCCTTGAATAAAAACAAATGAATTCGTTTTCGAATTGTGTGCGGTCACTAAAAGCGCAAACAATTTCATTTATCACAATCATCCACAGCCCGACTCTACCCACCACTGTGCTTCTCTTTGCTGATGTCTACTTTCTTACGAATATGCCAACCTCATCAAAATGTTACCTTTGATGGTAGCAATGGCTTGTACTTCTTTATCGTTTCCTTAGAAGCCACCCGGTCAAAGCTTAATCCCACCTGCCATGACCTCGCCTTTCTAGATGTCCTGTTCAACTCTATTCGAGTTCTACGAAGCCATTAAATAAGCCGCAATAAATCAACCGACAGCAGCGGAAAGCTCCCTGAATGGGGTTCAAAGTGAACTTCACGGAATAGCACTAAGCGTACTTCTATTGACACGAATCGCGGAATACGAGAACTTAGTCAATCATAAGCCATACTACCTACCTACACAAATTCACACAGTTCTAATTCACCAGCTTTACAACACTAAGGCGTGTATAATATCTCCAAATTCGCCACTCGTCAACGCCTTATTGATCATTCAACAGCATAAATTAAAAGCCAAGCCATCAGATCAATGAACTCACACCCACCGGTTAAATCCCACAAACAATCTATTCAAAATGTAGTATTATTTATTCTGCGCCGAGACTAAGCAGAAACGCAAACAAAAATACGGAATGGGAACGAACGAAACAAAAATAGGAACCGAACAAGTCCTGATTTGCACGAACGCTTTTTTTTTTAACGTTACATAAAAGTTCCGACGAATTGAAAACCGACTCCTTTTTTGAAGTCGTTTGAAATCGAGGATATCGAAAGACTTGTGGTGAAAACTAGCACGCACGGATCTTGCTCAATTGCGGGTTTTATGCTCATTTTTACTAAACTAAGCAGAACCTAAAGGAATAATTGAATAAAGCGCAGAGTTGGATTTCCAACGCTTAATTCTCTCTCGGGTTTAAATTCCATCAGTGCAATAATATTAAGGCATTGTTTGTTGCCAAAAATACACAATAAAAATATAACGGTATAACAGTATTTGCCAAACTGCAAAACAGTTCTCCGGAAATGAGTTCTCATAACTTAATATTAGCTTAGTATGAATTAGTCTACCTGTACCTTTGGCAAAAAGCTTCACTACCTAATTCAAAAGGAGCATTGAAATGTGAGCAACCTTGTCGTTTCGTAAAACCTAACTACCCACAACGAGATGTGCTACTATCTTCATGCTAAGTACCTTAGAAATAACCTCGTTTTGGGAAGGCACAAAAGCGTTCATACGCGGGTAGCCATCTGCTCAGCTCTGCTCATTCTATGTTTGTACGCGGAAAAAGCACTCATGTGAACGTTCTGACAGCATTCAATCTTGCAAAAAAGTAACGCTCGGGGAAGTCCATGTATAAAATAACAGCTTTTTTTTAATAACAGACATTCGCGGTTGTTGACGTAACTATAGTCAGCCTTGTTTTCGTCAAAACTAGACATATAGATAATCCGTATATAGTAGTTGTTCTACCGAAGTGAAAAAGTGTGAAGGTGGAGGATAATCGACCCCACCTTGAATTCTCGATCACAAAGTTAACGTGAAATCCCGATACAGGATATGCCTTACCTTGTCTCTAGCCCGTCGTCCATAACTACCTGCATCCTCCAGGGCTTAACCTTGGGTATGATGGTGGATCCGCGAACTAAACTACAGTTATCTGAAAAAAATCCCGTGAGGTCGTTTTGTCGTGAATCCTCGTTCCGGTAGTATTACGGAATGGCGCGGATCCCCGTTCCAATTCAATACCAAAAGGTTAAAAATGAACCAAATCAAACAGCTGTGCAGGTGGCCTACCATGACCTCAGTGTGGAAAAGAGATGGCGCTGGACGATCTGTATAGCTCTGTCTCTTTCTCACACTGGAATTACTTCTGCTTTAAGACGTCATAGTAACCCCCCAAGTCGTCATGTACAGTCAGACTAGAACCATCCCCAATTCGAGGAGAAGAAGAGTACCTACTGCAGTTGAAATAGAGTGACTAGGCTAACATTCCGATTATCCCACAGCTTCGAGATCCCAGACAAACAATGGTCGGAGCCATCGTTCAACACCAGCTCCCGGCTTCGGGCCGACATCCACTCACAGCCGACTTCAGTCACCATATCTTCACTGTCGGAGGAAGACCAGGCCATGTACCACTGCCGGGTCGACTTCCGACTGTCTCCCACCAGGAATGTTGGCATCAATGTTACTGTTGTTGGTAAGTTTATAAATACTTTGATTTATTAGGTGCTAGACGTAAAGCTAACAAGTTGTCAAACGTTTGTTGCTGTGATTGGCTGAATTGTCATTAGCCAATCAGTACCCCAATTTGAGTAACGAATTTCCTATTATACTCGTCACGCGAGCTGGGCAAAAGTCTCAATACAATGGGTGCCTGAGGATGGACAGGGCCGCCGAGGCCAGCCCAGAAAACGGTGGCGAGATGATTTAGACGCGCATTACGAGGGCTGGTTCGAGGTGGCGCAGGAGAAGAGTACCTGGCAGGATATAGGGGACGCCTTTGCCCAGCAGTGGGACATACAAGCCTAATAAAAAAAATCGAAGGATTTTGAAAGAATCCATTGGTCCTCTTCCTATATCTACACTTTTATTAGAAAAGGTAAAGTTTGTGTGTAGGAGCTCGTGGCTAAATAATAACAGCCGCTCGGATCGATATTTAGGTTAAGCCGTGCTTGCCTAGGTTGGTCTGTGGATGGGTGACCGCCCATTACATATCGAGTTTCCTAAGTGCCTCGGAAAGCACGTTAAACCGTTGGTCCCGGGTGTCATTTGTAGATCTTTGACAGTCGTTACGTAGTCAGTGGCCCAAAAAGTCTGACAACCAGTCTTACCAAGGGGTATCGTATAACTCATGAGGTAAAGTTTGGGTGTAGGAAGTCATCATCTGCCTAGCCTTTTCCCAACTATGTTGGGGTCGGCTTCCAGTCTAACCTGATGCAGCTGAATACCAGTATTTTACTTGGAGCGACTGCCTATCTGACCTCCACAACCCAGTTAGCAAGGCTTAACCTAAAGATCGACCCGACCGGCTGTTATTATTTAGCCACGAGCTTCTCGGGAGCTTCGGGTTTGGGTGTAGGAAGTAATCTTCGGAAATGTAGTGGCACTACAAAAAGCACTACAGCAACATAGTACAAAAAGTACTACAGCAACATAGTACAAAAAGTACTACAGCAACATAGTACAAAAAGTACTACAGCAACATAGTACAAAAAGCACTACAGCAACATAGTACAAAAAGTACTACAGCAACATAGTACAAAAAGTACTACAGCAACATAGTACAAAAAGTACTACAGCAACATAGTACAAAAAGTACTACAGCAACATAGTACAAAAAGTACTACAGCAACATAGTACAAAAAGCACTACAGCAACATAGTACAAAAAGTACTACAGCAACATAGTACAAAAAGTACTACAGCAACATAGTACAAAAAGTACTACAGCAACATAGTACAAAAAGTACTACAGCAACATAGTACAAAAAGTACTACAGCAACATAGTACAAAAAGTACTACAGCAACATAGTACAAAAAGTACTACAGCAACATAGTACAAAAAGTACTACAGCAACATAGTACAAAAAGTACTACAGCAACATAGTACAAAAAGTACTACAGCAACATAGTACAAAAAGTACTACAGCAACATAGTACAAAAAGTACTACAGCAACATAGTACAAAAAGTACTACAGCAACATAGTACAAAAAGTACTACAGCGCCATCTATGCCGCAAATGAAGAGCTAACATCAAATTCCTTCGAGTTTGTCTGCTTGCAATTTTATTACAATCATGCAAGACAACTTTGTTCTCTATCCTACCCACACAGGCGAATGAAAATATTTTTTGTTGCTTGTGTTGTTCTAAGTCAGAAAGAAATGTAGAATTGGGTGTAAATTTTGTATAGGGTGGAAAAAAGGCATGGATGGAAAGTACGTTAAATATTCAATATTCTCTCTTTCTCTAGATTCGGTGCTCTTTTTTGACCCTGTATATAAATATTTTTTTTCACAGTGAAGAATTTTTTTAGTTGTTTATTTTTTCTTGACTTCTTACTTCTTGTTTATGGTTAGCAAAAGTCAAAGTTTAAGAAATTGATTTTCTACCTACACATAGAAGCTCTGGCCAATACATCTATAATTATTAATATTATAAAGCTGAAAAGTTTGTTTGTTTGGTTGAACGTGCTAATCTCAGGAACTACTAGTTCGATTTGAAAAATTCTTTTAGTGGACGAAAGTCGCGGGCAACAGCTAGTAACAAAAAAAAATATTAATTTTTTTTTTTCATTTTGTAAATTTTTACCTAAAACGAATTTAAAAAAAAAAACATTCTCGATATTTTTATCACCTATCATTACATTACCGATGCGTATTACAAATTCAATTAAGTAAATAATATTATAGTCGAAAAGTTTCTTCAACTCAGTATGGGTCACGGTATTAGGTCATGTACACACAGACACGAACCTTCGCCCACTAAAACATTTAAATAATCCAAGGCTACACTGATGGCAAAGAAATTAATTATCGTCGTAGACAAATATAACGACAAAAAACGTCCATTTTTTATTAATAGGCATTTATATTCATCAAAGAATAGACAGGGAAAATATTGATAAAAAACAGAACTATAAAAAATATTATACAAATTGCAAATATTGCCATCAATAAAAAAAATAATCCGTGTGAGAAACTCGAACGTGAATATCGATATATCTTTTATCGAAAATCATTTCCATAAATTATCATCAAGAAATCGGATAGCTACCAAATTAAAATTATAGTTCCATAAAAAGCTGCGTAAATATGCTAGTAAAAAATATACGAGTATAGCGGTGTTGAATCATAATTTGACTAACAACTTACCGAATTTCGAACACTAAAGTAAAGTGGAATAAAAAGTAAATAAAAGTGGTCCGAATGTAGGAATTAATAACTCCTAATGACCCACGGTTTGACCACCTGCGCCACATACTGTTCACTTCACGCCACTAAGTTAGTGGCTGGAAAACATCGAGTTTCATTACTACTACAGCGCTATTTATCCTGTGGATATAGCGGGCTTTTTTGTTTGGTTTTTCAAGAGCTTACTTCGGAAACAGAAGAAGAACCAGTTGCAATTCGGAAAAAAAATACACATTTTGAATAACTACGTTATACATAACATCACGCCTGTAATCCCCAAAGGGTAAGGCAGAGGTGTACGTAATAGTACACCCACATTTCGCCAGTTATGTTCAAAGTCCCATGTAAAAAAATGGCGAGCCCATTGCCTATTTGACGGCGCGGTTGGCGCAGTGGCTGAGCGATTGACTGCTGCGCTGCGTGACGCGGGTTCGATTTCCGCACGGAACAAATATTTGTTTGGCCTACAGATAGTTGTTCCAGGTCTGGCTGTTTGTGTTTGTGGGTTTAAATGTTTGTAATCGCACCCATGATACAGGAGAAAATCTTAGTGTGGGAAAAGTTTAAAAAAAAAAAAAAAAAACAAACGGGCACAAATCCAGACTCCGTAGCTGCTACTGTGAACATCCTATTGGAAAAACATAATAACACTTTGCCCGACCCGGGAATCGAACCCAGGGCATGATGCTCGGCAGCAATAACTACGCATTCATTGATCAAACATCAAGAAGTAGAGCTTTAAATACTAAACAAACTTACCACGAGTAGATTGAGACATCATAAGAAAGCTTAATGATTCCTAATCGCAAACAATTGCTCAATCAAGTTTAGGAACCGCCTATTTCCGTGTGAATGACGTTGATGGTTCTGCATTTCTTAATTAGAAGCTAGTTTGACGTTTGTGTAATTTGATTCAAACTTCGGATATATGTTTTGAGTTGGGCAATTAAGAGTTATAGTCTATGAACGCTTTATTTCCTTCTACAGGGTGTAACAGAAAGAGTATAGTCATATGAAAGCATATGCGGCAGACCATCAAACTGAACAACTTTCTCCTTAGGTTCAATATCCTAAATGCGAAAAAAATATCAGCTGTCCCATACAAAATTTCAATACCTACTCGACCCAAATGTATGGGACTGCTGATATTGGACCCAAGGAGAAAGTTGTTCAGTTTGATGGTCTACAGCATCATCATCATCTGCCTAGCCTTTTCCCAACTATATTGGGGTCGCTTCCAGTCTAACCGGATGCAGCTGAATACCAGTATTTTACATGGAGCGACTGCCTATCTGACCTATCTGGTCTGCAGCATATCCTTTCATATGACTATACCCTTTCTGTTACACCCTGTATAAGAAATACAAAATTCCTTAGTTAAACTGCTTTCGTAATTTGGTTTCCAAACATGTAAACAAATACAAGTTTTTGTATGAATAAGTTATTTATAATAAAGTTCAGTTTGCGCTAGATACTTCATAATTATTTATGACTTTTTCAATAGTACTTCTTGTCATTATAAAAATATTTGCGCTACCATCTTGTTCTTTATCGTGTGGTTATTGATTCACCTGGTGTCAGAGTTTTTATGCCACCCATGGGCCTCTGACTTGGCTTAACATTTCGTCAAGAAATATCTCTCAGGTCTGGTTTCCTCACGATGTTTTCCTTCACCGAAGCAAGTGATAATAATTATACAATACGCACATGAATCCGAAAAATGAGAGGAGCGTGTCATGGGTTCCGCCAAAAAAAAAACGCCGCACGCTACCATAAAAATTGTATTATATTTAAGTAAAATTAACACCAACTGGAAACAAGAATATTAATAGATCTTAGTACTTCGTGTATTTGTGGAGCTCGTGGCTAAATAATAACAGCCGCTCGGATGGATCTTTAGGTTAAACCGTGCTTGCCTAGCTTGGTCTGTGGATGGGTGACCACCCATTACAAACCGAGTTTCCTCCGTGCCTCGGAAAGCACGTTAAGCCGTTGGTCCTGGCTGTCATTTGTAGATCTTTGACAGTCGTTACAGGTCGTCAGTGGCTCAAAAATTCTGACAACCAGCCTTACCAAGGGGTATCGTATTACCTAGTACTAACTGGGTTGTGGAGGTCAGATAGGCAGTCGCTCCATATAAAATACGGGTATTCAGCTGCATCCAGTTAGACTGGAAGCCGACCCCAACATAGATGGGAGAAGGCTGGGCAGATGATGAGTACTTCATGTATTTAAAACTAAACAACAAACTAAATAAAAGCCACACAAAGCCCTCGAACTTCGAGTCAAGTGTTGACATTAAATCTGACCAATTAAGTTTCATTAACGCTTGTTTCAACATTCAAGGGCAAACAAATTAATTGCGCTGTTGTATCAACATATTATACTCATTAAGTAATTTCTTGGCCCTTTGATGTATCAGGCAGATGTTTCCTGTTAATAATTAAATTCTGTTATCATTTATCTCTAGAAATTACGCTAAGTTCATCACGCTTTTGCAATCTTACTTCTAGTACACAGGGTGGTCCAAATACTGACGTCATAATAAAAAAAATCCACATGCCCAGGGGTATCTGCAATTAGCTCATGGATGTTCCGCGATTCTTGGTAATTTTCGAGTTAAAAACAACGACAACAACATATTAAACGGCCTTTTCAAATTGTCATCTGATATTTTTTTCGCATTTACGATAATTGGACCCATGAAGGATGTTGTTCAATTTGATGGTCTGCAGCATATCCTTTCATATGACTATACCCTTTCTGTTACACCCTGTATAGCTCACAATAGTTGCAAATCACGGAAGATAGAGTAAATTTAAATTTTGGGTATTAGTTCCAATTTTTGCTTTTTGGCAGTTACCTCATGTTTTCCTTCACCGGTTTTAGAGAGCAGCGGTGATGAAATAATTACTCAATGTAAAGTAAAAACATTGGTTCGAACCCATTACTAACTCCTAAGTCGACAACGATACCACAGGGCCACAATAAGCTTACTTATTCGAAGCTTAATACAATTTAACATCAGAATCTGATCAGAAAATCAAAACAAAAATCCTGCCTTAATTTATTAGAAAACTCAGATTGAATTTTAAAGAAAACAGCTTTGATTTTAATCTTCCGTTCCAGTTTTAATCAATCTTTAAAGGATCCAATAAGGATCGCGACTTTATCTTTGTGCCACATACTTACGGTAAAAAATTACTTCAAAAGTAAAGCAATCATTTATCTACTGACGTGTGTTCGCGAGTGTTGCCACGTTATTGAATACATGAGGGCTTTTTGTTTTCACTGTGGCAACCCTGCATTACTTTTTATTGTGAAAGAGATTTATTTTTACTTTTCTTTTGTGCTGTATTCTGCCACGATGTGTGCAAATGAGTCGTGCTTGATGGTGTTTTTCAGGTTTAAAATGTAATAAGGGCTGACTAGAATGCAACTATAATGAACTGAATGTACTTAGCATCGTGTAACGTGTGTTAGGTTATCAATACTGTGATTTTAGCGATGACGTTAGTAACTTTGATAATGCAATGTCACGACTGAACGTGACCTGCCGGGTAATTGTGTAATACACTCACAATCTGAATGCAATTGATTTTGACAATTCAACCACTGCTAATGCGTTATTTAAGTTGTCGAATAGGCGAATTTTACAAAGGTAAGAAAAAAAAACGTAGGTTTGTGAATTTTCTTCGAAACCTTTCCGACTCTACTTTTCTTTCGGTTTCCTTTGACTGCCTCTAGTTGGTCTAGTGGGCGCAAGCGCAACTGCTGAGCATGAGGTCCTGGGTTCGATTCCCAGGTCGGGCAAAGTGTTATTGAGTTTTTCCATCAGGAATTTCTCAATAGCAGCCATAACTAGCGAAATGTGAGTGTACTATTAATTACACCTCTGCCTAACCCTTTGGGGATTACAGGCGTGATGTTATGGATTGTGATAGACTGCAGTAGGTGTTACTCAATTAGATTGACGAATATATTTTATATTTATAACTACGTCCAAAAATACAATCAGGATTAACAGAGAAAGAAAATAATGCATCATTTATAAATGCGATGTTAGTTAAACATGTTGGAAATATCACAGGCGGACATGTTTATTTTGACGCATGCGTACTACAGACAAACGATGAATGAATCTTTCTCAGAGCATTAGCAAAAGAAAAAACTTCGTCTTGTAACTTTAATCGGCCGTGAACGAATACATTATGTAGGGACCCCATTCGTCTAGATCTTCCCGGATTTATCTCAGACTTCAAAAGTTTTGAAGTCGTTACGAAAAATTATTTACGACTAAAGTTTATACGAATTTACGATTGGTGAACAACAAATTAATATTTGAATATTCATGAATATTCATTTCTAGTGCGGTATAAAATACAGGTTATTTTGACACACATTGTAAACGGTTTCGTAATTGAGTTGAATTGTTAATTCAGCTATTCATTCATACTTGATTTGTAAATGTAAATTCAAGTAATATTAAGTCAGTTCTACTTGTTTACAAACATAATTAAGATAATAATATTGATCACTTTGGAGATCGCAAAGATAGCTGAATGATTTGCCCACGTTGATTATTTTTGTCTCCCAGGACTGGACTACCAGTAACAACTGTCAAAGATCTACAATTGCCCCGTGACTAACTGCTTAACGTGCTCACCGAGATGTAATGGATGGTCACCCATCTACAGACCAAACCTAGTAAGCGCTGCTTAACCCTGAAGATCGCCCTAAGCAGCCGTTATTACCTATATGCGATAGATGTTTACAGCTTTTAAAAAAATCTACTGTTTACGGGAAATATTACAAAGAATATTTATTCCTCTACTGCCTCGTTGGTGTAGCGGTTGCAATCGGTAGGTCGACTGTTGAGCACGAGGTCCTGGGTTCGATATACGGGTCGGGTTATTGGATTTTTCCATCAGGAACTTCTCAGTAGCAGCCACGGAGTCTGGATTTGTACCCGGTTGATGGCAATAGGCTCGCCGTCTGGGCATAACTGGCGAACTGTGAGTGTTGTATTAGGTACCTACACCTCTGCCTAACCCTACAGAATTACAGGCGTGATGTTATGTTTAATTTATTCTAACTCCCACAATGTTTCTTAGATCACAAAAAACTATCCTTTTTTCCTTTCCAAATATTACTTTATCCCGGATCAAAAGTAAATCGGGTTACCCTACAGAATAGAACAATGAGATACATTAGTCCTGTTTATAAAAAAGCTTTCAAAGTTATCCTCTGTTCTGTATGTCCAAAGAAAAAGGAATAAACCATCGAATGACAGGATAAACCTGTGTTTCCGGAGAGTGTAGGTGTACTCTTCTACAGGATATGTCATAATGGATGTTAATAATAAATGCTTGTATTATGACGAGAATCTCGTGAAAGCCGAGAAAGATAAGCAAATCAATTATATTGACTTGGCCCGCGAGGTTTTCGATATGTGGGATGTGGACTCAGCGATCATTGTGCCTGTAGTCGTTTCAGCCAATGCAATGGCTTAATTGCCAAGAGCCTCGACCAATACCTGAGGAGGCTCTCGTTAGCTGGATCAAGGGTTTGACTCAGAAAGCGGTACTTTTGGACACTGCTCGTACTGTTAAGAGGTTCCTCTCTGGCGCCCTGACCGCCGGTAGCTTGGACCCTGTTCCCGATGTGGGCTACAATTTTTATATTTTTTAATGTTTTTATATAGGTTTTTTATAAGGATTATTTAAAAATGTAAATGATTTGTAAAAATATAAATAAAGGAAATAATGCTTGTATTATGAAGAAAAGCTTATCTTTCTCGGCTTTCACGCTCGTGAAAGCCACGAAAGATAAGCAAATCAAGTATATTGACTTGGCTCGCGAGGTTGTCGACATGTGGGATGTGGACTCAGCGATCATTATGCCTATAGTAGTTTCAGCCAATGGCTTAATTGCCAAGAGCCCTCTAACCCTCTTAGTTCGTTAAATTCCATTGAATGACTATTTCATGAAAAACAAAAAAAAAATGAACTGCGCGGGCTACCCTAAACAGTCGTAGATATAGTAATCGTAAGTTAAAAACTTTGTAGGTACATATGCAAAACTAGGCTTCCGTCTTCATTAGAGGTCGGTGTATCTAACTTATTCAATACATAGGTACACTAATCTACACGGCTAGGTCATTAAAAATTATGATTCCAAAATATTATTACAATTCTAATAACAAAACGCAACAACGTAAATATTTCGTTGCTAAACATTAAATACCTACCTACTTGAGATACGAAAATGGTAATTATATGCCAAGAGTTCCACATCCGGAGTGCAAATTAAGATCTGCAAATACAGAGGTCAGAAATATGATACTTAAAGTAGCTGAAATTATTCTGAAGCTAAAACGTGCTAGACATGGCAAGATTATAGATTATACTTATTTTTCTGGTAGAAAATGCCTATGGCATTAAGTCCGCCTCTGTACTTTTGTGCTTGAAGTGTTATATAAATAAATAAACTTTCTAATAGTCGTTATTATACCATCTAATTTTAATTAAGTAATTGCTACACGTACTGCTATCAATGTTCCTAGCGATTAGCTCTTTTTTTTTAAACTTCTTTGTCTACTTGTGGACAGCGACGTGACTTACTTTATAACCAAATTTCTATTTTGTTAAACTAGTTGTAAGTTCTTATAATGTAACTCTTCACAATTCCTTTCACTAAAAATAAAATATATAAATAAAGATATAAAGCAAATACTATATTTCTCAGAAGCAGCCACGGAGTATGGATTCGCCGCCTATTACATAGAACTTAAACATAACTTGCGTAATGTGAGTGTACTAATAGGTACACCTCTACCTAACCCTTCGGGGATTACAGGCGTGATGTTATGTTACTATTAGGGAATTTACTTGTACATCAAGTCAACAACACTACAGCAAGTGCAAATCTACCTTCGAAGAATGTGGAGGCATATTAAAGTATAGGAAGAACAAAGAAACGATGGATGACCTGTCTAAAAGTTGATGTGGCTAGAAATGGGGTGAATACTGAGTTGACAATAAATAGAGAAGAAGAAATTATGATATAAGTGCTGCGACCGTGACACCAAATAGAAAAGGATAAAGGTAGGAGAATAATAAGGCAAAGTGTTATTGGGTTTTTCCATCAGGAATTTCTCAGTAACAGCCACGGAGTCTGGATTTGTGCACGGTTGATGGCAAAAGGCTCGCCCCCAATTACATGGGACTTAAAAATAACTGACGAAATGTGTGTACCTACTATTAGGTACACCTCTGCCTTGCCCTTCGCGGACAAAGGCGTGATGTTATGTGAATAATGAGCCATTTCGGTGAACAATAAATTCCCCCGACTTTACATACAAAGTAAGGTTAAAAGCCTAATTGGTACCTGTTAAGCCCTAAATTATTAGGTATCCTAAAAGTCTCCATAGTTTCCCGAAGTTTGGAGTAATATGTCCGATTGATGTCATTAAGGCCCGGCTCTTATTACACGATAGGGGCTGAATATCGCCATACCTGGGAAATATTTGAATAGATAAAATAACTAAGAGTTGCTTAACTGTCCTTAGGCTACCAGATAAACAGATGGCTAACCATAAATTAATTAATTTAGTTAATTAAAAAATCTAAAACGATATATTTTCTACTTAGATTTAATCTCGGACTGCCTCCTACAAACAAGCCCATTAGTCTAGTAATCGCGATCCCCACTGCTGAGCGCTAGGTCTTGTGTTCAATTCCCAGGTCTGGCAAAGTGTTATTGGGTTTATCCATTCGAAATCCTCACCAGCAGGACGGAGTCAAGATTGCGCTCGCTCCTTATTACATGGAACTTTAATGAATTCGTAACTGGCCTACCTGTAACTCTGCCTAACTCTCCAGTGATTATAACGCGGCGTGATGTGGTGTTACTTTTCGGGCTTGTTTGTAGGTGGCACCACTTACCATTAAGTTAAAAAATAAACTTTAGAAATGACTGTTAATCTTAATACACAAGGGCGTGAAAATGGAGATGTGTTCCCTAAAATAGAAGGAATGGATCCATTTCATTGGTTCCCATGGGCGTCGTCAGCCACAGCCGCGAGGGTAATACAAAAAATTACTCATGCCTGTTTTCGACTTAGCCTACGTTCACGGCCTCGGGCGATGCTACTTAACTCGCGCGCTAGTCAACTGAGTGTGGCCGTCGTAGCAAGTCGCGTCTCGATGACTTGTGACATGCTCTAGGGGCGTTTCAAGTTAGCGTATTTTCGGCGCGTATACGCGCGATTTATACCATACACGCAACTTGTACGAGCCGCGAGAAACGCCTCCCACTCACCGTCACCCACCCTGCGCAAACACGCTGGAATAAGTACGTGTACGTGCAAATGTGGCGTGCGTTTACGAGCGTAAGCCGATACGAGCTCATACAAGTAGAAAAATACGCCAGTCTCCGCTCTACACAACTGCTTTCATTTGTTTTTTCGATTAGTTTAGTAGTTTCTGTTGGATGATAATTGTCGCTTGAGTGTGGCTCGTGGCCGAAGCGTTAGAATTTGTAAATGACTATATTAGGCTGCCCTGTCTTGAAATAAACTTCAATTACATACGTCTGCAGAGTTTATTGTTATGACGTGTTTCCTGTTTCATGCTTTTCAAAATAAGAACACTCTTTGATATCAAATGCTGTATGAAAGTTATGAATTTGACACAGACTATATCAAAAGCCGGTTTATTTTCCATGATGAACAGCTGAAGGTTTTATATGCTAAACACCGTACTTGCCAAAGAATGTCCTTATCGGAAGACACTTGACAATCATTGTAAAATATTTCGTTTATTTTCCAGTGCTCCCAAGCCCGCCGTTCTTCATGGACGAAATGAGCAACAAGGTGGTGGGCAGAGTGGGGCCTTACCACGACGGAGACACCCTGGTGCTGCGCTGTCTCGTTATAGGAGGTAAGGACACACTTCACCAAACTCTAACATACATATATCAAGCCAACATTCACTCAAAAATTGTCTAGGCAACTCACATTTATCAGAGCCTATCAGGTTAATTTTGGATCAATTATTAGCCAAGTTGTTACGATTGAAGTTGCTAGGTACAAAATAGGTCCTTCTAACACTAACTTCAACGCTTGTGGTTACAAAAAATTGAATCTGGGAGAAATAATATCCAAAAGGAAAAAGGTAGTTGAAGGACTCTAGCATAATTATCTAACTGAATGTTAGGGAAAAGAAAATCTGAAAAGATTTCGAACGAGGGGCAAAAAAAGGTTGAAAAAAAAGTGAAATTCATTCCTTTCATAGCGGTCATTAGCGACAAATGAGCTACCGCACTGACACAATGATATGAACAGAAGACCATCATATGCCTAGCCTTTTCCCAACTATCTTGGGGTCGTCTTTCAGTCTAACCGAGTGCAGCTGAACCGAGGGCGACTGCCAATCTGACCTCCACTTAATGGGTAACACGATAACCCTTGGCAGAACTGGTTGTCAGCTTTTCGGGAATCTGACTTCCCGTATCGACAAATGTCAAAGACCTACGAATGACAGTCGGGACCAACAGCTCGCCTGCCGGGGCTGCGGGACTGTTCGAAAGAGATACCGCGGCCCTGGAACACAAAGGGCAAAGAAGGAACATGAATAGGTTTTAGTCAGTACAAGTCTGACGCTCATGTCCACTCCGCCCAGAGCGGGAGGGGTCATTGGATGATTTGCCTTCGGCAAAAAAAAAAGACCTACAGCTCGAAGGGGTCCTAGTATGTTAGGAGTGGTCACTCATCCACGGACTGACCTCAACAAAAGTTACTTAACCTTCAAGATCGACCCGTGCAGCTGTTATTATAAAGCCGCAAGACCAAGGCCAAGACCTAACCTACCCGAAATAGTCTGACTAGATAGATTATTTTTTACCAACTGCTTGTTTACCAACAATCTGTCTGTATCTCTGTAACGTGCGCAAATACCCGTGAGGTATGGAGGAACTAATCAAAGTGTGGGCTTAATTAGTGCTAGTCTTTGAACTCTAGCTCAAAGCTAGCATTTACCCGCCAGGCAGGAGCCTTCGTGTTTTTTTTTAATTGCATCAAACGACATGAATTTGCTGCCATTTTTTCCGCATTTGTCATCGAAAAATTTACATTCTGTAACTAATCACGACATAAATCCCTTTATAAATTGCACTGTCTTCATTATTAATTACACAACTATTAACGTTTGAATAGCTGTATATTGTTTTAACACGACAACTTGGAAGAAGTTGGCGTGTTTTAAAGTTTCGAAGGCAAAGAAGTACAGGACCTGAAAAGTGTAAACGGACCCTTCACGAAACCGTCAACCTAGCATTATGTACATTAAACTAAGTACCTAACTCCTCGCAAAAATTCTTGCTGGGAAATAATTTTTTTTTTTTTGGGGGGAAAGTCACGGTTTACGGTAGGACTCAATGTAACGAACATCAAAACATTGTGCTGATGGATGGATGAATACTCTATTATGGGAGTCGTGGAAGTATTTAAAGTAAATTTATAACAAAAATTTATATTTTTTTTTAAATTGGAAGTTCGACTCCATATCTCCGTAACTGGAAGTTTACCAGGTATCGTCCAGAACAAAAAAACTGATCCCAATGAAGGGAAGCACAAGTGCCTTTTGGCTTTGTTAAGAGTCTTTTTACATCCATTATACATATTTGCAGGTGACATTCTCATCTGTTATTTCTGCATACCCTCATGGAGTAAAAGTGTGAGTTTTATGTATGGTCTCATGTACACACAGCACCTCTATCCATAGCGTCCATAAATTCCTCCATACAGGTCAGGACAGGGTCAGGCAGGATACGACATTAAGTGTCTCATCGATAGCAAAACCACACGACATTTGCACTCCACTACGAAATCTCATACCAACTGATTTGATCAGCAAATACAGGCAGAATCCTTCCTTTATTAGCACACGGGTAAATTCAATTTGAATTATTATATTATGTACCTTGTACCGTACCTTATTAATGTTATAATCATACGGCAGCGAATGTCAAGCTATATGGAGTCAATTCGCTAATTGATATTAAGCATTTATAGGGACGTGTTTCGAGTAATTAGCTCAGTTTATTAGTAGCAGGAGAGTAAGTACTTACTTATTTATACATTAGACTTAGAGGAAATGACTAGCAGTAATGGCGACATATAAAGGGTCAAATTAAATTAGCTAACAGAACTCCACAGATTTGTGGGATATCTAAACAGAAAACAAAAAAATAAAATGATTTAGTGATTTCTTTGTGGTCGTTCACCGCACATATTCTAGTTACTTTAACTATGAGTTTATAATGATCTGTCATGTTTAGACATCAATACCAACCACACCTGTGAACATGACACCAAAAAAAAAGTGCTTTTCGAACTAAGTCACCGGCGCGCGGCTGTTAATTACTTTAAATAATACCCTCACAGATTTCAAACATACAAGGTATAAACGGACCCTTCACGAAGCCGTCAACTAAGCATTCTGTAAATCAAACTAAGTAACTCTACGCAAAAGTTATTGCTGGGAAAAGACTTTTTTTTGGAGTGAAAAATCACGTTTCACGGTAGGATTCAATGTAACGCACTGAAAACATTGTGCTGATGGATAGATTGAATAGTCTAGTCGTGGATGTGTTTAAAGTAAAAATCTTACATTAAAAACATGCGTTTAAAAAAAAACTTGTGAAAAAGTTGGAACTTTGACCCCCAATATCTCCGTAACTATAAGGTTCCCAGGTATGGTCTAGAACAAAAAAATAATCGCAATGACGCGATGACGGGGAGAACAAGTGCTTTTCGGCTTCGTTAAGAGTCTTTTTACGCAATTTATTTTAAAATTAATTTATTCTAAATCTGTATCAATATCATGTAAAGTGTCTGCCAAACTGCAAAACATGAATAAGGCATCATATCACCCGCACAGTACCTAACACTTAGATATTCTGCCGTTTTAATTTACACGGTACGAGAAAACAGTATTCATTTTCTCTTGTTAAATTCGTTTACTTCTCATAAATTACAAGTAAAGTACACTTTTAATTAATTGCAAATAACGACATCCGATTCTTAATTAACGACGTTCTTTTACTGAGCAATGTCCCCGATGTTAGCAATGTACACACGGCAGCACATGAAGTTGTACATTTCCAGTATAACTTGGCCTCGCTTCGTATAGATTTCCTATACAATGAAAGATCCGCATAAACTGGTGTTGTATAGTTTGATTGGCCGTCGTGCGTACTACCGAGCTCACTGACGGTGGACCACTTTTCAACCTTATAACATAGAGCATAAGGGTGAAAACTGGTAGACCTTCGGTGAAGCGTTAGTTCGTATTTCAGGACGTTTTCTGAAAGTTCGACGTTCCAAAGAACCACGGTAAAACATCAATTAAATACAACTATTTCACTTACATTTTACTTGCTTTTAACTTTTTCGGAAGTATTTCTTTTAAAACTGTCATTAGAACCAGCTGGCTTCGGGAGTTTAGTTTTTTTTTTTGCAGATTGAGAATTTCTTTTTAGTAAATACGTTGGCTGAATTTAAACCGTCGTCGACAGAGCCGGGATTTTCAAGACTGCAAGTGTACCGTTTGTCGGAGAAATAAATTTATAAATATAAATTGATTGGCCTACGTCAATTAGCCGTGTTATTTCATGTAACTTTATTGACATAGAATAACAGTTGTAGTTAGTAGGCTTCAAAATATTATTCCTGTCGTTACATACCCGGTAGAGCTTTTTATGTTAAGGAAACAAAAAGATTCCCTACATAAATTACTTTTTTGTAAAAGTATCCAAAGTATTAAAAATCATTATTATCCATGATCGGTTCGTTCCTAAACTTATTACATCAATGATATTATAAATAAAAAGAGGTCAATATCGCACTAGCGCGCGCAAATTGTTGCAGACAAATTCAGACAATTGTCGTAATTTAAGTACGTCAAGCGCAATAGCTATCTCTTTCTGTATCATACGTTCCGTATTATCTATCGCAGTCGTAGCAACGCAACGATATTTGAACGCCGCTCAGTATGAACGTAGCGTATCTTTCTTTATAATATCATTGTATTATATAGTTTCAATAACACTGTTTAGGGTCTGCAATCTGTGGGCCAGATATACGCAAAAAATGTTTAAAACACAAACGAACTAACAAACAAACAAACGACAAACGTTTAAATATTTTTAGGATACTGTTGTCGCCGCCACGTTTCTGTAGCGCGTCAGGGATGGTCGCACCAGCGCGTACAGACGACTTCTTTGCAATACTGACCGAACCTGACTGAAAACCTGTGCGCAATGAATGGACTGATGCCAGGTATCTCCAGAAGATGGCATAATTAAGGGTTATTGTTAAAGAGAATTGGTCCTATTTATTATGTGTCTTAGTCGATTATACGAACGTTAAGGAATACTAACAATTTTATGAGTAAAGTGCCTGAAACAAAGATAAATAAATAATGGTTCATTAATACCATATTATCATTTAGCTGTAATCATCGAACGCTATCCAAACGCCCCTAACATTTCATCCACTAACAGCTCAGTCACCCCAGACCTTGAAGTGTCTACATATCAACCGTGCGTTCATTACCAACATTCTTTCTCGACTGTTCCACCAAATAAATAAGTTTATGTAGGGGTCGGGTCGTCACTATAATTCAGAGGGTAGGTCGAACTAACTTCGCCAGTACCCACATTCCAACATTTCCAACTGCTAGAAGGCCGCTGGCCGGTTATCGCTTAATTTTTGCGAACTACCCTCGTTTCTGCGGCGTTCGCCCTGAATAAATGTTTGTATGAGTTTGTGAGCGATAGTTTGTTAGTTGGATGTTAGTTTGTACCTTATCCCGGAATTCTATCAATTTCAGAACACAGGTATTCTGATCACCAATCAGAGCCGTTATTGTTTCCGTGTTTCCGGGTAAGGGTGCTTACATAAAGAAGCAGGTTTGAAATAAGGATGTAATTACTGACGCTGTATCGAGCTGTTCGGAAATCTGCACTAATATCATAGTGATGTAGTGTTTGTAAGTTCGATGAAGGAACCTCTCCTCCTCCCTCTCTTCTCTTCTCTTTCTTCTTCTTCTTCTCTTCTCTTTCTTCCTCTTCTTCTCTTCTCATCATCTGCCTACCCTTTTTCTAACTATGTTGGAGTCGACTTCCAGTCTAACCAAATGCAGCTGAATACTAGTATTTTACATGGAGCGACTGCCTATCTGATCTCCACAATCCAGTTAGTACTGGGTAATACGATACCCCTTGGTAAGACTGGTTGTCAGACTATCAGGACACTGACTACCTGTAACGACTGTCAAAGATCTATAATTGACAGCGGAGACCAACGCCTTAACGTGCTTTCCGAGGCACGGAGGGGGAAACTCGGTATGTAATGGGTGGTCACCCAACCACGAAACAACCTAGGCAAGCGCGGCTTAACCTGAAGATTGACCCGAGTGGCTGTTATTATATAGCCACGAGTTCCTCAATTTCTCAATTGCAGATTTGTATTGATGCCACTTTTGCAAACCTACAGCAGCGGAGAGCAGCGGTGGCAAAGTGGTGGAGACCCCGACTTACGAGTAGTAAGTCGTGGGTTCTAACCCAGCCAGGCGCATTACTTTGTGTAAATTATTTCATCACCACTGCTCTCAAAACGGTGAAGGAAAACATCGTGAGGAAACCGGCATGTCCTAGAACCAAAAATTCGAAGACATGTGACATCTACCAACCCGCACTGGGCCCGCGTGGTGGATTATAGCCCATTCCCTCTCATGGAGAGGAGGCCTGCGTCCCAGCAGTGGGAACATTAATAGGCTGATTATGCTATGCTTATGCTAAACCTACAGCAATGACCAGCATCTAAAGACCTTATCATAACAATTTGATGCATTTGAGCAATTTGAGCACCAATTATGTTTTTTTAATCTACAGGTCGCCCACCACCCCGCATAAGCTGGTACTCCGGCGACACCCTGGTGGATGCTTCGGACGGGGACAGCGAGATTCCAGCAGTGCGAGAGAATGAGCTGTACCTGCCTTTGACGCGGGACAATGCTGCAGCACTGTCCTGTAGAGCTTCAAACACACACCTCCATCCACCTATAGTCGCCAGTTTGGGGATTGAGTTGTATTGTAAGTAAAGTAAAAAAGTTTATTGACAAAACACGTATATTATATTGACAATAGACTCTTTGGTCAAAATATCAGGACTTCAAAATTAAAAAAATAATGTTTTGTTGCCTCGTTGGCCTAGTAGTCGCTAGCGATATTGCTGAGCATGAGGTCCTGGTTTCGATTCCCAAATCGGGCAAAGTTTTACTGGGTATTTACCATTTGCGATTTCTCAGTAGCAGTACGTAGTCTGGATTTGTGTCCAGTTAATGAGAATGATCGCCCCTATTCCTTGGGAATTAATTAAACAAGCGGTCCCTCCGTGTACTAGACGCCTCTGAATATTCCTTTAGGGATTCAACATTGTGTTTAAGTAAACGTTAGCTGTAACTCTTAATTAGTCCCTACTAAATTCACCATGATTTAGCATCGTTCCAGTATTATATCTTTCAATCCACCTCTCACCTTCATCTCATATGTTAATAATTCACAATTTAATCATCACCTAAAGGCACCAGTAAGTCTGTTTCATGTAGACTCTAAAAATATACTTCTTGTTGTCAGTACCCGCATACAACGTGTCGATCCACTGGGTACGCGGCACGGTCGGGGACGCCCTGCGCGCAGGCGGCGTTGCGCTGGCGCAGTGCACGGCACGCGGCTCCTACCCGCAGCCCGAGCTGTCTTGGTGGCTCGACCATAAGCACCTTACGCATCATAGCAACCAGGTATGCCATTAAAATCTAGTTTTGTGTGTAGTGTTATTCCTTATAAATAGGTACGTAGTGGTGTCGCGAGACTTGTAAATATAGCATAGCATAAGCATAATCAGCCTATTAATGTTCCCACTGCTGGGACGCAGGCCTCCTCTCTATGAGAGGGAATAGGCTATAATCCACCACGCGGGCCCAGTGCGGGTTGGTAGATGTCACATGTCTTCGAATTTTTTGGTTCTAATACATTTCCTCACGATGTTTTCCTTCACCGTTTTGACAGCAGTTGTGATGAATTAACTTACACAAAGTAATGCGCCTGGCTGGGTTCGAACCCATGACTTACTGCTCGTAAGTCGGGGTCTCCGCCACTGGGCCACCGCTGCTCTCTGTAAATATAGACTATGTTATTATGCAAAACGTCTTAATCCGTGGCTCACTCTTAGGCAGTTCTCGACCAACTGACTAAGTAGTGCATATCCGAGACAGCAGCTGACATTGGTAGAATATCGATGCACTTCAATCCTAAAACATGCATTTATGTTATGCTAGTTTAACACATAATTAGACTCCCGAAAACTTATTCAACCCAACTAGTTGAATAGTTATCTATTCTACCCTCGTAACTGGAAATACAAAACAGTGGAAAATCAATTTCTGTTAAAGTGAAGTTACAGCCTTTTCAGTTGTGAGAGCTGTATTGTATTTTTTCTACATTGAAAACAACTATCATTAAATATAACCATTTCAACTCAAAGTTACACTATTTGAAATCCGTGACACGAACAAAAAGGATTTAGTGTCTAAACACACTATGCCGAAGTTACGCGACCGAAGTTCGGCGGCTGATTTTACGTTCCGACGTATTCGGCTGATATGACACTCCATAACTGCCGAACTTACACGGCGGAAATTCAGTTCCGCAACTTTGTGTGTGTATTTAGTGTCTCGAGCGCTGTCGTGGGCGGCTCCCCGCTACTCCCCACCCCCGAATCTTCGTCGGCAATCGAACCGAACTTCGGTCGCGTAGTGTGCTCACAGAATAAGTTGCCGCTGAACTTACGCCCGACCGAAGTTCGGCTGTACGCTATGACGCGACGTAATTTCGGCAAAGTGTGTCGTCAGTAATTCAAATAGCATTGCAGGCGTAATTGTGCTGAACTTCGGTCGCGTAACTTCGGCATAGTGTGTTTAGACACTTAGAAACATTTCGCGCTTTCTGAGCAATCGGGCCAGAAGGCATAACGAACTTACTCTTGGAAAAGAACATTTTTATCTTTTCCTATTTCTATTAGACCAAAACACAAACCTATTATAAAAACAGCAACCCAATCTTAATGAAGCGACTCACGATCCGTCCATAATGACTTACAAAAAATTGCAACCCCCGGAAGCGAAGAGGAAATCAATTAACTAACGAAGGAACCAGGTAATTATCTCGCGTCAATCATCGAAACCGTTGAGCTAGCTACTAACTATTAAGGTGCTCGTTCGACAAAATTATGATTTGTGTCGTGTACATAGACGTAACCGCATAAAGGGTCTTTGGAGACGAGGGTAGTTGGCAGCTGTTATATACGCAAATATTGTTATTACGCGGGTAGTAGGTACCTATGCCACTTGTGCTAAACGGTTTTTTGGCAGTGTCAAGTTTGGTCAGAATTGTGTTTTCATTTATGCAGACAAAGTAATTAAACACGAGGACAGGACTGTGATCGGCTTATTCATCAACTGGCGACTGTGAAAATTGTAACATTTTACGTTATTTTTGACCTTCTCATGTTACCTCCGTGTTTTATTTTAAAATCAAGTCGTATAAAATGTCTTATACATTTAAAGTGGGTACCTAAATTATTCATTTTATAAGAAGTTTTTATAGCTGACTGTACATCTGACGTATTTAACGTCAGATTTTCAAGGTCGAGCGAGTTGACGACAAAAAAAATTGATAAAATCGGAAGGTGCCAACTCGCGTGCACTCGCGAGTTTCACACTTGCCAGTTGATGAATAAGCCTTGTGATCTCAGCTTGTGCACAATAAGTATTACTTTTTAAATAAAAAATCAACATGTACGCACGACGGCCAATCAAGCTATACAAAACCCATTTATGCGGATCTCTCGATGTACGGAGAATTTATACAAAGCAAGGCCATGTTATACTGGAAATGTACAGCTTGATGTGCCGCCGTGCGTACTTATGAAACGTCAGAAGATAGGTACAGTCACGAGCACCAATATGTACACACTTTCCTAAATTTAAAAGCAATTTTCGCGAGAATTAACGATTGTAACTTGGAGACAGGATCTTTTTTATAAAAATATGATTTCCAGAATACTATGTTCGTAACAACATGAAATTTTAATTAGAACAGTAGGAGAAAAACACTTTTAAAAGTTGTTACGTGTTTACATATTGGTGCTAGTGACTGTACACGTTTCGATTCGTAACAGAATAACGAACAAGAAACTGCAGGGTTTTTTACTTGTATTACATACAGTGTGGAAGGGACACCGACGCGACGCTAAAACGGTGACAACGTATCCAGTATATTATTCTGGGGCGGCCCACATCAAAATTTTTCTTCGGTTATTTAAAAAAAACAGCTGTTTAGTACAAAACTGCATTATCTACACGATCAAAATGTCACAGCAGACTTTGAACAATTTCAATTGGGACTCCCGAATGATGATTACGTGGCGTGGTAACCGTTTTAACGTCGATGTCCATTCCAACTTGTGTATCACACATGTCATTACATAATATATTAATATTGAATTTACTTATTATTTTATCTTCAAGTTGGAAGTAAATAATAGGATAAAATTGTAATATGTATAAGTGCATTGTAAAACCCAATAGTAATCCAATCTTCTATTCAATTATGAAACTAATCCCGCTATGTTCGCTGAGCAAAATATCATTCGTGTTGTCAAGTAAACTTGTAATTTTATTTTATCTTGAACTCAAGGGAATTTTCCTAAACCTTATGCAAAGAAAGTTCTAAGGCAATCATATGAAATGCTTGATAATCGACGGTCAAATTATGTTATTACATTTTCTACCATATACAAGTTATTAAACAAATTATGTTTGTTCAAGTACTACCTATAAAGAGTAATTTCAGAATATTACTTTTTTTAAGTGGTTAGAAAATTCTAGTCTAGTGAATTCTAATAGAATTTCATGACTGTATGGTTTATTTATATATTTCAATATTTCCTTCTGTTACAGACATGGTTCAACTCATCCCTCACGGCGATTTCATACCTAGAGCTAAGTCCCGCGGTTGGTGACAATGGCGCAACTCTGGCTTGTGTCGCTACCAACCCAGTAATGGCGCCCAACAGGGGCTCCAAAGCTGATGTAATAACGCTTAATGTAACATGTGAGTTATTATACCTGTGTGTTAAGTAGCCCTAAGTAGTATTGCAGAGATCAATAATAAGACTTTTAACTTCCAAGTAATCAAACTTGTGATGGCGCCCAACAGATGTCCCAACTGGGTGCCATTAGAAATGATGTGTGAACAGTGAAAACTAAGAGGTTAGAACAGTGAAATCTTAACTGGACCTGAGTACTATACTGAAGATGACAAAAATAAGACTTTACCTCCCTTTTAGAGTTACAAGCATGCCAAGTGCCAAAATAAATACCCACTGCAGAGCCGAATTCATAAAACTTAAAGTAATATGTGACTCTTATCATACCGATGTCTTAACCGGACCTAAATGTGACTATGGCCTACAAAAATGCAAATTTAACTTTTTACCTGAGTTGTAACCTAACTTATAATGGCGCCCAACAGATGTCCCATTCAGGCTCCATTAGCGACTGTATTTTAAACTTAATTTTAAATGTAATTCATCACCAAAATATCTTACCATGAACAATACTCAACTCTGAGTTTAACTGTACAGCTACTGCTCACTGGTACTAGTAAAGCCAGTAGCAATTATTTTTAATGTAGTAGCTTTACACTCAATGATAAAAATTTGTTGTGATTACAACTTTACTTGAAATGACGACAAATTTTTACACTGTTTTAGGTAGGAACTTAAAATAGATTTACAAAACGCTTTAGGAAAGTATCAAATAGAGAATGTTTCGTAATGGCGCCCAACACAAATTTCGGAGATAATACGTTTATTGCCTAAATATTACCGGCTGTTAGGCACCAAAGCGACAACAAAACTGTGGCAACTTAATAGTACTCAATTGAGGTTCCAAGTCCCAACGTTGCTATACAATTACATTACATTCAATTTTGCTCAAAATGTGTCATATCTAGAACTAAGTCTCGCAATAACACGATTCTGCGTTACTACACACTCGGTACTGGCGCCCAACAGGGACTCCAAGGTTAATATCATTACGCTTGCCATTACATGAAAGTTATCTAAATAGTTCATCTAGTAATTGGGAGTACTGTATTTAAGGTTTCATTTTCTAAGTACTTTTTGTAAATTAGTTTTATCCAATCCTCCTGGGAAATTGGTTTTGTTACGAAAATAATTCTGTGCTCTCCTATGGAACAATTGAATTGGAGATTTTAATTAGTGTAATTTTACGCAGTGCCCTTTAGTAAAATCCGACTACCAATTTAAGCAGTGATTAGATTGGTAAACATTTAGAATAACAGCATATTTTCGACTGCGTGTTTCTGATGAATAAACAAACTTTACAAAATAATTATACAATTAGATTGCAAAATTGAAGCTTTCTCGCTCTCTCCTTTGCTGTACCCGACATAGACCACAATGATCATTTATTGTCTTTGTTATCCAATCTCCTAAGTTCAAATTGTGGAAGGCAATAAATGTAAATAGTATTGAGATATTTTTCTTTATGTTTCCAGATAGTCCAATGGTAGACGTGATAAAACTGGGCGACGGCAATCTGAACGATGTGGTTGAGTTAGACTCACTGCAGTTAGAGTGTGACGTCAGAGCCAACCCGCCCGTTGAGCAGTTCATGTGGTACTTCAATGTAAGTAAACATAACACAACGTGAAGCTAATAACAGTTTCAATGTAAGCATTGACTTTATGTTAACGGGATAAGTTCTACTGTTTCTTGTCGTTTCAAAGTAGAACGTCTACTAGCTTAAGATTTCCTTGAATCCATTCCAACTGTAAATAAGAAATAATAAAATCTTAGATTTGTTGAAAATCACTTTCCCGACGAAAAACACTTAAAGACTAAACAACTTTACTTACATACCTACTCACATTACAGGATATAGAAATAAGACCCGGCGGCATCTGGGGCGACGCTACGTCCTCGCACCAGCTGCTTGTGGAGGAGGCGACCCGTGCTCATGCTGGCCGGTATGCGTGCGCAGCTGCTAATGCGATAGGCGAGACAAGATCAGATACTATTGTCATTACTGTTTTCTGTAAGTACTTCAATACGTCACACACAATTTTTTCTCCAGTAGCAATTTCTCCATACTCCACATTCTAAGTTGTAAACTGATTCCAAAATGAAGTTGGCAAGTAAGTTTAATCAACATTATTTTGTGTAGTGTATCGTAAATATTTTTGACCTCTGCTAGAACATCTTGGTTGACTGCAAAAAAAGGCAGATCTAAACAGAATAGCAATCACTAGATCCGACAGTGTTTTAAAGCAAGGTATACAAAATGATAGCTGAAACATTGCTTTAGAAATTAACCTTCCCTCTTACCTTTATTTCAGACCCACCTGAATGCACAGGCTACGGCATCAGACTCGTCAAAGAGACAATACACTGCGTCGTCAAAGCCCTACCAGCTCCCGACACTTACTTCTGGCACCTCCAGGTTGCTGGCTTCGAAATCCAACACCTAACAACAGGGTCCCCTCTATTACCGCTGGATCAAATCACAGGACCTTTAGCGGAGACCTTGAAAGCTAGCTGTGAGGCCAGCAATGGGGTGGCATCACAAGAGGAGCCCTGTGATAGACTGTTCACCTTTGAGCATCTGAGGCCGCCGCAGCCACAACAGTGTGATATTGCGTACGAGTTTGGGGAGTTCCAGATGAGGTGTATACCAGGTAGAAAAGTAAACTTACTAAGCTTTAAATGCTTTCTTAACACAACAGATTAAAAAAAACATCTGTTAAGAATGGTATAGAACATAATAATCAAATCTTTTTATTTCTAACTTCGGAAGCCACAAAAAAGTTTTGCTTGGTACCTAGTTCCATAACATAAAAGAAAAGGCTCTCACAACTAACCTAATAAGCATTAATAGCACCTGACTGATAATTAACCTAATACTTTACATTTTCTAGTGGAGAACGCAACATACTACGAAGTATCAGTCTGGCGAATGTCAGAGAGCAACTCCACATTAGTCCTGGAACGTCGCGCCAGCATGGGCTTCGGTAGTGGCCGGGCCCTAGCCGCCGCCGGGCCGGGAGCCGCCGGGGCCGGCGGCGGCATGGCCGGCGGGCTGGCCGTGCGGGCCGGGCTCGGGGCCGTACGGAGAGGAGACGAAGCCGGGGCTAGAGCTTGTAATAGATATGGATGCTCGACGCCGCTACTGCTGAGGCCAACGGATACGTTACTACATGCTGCGGATCCGCCGTGGTGGCATTGTGAGTACCAGTCTTTATTATTTCCTCAAAACTGTTTTAGTTACAAAAATTAAAGTTGACAAAACCTGATAACTAAATGTTTTCATCACCTATTCTCAACAACCAGCGACACCTAGTGGGTTTCATAAACTCTAAAAGTAAATGCTGTGAAGCTCCAAACCACATACAAAAACGCTACGTAAAGTTTACCTTTAGGTAATAGCTAGCGACATCTAACGGGTGGCGCGATAACTACTTTCAATTTGAATTTACGACTGTTCTCGATTGGTAGAAAAGATGTCGCTAACATCGTGTCTATGAAAGGTTCCTATTTCAAATGAGACGTTTCGTCTATTTTTCTTCGTCCCAATATAGAGGGCGTTGTTTGGACTTTTTAAATCAGCCAGTAAACATTTTAGTGTGTAATGTGCTAAGCTAAAACAGATTGTTACAGACAGCCTTATGAGTGCTCTGTGATTAGCTTAATCTGAAAATTCTCTTTTTTTACTGTTTTCAGTTTTCCTAGAAAGAGACGTGGGCATATCAATAGGAGCCGTAGTACTGGTGGCCGTGTTTATCATATCCTCTGTACTACTGATCCGGCTCGCCAGGAGGCCGCGCTCCAAGCCGCAGCCCGTCATACAGGTGCTGCAGCTTGACGATGTGGCGAGAAACTATTTGGATAATATTGGTGGTAGGTTTGCGTTTATTTTGTTTCTAGCCTGCACTGTTTCATTACATTCTTGTCACTGTTAAGCAATAGCTGGAAACTATTCAAACAAGTATTGTTATATTGATATCAGCTATAATACAAGTTCTATGTGTAGCTAATCAAAACAAAGTTGTACTGCTGTTGCCTTCAGTGAATAGATTCTGCCTTTGATAGCTTATATCTCGGAAACGTGTTGCTATAGAATCGCGTATGGCGTGATTTTATCGTATTAATGCAGGTTTCATGCGTGGTTGCTATTTTGAAAATAAAATAAAACGGTGGAAGTTAAGCAGGCCAAATTCAAACCCCTTTGGCACCTATCTTCTGAGAAAGTAGACCTCGATCTATCGTTCTGACCTTCCTTTAAAACTATCAGCTTCTTTCACAAAACCACCTTCCTCATTCCAGAGCACAAAGTGCACGCGTCCTGCAGCCTGCGCTCGTGCAGTAGCGGCTACTCGGACGCGTCGGGCGACTCGGCCCCCGCCGCCCCCGCCGCCCCCGCCGCCCCCGCCCTGCGCCGCAAGCCGCCCCCCGCGTGGGAGCGCTGGGAGCCCCCCCCGCCTGACGTCACGCTCACGCTACATAGAGAGAGTGCTGTTTAGACTACGACTGATTTTAAGACATGGCTTTTTGTAAACCCCTTGGAGCCTACTACCACAGAAGTATTATGTTATCTTACTTTAGTGCGGGAAAGAGACGGATCTATATATTCTGCATAGCTGTCTCTTTCCCACACTGACTGTTATAAAAGGTAGTGATAGGACCCCAAACATGAGGACTAGCCATGAGAGTTCAATGAAATTAAAAAACCGGTCTGGACGGCTCTTATAATAATGAAGACACTATTGAATTGCTGTAAATAAGGTTACTTTTTATTATTTCACTTGTTGTTCGACTGATTCTAGATATTTTTTATAAAAATGACCTTTCAAATAATAAGTTCAAGGCAGTAAACAACTAAGCAAGTATTCGGAGACGTTAGTTGACAGTTTTACAGAAACTAGGATCTGGCTGGTCTTATTACGATTCAATGAAATTCTGTGAATTCAGATTACTACTGGTACTTACCGATATATCTATCAGATCATGGGGGCCTAAAATGGGTGCTTTACCGGAATCTTATTAGGATAATAATATTAACCACGTTAAAATTCTGCTGAAGCTCCCATTTTAACCCCCCCAGCTGTCATAAAAAATCAAAGAGCAAAACTCACTCCGGCTACCAGAATAAGATCTAAGTTCTTGCGTTGAAGGCTCTTTCTATACAGCTGAAGAATTTTATTTAAATTCTTATTTCCGACACTCTTGCCATTAACATATTATGAACACTTATGACTTTTCAGCAGAAAAAGAATCGTTTAAACAAAGTCTATGATGCGTCCAAAACTGGACTACTGAAGTAATATTTTTAGACTTAAGACCTTGCGTGTGGTCTCACAGACCATGAAACTAAACACGTGTCGTGATTGCGTCAATTCCTATTGAAAGACCAATTTTTGTTTTGCGAATTCCAAGAACTCGTAGAACAAAAGTTGTTTAGTTTCATGGTCCGAGAGACCACACGCAAAGTCTTAAAAAAATGTAAAACTAAAAAAAAATATGAATTTCATAAAAGTCATACAACAAAAATTGTTCAGTTTCATGGTCTAAAACACCACACAAGATGTCTTGCGTTTATTCTGTTACATCCTGTATAGAACAAAGAAAAACACATATTACGTCTATGGCAAGGGATTGCTATAGACAAAAAAAGTAAATTAAGTGAATTTGACGGATTATCTGTTAAGGTGACAAAAATATTTGAAATAAATTTAATTATATAGAAATCTAAATTCACTGCCATATTGTACAGTTTTAAAAATAAATCATGAGATTAAATCTACAGAGTCTAGAATAGAATAAAAGTTACTGTTGCGCGTCTATTGTTACATTTTCAGAACCCTTGCAGCTATTGTTAAAATTTTATGACTTTCAAAAAGTGTCTGTTATGATTGACTAAAAGATTTAAATGGCATTATAAATTATTATTGAGATTTCAAATATCTGGCTAACTGATCTTGAAAAGTGAGAAAAACACACTACCAACAAGCAATTCTGTATGTTAGTGGAGGCAGGACCCATACTTTTCATTATATTGTTGAATGTACTACCGCGCTCATAGACGGTCGACCACTTTTCAACCTTATTACATAGGGTATAAGTGTGAAAAATGGTAGACTTATCATTTTGCTGAGAACTTTTGCAGCAGTACCCACATGGGGTACTGCTGCAAAAGTTCTCATGATGCAAACTTAATCAGAAAATTTATCCTTCAGCCTTGTTAAAAGCAAAAAGTGTCTTTACAAATAGTTTAAAAAAGCATTTATTAATTTATGGATTACGCTACATCTTATCGTTGAACCATCCATATCAATTTATATCTGTGCCATGACCCCTGAAGGTTCCAACGAAAAAAAAACAGGCTTTAAATTATTAAATATATTTGTTTATTACAAGCTTATATTATATTTAGAAATATTATATAATTAAGTAAGTCTAATATTAAATAAATATTTAAAACTATTGTTGTCTATTATTGATCTGAAATATCTCCTCTACCTCTGTTATTGTCTTTTACATTCACTGAGACGCCATGTTTGTTACCATTGACATTTAAAGAAGAACCATCAGCATTCTTTTGTTGATAAGTATAGCGCTTAGTCTCTGTTGCAACTATTTGTTTGTTTATAGGAGAAGTTTGTATATACTCGCTCAATGAATTAATTTTGGGAGCATTTACGCTAGGTATTACAACTGGCCTTGTGATAGTTTGGGGTTTTGCGGTCACTTTATTAGTGTAAACTACATCTTTTACTTGAACAGTTTCCTTTTCTGCTGCTACACCAGGCGCCATTGCAGATCGGTTACTATTTGTTTTCACATTGGTCCTTAGAACGCTATTTTCTTTTAACGTTTTCCCTGTATTAGGATTAACCTGTAATCTATAAACTTTACTGGGTATCTTTGCATTAGAAACATTATCTTTCGAACCTACAATTGAAACAGCTTTCATTTCTTCCATCTTATCTTTTGATACTGTGACATTATCTCCGTTATTGTTCACGTGTGTGATGTATTGAGGTGGAATAGGCCCCAAAGTTTTAGCGATGTTAACTTTTTCTCCCAAAGCTTGCACTTTCTCAGTGTGCGAATTGTCTTTAACATTGTCTTTCGTGGCAGTAATATCTTCCTCGAAATGGCGAGATTTGTGCGAATGTAAAGGTATTGGACGAGGATTAATAGCTTTAGTCTTCGTCGGTCTTAAATTATAACGTATAGGCCTATCTTGCAACGATGGTCTCAACTTTTGCGGCGCCAATCCAAAACCGGAAACAGTGTCAAACTCTTCTGATAAAACCTCCCCACGGAATGCATTCTGTTCGTAGAAATTGGCGTCAACTCTTGGGTAAGCGAAGTCAAAAACTGGAGGATTCTGATACTGAATCACTTCTTGTACCGGAGCGAACCGACTAGGGTCAGCACCCAACGCTATAGCTTCATCAACTCTGTTTTTGATACACATGGGTAGTTCAGTCTTCATCTTAACAGTTTCCAGTAATTCTACTCCAGGGTTAGTATGCGCTGTATACGTCATCACAGGCTCATTCTTCATCATTTCTTTGAACGAATATGTCGGTTCAAATGGTTCTTTTAGTTCGATTCTTTCTTCGACTGGTCTGCCCACCTCTGTAAGAACTGGTCTGCTATCGATTAGCTCTATATAACGCGGTCTATTTTCAATAACCTCTGAAACAACTGGGCTAGGTCTAGTTT
This sequence comes from Noctua janthe, assembly GCA_910589295.1. Lineage (NCBI taxonomy): Eukaryota > Metazoa > Arthropoda > Insecta > Lepidoptera > Noctuidae > Noctua > Noctua janthe. The sequence continues at coordinate 11,963,195 of OU342563.1, read as the reverse complement.
CAAATACTTCTTCAGTAAGAACCGGTACAGATTGAGTCAATTCTTGAAAAACCGGTCTAGATTCAATCACCTCTGTAAAAGCTGGTCTTTTTTCAATTAGCTCTGTGAGTGCAGGTCTTGTTTCGATTTCTGGAACAGTCTTAATCTTTTCTTCTACCACATAATTACCAGAGTTTATAGAAGGAAACATCGGTACGATATTCTCTTTCATCACATTGTTATGTCCACCATACAAAATTCCTGTTGAAAGCAAATTGTTCACTCCTTGGACAGCGACAAGAGTATCGCCTTTAGATTTCGTGCCCACAACTGTTCCGAAAGCATTTAAGTTTACCTTTTCTACTGCTGGGGGATACACGAATCCTTCAACAACAGATTTTTTAGGTGTAACTTTGATCCTAACGTCTTCAAACCCTGGTAGTCGAAACAGTTTGTATCCGATTTCTTCCGTGAGAACTGGAGATGGCTGGGTAATTTGGCTTTGTCCGAAGAAGGCTGATGTGATCAAATTCTTGAGGTGTGCTAGGTGTCTTTTGTGACGTCCATTTGGTGATGCTACAGCGACACTTGCCAGTAGCAAACACTGAAATGTGAAGGAGAAACTTGGTAAGCCTCTGGAGGGATACATTCGTACAATTTGTGAGGATAAATAGAACACAAAGGAATGTAAGGATTAAAATAGGCGGCAGAATAGGTATAGGGAAGTTATTCGTACTTTCCTTTTCCCCACAAACCTCCTGTTTAAATCTTGTGAACTACTAACAGTTCGACAGTTATTTATTATGAGCACTGTACTAAAACAACGCGCATCACTTTTCAAATCAAATCGTTTATTGCTATATCCATAATGTACACTTACAGGTGGTAAATTAAAAAAATAGAAACAATTATGGATCTTGTCGGGCACAGCAAATGTTTAAATAAGTAGAGAGAGGAAGAGCGCTTTATTACTTATCCTTGTTGTTAAGTTTGAATTATTTTCTCTCATATCAAGTATTTTATATTTCCGTTCATTTACTTATTCTATTTATATTTTATATATAAGTCTATCTATTCATTCTTATTCATTGAATTATATGTATTTAAAATTGCTTATTTGTTTACTCGCTTTAAAAATTGTTCACTTCCATACAGCAGTGAATTTACTTAAAAAGAGACGGAAAGATAATAGTTTGCCCTCAAAAAAGTACAAAATATGCTTTCCACAGCCAAGTTTTGTACATACCTCGGACCGCTACTTTATAACTGGCTAAATGAAAAAGGAAACATATCTACTTTTTAAATCACAGTAATTACAAGAAAATCCTTAATGAAGTCCTTCAAACTATGTCCTATGAAGATACAGAGAAGTTATTACACATGCTAAAGTAAATATTGTTCGTAATATTGTAATTAGTTAGCTAAGTAAAGATAATATAATTTTATATACCTTTTTTTACATAGGTACCAATAAGATTAATATGATATGTGATTAGTTAACCAATTAATGTTACCTCCAATTGCCTGCACCAGGATTACCTAGTTCAGGCACAAATCACGGGTGAACTTGACTTCGATTTAAGAAAAACTTTAAATGTTGTACCTTATATTTTTAAATAAATTTTATTTATTTATTTTATTATTTTAAACACACTGAAACTTCTAAACCAAGAGTAAAAACGTGAGAGGTTGCTTTGAAGAAGAAACTATGAATAAACGAGCAAACAGAGAAGCATTCAAAAGTAACAAAGTTATCAACAGTTCCAATATTATAAGAGGATCGTTTCGTCTAAGGAGGACAGACAACGTAAGTAGGTAGATATATACTCACATTAAAAACACACAGACGCATAATTAAAACTCACTTCACTATTGGTAAACTTCACTTACGCACAACAATTTAAAACTGCACTAAAAATCGCCCTGTCTCTTATTTATATACTTAGCAATGTATGGAGAAAGGCCTCATTATTGGATTATTATTATAGGATATGAGTCAACGGAGGAGTGATTAGTTAAAATATTCATAGAAAAATGCAGCCCTAATGCATACAGGTATTTTACAACTGCACATTTTGTACTAAAATGCTCACTTAGATAATGAGTTGCATTAATTTAATGATTATTAATTATTTTAATCATATGTTTAATGTGATTTTAATTTATATATAATGTATGGAATATGTCTGAAATAAATAAATTAATAATTAAGGATAAGGTAACCAGTTTTGGATTTAAGGGAACAAAAATAGCGAAATGCGAGGAGTGAGTTCAAGTAAATCATAAAGGCCTTCGGCAAAAAGCAGGGGACGACCGTCCAAAAAGCTTGACCTAGACAGCGACATCACAGCGATAACTCTGTGACCGAAAATCTTATGTCAATGCCACGATCCTGTTCATTGTTGAATTAATTCATTCATCGCTTGGAAAATTATTGCCACTTGTCTATTCCCGGTCTGAAATCAAAGAAAAGATTCATTCTGAAAAATTCGTTATTAACAAATCTAACTCAAGTCAACATTTTCTCTTACGCGTACGGCGCAAGTTTATTTCTGTGAACGGCTAGAATGATAAACTATGATCCAGTTGATTTGCTCACTTTTGAAACTAAATATTTACAACAAAAAAAAACTAAAAATAAACTAACTAACTTAATAATAAACAACAGGCCATGTCGAATCATCATCATCATCTACATAGCCTTTTCCTAAACGATGATGGGGTCAGCTTCCAGTCTAACCGGATGCAACTGTGTATATTTCTTTTTGTGCTGTGTGTATTTTAATAAATAAATAAATAACATGGAGCGATTGAGGATTGTCACGTTGAATAGCAATTGAAAAAGAAAGAGCCAGCCCTCTGGTCAAGCGAAGTGTCAACCAGTCGGCGAGTTATTTCCTTAAAAAGGAGACGCGCACTTCGGTCACATGACCCGAGCGGTTCGACCCAAGCTACTTTTGTAGTTACTTGAATTATAATAAAAGCAACACTCATATTAATATAATGTTTATTAGTAATACTAATGGAAGACAAGAATTACAGTCACTTGAGACTATCGAGAGCCCCATGATCATTTCCACTTTCAATACCTATATCTCCTTATCATGTGTTAGGTGATACAATATTAAACTTACAAGGTCTAAACGCACCCTTCACGAAGCCGTCAACCAAACACATCAAACTTAGTAACTATGCGAATATTATTGCTGGGAAACGACTTTTTTTCGGATAATAAATCACGTTTTACGGTAGGACTCAATGTAACGCACTCAAAACATTTTGCTAATGGCCGCTTTGAATAGTACGGGGGTCGTAAAGGTATTTAAAGTAAAGTTATAACTTTAAAAACTTATGAAAAAGTTGGAACTTTGACCCCCAGTATCTCCGTAAGTAGAAGGTCCAGAACAAATAAAAAACGATCGCAATGACGGTGAAAACAAGTGCGGCTTCATTAAGGGTACTTTTACACCCATTATAATGACGATACAGTTACAAAAGTATGTAATACTTAATACCTATTTTAATAGTTTCATTCGAAAAAGGTTTTAATGACCAAATTATGTTTATGACTTTTGTTTGACTAGAATAACTTTAAACTTAGCGTACAAAACATTGTTCAATGATGACACCGAAAACAAGTATAAGTAATTAATATCCAGGAAAATTAAATAAATTAAAAACTTTCAATCTAAAATTAAATTAAATACGAAACATTCACAAACCGTAGTTATATAATTAACTCAGTTTCTATAAGATTAAGTTCCTAGCTTATAATCATTTTGTTATTGGATGTGAATCGTCAGAAAAGAGGACGAATATTCTGACTCTTTGGCTTTGACACTACCTCCACATTTTCCATCGCAGCTTAGCTTAGCAGTAGGAGTAAATAAATATGACAAATCGAGCTTTTGAAGTAGTGACACAGAGGACACTCTACCAAAGACCACAGATTTGCAAAACTTAATGCGCCATATTTACGGCTGTATCCTGCTGATGAGGATTTTGTAGTACCAGAACCAACTGCCAAGTGTTACTTAGAATAAGAATAAATTATGAGATCACTCGTTTATATTAAAATCGGGTTGAAACCCTACTAAACATATCCATATTTCTGAAACCTTCTGGAACTTTCCAAAACTTTCCGTCTACGCGCACCAGGGCACCTCAGCATCGAACACGTGTCTCGGAGGATGGATGGCGTGCGGCGCGTGATGGGGCTGTGGGGAGCCATGGAGCAGCTCGCACATGAAGCTGATGTAGGTGATGGCCAGCCTCAGGGTCTCGATGCGGGAGAGACGCTTCTCGTAAGCGAATGTCGGGACCTGGGGAATATTGAGTTGGTTAAAAACTTCAGAGTTATGCTTGTTTTAGTGTTTTCTCTAAGGGAGATACGGACCAAAAGCACAATGATTATAGAACTAATTTTGTAAATTGGAACAAGAGCTGGCGGAAGTAGAATCATCAGCTCGATTAGAGTTTTTTAGATGTTTATAATAAAAATATAAACGATTAGGTTACATCTTCGATGACGTTTTATGGCTTTTGTTGGCATTGCTGGATGTTGCCGATTAAAACTTAGGAGACTTTTTGTAGACCACAAATAAATATTTACGATACCTTGTAATCCGGTTAGATGTTGTTGCACATTGCACGTTGCATATGGACAATTGTACATGACATTCGAAATGTTTTGCGTCTGAAGAAACGTAGTTGTAGACCATGCCGCCTGGATAAACTGGCCTTTCATTTAGGTGGAGCATCATTCTTGATTTCGCTACTTGCGTATGTTGAGACGTCATGGCTCCCTTTATTTTACGCTTTAGCATAAATGGCGAAAACAAATCTTCTAGCAAAGATTTCCCAGTGAGCTTAATGTACTTTGCAAACGACATCATACTTATCCTTCGTGTATGTTCATGTAACATCGTTGTAGGTACAGCTAAGCATCACCTCCGGGGTTGAGGTGTTGATGGCTTTGAATATGAATAAAGTACGAACCTTTATGCAGGTTTTCGAAAGCTTCAGGTAAAATCAGCAATATGGCGTAGCACCACCGCGGCAACGCCTTACTAAATTTTTTTGTTACTGAAGATGGACCTAACAATAATTAAAAGTAAACATCAAGAACAAACCTTCCTCCGCAACCTATCGAAGCCCTCATTAAGGTTGAAGGTGCGTCGCTGCTCGCGAATGTTGGCCGCGCGACGTTGCGCGACGGAGGCGACACGATGCCTCGACTTCTTGCCACCTGGCGACGGACACGCATGGTTTTAGCTTAAGTACTCAATACCAACCTTCCTACGCAACTTATCGAAGGCTTCATTGAGATTGAACATGCGGCGTCGCTCACGAATGTTGGCGGCGCGACGTTGCGCGACCGACGCGACGCGGCGTCGCGGCTTCTTGCCCCCGGACGGGACGCGAGCGCCGGCGCGGCCGCCGCAACCCGCCGCCGACCACACTGGTCAGGCCAATTTGTTATATAATAGGAATATAAAGGGCCTGATGATCACTGAACCCCTACGAACTTTACCGCAGTCTTATTGGCTCTCGGGTAAAGCTCGCTGGTGGATTATTGCAAGACCGGGGTCGATGCTGAATAAAACCGCTGTAATCATCACCGCAAGGAAAGGGCTCCCTTCAGTCGCTTAAACGCAGTGTACCACCCACTGCTACTCATTAACTTGTAGTGGTTTCGAAGTCAATGTTTAATTAGGTATATGGTAGTCAATGTAAAAAAAAGAAAAAAAAAAGAAAATACTCATCATCATCATCTGCCTAGCCTTTTCCCAACTATATTGGGGTCGGCTTCCAGTCTAACCGGATGCAGCTGAATACCAGTATTTTACTTGGAGCGACTGCCTATCTGACCTCCACAACCCAGTTAGTACTGGGTAATACGATACCCCTTGGTAAGACTGGTTGTCAGACTTTTTGGGCCAATGACTATCTGTAACGACTGTCAAAGATCTACAATTGACAGCCGGGACCAACGGCTTAACGTGCTTTCCGAGGCACGGAGGAAACTCGGTATGTAATGGGCGGTCACCCATCCACAGACCAACCTAGGCAAGCACGGCTTAACCTAAAGATCGACGGGCCGGGCGACCGTTATTATTTAGCCAAGAGATCCCCAAAAAAAAAAAAAAAAAATACAGCTATAATCAATCAAATCAAAGTAATTAATATGGTTAGTTACCCAGGTCGGCCGGCGGGAACGCCAGGATGTCGGGGTAAGGCACTGGTGCCGGCGGTGCGTCCCACAGAGGCCCGTACGGAGACACCTCGCTGCCCTGCACAACAGATAATCTATCAAGCACAGCCACTTTCAGTCAATAATGATCTTCCACCAAGCTGCGTTTGAACTACCACGATCTTTTTAGACAGCTTACGCTTAGTGTTAGATCCAGCGCCTGATCGATCTCCGGTTGTGTTGCATTGCTGGAGGGTACCGCATGGCAGTCCCGTCGGAGACGAGAGTTGAGAGTTTTGACATTGACTGTAATTTTGAGATTGACTGTAATTTTTGAGATTGACTGTAATTTTGAGATTGACTGTAATTCGTTTTTTTGTTATTTTTATTATGAATTTGCTTTTTTGACTTTTTACTTGTGAATTTGATTTTGTATTGTATTATTTTGATTGTGCTTTTGATTTTAATTTTGTTGTTTTATTTTTGTATCTAATTTTGATTCTGCTTTTAATACTTATATTTAATTTACAGTTTATTTTAATTTTTGTATTAATTTTGATTTTGTATTTAAATTTAATTTTGATTTTAATTCTGATTTTAAACTTTGATTTAAATTTTACTTTAGTCTTTAATGTAACATTTATTATTTTATGGGGCATGCGGTGCTAATCTAAAAGAAATTGTTACATTGTTACCTTTGATATAAGAATCTTTATTTTAAAATGTAACCGTATAAACAATTGTTGGTTGGCCAGAAGTAATAAATAAAATAAATAAATAAAGAAAGAGAGATTGGGCCTGTGTTACACTTTTGCACTATGATCCAATAATATCTGCAGTGTCGATGGCTGATCTTCAAAAAAAGGAGGACTACAGCTATTGCTACCACGATTTTAATAAATGATGTTTATTTTGCAAATATTTTTATATGTCGTCTTTTTATACTAGACTACTAGTTCTTTTTTCCGGTGTTTCGTACCTGACTACTCTGAGAAGAAACAGCCGAAACAATCTCAGAGCTCATAGTCTATTTTAAGGTCCAGACATACCTAATCTTGGTCAAGTCACATACAGATAAAACTGCACGCCGCCGCATGCGCTGTTGCGCTGCAGCTGCGTGCAGCATGATGATGTTGATAAGGATCTGAGATGGACTTTTGAAGAACACCACACAGATTTGAGGGGACTAGTCCAGTCAGTGCAAGCCATTTGTCAGTTATCGCTAATACGTACGTTTTGTATTGACAGTACTTTACCCATCTCTCGCACACTATATCTGTTTTTTAATTTCTCTGTCCCCTAGCGACTACCATGTGCACTTTAATGTGTCATACATGTATTTTGCTAAAAAAGACTATATTATTATAATAGTACTAAGTTGCTTATCAGATGATCTAATTCTAAACCTTTGTCAGAGTGGGTAGCACGTAAAGTTCCTTCCAAACTTACGGCACTTTTTCAGTCTCAAATAGGTATGATTTCAATGGGCGTGCCGAAATTATAAGGCATTTAAGGCGCAAAAGTTCTAAGAAAATTTGGTGTTTTCTCGGGGCCACTTTAGCTTTATTACACTGCTCAGAGTACAGAGAAGTATGGAAGAAGAAGACATGCTGCGCAGACCCCACATAAATTGGGATAAGGGCAAGGGAAGGGAATGATGACTGATGATGACACGTCCGTAAACCACTAACAGAAAACACAATATTACTTTTTCACGGAACTATGTGTCTGTCTTGGTGAAAAAGTCGAAAATTAAAGAAAATAAAAAGATTTGGCACTACGACTGACCAATATTTAATCCATCACTCCGGGAGGCCAATGATCCATATGATAGAGCAGAATATGGATTAATGAGTGAAATACTAAAAAAATAAAGTCCAGGTACATACTGCTGAGCTGCTCCAGACGTGCGGCGTCTCGCTGCCGTATGACATCAGCGGGAAATGAATCTTGAAACCTTTGCACAGACTCCCGGACGAAACTAACACCACTACCACTCACTGAGCTCAAGGAACCAACACACTGACAATCAAGGACCGACCAGAAGCTCCCAAGCATCAAAATGGACTAAATCAAATTATATCTTCACGCTATACCCGGGAGCTTCGTAGTTTTATTAATTTTACTTGCTTGACAAAAACCAACCCAAATATTTCTACCTTAAAGTTGAAATTCTATCTGCATGGTCTCAAATTCACCCCTAACCATGGTAACGACAGTCTTCTCGTTCCTAATTGGCTGAACGGAGGGTGAGATGAGGGTGGTGGTCTGTGATTGGTCGCAGCAGGCGCAGAAGGCGGACTGTATCGACCTCTTGCTCCTGAATTTTGCTGTAAAACTGTTTAAATGTATGAAAAAGTATTTTCCCTTGACTGTACGAAGTGAATTTAACGTTGATTTATTTTAATTTACAATAATGTAGGTAAAATTTTGTGAGTAGATAATAAATTTGTATTTGAACAAAACACATTGGTGCTAATTTTCCAAAAATTTAAAGCCATGTTTTATTTGATCCGAGTGAACAAATTTTACTTTTAACGATTTCTCTTTCTCCCTGTAATTATTTACTTCCTTGTTTCCATGGGATCTATGGCTTTATTTTAATCAATATTTCTTAATTTACTACTTTCCCGCATTTTTTTGTTGTTGATGAATATCTAATCTTTATTTTTTATTCCTAGCCTGCTCTGTCCCACTCCTGGGCGAAGGCCTCCCTCCACTCCTTCTACTTCTCTTCTGCCACTCTCTCTTTATATAATGTACACTTATTGAATGACTCTTCTAAACTGCATCGATTGGCACCATAAAAGTGACATCTTTCCAGCTGACTACCATATTTCTACAGTCTCCTTAGAACGTTCTTCTGGAGCTACTACTTAAGGTTGGTTATAGTGGATGTATCCTGAAATCATGAAAATCATGAAAATCTCCTACCTATCAGATGCCTCACAAATGTTTATGTTCATGAAACATTTTTTTCGCGAATTTCAAGTTTGGTCGACTCTTAGTAGGTAAAAGTTATTCATAATTATTGATGAGGTCAATGACCCCTCAATTGTTTTTTGGTTGTTAAAACTTCTATTTAGCTGTAATTATATAACGTAACTCGTATTTTTTTCGTACGTAACTACAGCATTCGAACATAGACAGTTAATTATTTGATATGTAAGTTCATTAGATATTCTAATCTAAGTAGTATTCGTATAATCATGTTTTCTAATTACACTGATTCACTTACCCAACTTGTCGCAATGCACCTGCAGCCAGTAAACCCAATTCGAACCACATCAGCTAATCTGTTATTGATCATAACGCATTACCCAGATAGGCGTGACCCGGACAGATGGCAGATTGGTCACGCATGCATTGTCCAATATAGAATACTGACAGAATTGAGGATATTTGTCAAATCTGACGCAAAATTTGTGCGGATAGGGTAAAGTTGGGTAAAGCTGTATTCATGCTTTCATCGAGGGGTGATATTGAAATGTTAATTTTGGTATTTTTGGGTTGACAACTATGGTAGTATTCGTCCGTGAATAATTTGATTTTCAGTGATTTTGGGTTTACGGCGTAGGTCCTAAGGCTCAGGTTTCCCTGCTCTCGTCGGGAGATCAACTTTACTGCCTTCAGATACTTAATCTTGAGCTCCTGCCGAGAGTCATGACTCACTTAGATGAATGTCTCAAGTGTCCAGCACTGGGATCTAACTGGGAGTAGGTGTTACACAGAAGAAGAGTAATTAGACAGATTATAAGTGCTATTGAAAAACTCTCAGACTAGTAGATGTTTAAAACTGTTCTGCCCTTGACATCTTCAAACCATTTAAAGAATCCTACATAATTTAATGTTGAATTTATTCATATTTGCATGCTATTTTTATGGCGAAATGTGTAATTGCACTACATGTTATTTTTACGACCTTTTCTATCACTTTTACAGCAAATAAATAATTTTGACTTTTGACGAGTAGTCAAGACCGCCTGCTCAGCCGTCACGCTGCCGGCCCTCAGGCCAACAATAAGGGCCATCTATCTATTTTATAATGTGGTTAGTCAACTTAGTTATTACTTCGGTTCTATCTGTCCGAAGTTCTATTCATACCCAATTATTTTTTCAGCTTCTTAATATTCGGTAGCGGAGACGAGCGGAGATGTACGAACCAGAGAGGAGAGGAGATGCCTAAGAGCTAGGATGTATCCACCGACGCTGTGCTAAGATGTGCACCACACGCCGCTCACAACACACCGCTCACCGCACACGGCACACCGCACCCAGCACACCGCTCATACCACACCGCACGCCGCTCGTCTCCGCTGTGCATTTGGCCGGCTAGAGCGAAGGCTGGCCTAAACAATTACGAGACATCTCTCTCTCTCTCAACCGTTTCCACTAAACCTTTGCGGAGACGAGAAGTGTAAATAACGAAATTATATTGGAGGTTTACAACACATCTCCTGTCGTCTCGTGACCGCTGCGGTGGAATCCGGCCCTAAACTTAACACCGAAGTGAAAATCCCAAACTCTCAGAACTCAATCCTAACAAGAGTATCTTTATCCGTGTCAAATTATGAGATTTAGCAAAACATGTCATCGAATTACACGCTTCAATTACGTTTACAATGGAAAAGAGGGCTGTTATTAAAAGTCAGGGGCGTCAGCCGCACGTGGCGTCGGGGGACAAAATATGTTTTGATATGATAACTAATGCTGTGCATTGTGATCTAATTGTTTAGGGGGCTTCTTATTATGCAAGTGTTCTGTTTTATAGTGGTTTGTGTTTTAAATTGGGTATTTGAAACTAATTTTAGCTTTTTAATTATTTCTATCTTATTTTAGTGAATGTTGTTACCTTACATTAGGTATTTTGTACAGTACACAGAATATATTAATTAAATACCCAGGTCTATACTACAGACTACCCGATCCGGACACTGAAAACTGGTGTTCTCGTCTTGGGTTCTGCAGGTCACGTTCTCGCACTCCACACAAGGAGTGACAGCATTATGTTAGATCATGTAAACATAGGTCTGTTGTGAATAGAAAATCGTCACGCAGTTCGATTCGAATTGTAACCACCTCGTCCAAACTCCTGTGTCTCAGTAATGGTTCTGTCAAACGGGAACGGACTCTGCTCCAGACACTGACTCGGACAGATAATATACCTAAACTAAAGTACCGTCGGTCGGCGTCCGGTGTACCTACACAGCAGGTGAGCTGTAATGCAATTTTCATTACTAGTGATAAATACGATACATGAGGCTCAAATCGAAAATGTGTTTTTTAAATTCAATAATGTAATTACCACACGAGCGTACAATCGCCTTTTCTACGCAAATGCTCTAATATGTTTTTAATAAGTTGGAACCGAAGATAATTTAATTCAGCTTATGGACACACTTTTACACAATGCGGAGATGACGCAGGGTGACTTCGTGAAGGGTAGCGACAACTTAGGGGATGATATTTTCAATATTTAGTTCTGTTTTTGTTATTTTCATTTTTAAACAAATTAATCGACCTACGTTGCTGATCGTACTTGGTCACGAATTTTGGTTTGGCTTTCAAGCAAGGCATTGGTCCGATTTAAGGTTTTTTTAAAACTGAAAAGTAAAGAATGAGCACATTGTAAATTAAATAAAATTGGAAGCAGGAGGAACCCACTTGAATGTAAAATTTTAAAAATGGAATGGATCTCACCTGTTTCCAACTTTTATTTAATTTAAAATGTGCTGTTCAGTTTTTAAAGTCGGGTTTTTTAGTTACTTTTTTCTTTTTTGCTGTTGGTGTACCAAATAAATAAATAAGTAGACTAACGAGCTCTCGGACGCTTACTGTTATTATTAGGCCCAAAAAGGGTAAAAGGTACAACCAATCAAAAAACACCAGCTTAATCAAATACATTTATTACACTATCTTACATAATTTATTATCGCTCTTTTCTATTCCCTAGTCGTCGAATCAGAGTGTTCGGAGGTGATCCCCACGTCCCGATGTCAGGAGCCCTCCTTGGCGGACACTTTGCCGTTCTCCGCCGCTTTGGTTGTGATGCGCTCCATCACCTCGTGGTTGTAGGTCGAGTGTAACATAAGGCCTAGGACTCCAGCTCTATAAAGAGAAAATAGATTATTTAGAAGGTGGATTTATAAAAAAGGTGTTGTTAGGGTGATTCTTCTTTGATTAAGTTTGGATTGTCTGACGTAATATTACGATATCGGTGCTTGCATTCGCTTCTGGATATCAGAAGGCAATCGTTATCAGGCAACATCTGCCTAATCTTTTCCCAACTATGTCGGGGTCGGCTTCCAGTCTTACCGGAAGCAGCTAAAAACCAGTATTTGTCATGGAGCGACTGCCTATCTGAAGGCGATACGATACCGCTTGGTTAAGACTGGTTGTCAGACTTTCGGTTCACTGACTTCTTAAAACTGTATGTATGACTGTCAAAGATCTACAATTGTCGGCCTGGACCAACGGCTTAAGAAACTCGGTATGTAATGGTTGGTCACCCATCCACGGAAGCCAAGCGCGGCTTAACTTGAAGATTGACCCCGAGCGGTTGTTATTATAGGAGCTCCTCTCACAGCTTGAATGAGTTTATCTGATAAATCAACCAAATATACACTGAAAACAATTGCCCGTAAATTCCTGAATCCAGTAATTTTATAATTATTGCAAATCACGACGCATTGACGTGCACGGGTGATACTAGTTCATTTCGCCATTTGTGTGGTCAACCGCCTGGTGACCATGATCCCACAGTGATTACACAGTCCCTTTATTACGTAGCAGTGCGAAAACCGCACGTTTACATAGTTCATGTGTTATTGTAGCCGATGTGAGGTACTTTTTATAAACCATTTCTTACCTAGAAGCCATAGCCAGTCTAATACTCCTCTCCTGTTCGACTAACTCATCCAACTTCAGCCACTGCCGGACCCTCTCCATGTCGATCTCAGCTCGTCTCAGCTTCTCCCACTGGTAGTGCTTCAAACACGCCTTCTTGGGGGCTCGGCAGAACTCTCCAGTAGGCTTGAACACGTTGCGGACGAGTGGGCAGCCGCAGACGTCGTGATCGCCCACTTTAGGGTCTTTGAAGTGTTCTGGGCACATTACCTGGCGAGGAAATGGTGAATTAAGAGAATGGAAGAAGCTTTGAACATTTAAGAGTGGAGAAGACAACTGACTTCTTTAGACTAACGTGACGAAGCTGTTATTCGAGGAAGGACTGACCCGACCCGGCAACCAGGAAAGATTGATTATACTGGCGCCAGAAAATTATGAGAGCTGACCCCACCTAAAGTGGAATAGAGCTAGGAAGAAGGAGGAAGATTTGGTAGGTAGACTCTAAATCTTACTACTTCTTACATTATTTACTCTTTCATGCAAAACTACAAAAAGGATTAAGATGAAATTTTGCCACACTTATCGTTTCTAACCTGATGGACACTTTTTATCCCGGTAGTACGATCCCGAGGCACAATTACCAAATTCCACGCGGGCGATGCCGCGAACATAAGCTAGTTCTAAATAATGCAACAATTCTAGTATTCATTCACCAAGAAACTTCAAACACTTCATCGCGCCATCTCCGCTGAACTAATTTGGCAATTTTCTTCTACTTTTCCAACCTTTTAGTTTTTAAAAGTTAGCTGTCAAAAATACTTATGAAATGGACCTACCCTCAATCTCTTACAATAGGTAGCGTTGATAGGGTTGTAGTAGTCGCAGAACATGCTCTGTCCGTCGATGCGCGTGCGATGCCGGCTGCCGAACGACGCCTGCGCCTCGTACTTCACGAAGCACTTCTCCATGTGCTTCACTGCGGTACGCGAGTGGATCTCGTGGCCGCATGTTATGCAGTACATTGAGGTTTCGTCGTCTGCATCCTAAGAAAAATCAATACATTCGAGTTACTACCAACCATATGTAATTTGACATTAACAGGGCCATTTTGTCGTAGCAGTAAGGGTGGTTTTCGTAGTTCAAGTTACACTAGTGATGTGCGGTTTACTGTACCAGAATTATTAATTTATAGACAGAATTATTCTCGTGTCTATAGCAGATAGCATATTACTAGAACTAAGCTAATGCACCTTATTACGCAGACGCTTTCAGATTAGCAGTTAATTAGTTTCTTTGTCTTTTTCTCAAGTAGATTTAAACCAAAATGTCTGTGATAATTGATCTTTAGAAGTGGATACCCAGTCTTCGTTACTTTTGGCCTGTTTTATCCAACTCTTAATTCAATCAAATCAAATTTTAACAGTTTTGTTTATAGTTTATCATGTCCCCAGAACTAATATTAAACATCGGTTGTATATTTTTATTAAAAAATCAAACCATTTCTTTCAATAAGGCCATTATATGACACTTATGAATTTAAAAAATTACAAGAGATATTGATTGATTCTATTCTATATTCCTCACCTTATCATCAGTATAAACAATAGTAGCGTTCTTAGCCCTGGCCACGATGGCGTCTAGATCAGAATGCTGCGTGTCCAACGCTCTGAGAGCAGCCTGCGCACGCGCCAGTCCGCCGCGGACTACCTCCAGAGCCTTGCGATTCTTCTGTTCCGCCACGCACGAGGACAGGGACCACTCTTGGATGCGCTGGGGTAACACCTGGAAGAGTTTAGCAATTAGTAGAGGAATAGTTTGATGAGCCCACAAGGCGTATGTCTGACGAGATTCCCGATGAAGTTTCATTCTCTATTAACCTATTCAAATTAATTTTCGCATCCAACAAATTATTGTAAAGTCTATCGACAGTAGTTGCTACACTGGGACGTTTTTTCGATAATTATGAAAAGCAAAAAAAAAATGGATCAATTTTTCATTGCGTTTTATTTTCAACGCACTGCTTAGACGTACTTGAAAATGAAACTGCATTTTTTTGACGCCCTGGGGCGCGCTGTATTGTATTCTCCTCAATATCCACCGAATTGGAAATCCGGTGCGCGACAAAAAAATCGTCTGTGCAAACTTACCTGATAAATCCTAGCTGTGGCGAGCCTCATGCCGCACGGTGCTGAAGAGTACTTGGAGCCATACTGGGCCGGCCGTGTACACTGTGGGCTATAGCACTGGCGCCGCTTTGTTGTCTGTAGGTAGTCTCTGGTCTCTTACAAACTAACACTTGCCTGATATATCCTAGCCGTGGCGAGCCTCATGCAGCACGGTGCTGAAGAGTACTTGGAGCCATACTGGGCCGGCCGTGTACACTGTGGGCTATAGCACTGGCGCCGCTTTGTTGTCTGTAGGTAGTCTCTGGTCTCTTACAAACTAACACTTGCCTGATAAATCCTAGCTGAGGCGAGCCTCATGCCGCATGGTGCTGAACAGTACTTGAGCCATACTGGGCCGGCCGTATACACTGTGGGCGATAGCACTGGCGCGGCTTTGTTATCTGTAGGTAATCTCTGGTCTCTTACAAACTAACACTTGCCTGATATATCCTAGCCGTGGCGAGCCTCATGCCGCACGGTGCTGAACAGTACTTGGAGCCATATTGGGCCGGCCGTGTACACTGTGGGCCGTAGCACTGGCGGGGTTCTGTCGTTTGCAAATGGGATATGGACTCTTCTGGCTCATGCTGCTCTCGTTCATGGTGCTTCTTCTTTATTCTGTTACTGCTACTGAAATTGGAACTAGGCTTTATATTGTTTTTTTTTTTTAAATTGTTGATCCTTGTATGGTTAAGTGATGATGAGACACATAGTATCTAAATCAGACAAAGAAAGATCGTTCTAGCCTTATTCTGATCATGGGGCCATCCCCTGCAATTTATCAGTTATATTTAAAAGAAAGGAAATCATAGACAACATTTCATCTGCCATCTCCGAAACCAGTGCAAAACCTGAAAGCCAGAATCAACAGCGGCGACCACCAGAAAAGCGCCGAGACAATGAAACTCGACGAAGTCCAAGAGAAACAATTTAACTATCTTGGATCCCGCAACGAAATTAATCAGAAAAGAATAGCGGAGGAGTAGGAAAAACATAATTTCCGCCGCTCTATATGCTAGCCTCGGTTTTTTTTTAGTGAACTTAATTCCTTTGGTTATAAATGAGTCATCATTAGCCTAGCCTCTTCCCTACTATGTTGGCATTGATTTCAGACTCAACGTTCATCAATGAGCACAACATTGAAAAACAAGCACTGGTACAAACATTAAAAACACGAAACTTACAGTCTATGATTGATACAAGAGGCATAAAGAAAACAGTACATTTTAATTCTAAATATAGGTACCTTGATTGTCTTGAAGGCTTTTTAATAGTACCACTATTCTTGATACACAACCGCATTTTGCACTTGAGCTTCAACTTGTTACTATTTCCATACTTGTACATATCCTCACAGGCATCGCAGCTGAAAAACAAAATTTCTTTAGTATCTGTTCAGAACAAAAGTATTGTAGTAATGAATTAATAATATTATGTGAGTTAACTAAATATTTATGATAACAGCAGGAAAGGATTATTGAATGATTCTGATTGTTTTGAGTACTTGAGAATCAACATTCATAAGGGAATTCTTCTTGATTATTAAAATTTATAACTTCATAAAAATTGCAAAAAATGTGCACCAAAAAGACTCCTTAAAATAAAATCATGGCTAATCAAATTGCAAACTGTCTTTCCTAATACTGAATGTGTGGCGCAGTGGCTAAGCGATTGGCTGCTACGCCGCGTGTCGCGCGTTCGTTGCACGCACGGAACAAATATTTGTATGACCTGCAGGTAGTTGTTGCGGGTCTGACTGTTTGTGTATGTGAATTTAAATGTTTGTAAACACACCCACGATACTACTACGAACTACGAAGAAAGTCCTAGTATGGGCAACATTTTTTATAATTAAAAAAACAACTATGTTAAAGGAGACTCCACAGACTAAAATCTGACACAAAGAGGTTTGAATATTTTAGTATAGAGCCTGGCCTCCCTAACTATCCGCCATTTTATATTATTTTCAAAATATTATAGATTTGTGTGGCTACACACATAAATCGAACGCGCCTTCGCTAGTCGCCTCCCTGTGTAGCCACCGCAATGACGTCTTGTCTTTAGTCTGCATCCAGAAAATCATAATCACATCATAAATAATTACTTACGTGCTTATCCTATCTTTTGTACTATTCATTAGTGGAACTTATCAACATATTGTGCGCGCTACATATAATACAGGGTATAAACAGACCTTCACGAAGCCGTCAACCAAGTATTCGGTACATCAAACTAAGTAACTTTACGCAAAAATTACTGCTGGGAAACGACTTTTTTTCGGGGTAAAAACTCACGTTTTGCGGTAGGACGATGGAACGCACTCAAAGCATTGTGCTGATGGATGGATTGAATTGTACAGGGGTCGTGGAGGTGTGTAAAGTAAAAATCTTACATTGAAAACATGTATTTAAAACAAAACTTGTGAAAAAGTTGGAACTTTGACCCCCAATATCTCCATAACTAGAAGGTTCCCAGGTATGGTCTAGAACTAAAAAATGATCGCAAAGACGGGGAGAACAAGTGTCTTTCGGCTTCGTTAAGGGTCTATTTTCACCCTTTATACCATATGAATAATATACTCAATACTCAATACTCAATACTTTATTGCATTCCATAATGTATACAAGGCTGGTAGGTAAATTATAGAGAAACAATTATGGACCCTGTCGGGCACAGCAAGTTAGTTTTTAGAGGAGAGGATGAAGCGCTTTTTGTTTAAAAACATAATAATATTGAAATTATAATATTGAAATTAAGGAGTAAATCTTATATTTAGATATTTAAGTAGATATTATTTATGAGTAGATTTATATTAATTTTGTTTATTATTAATATTTCTATATTTACTTGTTTATTTATATATTTATTTATTTATTATTAATAGATATTTTCTAAATTATAAATTAGGTAATTATTTTATATATTTATTTATATATTAGCTGTAATTTATTATTAACTAAATAGTAAGTAATTAAAGATATTGCACGGTAGATAAGGTAAATAGATGTATTAGGTACTACTTGGTTATTCTAATTATCTTCGTTTCTCTAGGAGGAATTTATCTTTGAAGTATTCGTCAATTGTGTAGTAGGTTTTATCTAAGAGAAATCGTTTTAGTTTATTTATAAATATATTGTTTTCAGTGCAACCAGAATGTTAAACATTGGTAACTATGAACTTCACATATTTTGTGTAAACTATCATTGGGCTATCGTGTATCCTAGGCACCAGTCAGTGCGTACTTAGCCATAGTGATTGAGCAACTTTCATGCTGAAATTTGTAGTTGAGGTCACTGTCGGGATGGTATCTTAGTAAAAATTGATTTTGCATGATACTCACTGCCCACAGTCATTCATCTGCAAACATCCTGGACAGTCTCCACATCCATCTTTGGTGCTCGGTCTCTTTGATGACTTGTTCTCTGAATGATCTTTTTCTTTTCGTTTCTTTTTTCTATCATCACGGGGGGCTAAAACATAATCAAATCAAATCATCAAATAATTTATTTCTTTGCAAACATGGGTAATAGGTACATAGATGTTTTTTTTTTATAATAAGGTTCTCCACATTTTGCCATCACATGGGCATGCAAATAGTTGGTTTACAATTATTATAAATTTCAAATAAGTGGCATAAAACATGTAGTTTATATGTAGATAATAATTTAGTTCCATAACTTAACCGGTATAGTGGAGGATAGTCTTTTTAGTTGTTGTTCTTTTAATAAAACATTCTAAAAAACATCACTATCATCTTCTGCTGATGTAACAGGGTTCTGGTTGAAGCTCATTTGTCTAGCCTTCCTCCCAACTATCGGGATCAGCTTTCAGTCTAACATAATGCAGCAGAATACCAGTTGGTTGGGTAGTACCACTTGGAGCAACTAGCATTCTGACCTCAATAACCCACATTCTAAGAAGACTCATATTTGAATTAATAATTGGCTTTCTCTATTGAATAGTGAATGTTTTCTCTGGGTCATTAAAGAGTAACCATGGAGTTTCTTGCCCATTCTTCTCAATACGATGCCTTTGCGAATCGCCAATAGATTCAATTTTATTTTCGTATTCAATTCTAGTTCAAGTGCCCTTTAATGGCCTAATTGAAATAAATAGTTTGACTTTGATTTTTGTTCACAGATCCTAGAAAACTTGCAAAAAAAGGGTAACATACCAATATCACCATCATTCTCTCTTTTTTGTGGTCTAAACCTGGTCTTAAGAGTTGGATCTTCTTCTCGGCAGCGGTCACAGAAATAGTTTTTAATGTACTTTGCTTCTCTCTCTGATATGTTTATGCAATCTCCATGATACCACTCCTCACAGGAGTCGCAAGCTCTGTAATCAATAACAAGCATTGACTAAAATTAATCTAACAACAAAAATACCTATGGTGGTACAAAATCATAAAATTTTGCAGTCAAAGGTAGGTATGTCAACATTTGCTCCATTTTTATAGTTATATATAAATTTTGAAGATATTGGTAATTAAACAGTAGCATATTCTGTATGCACTTCTGTAGTATATTTTGAATATGTGATTTAACATGAAAACATTCTAAAAAATCAAAAAGGTTCAATGGTCTCTCACATCATAAAACGGGAACTGTCGGACGATCGGCATATGCAGTACGCTTGGCCAGCCTGATTTAGCAAGGTCGTGATTTTAGACTGCCGCTCAGGCAAGTTAAATTGCTTCGCTATTTCTGCTTTCTGCAAAAAAAAAAACTTAGTATGAGCCACAAATACTTACGAAAATTACTCCGTGTTAGTACTTGTTAGTATACTTTAAACTTACGCTCTGCTTATATTTCTTGTCACCCATCTTGTTTAAATTATTTATTTAAATTAATTTAATTTTGCTTTTAGGCAGATAATGATACAATTTACGGAAATAAAAACAATCTAATAGTTTTTCACGAAATTACCATCGACAAAGACAACTGACAGTTGAGTGACAGTACAATACAAACTAGACAACAGCACCGATAAGAAAACTGTTAGTTTGTCAATGAGAACCATAAACAATATTTTTGTTTACTTCCACGATTAAATAATTTGGATACACAGGTAAGCAAATCCGTGTTCGGTTTAGTTGCGTTGGAAACGACACGCATTATAGAATAGACCATTATTTTGTGTAAAACGTGGGATTTTTAAACATTTCAATAAAAGTTCCGACTCCTGTCTTTTTTTTAATTTAAATTTGCCTACTCTTGACCTCAATCTAGTCCTGAGGACAGACGAGCCGACGAAGAACGATCTAACCCAGAAGTAGCCTATTAACTCGCGATTTAAATAGATTGGGATCATATGAACTTGGGAACACCGACGCAAGAAGGGAATGCCATTACTTGGCTGTGCGTATAATAAACGATGTAGCAACGCGCTTCGTGTGAATGTATGGAATATCGAGAAGGTATGGGTGAAAACCGTCTGAACTCCCGATGAAAGAAGGGAGAAATAAGTTTTGTATTAATGTTATTTGGGACTGGCCAGATTACAACAGTATTTATTAGTGAAAACATATCATCCAAGTGCGACTCGGACGCACACACAAGGGGTTCCATACCATCGTACGATAATTATTGACAAATATTTTTTTTAAACGCCATACGAACAAGTTGTTTGTTACTATGTTATTTTCATTTTTTGCAGTCATACACTCTGTGAAAATTTAAATGTCTACCTACTACAGTTCAAAAGATACAGCCCTGTGACAGACGGACAGACACTAGCGGAGTCACTAGTAATGGGATCCTGATCCCAACTCCCCTTGGGAACGGAATCATCATCATTCTCCTGTGCTAATCCTAATTTATTTGGGGTCGGTGCAGCATGTTTTATTCTTCCATACTTCTCTATTACTATTGGGCACGGAACCCTAAAAACTAAACGTGATGTTTCACAGTGTCAACTGTCATCTGTTGCCATAGCAACAATGATTGTTTACTCGTAGAGGTTATAAAGTTTCGATAACTTTCTGTAAAATAAAAGAAGAGAATAAGTTTATCAAACATGGAATCATTAGATACTCCTCAAATCATAACGCACGTTGAACATAACGTTAATCATTGCATATACGATTGTAAATGGATTCCATGTTCCGCTAAGTTTGTTGTGATCGGTTCCTTGCCAAAAGGAAGTGGTATGTTAGAGGTGTATGAGATCACGTCTGGCGAAATCCGCAAGATAAAAGAGATAGAGAGGCCGAACTCATTCAAATGTGGTACGTTTGGGGCCAGCAGCGACGTTGAAAGAAAATTAGCAACTGGGGACTTCAAAGGCACTTTAGAAATATGGTGAGTTGCTGTTAAAATCATTTGTTCTAAATTAATTAGTTCACTCTGATCATGTGGAAGGTGATAATACAGCTGTGAATTAACTTTTACACATAAAGATCTAACTTTGGCAAAAGAATAAGAAGATATGTGTATTTTCACACATAGGTATTTCTTTTCTTTTATGTACAGGGACTTGGAGAAAAGTTGCCAGATGTACATCACGAAGGAACACACGGATATTATAAATTCCATCGATGCAATGGGAGGGAATACAACAAACTGTGGTGCTCCTGAAATTGTCACTGGCAGTCGAGATGGTAACAATAATATTCCTAACTAATGTACATTCTACCCTCGAGTTCGCCTGTGTGACAAATATTTTATATGGCACTCAACTATAGTGCAGCATCCATCACTGAAAGAATTTTTGAAATTCAATGAGTAGTTTCAGAGATTACCTTTTATATTCAAACTTGCAAATGTTAACCCTGTATAGTATTTGTGTAGATTATAATATTATTAAAGCAGCTCAACAAATATCTCAACAACCACCCTAGAAAGCCATCAAATGCAGTTGCTGTGGCTGAAATCAGCTAAATGTATATAAATATATTTTACTAGTTTTTTCTGGGTAACTTCTAGCTAGAATTCATAAAGCGGCGCTTCTTCAAAACGTTTAATGAATGTTAAACATGGTTAAGTTGTGTTAATTCTAATGTATAGCCATTATTTCAGGCACATTCAATCTCTGGTTTCACTTCCAAATATAAGTTATTTACAACAAAGACTTTCGTCTTTTTTTCAGGCACAGTCAAAGTATGGGACCCTCGTCAAAGAGGAAAACCTGTGGCAAACATGCAACCTATGAAAGGAGAGACGAAACGAGACTGCTGGGCTGTTTCCTTTGGCAACTCCTTTAATGATGCAGAGAGGATCGTAGTCGCTGGTTATGATAATGGTGACCTTAAGATGTTCGACTTAAGGACCATGTCACTGAGATGGGAATGTAATTTGAAGAATGGGGTAAGGAAACTTTCTATCCTTAAGTTTAAAAAATATAGAAACTGTATTTCTAAGTTCATAATGTTTCAATTTAGTAGCATAATTATGCAGCGGACCACTTCATGCTGCTTAAATAAAAAAAAAAAAAATTAAATGCGATTTTTAATTATTATTATTTTATATTTTTACAGGTATGCTCAACTGAATTTGATCGTAAGGACATTCCAATGAATAAGCTAGTTGCAACAACTTTGGAAGGAAAGTTCCATGTTTTTGATGTTAGAACACAGAATCCTAGCAAAGGTTTTGCTCAAGTAAGTACTTAATTAAGTCTTATTTAGTTAAAGGTAGAAAATCCCTGAAGGGCCAGGCACTGGATTAAATTAATTATTTATTCATTTTATTTTAGGTGCTAGACAATACTAGCAAAAGTGGAACAATATGGGTGGCGCGTCACGTCCCACAGAATCGGGACATTTTCATATCGTGTGCTGGTAACGGGCAAGTCTCCTTGTGGAAATAGTAAGTACAGAATGTTTCATTACTGTTTTAACTTTGATAAGGATATGTCAAAAGACCGGTAGAACAAACGAGTCCTGGATTGGAGGCCGCGTAACAGGTGCAAGCGCAGACTTGGACTCCCCCAGATTTGTGGATTTAGCTTGGTCAGACAGCAGGCGGCAGGCGGAGAACTGAGTGTTGTGGCACAGCTTGTGAGACAAGCCCGCCACACAATTCCTAAACCATTGCAACTCTTAAAAGCCAGAATCAACAGTGGCGACCACCAGAAAAACGCCGAGATAATGAAGCTCGACGAAGTCCCAGAGAAACAATTTACCTGTCTTGGATCCCGAAACGAAATGAATCGGAAAATAATAGCGGAGGAGTAGCAAAAACATAATTTCCACTTCCCTCCATATCAGCAGAATATAGAACAAAATAAGGCCAAGGCCAACAGCTTGGCAAAGGCCAATATCCAGCAGTGAACTGCAATAGGCTGAGTCGAATGTTAATTGAAGGATAGATTCCCCTGTCCTGCTAGGGAGGGAAGCCGTCCCTATCTCACTTAGGTCAAGTGATTGATATCTTGTATCATCATCTGCCTAGCCATTTCCCAACTATGTTGGGGTTGGCTTCCAGTCTAACCGGATGCAGCTGAGTACCAGTTTTTTACATGGAGCGATTGTCTATCTGACCTCCACAATCCAATTAGTACTGGCTGGATAATACGATACCCCTTGGTAAGACTGTTTGTCAGAATTTCGGGCCACTGACTACCTATGACTACTGTCAAAGATCTACAAATGACAGCCGGGACCAACAGCTTAAGGTGCTTCCCGACGCACGAAAGAAACTCGGTATGTAATGGGTGGTCACCTATCCACGGACCAACCTAGGTAAGCACGTCTTAACCTAAAGATCGACCCGAGCCGCCGTTATTATTTAGCCACGAGATTATCTTGATATCATGTGTAACTGATTTTCTTTATTCTTTCTGACACCACCTTTACCCTTCCAGTGAGTACCCCGAGCACAGATACCACGTGGACGCTCAAGGCGTCTCCAGCGGCGTGCCCGGCAAGCTGAAGCGGCTCCAGCGCATGATCATCAGCACCCAGCCAATCAACGCGTGGGAGTGGAACCGGGACCACCTCGGATTGGCCGTCGCTACTGCCTACGACCAGTATGTCAGGATATTGGTTACTACTAAACTTAATTTGCAATAGTTTGTGTGACAAAGGTATTCATTTTGTTGTGTGATTGTGTTGTACAATACAAATATACTTATGTTTAAGTTACACAGTTGCATTTTAAATTGATTCCGTCAAAATAATAAAGGATTGTGTCAAGTATCTTGACTTGGCTCGCGAGGTTGTTGACATGTGGGATGTGGACTCAGCAATCATTGTGCCGATATTTGTATCAGCCCATGCCTTAATAGCCAACAGCCTCGACCAATACCTGAGGAGGCTCTCGTTAGGCAGCTGGATCAAGGGTTTGATTCAGAAAGCGGTACTCCTGGACATGGCTCGTATTGTTAGGAGGTTCCTCTCTCTGGAGCCCTGACCGCCGGTAGCTTGGTCCCTGATCCCGATACCGGTGGGCTACAATTTTTTATATTTTTAAATGTTTTTTGTTAGGAATATTTAGAAACAACTTTTTTTTTTTTTTGTTTATTTAGAAATAAATAAAGGAAATTAAGGATTGTTTAAAGGTAGCAGGCGGTGTTATGTATAGTTTCTGCCTACCCCCATATAAAAGGTGTGAGGACCTTGTTTGCAATAAATTACTATAAATAAGAATATGATAGTATAAATTAACTACCCACAATGTTGTTATCAAACGATAAATTGCTGCAGGCAATCAATAACAATTAGAGCTATATAAATTGTTTATGTTGTTTGACAAGATTATAATGAGCCTTTTGTTTATAGGGTTTTTCCATTCGATTGATTACGTTTTGATATCTAGTAATGTTGAAGTAAATACTATTACTGCAGGTAATCTCGGCTCCATTCGTAGAACTTTGTCAGTCGTTACAGGTAGTCAAAAATACGAAATTTGGAAAACCAGTCTTCCCAAAGGGTATCATATTACCCATTGGCTGGGGTTGTAGAGGTCAGATAGGCAGTCGACGTAGAATTAGCTGCATGCAGGGTGCCTAAAATTGCCGTTTTAGCAGAATTATAATATGAATTACGTTACAATTTTACGAGTTATAATTGGCCCAGTTCGACTGGAGGCCGACCCCAAAATAATAGGGAAAAGGCTAGGCGGTGATAATAAATGCTGAAGTAAATAAAACAACAGTTAAATTTTCTAACTAAAAGAGCGATTTATTGTTAGCCCTAGTACTTGTACACATTATAAATAAAAATTAAGGCTAGCATTCAGTTCTTATGACCACTAATAAATTTCAAGTTGAGTGATCGTGCGCTACACACTAAAGTCGTGTCGAGCTTATTGTATCATGAACAGGACCTTTAAATGTAAGCTTTATAGGTATTTTACGTTACTATTTCATTTTTAAGTTCTTTCTATACAAGTTTGTAGATAGAAAGTACGCAGTCGTAGTGTAAACTACGTATGTAACTTACACTGGTCTTTGAACACAATCACTCGTATTAATAGGTGAGAATTTTCTGATCTCGTCTTTACCCACGACTTTAGAATGTCGTGACGATCAAGTCGACAGAAAAGCGTGACTGACTACATTCTCCACCCTAACGAAAATAATGCTAATTAATTCATATCTTATTAAACGCAACTTTAATATAACACAGACATTACCATCGCTACTAAGTTAAATCGTATGGTCCAATATTTCCGTAGCATTCATGGTTCTTAATTATGCAACCACACTAATAAAATTAATTAAAAAATCATCCTTCATATCATAGCTGATAACATTTCTACGCTGATTTAAACGACTACATTATATCGACTCTTTAAATAAGCATTCATTTTTTTACCAAAATTCTTACGATTAAATTCTAAAACAATTGATGTGCAATCCAACTTGCATTTTGTAGTTCACAATATCATCTGGACAACACATTAGTTTTCTTGTCTTGTAATTTATCACTCGAAGGCAATAATGTTACGTGTAACCCCTAACTAGTGAATTGTACAAAAACTAAATTTTCATACTCCATAAGCTACTGTTTGCTACTTCTATAAAACTTACATTATTTTTACACTCTCATGAATGATGGCCTTATTTAAATTTCGATCAGCTTGTTATAAAGCCAGTTTTTGTGTTTTCAAATATTTTGAGATAGCTTTCGAGCAAGCGATTGCATTTTGCATTTGAGACCTTTTTCTCGATGGTAATCATTTCACAATCAATTGCATGTTGGACTGAACAATGCTCAACATACAATTTATAGGAACTGTTCTCCAGAGGTAAGACAGATGACGCACTAAAAAGCCAGACTGTAGCCACAAACGTAACGTAATGAAGGTACTATGAGCTATCTAACGCTCAGGTAGCCTACCATGACATCTTAAGATACAGTGTTATACAGGTTGTCCAGCGTCATCTCTTTCCCACACTGGAATTACTCCTGCTTTAAGACGTCACACTAGCCCCCCAGGTTGTAGCCTCTGGGTCTTTTGCGCTGAGTTGTGTTGTTCAGTGCGTCACTTGCTAAGGCCTCAGTCTTCGCACGAGTTGTGTAGTCAACTGCGAAATCGTAACCAATAATAACTATTCGACCGTCCGATACGCTAATGTATATTTAGTCATGGTGTCTAATCATTTTTGTCGAGATATTTCTGGCTAGGACTACACCAATATTCACAGCTTGTAACATTGATCAATATCATAGACATTGACTTCTATATTTAGACATAACAGCCAGTTAAACATAGAACATTTCACTCGTCACAAATCGTCTCTAAATATTAACAATCCACTGTATATTCTTATAATAGTTGATGCTTATAACTGATAATCAAATTGAAAAAAATAACTGCTTACGCTCTATTTTATTTATGTGTATATTTTACTTTAAATTTTATCCCAATATGTTGATTGTCAAATAAGAAATGAGACCATATCGAAAAGTAAATTGAATCTTATTAAAAACATATCAACGTATTGATTGAAGCTTATGTCAGTAGTCTATAATTCTACCGCTAAAAGGCTGGCTCATACTTAATATTAAACATCTCACACGCTACGGAAAAACCAACATAAGTTACTTACCTACCATGTATAGAAATGAACGTACATTGAATATTTACATTTGATTAGCTTACAATAATAGGGATGGTACTACACTATCAACGTGGTGCCTAGGTTTGATGTTTGATTGTCACGTATATACGGTGTTTGTGCGATTTTTTTCAATCTCACGTCATTCAAATTATTTATGAGAGAACAAGTTTTAAACTCTTGAATAAAATGATTATCAATATTATACTTTTCCGGAAGTTTTCATATTGTTTTCGCATAAGGAACGAACGACTGTGTCATGTATACGAGCGTCAATACAACATTGTCTCGTATACATAGAGGTCGAACACAGTTTAACCTAAATGTAAACGAGACAATGTTGTCAGTGCAGTACAGTACCGAATAAACAACTCGTCTGACAGTGCAGTACCGAATAAAAAGCACAGACAGGTGGATCCATAAAAATATTGAGAGGCATGTGCAATCAAAATTATTATATTCTAGATAGGTTTCAAACGAAACATCTATTAATTAAATAATTCAGTTCATTCATAATTACAACAATTATTAATTCTAGCAATAAAATCAGCACAGCAATTTACAAAGCATTAAATATTTTTTGTTATTTCCTGAATTTTCTCTTCGCCTTATCGTATCTTACATGTTGTGTTCAACAAATAAATATGTAATATTTTATCGCGAATTTATAATGAGCCTTAAGTTAACATACAGACACCGAAAACATGGAATTATGAACGTAACATATTTGCATACAATTCATAAACTAGGAATAATTCATATTCGATGATAAAACATTTGATTTGTAATTAATTTCTATTGCGAAATTAATATAATAAATAGGTTTTATAATCAGGAAGGTTGAATATAATTTTTATAAATAATAAAATGTATTGTCTAACGGTCTAGTGCAGTCAATGACTTCAGTAAGTAAGCCACAGTGTCCACTGTGTGTGCAGTAGTCAGTGTACGGAGTCATGTGCGCGCCTCACGGGGTGAGGTTGCCATGGCCGGTACTGTCGCGGGTCGCGTGTCGCGTGCGACGGACGACAGTTAGTCGTCGCGTGGGCTGCGGGGCCTGCCATCTTGTTTCACGTCCGTTAATGCACTTTGTACGCACACGTCATATAGCCGCTGGCGACCTGGAAAATAAAATCCGCTTTAATATACAATTCATACAATAACAAATAGAAGTGTGTATAATATTATATAGAATGAGTTTTGAAGGTTTAAACTGCCCAGACAGGATCTTTAACTTTTTGACCGACAGAGCATAAACGCACGCGCGTGCCCTCCACGCCAAGCCACAATTTCACCTACCATTTTGTCACATATATGTGTCGTTTGGCGTACAGGGCACGCGCTTGCTTGTCTCGTATACATATGTGACTATGGTGGTCAAAAGGTTTAAAAATAAAAATAATTGAATTAATTTATACTGTGGGTTCTACTAGGGACTTAGATGGATGGAAGTTCCATTTGGAGCGTATTTGGAGCAAGTGAGTAAAGTAGATTCCGCGTCAGTAAGTGTTGATCACTGTAATTAAAAGGAGTCAACATCTGCCTAGCCTTTTCCCAACTATGTTGGGGTCAGCTTCCAGTCTAACCGGATGCAGCTGAATACCAGTAATTTACATGGAGCGACTGCCTATCTGACCTCCACAACCCAGTTAGTGCTAGGTAATACGATACCCCTTGGTAAGAGTGGTTGCCAGACTTTTTAGGCCACTGACTACTGTAACGACTGTCAAAGATCTACAAATGACAGCCGGGACCAACGGCTTAACGTGCTTTCCGAGGCACGGAGGAAACTCGGTATGTAGTAGGTGGTCACCCATCCACAGACCAACCTAGGCAAGCACGGCTTAACCTAAAGATGAGGCTGTTATTATTTAGCCACGAGTACGAATAAAAAACCTAGCCGGAAAATTGAAATAGGAGAACGTAGTATTGATGTATATGAATTAAAATAAATACACATGTATACAAACAGTTGTGAAACCTGTTGTGTTATTGAATATGGTTAGATAGTGTTTTCAATTAGCGCGATAACATCTGCTTCCGTTAGTATGCGTATACAGCCTTTATGAATTATTTATTAAGTTCAATGACGATTTGTTTGTTGCATTTAAATTGTATCCTGAAGCCTATGGATGAGAACAATAACATCCTTCCATATGACTTATCTTTATTTGTAATCAATTTGTATAATTTTATAGCCGTAGTCGCTCATCCAACGCTCAGCGGATTTCCTTAATTTTGTGGATAGCTGGAGTTGTTTAAGAGCTTTAACGTTACGTTACGTTACGGCATTTCATACAAACATTCAAGTCCTTTTTTTTTTAAATGACTAAACCGATTTTAATGAAACTTCATACGCATAAGGATACATAAGTCTAAAAAGTTGACATGCAGAAACAAAAATCATATAAAATAAATGTATGTGCAATGCACGTGTTTTGTCCAATGCACATTTTGAGAAGCTCACATTCTGCGACGGAGCCGTTTTCACCATCCTTAGGTGACACTTAACTGAAAGCCAGAAATAAAAAAGCGCACTATTGGACTTTCAAAGATCGGTTCAGCGCAGGGAGTTGAAACAGCACACAACATGCTGAGCACCAAAATGCCGTGGTCGCCAGGCATACCGCATCTTTCTAGAAGCTGAAGTAGCGTATTAGAACATACCTGTGCTCGTGTAGCGAGATTCAGTCGAGGTTGTCCTGGAAGATGAGGCGCACGTAGCCCGGCGAGCCCTGCAGCGGCGCCGCGCAGAACGGGCAGATCGCGTGGAAGCCGTTCGTGCCGTGCGGGATGTCCACGCTGGCCCAGTATCTGACGGTGTAATAGCACATGTTATAGTTACTGAAATCTGTGGCTGGTGTTGAGTAAGGGCCTGCTTGCCCCACAAATAACTAAATGCATTTAGCTCTAAATAAATTGTTGCATTGGCAGAAACAGAACGATGTTTTAATTTTATTTAACTCGTCGGTTAGCGAATTTGTGCGGTATTTTTTGCGGACGGGTATCAATGTTTTGTTTTATATAGGTGAAAGGATTTGCTATACCAGATGCATCGTTGCAGATTCGTTATTTTTCCAGTAGCAAAGCCTAGGATGTGGCACAGGAACTCCCACCATGAGCGTATGGTAGTTTAAGTAACGTAAGATTCCCACAATCCCAGTTTTATCTCTTGAAGGTATCCCATAAAAAACAAAAAAGGATAAAACTGAACAATCTTGTGTGCCAGACTTTACACTGGCTTCTATAATCTTCGGAACACAGCACCGCTCCTTGGCTGCACATGTTGTGAGCATCTTCGTATCATAACTCACTTGACAGTCCTCTCGGAGGCCATGTGTCCGCAGGGGTTGAAGGCGTAGGTGGGCGGGCCGGCGTCCACGTAGAAGGCGGGCTCGATGCCCATGCACACGCGCACCACGGAGCCCGCCGTCAGGCACATGGGGCAGCGCCGGGACCCCGACTCGCTGCCCTCGGCGCCCCACGAGTGCTCTCCTGGGGGGAGGGAATGGGTTCACAACTTGTGTTTGAGGCGAAATCTATACCACTACATACGAACTGCACTGACATTAATATGCTACGCTCTTGTGACTGTGACTGTAGCTTCGCTTCTTTTTGTTTTTTTGACATTCAAAAGTGCTTGTGATGGTCTAATTGAAATAAATGCTTTTGACTTTGACTTGACTACATTGTGGTATCAAAGTTATCCCGGGAAAATATATGCAGAAAACCAAGCACGACAGTCGGGCAGAAGCCAGACACAAAACACGCCCGGTCGAAGGATCTATGAAGAATGATGAACTTTCCTCACTGTTTCTCATACCACCGATCTTCATTGGTGAAATTTGCCCTTAGTTTTATTGTAGCCGTTGTAGGTCAATTCATTTCCATAATTAAACTAATTGATTAAATTAAGCTTAAATTCATTTTTAGTTGCCTTGTTTGTCCAGTGGTCGCAAGTGCGACTGCTGAGCATGAGGTCCTGGGTTCGATTCAGGTCAGGTCGACCAAATTGATATTAAGTTTTTTGGGAATTTCTCAGTAGCACCTACAGAGTCTGGATTTGTGCCTGGTTGATGACAATAGTCTCGCTCCCTATTACTTGGGACTTAAACATAACTGGCGAAATGTAGGTTTACTACCCCTGCCTAACCCTTCGGAGATGACTCGTTCGAACCGAACTTTATTAATTAACAGCACAAAATTAATTATGACCATTCATGTTCCAACACGAAACATTGTCATCATTACACCAAATCAAAGTCCCACTAAACGGAAAAACCCTCTACACTACACTCCAATATTGGAAAGGCCTATACCTATTCTAAAGAGATAAGCTTCACACATTGGCTTCGAATGACAAACATATAACTGTCTTATCGGACATGAATGTCGCAATCACATACTTCCCTAAATCTATACAAATAAATACAATTTAAGTGTCTGTTTGTAATTTATACACAATATATATTATTATGAAAGTAAACATGGTACTTTTAAACAAGAATTTGTGTGGACTACAACTATAAAAACCCGACTACTGAAAAATCGCGCTCTAATTAAATTCAGGGTTAACAAGGTAAAATCGATTCTTTTAGCTGAAGCCAATGTAGTCTAAGTTACCCGGGCCATAATAACGAATCGATTGCCACCTTATTAATCAAAATCGGATGAATAGTTTAGGCGCTACGGAGGAACATACGTAAATACAAACATACATGGACTGCTAAAATCATAACCCTCCCCTTTGGCTTCGCCGTAGTCGGGTAACAAAAATATTTTTATTAATATTTGTCTGTCTATCTGTTTGTTCCGGAAAATCTCCGAAACGGCTGGACCGATTTTTATTGGTAGGTTACTGATTTTATGAGGAGTAACTTAGACTACTTTTATTTTAGAAAAGGTAACAAAATTCGATTCAAATAGGGAAATAATATTTTTATAATAATTACACGCCGACGAAGGTCGCAGGCATCAGCTAGCCACTTAATATTTTGCATGTCATTAAAACTAAATCTAGAATACCTAATCCATTATATCTTGTATAAAATGGCCTATTTACCGTATTATTTTAGCTGTTGGCCTTATGTTTCAAGTAGTATTGAGGATTATTTTTAATTTATTTAACTTCTACCTACAAAGATTTTTTTTTAATATAAAATCATGAATAATATGGAAATTACATAACCATATCCCGTTTATGGATTTTCCACCCAATTAGCATGTTGAGTAGTTTTTAGAAACACTAAATTCAAATTAGATTATTTTATTATAATCTCTGAAATCGAGCATGTTTGATCGCTATTTTGCTATGCAATTCCGTGTCTCCCAAACTGATGTTTTATCTGCACTCATTCGCAGAACTGGTTATACCTTATCCTTTGATGAATTCAAACCTTTGATGATGAACGCTCTCCTGTGATAACGAACCCGATATAAATATGACCCTAATTGCATCTTGTCTTTTTTTGTGTGGTTAGTGCCTAACTTGGTGTCAGAGTTTTTATGCCACCCATGGGCCTCAGACTTGGCTTTACATGCCGTCGAAAAATATGTCTCAGGCATGCTGGTTTCCTCACGATGTTTTCCTTCACCGAAGCAAGTTATAATTATACAATACACACATGAATCCGAAAAATCAGAGGTGCATGTCTTGGGTTCGAACTCGAGACCTATGACTTGACGATCACACCACTAGGCTATCAATACTTGTTACCCTTATTGCACGATGAGAGTGCACCAGTGTTTGCACACACACTTGAACACTGTAACATTTCCTGCGTCGATGGCTATTCTCTGCTGAGATTGGCGACCATGACCGAAGACAGTCAGGACTATTGAGATGGTGTTCCTTATCCTATGATGTGTGACGTTTACCTTGCACATGTCCACAGTTGAGGTAGACGTAAGGCTGGTTCAGGTCCTGATGTGCAGAGGACAGTTTGCGTGGTATGACGAGCGTGTTCAGTCCCACGGGACACTGCGGCCGCCCCGCGTTCAGCTCGTCCACTAATTGTTCGAGATCGCGTTTCGTCTGTGGAGATTGAATGAAGAAAATTAACAGAAGTGCTATAAAACCTCATTTTTTATAAAGAATAAATGGCTTTTTTAGTATTAGAACAAATGTGCCCTAAATCTATAAAAACAGATGCTTATAGGTGTATGCTACAGCATAATGTCGGATGGCAACACAAGGTTACTACCTGACGCCTGATTTATAGAATAAAACGTCACAACAAATCAGTTATCAAATGATTTGGCAACAGATAAGCAATTTAGAAATCTGGGTTAATGACATTTTAATCAGTATTACGTGCAAAAATACAACGACGTATTTCCAGTTCCACAGCGTCAGAAAATACCCAAATTTTGTATCTTAGTCATATTTCTTTACCGTTAGTGACGTCATGAACTTACCGGTGAGTTTTTAAGTCCTTCAGCACTCCTCCACAATAACGTAGCGCCACATAAATCTATCATCGTTCCGTCTCTGAGGACGTTTGTCTCTGCTTGACAGGGTAGGCCCTACAAAAGAAAGAATAAAACATTTGTTTGAAGCGTACACAGAATAAATAATAATCAGCAACTCAATCGGCAAGTTTGAACGTTGTAGGAATATACTCAAGGGTTTCCCACGCGTGTTTCAAATTCTTAACGAATTCTTGGAACAATTTGTCGCCACCTGTTTCAACAATTTGGAAGATTCCAGAATTCCAGATGCATTGCATCCGGTTCCCTTGAATCAGCACGCGATTAAACAGCTGTTAAGTTTTTGTGACTTAAAAACTTATAATGAGCAGATTATTATAGTTTTTTGTTCAGTCAGGTTTCAACTGGTTCTTTGTAAGACTTCTTTGTACCATATGGCCCTCTATCGACCATGTATTACGCGAACATAGAGCCTCCTTTAAACGTAAAGCCTAAGATTCCATCAAGCAACATCCTAGCAAAAAGTTCACTCAAATCTGTATGAACTTTTTATCGTAGAATTAGGGACGGTTTTTTGTCGGAAACCGGTGACCCTCAGACCATTAAAATTAGCTGACCTAACGGAATTTCCAAGCAGCTGTCCATTTTTATGACTTGATATTTGACCACCTGCTATTTTTTTGTTACGACTTTTTTATAGTAACAAGACTAATCAAAACAATGGTATAGACAGACCAAATCAGGCTGCAATTGACTGACCTATGCACGAATGCACAAGGAGAGCAGCCGTCGGACAGGAATGGCGCCGCTTAACTACAGTCCTTTCATAGATATTTAACCACTTATTCTGAATAGCTGTCAAAAAGCACAGTGGTCCTTAATCTCGTTGAAATAAGGTTGCGCTAAGTTACTGCACTGACAAGACTGATAAAATTAAAATTGACTTTGTTTTTGCAATAAAGTGCTGTTGTCACAGGTAAAAGAACTATGAAAGGACTGTAATCGATTCACACATCCAAGATACGTCAAAACGACCACCACTGCTTTGTCAAGAGAGCACCAACTACGAGCGAATTTTACCTACGAGACTGAACGCCATCAGCTCATTCTAAACTACGTTTAACAAGTTGCCAGTACCTTAATTGCTATATAAAATTGACGCTTACAGCTCTTGGACGTCGTTTCAAATGCGTTTAGTTCATTGGTGGAATATGCTCTAAGAAAAAAGTAATCTTTCTTTCTAGTTACCTTCTGTTGTGCAGAGCGACTCTCCCTGAGCGAGAACACGGCGCCTCCGACGGAAGTCTCGCGCCAAGGTCCACAGGTGGCGCTGCCGCCGCAGAAGTCACCGCGCGGATGCATGATCAAGACACCATTTGTCGTAAGCCCATCTATTTCGTGGTTCTCTGTCCATTTTGTCGCTTTTTCCTGGAAATGATTATTTTGTGTAATTATTAAATTGGTGGTATGATTTTGGTTCAGGTAAATGCTATCACTTTCTGGTAAAATAAGGAATATGGCTAATTAACCAAGGCTGAAACTAAGCTAATAAGACCGAGAATGGTATTGTGACGCAACCCATTGGATGGCCAGAATTGAATGTTGAGACTGAAAGCCAATATTGGTGGTATGATATCGGTTCAGGAAAATGCAAACACTTTCTGGTAATATAGAACATGACTTAATCAAGACTTTAAGAGGAACTAATAAGACCGAGAATTATATTGACACTACCCACGCATGGATTGAACATTAGTTGTTGAGACTTCGAAAGTCGATAATAATATGTCTAACAGTGCATTGCGATAGACAAAGTTGATAAATGAGAAACTACTCTTCTATGCAACGTACACCCACGTTCTAGTTTAAAAATAACAGTACCTGTCCACTTAAACCATCCATCTATTCATGCTCACATCAAAACCGCCAACATAACAAAAAAATGCTTCAAAAAGTTTGTCCGAAATGCTGAATGTCTGACATTAAAAGATCGCTGAATCTGAGTGGAGGCTCATTGCGAGTAAATGGCGACTAAATTGTTGGCATTAGCCGTTCATTTACGTGAAGCGACTACGTCACAGACGCCTACGGATGACGTCATGAGCGTCAAATCTGTACTTACTAGGATCGTACTCAGTTCGTACTTGCGATAACAGACTATCGAAGATTCTCAGTAGTTGTCTGTTTTTTACTCATGTTACAAAACATCCTTTGAATGCTTGATCGTCCTCCTATGCCTAATAGATAATTTCAAAGACTGTATGATGGATCAGTTACCACACAGAACCTAGAATGAACCATAATGAAAGCCACAGTACTAATTTATAAAGAGGTTTATATTGTGTGTTAGTTTGGGTGTAGAAGGTAATTTACGAAACTACTGATCTGATTTAAAAAATCTTGCACTGACAGAACGCTTTCTATTGTCGGGTGACATCTCATAGGATTTAAACAAAGACATTCAATTATTTATGAGCGATAGACGGGACAAGACGAAGAAAATTGTAATCAGAAACTTATTACTTAGTAATAAATCGTTCTGTCTAGTGTCATAAGCCCGCTTGTCAGGTAGCATTCGTGTGTCAAAATCGAAAATATTCGGGATCAAAAATGTTGTGTGAAAATGTTCCTAATGTCCGCTCTATAAGTATTTTAAATCTCTTTGGATATAAATAACATAAAGCATAGCATAAGCATAATCAGCCTATTAATGTTCCCACTGCTGGGACACAGGCCTCCTCTCTATGAGAGGGAATGGGCTATAATCCACCATGCGGGCCCAGTGCGGGTTGGTAGATGTCACATGTCTTCGAATTATTGGTTCTAGGACATGCCGGTTTCCTCACGATGTTTCCCTAAATAACATAAAAATGTTAAAAAAAGAAATTTATCGCGGACAACGTTGCGGGTAGAAGCTAGTCATCAATAAGACTAAA
Source organism: Noctua janthe (assembly GCA_910589295.1). Classification (NCBI taxonomy): domain Eukaryota; kingdom Metazoa; phylum Arthropoda; class Insecta; order Lepidoptera; family Noctuidae; genus Noctua; species Noctua janthe. The sequence continues at coordinate 11,926,641 of OU342563.1, read as the reverse complement.
TGTCCGACCCACGTTTAAATTCGTTGACATTACAAAAATACTCGCAACCTTACGGCAAAAGTATCGGTCACTTACCCCTAAAAATATATTTCTGGAGGAGTCAAAACCGGCTGCGTAAATGCGGCAGTTGTTCACATCGTTGCGGTCGGCTATGATGCGGCACGCGAACCGTGATATTGTGCTCTGCAGCACTTTTGTGTCGCCACTCTTGTCGCCGGCCACTGTGTCCATCACCACAAAGTCGATCGGCGATTCTGATGATCTACCGATCTGGGAACAAAGAAAAAAAAACTGTTAATTCAAATGTTTCAGTTATAGAAAGAAATTTTCTACACCAGTAAATAACACGTTGTTTGCTCCATGTGTCATGTCTGGCTAGCGTTTTCCCAACTTAGTTGGTCAGCTTCCAGTCTAACCAGATAGATGCAGCTGAATACCAGTATTTTACATGGAAGTAATAGCAATTGCCTTTTGCCTATGTGACCTCCACAGCCCAGTTACTGGTTACAAAAAGACTGATCATTTAGCAGAATATAGATTACAAAATTTTGCACCTACCATTCATTTAATCCTAATTGGCTTTTATTGGGATTTTTGCATAATCTGCATTATCCTTATTTTTTTTTCATTTCAACTAAGGTTATCGGGAAGCTAATCCCCACATTTAAGGAATTTACATTCCACATCAATGTTTCAGAATACTTAGTTTCCTTTAAAACTGTGGGCCCGGGGAAGTACAGAAATGTCATAAAAAATCCAGAACATAAACCTAAATAAAAACAATTGTATTGATAAAAGATTTGCTTGCGAGAGTGGAATTCCCGAAGTCTGAAACATGGATGATAAAATCGAACGATAAATAAGAAGTCACGGCCTATTATATAAACATAAATGGGAAATTTTAGACGTGATAAGATAAGACATAGTTATAGTTTACCTAAATTAATAAACCGCTTAGCAACGACATTTTGTAATTACAGTTGATTACCGAGCTCCGATTTTTTCATGATTAAAAAAAAAGTTTTATCTGAAGAAATTGGACGTGACAAAGGCTTTTTTTGTTGGTGATGAACGAGTAAACCCTCAGTAACAGCCATCAGCCGAAGAGTGTGAAGGCTGCGTTACGTCACTCGTTCCAAAGACTGACTGCAGCGCTCTGATTGGCAATGCCGAGAAGCATTCGCGAAGCCTCTTGTCAAATGCTCCTCAAAGTGCATCGTAGAGGCCAAAGGAAGTTGTAAATGTAAATGCTATTAATAATTGTACAATATAATTGGTAGCAAGATAAAGCGATTCGTAACACAGGATTAACCGGTTCATCTAAAATTGAACACCACGACTTTCCTCTAAGCACGCTAACTAATTGGTGGTTGGTACAACAACAAATTCCACTCTGTATTTCGACGAATATATTCTGAACAACAATTTAGAAAATTCAATAGTGTGTAACTATTTTTGGGTTTCTGTCTGCGGTCTATATCAGTGGTGCTGGTGATTTTGTTAAAATATTTAACAATTTCGTCAACGTTGTCCCATTTGTCGTTTGGCAATCACGCACCTTATTTCTTGAGCCAACTGGGACGTCAGCATCATCATTTTATTTTTGTACCTCCACCAGGCATTGTATTTACACATTTTAAAGTATTTTATGTGCAACGTATTTATAAGGTTACCTTCAGAGTTGAAAACGCTCCAGTAATCCCTAATTAATGCTTGTTTACACGAATCGTTCTCGAAGCAACCTTTTAATTCTCAATTACGAGAAATTCGAAATTCAATTTCACTCGATGTTGGGTAAATCGTATTTCGTAAGATGGAGTTCAATTAACTTATAAAAACTTTAGGAGTTTACGAGCATAACGATTTGATGGAAAAACGCATTTGAACCGTGGCATCAATATAGATTAGGTACTCGGTAACGTACAAATCGGTGAAGATAAGCGTTGAAGTGTAATAATTTAAATTACAGAACGATCGGGTTGGTTCACACGCGTGATCACGCACATCGTGTTCAATAAGCCCGCGGTGTAAAGACAATGGATGAAGGCGTTGATCCGTCAACATCGGAATTCGTTGCGTTAAATGGCAATGTTTGCAATAGTGCAGTTGAGGGGGGCATATCGTACCGGGGTATAAGAATGCAGATTAGCGTGATCGACGCCGCATTGCCGCTGTTGGGTAACTTGAGGCAGCGACAAGGCGTTTGCGTCACGAGCCCGGCGCGTCGCCGCATACATTACGAGTACACGAGGCCCTGCATTATGCACTTGTGAAATTAACTTTATGACAATCGATCGACCGACCTAAGCCGACCTTTACTCAAGGCTGAATAAGAAATAAAGACTTCTTCGTACTTTTACAGTAATTGTCTTGTTCTTGAGAATACGTAATATAATCCAATAAGACCCGTTATATTCATAGTTCAGTGAGGCAACATGTAGTATGCACTCTCAAAATTACTCTTCTCAAAACTAATCTAAAACGAGCACGAATCTGTTCTTCGTAATATCATAAACGGCTCCGAGTATTCTATGCGAGTTAGTAACTGGCTAGAACATCATTACTCCAATTTGTCTAGTCTAAATTCTATCGGAGTGGTACTACCCATTGCACAACGACAGCTGCGTCTAGGTTTCAATTGAGCAACTCTGAATTATATTTTTTTCCCTCCAGACCACAGAATTGGTTCAGCAGGCGTGACGAGAGAATAAAGATGGTGGATATTACTTGCTATCCAGTTACCATCCCGTTATGTACCGCGTTGCGTACAGTGCGTCTGTGCCTTAACACCGAGGCTAATCCAATCTAGCCACGGTTAAATATTAACCAAAACAATCGATAATTACATCATGTGCAAAGAGATAAGAGCCGTCTCACGCACGGGTATTGGTCGTGTTTCGAATGTGTTTTGTTCTCAAAGTCTGTAATTGCGTAGCTATTTCTAATAATATTTCACCGTTGGTCGCTATTAATCGTCCCACAATAATACGGCGTAAAATTGTACAATAAATAAGGTTTAACGAGAAAAACTCAATGCTATTGTTCCTGAATCTAAATCATTCCGCCCGATTGTCTTTTACCATTATCCAAGGTTTAATGTCGGTCAAGGTTTAGCGGGTGCTGCATCGTTGTATTATGTAAATTGAAGCATTACATGAACGTGATAAACAGTGCACATAAACGCACATAAAACTAACATTATATAATGTTAACAGGTATTAGAGTACTGTGATTTGTCAGGAAACTTACGTTACTAGACACAGGCATTTATTTATTACAAAGTCATTCAAATATTTACGAGCGATAGACGGGACCAGACGAAGAAAATCGTAATCCAATACTTGTTACCAAAGAGTAGAATACTCTTGTTACTATTTAGTAACAAGTCGGTATCTCTAATGTCATACGCTCGTCAAGTAGCATTCGTGTGTCAAACTCGAAAAGGATAGGGATCAAATTTTTGTATGACAATATTCCCAATATCCGCTCAATAAGTTATTAGAATCAGCTGTAATATTAGGTGTCACGCTGCGCCATTTTGTGCCCACTATCGGTAAGGTAATGCAGAGGCCGCTTGTAACTGATATCAACTGACCGCAGCCAGATAAGTAAGACTTACCTACATAACAAAACCACAACTGAGCGATAGAATAATTAGTAAAACAAGAAATAAATTTCGTTTCGTAGGTAAATTGTTAGCCTTCAAACGTCGGAAGTCGAATTAAAATAGTTCGTGGTTCTATTGGCCCCGTAAGAAAGACTTCTTTGAACTATTAGTCCTTTAAGGTCCATTGTGTCTCGACGCGCGCTGCATCTTCAAAATTGCCATTTAAAAAGGAAATTCGATTCAGTTCTCTTCTAGATATTTCCTCCTTATTATTCTTGTCTGGCTTCGGAGATAGTTTATGCCAGGAGGATTACATAGAACTTCAATATTCAAACTGGCCGAATTTAAATTGGCTTCGTTGAATATACTCGCAGTATTGCTATAAATAATTGAATTTATTGTTTTCAATAATGAAGCCGTGTAAGAGACAATAAATATTCCCCATCTTGCAAACAAATTCATAGCAACCGCAGGTGTAAGCGGTTAAGGCAGGGCTGTGCTTCGACCCGGCAAGCAATGAAGCCTCTACTCGAAGGCAATTTCCTTTCCATAAATTTGATACTGGCGTTATCACCACGCTTCGCTTGCTTTATAATCTAATTTGAGAACGGGGAAGTGGTATCATGTTCACCGTTTGACTGGCTCACTAGCATTGTCATTCAAGTAGACATTTGTTAGAAAAAAAACTTCACAAAACGGATTTTGATGTATGATGGTCGACTGCAATGGAATTCCTTAATACAATTTGTATAAAGTTGCCCCATACTGGTGCCTTTTGAAAAAGTGAAATCTTTTCAGCCTTCAAATCCGCTGCAAAAAATCCTAGACTAAAGCATAATTGCATTTCTCAAAAATACCCTCTTTCTTTAGAAAGCCGTCTGTCTGCCGGCGCCGTTTACCTGGCTAGTGGCTATACATTCAGCAGCTTCCTGTTATTCGACTCTCGGCACTCAACATGGCGACAAAAACTCAGGTACAGAACAAACACTATTAAACGCATTGTTCGTATAAAATTCACTATAATTTTTCGGTAAATAACGGAGAAACTGTACATTCCGCTTCGCCAAGTTTCTGAGACCTCTTTTCTTTGCTGGTGTATAGTGTCGTGATAAACCGTATTGATATTTTGTAAAGCCTTAATTTTGTTGAAAGTGGATCCTATCGATTCACGTTTGTTTCGATTATTGAATATAACTTCACTTATCAACCCGTTTACGCAATGCTCAGTTAGGCTCGATTTAATTTCGATTAAACAAAGTAATGTTATGAGCTCGTTGAGAATTTAATACGCCTACAATCGAGTGCTATGCGAATATTACAATATCGACTAGGGTTGCCAGATGTTCAAACAAAGTTACACACATTTTCAGAATTTCCAATCCATCTTGCGATTGTAATAATATCATTAATTTTCGTAAAGCTTTTTCCAATACCATTTATTTGTGCAGTAATTACGGTATGGCAACGAAAACAAATGCGTAATTGAGTACGAAATCTATCAAGTGGATCTCTGGCTTGACAGCGATTGAAGACAGAGCATTTCGATAGGTCGTGTAGGCGGTAACGTAGGCGGAGATACGGGGGCTCCACACGACTATCTCCAAAACATTCAGTATACATAATTAAGCCACATTATCTGAACAATGAACCTACATAATTTGGCTTATTCTAATCCCATCTACATAATTAGGTTCGTGCCAAAAAGGAAACGAACTATAAGAGCCATTGCATGATCCAGATTTTTATCGGCCGTTATAAGCATAGTTGGTAATCTGGCTCAGCCTTAACAAAGAGATTCAATTACTTAGCGTATGTAGAGTGTTTGCTCGCATTCACACTATTTATTTTACAAACGTCCTGTATCTTTAAAAATAACAAGGAAAAGTCAGAGCCCTATTGAACAAATACAGCGAAGTTTGTTTATATTACCAAATGTAGTTTTGCAAACTCCTGAGCCTCAATATCCTCGCATGTCATAAGCATGTTACGGCACGTGTTCCGAGTCAACGCATCTGCTCATGTCGATATGCGGATACAACATTTCATTTGGCTACCTGGATTTTCACGAAATACACTGCAAGCTATTGTGGGTTCTCTAACTCTTTCAATACAGCTCACATTAGATGCACGTATGTTTTTATTAAGTAGGTTATGAAAACGTAAATGTAGGGAAATTGTGTGGAGTTCCCGTTGTTCACGACATGTCGCTGGCTGTCAACTGTCTATAGGCAGTTTCCCCTACGAGAGGACGTCTCAACGGAAGGTCTTTTGAAAAGGTCGAAAGTGATTGACGTGAAATGAACAAGATGGTTGAATTGGCCGGTAAATTGGGACCTCGATGAGTAACACAAAGGTTTTCATGTTTTATTTATCATGTCATGTCACCCCAGATTTCTATGCTATTCCTGTACACAGTCATAAGCATTCATTACACAGCTTCTATGATAGTTGCACTGGAAACGAAGAATCTTCGACTGAAGTCTCGATCACGAGTTGCTGACTAAAACTTGTGGCATTAATTTTTGTTGGTGCTGACATGGTAAAACCAATTCGTCAAACAGGGCTAATTCTTGTAACAGTTTTATTAAGTGTACGGTTGAACGAAAAAATCACGTTCTTCGACATACATATCCTTGACCTAAACGTATACCTACATAGTTTCACATACATTACAAAACTGCGAAGTTCCGTTCAATTTTGAACCTGTAAGGCTAATGCCAATTGTATGCTACCTACACAGATATTACGCTGCATTGGCTTGGAACATTCACCATCAAAGCAACCAATAATCAAGTAGCTGTATGCAAAGTAGTGTGTGCCTCAAGGTATTGTGTGGTAGCTAGTTAAACTTGGTTTGTTGGGTTCTATGGTGAAATTGGCCGTGGCATGGCAACTGTCTCGGGACCAGCAACCTCTTTTGCATCAACAGAGAGAATATTGAACGTGATTCTTTACAATCTTGAATGGGATGAAGATGAGATTCGCCAAAAAGACGGAGTGAAAGTGCTGAAGAAGACCACGGCAAAGAAGGTCTGTGTGGTTTTAATTTTTCTAAGTCTAAATTAATTCTTTTCTGCAATGGTAAATGGAAGCATAAAGAAAAGAAAAACAAAGGATAACAGAATGGCGGCATGGTGCGGCCCACTACATTTGGCAATCTTGGAAATTATTACTTTTTTGGACCACCTAAGGCCTGCAACAGAAAGCAATCTGCAAAATATTCCAAGAATGCACCAGCACTGGTCAAAATCCAGTGACGCTGCTGCAAACAGTAGCAATACCAGGTATAGATAGATATTGGACGAATTCCGGCACACAATGAGGTCGGCCCACGCAAATGGCGCGAAATGGGACATCCTTCGTTCTAGTTGCATGAGCTGCATTGTTGTGTCGCAAGCTAGCGTACTAGAGCATTAATTTTATTAATTTGTTTACACAATCATCGGTAACTAGCGGCTCCTTGAATTATTTTCCAATTAAAACGTGATTAACGATGCGTTTACGAATATAAATTTTGTTTGAATTTTTAACCTAGAAAATGCTCAAGACTTTTTTCTATTTTTATCTGATCCTAACTATGAAATTACATCGTTATTTATTGTACGTATATATTTTATACCGCTGCTTACTTACACATAAAATTATAACCGTCTTTACACGTAAACCAATATGATGTATGGCTTATTTAAAATGCATTCAATAACCGTTGAATGAAATATGTGTAGTTATAACTATTCGTCCATGCACGTTTCCAAGCACGGTATTAATGAAATATATAATACATTTCGCTGCACACGACGTTACACTATAAAAAGCATTAGCAATGCACGTTTTCCCCAATCAAAAAAATGTGACAAAACTGGGGGAATACTAAATTATCACGCGCCTTGGGGGAAACTAAAAAAACGTGGTAATATGCTGAGTCACGGAGTTTACGAGATGATTCAGCTAAATACAATTAAATAAATAATTTAAATAAGGAAGAATCGCATTTGCGGGTTAATCTGATCTTAATGAATGATTGCATTAGTTTCTTTGTGACTACCCTTTTAACTTCAATGCAAAGTAATACTAAGTACAATTTAACAATCGGGAAACCAGATTTGATATCAAATATATCGGGAATTGAAACTGTACAAAATGTCGGTATTCGTATTTTGCCTGCGGGATGCCGTTGGGGGAATTCCGATGCGTCTGGCGTTTTCTGATATTATTACCGAATCGCATAACTTTCGAGGAAAGACACAGAGCGCAGCCCGGGGCGAATTCTTTTAATGTGCTTTTTGCTACAGGTCCAAAATACGTTTATTTGTTAGTGAAATGTTCACCGGCAATTCTACAGGAAAATAAATACCTTCATATTATTTCATCAAAATTCAACTACATCGGATTTTACAATGCGGAACTCAAGGTTAGTCAATTACTGCGACAATACCATTTGATACGCCACACACTGCACATACATTATCTCAAAAGTGTGTGTAATTTATGTCTCGTTGTAAGACATTAGATGCTGTCGTATTCACATCATTGTTTTCTACTGCATGACCTTAGATACTGACGGTCAGTGCGTAAATTACCGAACACTGTCCATTGAGTAGAAAAACATACAGCGGCAATACAACACGACAAAATAAATGTCCTATACAAACTAAAATTATTACTACAATGATTCTTAATGAGTAGCCGATTGTTTGCCATTGTCCACATATTCGCACATGTTCTCGACAGGCCATCCCAATTCTCGGCACCATTGTCCTACGAACAAAGGCCATATTCCAAGATGGCTGGCGGCAAGTACAATCATATCCACGTCCTTACTTGTGGTCTTTAAAAAAAATGGAATGGCCTGATGGACGCCGGAGGTTCTACAGATGACCCAATTTGGAGCGTCCCCAGGGTACGATATTGCGCCTTTTACGAACCAAGTGCTGCGTTTGAAGCCGTGAAAGTACTTTGATTGCGTCTAAGTTCCGGTATTATACTCGTGGACGTTTTGCTTTTAGTGAAATTAAAACGAAGATTCGTCGCCCAATAAATTCTTGCGGTGACGGTTCCATCGCTTTCAAGTATGTTGCTCTAAAAGCTTGAACAGCTATACATAGTAATAATTAACCAAATCTTGTTATCTAGTGACAGCTTACTAGCTAACGTTAAACCGATTTAAATTCGTTCCGACTTTACCGAATAAATAGTCCTGAGAATTGGAAAGTAGGAGACTAAAATACACCGGATTTTATAAAACATGCTGTAAGAGGACTTAAATATGTCGACACAATTGAAACATTAAGACTGGGAAAGGTCGAAACTGAGCAAGAAAATCCAGATTGTCCCGTTCATAATAGAAAACATTACCACGTGCTGCCGACGAACGACATCAAATCAACAAGAATAGGTTATTCTCGCGCTTCTGAAGTGTCGTTTACAGCTAAGCTTGTTTTATTTTATATATTATAATTATTGCTAGTATAGTATATTACGTGTCAATTGTACGTGCACACAATTTGTCAATATTTTGTTCATTGTTCGCTAAATGATTCACTATTTCATCGGTAGCGTTTGCAAAGTAGATAGGCAATCAGGAAGTAAAAGTACTACAAGGAACTGTGCGGATGGATTTTTTACGGAAGAAATATAAAGATGGAAGATAATAAGTGCATTAATAATCCATAAGTGAAGTCGATTAGGGAAGTGTATTCAAGTGTCAAGCGGTTTTACAGCCGACCCACAAGGAGGTCAAATGCACAAGCCTAACGGTACTCCTATAATAGTCTTCGTGTCGTGAATGAATTATGGACTATGAACTGTTCCGTTTTTCACGCTATGTCATACTTTTACAAAATTACCGTCTTTGGAACCGATATGAATTTAAAATTCAGCTTGAATACCATTTACACGATTGCCCTTTTAAAGGCTTCATGGAAGCGATTTAGGGATTCGAAATTTAAAGATCTCGATAAAAATATCGATAATGAGTTTCCAAAAACTGGTATCGACATGTAAAATTTTAAGGAATAACAATTTTGACCTTTGCAATACCATATCATTAACATCATGAACTTATTCAAAACATGTTTTCTTGACATTCAATAACGGCATGTTAATAGATACTTATATGAAAGAAAAAAATAACCGTTACATCATGATTATAAACACAAAAAGCTCGTGTATTTAATAGAAAAGAATTTGGTAGTTGAAATAAATAAGTGATCAATATCAATTCAAGTGAAATGATCAATTAGTTCACTTCACCTACTACATTAACCCGACTAGTGTTTAATACGAAGACAATAGAAAGGCAGTTCTTTTTCCAGTAAGTGCCTAGTAACCTAGAAGACGACGATAACAAAGAAACAATTTGCTCGACCATGTTAATAAAGGAAACTGTGATAACGAGACAAGATCAAGACGTAGTTAACTTGTTAGCTAGCTAAATCTTTTATTTGTTACACCTTTTCTTCAGCGCTTTCGCTTCAATTCATTCGGTATTTTCTCCAATTGCCATGGTTATCTTTCGTAATTTCTCTATTACGGCTTTCGAATCATTTCAATCATCGTTTTACGAATTGGTTTTACACGAAGCGATTACTATTTGATGATTTTCATCTTGATTACCAAAATGATTATTTCAAGGCAAGTCAAGCATTTACTACGAGTTATTTTTGGCGAATATCCAACGTCCCTACCTCTTACCAAAGAGAATGGACCCTAATATGATATTGTCAGAGATAAGCTTGAGCTACACATGTCACATAATATTCAACAAGATAATGTCGCCCACACACGTAGTTAGAAAGTATACACGGGCTTGAGATTGGGTCCACCCTATTCATGTCATTTCTAACAATCACAATTACAAATATGATCTAGGCGAGCATGTTCAGTCAGATCAACAGCATCCTTCGTCTAGACGATAATGAGCGTTGAGCGTCGCGTCTCATCCCAGGGTCCGATGAACCGTCTCGCGACTGCCCCCTAAGGTACCCTTACCCACCGGGCCTCCCCAACCCATTGAGGCGTCTAGGTGAATAATCTCCGAAATATTGAAGTTCACATTGTCTGCGAATCCGATACAAAGGTTACACATATTTTATTAAATTCCACGTGTATTTGTATGGTTTGAGTGAATTCTGTTGACATTTCTTTGAAATTTTTGAAATGTAAGCTGTTATTTTATTATTCAAAATGATGGCGTATCTTTCATAACGAGCACAATATGGTATTTATAAATCCAATTCAAAGAAAATTAACAAAACAAATCTATGTGAATAGAATTGTTAAAATTCTACACAAACAAGGTGTGAAAGCGTGAATTCATGACTGTATGTAACAGTCATTTGTATAAACGTTAAACTTCTAAAACAAACAGATTACTAAAACATATTTGATGAAGACGTGTATTGTTTGTTCAAACAACAACTTGTTTACACAACCTGGCGACTTTAAAGGTAATTTAAAAAGTTTCTAATTTTAAAGCTGTATAAATAGTCTCGGAAGCTTTCTGGGGTGAAACACTTCATTAAAAGATAAAAGGGAAACTTAGGCTCAAAGCACTTTGTTATAAAGAAAGTTCAGTTCTTAGAACAATATTGAAACAGCCTTCTAACTTCGAGTGAGTGAAGTATTGCTTTAATTTTAGTCTGGTGGAGAGTAAGTTGTGCGGTTCCCTGCGAATAGTAGGACATCATTAGACTTGAGGTATAATGGAAAAAGTTTCACTTATACCAAGTGTGCCGCAAACGATGATAAGCATGAACTCGACGCCGGCGCTGCTAAATTGCAGTTCCACGTTATTTGATTTGCTTTGTAATTTAAAGACCTCTTTGATTAGTTTGCACATGAGAAACGAAACGTGCGGTTCCTATCGTGTGACTATACGCAGTAAACGCACTGTTGGTGGAAATATGGAAAATCCTATGAGTTTTCAGCGCACAGATATTATTGCAGCTGTAAAAGCTATCCAAAAGGAATACTTTCACCAGTAAAAGCGGGGTGTTTCCTGGCCAGCGGCCAAGGCTGCACTTTCAACGATAACGGTCGAGATTTCCGCAGAGGGTTATTTTGAACTGTGATAAAGGTTTTATTAAAGTATGTGTTAGTCGTTGATGATAGCTTTTATAATTAATGCAATATTACTACAACAATTAATTTGGAGGCCGTCCATTCTATGAGTCCCTTGAACTCTTCCTGCATGGACTGATTTTGAAAAATGGAATCGATTTAAACCTATAGTAATTGCAGATATAACTACAATCATATCCTCATAATAATAGTAGACTTTTACGTGACATAATCTAGAGTAAATCCATGAGAACTAAAACCAGTTCTCTTCGTGATCTTGAAGGTTGCACTAAGATAAAACACGAGTGAAAGTAAGTTAACCGGGGCGGGGTGAACACGTAGCAAATATACTTTTGCTAAATAAAAGAGACGGTGAGCAACTGTTAGATGAATATCCCAACCTCAACATGATTTTGTAGGGAACCGTAATAAACTTTAACATGGTATACTGGCTGACATATTTCAACCAGAATGTACGACCTAAAAGAAAACCCTTCCATCTGATATGCATAAGATCGCAATTTCGTTCGGATTTACTACGAAAATGCAAATGAGCACATTCGTTGTAAACCAACCGGTTAAGAGACCTCGAAAATTAAAAAAAAAATTGTTTGTTGAAGAACAAGTTCATTGACGGGGGGAGCTGTCCGCTGTCACTGTCACGTAGCACTCAGACGGCCTCAGGAGGCCTCCTTGGACCACTAGAAGGGTCCTGGAAGGAGGAGAGCACAGTGCTTGTCTAGACTCTAGATCATCTAGATGCGAGCATAGGCAGTCGATTGCAGATCGCGGTTGTCAAGCCACGGTATCGATTGTGGCGGGTGTTGCGCGCCGGTCGGCCCGGCGACGTCCTTGGCCCGACCACGCCGTCTCTTACTCCCACCCCAGGTCTGACGTCACAGCTCACGCCCCACCCTCGTTGACATGCGGATCGGGTCATCCGTGACGTCACGTGTCACCCCGTTAGCGCCACCAAACGTGATGCATCACTGAATTTTTATGAGCCGGCGTTGCCAATCACCGAGGCAGAGTAACGTACAACAATATTTGAGGAATGCCTTTTACCTCGGCCCGGGTAATCCATTTAACGGTATCGGAATGTTTAATTTATTCGGTATTCAGGCAGCTGGGATGATGGATTCCGAAATTAAATCAAAGACAAACTGCTTAATGTTTCACCCCTTTTATGAAACGAAACAAATTACATTGTCTGGCGTTAAGAGGATGAAAATTATGAATTTATCATCGCAAGCCTGAATTTATAGCGTTGGCAACTCATCGCTGCCTGGTTCGTTTGTAGGTTTTAATTTCATTCGTGCTGTGCTCTTTTTTAACGTTGTACAAGGAACCAATCAATTTTTATTGAAGTTAAGAGTGCTTTGCAGTTATTTTTGTAGAGGAAAGCAAAGGACGGTGTTTGTTTTTGTGGTTGTTGCATAGCTACATTTATTGTTATACTGACTTTGTTTTACAGTAATCTTGGCGGAAAACTATGAGAGATTGTATGTCTCCTAACAATATTTTTTACTGAACGATTCATTAATGAAGATTCTATTTCAATGGTATATTTATTTCCTTTATTTATCTCTGTACTGAAATTATTTAAATATTCCTTAAAAAAAAACATTTAAAAATATAAAAAAATTCTTTCCCACCGGTATCGGGAATAGGGTCCAAGCTACCAGCGATCAGGACTCCAGAGAGAGGAACCTCCTAACAATACGAGCCGTGTCCAGGAGTACCGCTTTCTGAATCAAGTCCTTGATCCAGCTGCCTAACGAGAGCTTCCTCAGGTATTGATCGAGGCTCTTAGCAATTAAGCCATGGGCTGATACGACTATCGGCACAATGATCGCTGAGTCCACATGTCGACAAACTCGTAAACAAAGTCAAGCCCAGAGTGGGGGGGTCATTTGATAATTTCACATCCGAGAAATTTTGAAAAATTTTGAAAAATGAAATTTTGTGCTGACATTTTCAATTTCCCCATGAGAATAAATCCTGGGGAAATGAACATTTATGCTCATAAAATGTAAGTATAGCTTGGTATTTTTCCTTGAAACGCATTACAACAATGAATGAGTCTTGTGGGGCATTGGGTCATTAAACCTGTATGATATGTTGCAGAGGTGTGGCACAAAATCCATCGCAAGAAGATCGCCGTCGTGCACCGTTCACCTCGACCATTATATTATGAAGGAGCATTAGCATATTTACAAAAACTAGCTAGACCCAGATCTTAGGCCAACGACCTGTGGAATAGAAATATATGCTGCAAATAGCAGTATTTGTGGAAAAAAAGCCAATGACCGATTAACCATTATTATCAGCAACCCCGGTAGAGATTGTACGAGACGATAATTTTAATGATGTGACTGTCTGTACCCTTGGCATAATGATGGTAACTTCTGAAAATAATATAAACAATAGAAAAGATTGCATCTCCATGATTTAAACGGACACCAAGACCACAAATCGGTTAATGCTTACAACAGTGTAGACTGCAGATAATAACAAAAGCCTAGACAGCAAAACGATTCTGTAGACGCAAAAACACTAAGTAATGCTAACAATTTATTTTTTACAGTCGTAAACAAGTTTTGATCGATGTATTCTGTTTAAGAAATAATCCAGATGGAATACGACGTAGAAAAATATTTATGATACAAGACTTGCGCTCTTATTGAATATGAATGAATTTTTTTTTTCCGGAAAATAAAGGATATCATTCTTGACTGTGTTTCTGCAAGTAAACAATGACGCGATATAATATGCTAATGTTTGGAACATTTCCGGTGCCCACTGTGCCACTTCAAGCGAAATAAATATTTATTTGGGTGCTCGTATATGATTTTACGGCAAGTTTGCGATGTGTAAGTGTTGGCAACAATGGAAATGGCGTTCAATCAAATGAACAGGATGTGGAACAGTGCGTCGACCGCGGCGGCAACGAACTTCGACGCTCCATAGAAATTAGCAAGTGCGGCTGCGTCAAGTGCCCACTTGGATTAAGGTTGTAAAACAAGAATTTACAACAAACAAACTCGTTAATATTTCAGCGGAGGTGAACGCTTTTAAACTGTTAAAGGTTTGAAGCCTTACAATAACAAGAAGATCCGCAAACAAAGGACGAAACTATTAAACGATACTTAATTTAACTACAGATAATCTTACTTCGTGTATTTACTTAACCGAGCTGATACTGTTTGCATTAAATGAAGAAGCAGTCCTAAGTTCAAAGAAGGCAATCGTCACGATCTACGCAACATAAATTTGTAAGCAAATAACGTTATCACAGTGTACTGTTGTATCGTTTTGACTGGACGTTATCATGGGCTGAGTGTTTGTAACACGATCTGATAATGTGATTGTGGCTCCGCATGGGCTCAGTCCATCAATGCCGCTCGTAGGGACCAACGCATTGTTCTCCCGGGGGGCACTAACCCATATGCGCCGATTAGATATGAGAGACGCCACGACATGCCGGCGACGGGTAAACACACTGCCTCATGCGCAACGCAAAACGTAAACAACAAGATTTATAACAACAAACACTCTGACACTTTGCGACTCTTTTTTTATTAAAAAGGTGGGACCCTTCGTGATTCGGTGGCCCAATTTCAATTTTAATTATTCAAAAACGTTACAGCATTAGACTGTCGGCAGTTCCATTAGAGACACATGTTTGTAACATTTTTTTGGCATAAAGCCAACGTTTTTTCCTTTGTTTAATCTTGTTTTAATCGAAGCATGCCTCGTGGCAAGGCGTCGTGCTTCTATTTGCGCATTGCGAAATTTCGAAAGCGTTTCCGAACCGAGGGTTGTTATCCATACCGGTGTGGATGAAATACGCGTCCCCATTTAGCAATCGTGTATCAAGGCCCATTGTTTGTGCTCGTGTAGCACATTGTTAAGATGTTTTGTAGTGCAAACAGACAACGTCTAGTGCTCGATAAGAGGACCCATTGCGAGGGGATCTTGTGATAACATTTCGAAACCATAACGCTGTTTTGTTCCCCATGATGTGGCAATGTCTCGAACGTGTGAGAATACGTAGGTGTGTCTCCATTCTCCAAGGTGGTAGAAAGTATTTACGACCAAGTATAGCCTGTATTATAAACACGACGGCTCAATTAAAATGTTTTGTGCGTAGTAGTGGCTCTCAGCCTACTCCATTGAGTAAGCGTGCGCCGTTTACCTCAAGATTAGCTCGGAAAAACCAGCACTTGGAAACCGGACAAACATAAATCCTGTTGATATGTCTTTGGTCACGTGTGTCAAGACGTGTGTGACAAGGTATAGAGATCATTATTTTTACTCTTAAACGTAAACCAAACCGAATTAATTTGGGTTTTCCAACTTATTTTAATGAGACGGGAAAGGTCAAACGGAAAGAAGATAATTATGTCCGACCCGAAAATTAAAAAAAAAAACTTATGTCTAACAAAGTCCTTTTAAAAAAAAAATCTATTACCATCAGCTGCTATCTGGTTACTTGTTTATTCAAAACCAACCTAATGCTGAGTTTAATTAAAGTACAAAATTATTAGCAACGTTCTACTATGCATCAGATGATGTTGAAAGTAGATAAGTTTCTCCCAAAAGTAGCAATTCTGGGCCACAAGTTCTCCAGATTAATTACATATAGTAATTATACTGATTTCGATTTCATGTATCACGCACGGGACGTTCTGACAACGGAAAACCTTAGTCACAAGTACAATTTCTATCCAAAAGGTAAAAATGAGCTCAAGAACTACAAAATCTACCCTAAACATACCTGGAACATATCCGTGTCTGGGTCTTCCGTGTATTCGACGATGACCGCCTGACTGCGGCTGAGTGTATACGATATAGAGTGTTGGCTGGCATCGAGGATTGCCTTGCTGCTGTGCGGTGTCTTGACCACATAGTGCTTTGAGCGCCTCACACCGTTCGCCGAAGGTCGTCGATAGAGCACAAACTTGCTGCGGCGCCGACCTCGCTCTCCTGCTGGCAGGTATCCGTTGTAACTGGAACAAAAGCACCTTTATAACTTTGGGACTTACTTGATGGACGTTAAGTCAAAGTGTTGAATTTTGGCAACATCTGGGAGTCAAAGTTTGAGCGAGGTATTTTCATCTTAGGAAAACACCTGAACATTTTAATTTCGTTTCGCGATCATCAATCAACTTCTTATCAATATCCACAGAAACGTTGGTAATTAATTAGGCGCAAAAATTGTACGACGATTATTTTCAGCCTACTTAAAATTTCGGAAAAATTGTCTGTCGTCAAGATTGTATCGAGTATCGACCAAATGATATGATATGGCAATGACATTGACGCGGCGACCTCCAAAAATGTACTGTGAGAAACATATTTCTGAAAGGAAAACTCAACTTGGTCGATCGACCTTCCATTCGTGAAAGATTCCTCAGGTCAGTGTTAGCTCTCAACGTTTATAATTACAACAATAAGTGCTTATTGTGGTGCTTAGTTATAGCCATTATATGCATTAATCGTCGATGGGAAAGGTTAAACTTCCGTGAGAATTTAAATCGAACAATCGACAAGAACTTGGTATCTTTGACTTTATATTTCCCACAGCTAAAGTAAATAAGTACCTATTTGAATAAACATTGCATTTGCGGATTCTAGACGAATGTGTTCGATTTGAATACTAAAGAAGTTATTTGTATGCAGTTATTATTTTTGATTGCTTTTATTTATGAGCTCCGAGAGTGAAATCGCCGATGCTATGTCAAGTTTACGTCATATGAAGATGAGAATGACGTCAAAAATTGCGTTAAAAGGCATAAGTTACGCGCGTCAGTTATTCAATTCGAGTAGTTCACAGTGGTGTAGTATTTTTATGAAACGGCAAGAAATCAGACAATGTTGACAGCTCGAGGCATGGGAAGCTGCACAAGTGCAAACCTTTTGTGTACCGTTATATAAGTCGGCGTAACACACTGTCTGACATAAGATGTTTTTGTTAAAAAGTTTATTCTCGCGAATTCTCATCATATAAACCCCGTTTCCGCACGTTGAGCGTTCAAATTTGAACATATTCTGCGATTCATTCACGATTCTATTAATTTTTTATACGATTATTTGGCTATTAGAATTGGGTATATCCCACCAGTAAATATGAAAAACATCATTATGCAAAGAATGTGCGTAATCAAAATTATCCTCAATACATCATTGGTTAAATCGGCTTCTTATTGAACGCCCAAATTTTCTCATTTAATAAAATATTCAAGAAAGGCTAATGAAAGGAAATCTCGGAATCCAATAGTCGTTCGTAACCTAGGCGTTCAGAATAGAGTCAATCAAAACTTCTCCGACCTTTGGTTTCACCCCGGGCAGCCATTGTAAAGGAAAACTCAACTCGTATTCAATATAATTAACCACATTAAGTCCAATAAAGGTCCTCGGGTCTACAATTTGTGGTTACTTGGACACCGAATACGGAATAGAGAGACGGTTCAGATCGTTACAAATATAGCTAGATAGGTACTTATTATATTAATGCGTACAGGAAAAACAAGAAACAGCACGAGAGAAAGCAATGAATTATGTCCGAGCAATAAAACGGTTAAATTGAGTAAAAGCACCATTGTTTCCGTTAATAACACTGGTCCGCTATAAATCTATTCGCTTACACAATACCTAAAAGATTGAGGATATGTTTGTACTATCCTTACACGTGTCTATTACATAATTTATAAAATAAACATGAAGAAAAGCTGGTAATTCACTTGTTTAAAATAGAATTGTTTTCACATCGGTAGAGGGCCTCGCACATCGTTGGAAAATCCTATTACGAATAAATCGATCATGACAGTCATACTAGTCCCAGGCACCCCGTGTAGGCAACCGATTACATTACTTAAAGAAAATAGGGATAGCATTTCAGTGTAATGGCATTAGTGTGGTTGCATCCTTGCATAGTTACGCAACTCGCAACTAGGGGCGAAAGTATTGAATAATATATCTATATATATAATAGACAAACTTGCAGCTCAGAATAGACTTCATAATATAAACATAGTACTGCAGCTCGGGTTAATGCAAGTACTGACGTATTGCGTGTTGGAACGCGTGGAGTTTGCGGACAGAAAAACGTTTGACATAATACTATTACGCATTTAGGTCTTGAGCCAAACGAGCATTGCAAGAAATAACGTCATTACGCGTATTATTAACTAAAACACGATAAAAAAGCAATATAGTACATCTTACATAAACTTTATGGTAAAGGATGCAATATTTTAGATCACTTTTTCTCAAGAGGAGAGAGATAAAATCAGCATTGATTCGGAAAATTACGGCCGGCTTGACGGATTACTTATTATGATGTATCGTTCTCAAGACTCTTCCCTACCCTGGATCCCGAGTACCCGAGTTATGAAAATTTTATTACAAGGAATCTGTGGGATATTATGAGCCTGCAAGGGGAATGATATATTGAAGATTTTGCTTCATTTCATTCACTTGAGATTGCTATTATTTTGAAGGGAGATTTCGAGGAAGATAATATTGATTTCAGTCGGTGCTTTCGAGTTTTTTCGCCCTTAAAAGTTTTAAAGGGTTTTATAATATCAAACTATAATTAATTTTAACCTTACTTTTCGCCACATATCATAGAGTAATAGAGAAGCATGGAAGAAGACATGCTGCGTCGACCCCAAATAAATTGGGATATGGGCAGAAGAATGATGATGTTCGCCACATATCGCGAATTAATATACTTTTCAGGAACTGACAAGGTGGTAGCCGCGAAGATAATCAAGAGCTTTGGATTTAAATTCTAATAAAAAATTAACCCATGGTATAATAATATACTTTGCCTGGTATTCTCTTCCCACGATGGCCCAAGACTACGTCACGATTAGTGTTACCTTGATTGTCATTTTCAGTAAATTTAGGGACTCTCATTTACTGAATGAAAATAAAATAAATTACTAACTAATTTAACTATTTAGTAAATCGTGTGATTCATCTATTTAGGATGTTGTGTATTAATGATACTGTTTTGTTTCCATGCAGACTCTCTAACAATGAGAATATTCAGCAACGGTGGCTTGAAGTTGTCCCTTTAAATGATTAGTTCATAATTCCTTGGTAAGTTAAAAAATGCATTTTGCTCGGGTAATTCAATCACACACCGTGGCAACACATCGACTGCATCGCAACGGATGACGTATTCTTGGGCCAATCACGTGACCCAGCTGTCACGGGAAGAGAATACCAGGCGAAGTATATTATTATACCATGGATTAATAAAGATATTCACAGCTAGCTAGCAGCTAATGAGTAGTTATAATAATATAATAGCAACTAATATTCTATATTTTGTCAGGTAATACAACATTTTTGGCTACTGAACAATTTGGTTTTTCCGGATAGCATAGAGCGATTTAGGAGAAGTCGTCTCCGCAAATAATTAATGGTTGTAAATTTTAATTGTTTGGGTTTTTACCACGCAGGAGTGTAATATAGGAAGTACCGCTTCCACCGAAGGGAACGTCGTCAGTCAGCTGTTCCTCATCTCGCACAGCATTGTGAAAAACGGGTTTCTGGTGGGTGGTGTAAGTGGTGTTCCGGTTACCACCTGTGATGACGCCAGCCTGCATATGCCATTAAGTTTGGCGAATAGTGAATTTTGATTTATTGGTAGAACTGCATTAAACTTGAGTATGGCGAGATTAAGTATGTCTGTTTTTCATATAAAGAGATACCCAGTCAATGATTTAACCAAAATTATTTTATTCTCAGAAATAATATTTCAAAATAATTGACGGGGACAAAGTCTTTTTTCGTTTCATCAAAACGATCAATCCAATTAAACTCAATTGTATCTTCTGTAAAAGCCAATGTCATGGGTCAAAGAGTAGAGTGCACCGCATTGATTTCATAAATATTTGGTTTTTCCGAATACGATACGGAACAGCTGTAGGTAAAGTGTTTTACCGCTGTTGCGGAAAGTGATTTCACGCTTGCGTTATTACATTTTAGGTAAGACAGCACTTTCCAATTTTTCCTTTAATATTTGCAAACAGAACCCTTCTTTTGAAGGCATTGGAAATACGATACGAGAGCATTACCGATTAGAAAGCTAAGGGTGTTACCAGTCCAATCGATCGATCGCCGATCACCAATCGATCGATGGTAGAAATGACGACGATCAATCAATTGGTGTAGTAGAAACTGTCGATCGACGTCGACGTATCTATTCTACCATCAATCGATGGCCTCGATCGACGATCGATTGGTAATACCCAAAAGGGCGGCAACAAATAACCTGAGAAAACCTGGGATTTCTATCGATATTTTATGACGACTTTTTACATCTGAACTCGCAAAGTGTTTACTTTTTCTACCACAGTATTAAACTTGATTAATAAATCAATTTTAATTCGAACCACATCCACCCACTGATAAACCAAGAATGTAGAACTTGCCTACATTCTACAATATAAATATTTTTATTACATTTCAAGTAGCAGACCAAATAGTCCGCACGTTTCAGATTACGTGAAAACTTGTGCTTCACGCACGTGAGCGTTCGTAACTGTATCCAAATAACTGAAAACAAAGGCCACATTAGCACACTCCATGTGAATATGTTCGACCTCTGTGTTCAATTAAACGTAAATCAATACAAGCGAACTTCTAAAACTTGCTCGAAAGTTTCACTACAAACAATTAGTACTAAAGGCTTCTAAAACGAGAATTTACGAAGTACGATCAATAATAGAAATCTGGAATTCGGTCGAGGTTCACGAATACTTTTTCGTCAAAGAAGTAATTGAACATCCGTTAGCCGAAAAACGAATTAGAAAACGTATTTTTTGCGTCTGAACTGAGTATGTAATGTATGTATGTACGTGCCAGCTGAATATTAATAGCTCAACGTGTTAACGGTTATCCAACTGCATACAAAGAAATAAATTAAGATTTTCGGTATGCATGACGGGACGGCCCGCTAAGTGGAGATACCGATTAGACATCTCCGCTGACGAATATTATTTTTGGAATATGGGGATTCCGTGAAGATTAAGGCGTCAATAATTCAGCATCCAAATACGCTGTTTACAATATTTAATTGACCTTAACGACACCCACGAAAGCGGACGATGTATTTTCGGACGAGGACCGCACACAGCCCCATGATGTAATAAATAACTATGCAAGAAACAATTTTAGCTTGTTATGATTTTAACGCATAGATGGAGAGCTATATTGGCAGCATCGCCCGTCTCCCGTCTCGCAGAGTTACTTCCGCCCCGTACATCTTGTCTGATAAAAAGAAATAAGGAACGCATTAAAAAAACGGTGTAAACCCATGAGCCTACTGTAAAACAGCTCGTAATTTCATTTTACTACTATATGGAAACTCCTAGTTGCGCCGGTTTAACAGATACACATTAAATCTGACATAGTAACCTATTTATCTGATAATTTTGTTGCATTTAATTGCTGATATTCTAGAGACGTTGCCCGGTGATGTAATGGTTTAATTCAAATTCAGAATACGCTAGCGGCATAATTTGACCGGTAGCATGGAGAAGCATATAATTAACATTGAAAATTAGTAATGACTTTGGCAGTGGGCAGTAAGATAACCCCAGTAGCTTACGTAACGAAATGACTATACATAATCTAACGAACACAACACTAGCTTTTCAACAGAAAGTTCGTGATAAAATGAGAAAATAAAGTCAGCACCATATTCGTTCGTAAATAATTAAAGACCGGAGTTACGTTTCAGTAATGCGAGACTCGCTATTTCCACTCTTCCTCTCACATCATATTTAAATCACACATGCTTTGTATATCTGGCTCGAATTTGTACGTGTATTTGGGTCAAAACGAGTCGCAAGAAACCGGGAGGTAAATCGCTAGAACGTGATGTTGGAGCAAAAGAGCTGTTCCATGTTCATGACCTCTACGCAATGAGAAACCCAAGTGTTGCGGTCAGCTGGTCTTGAACTCGATATACTGTGATTATTATGAATTCATATCATGACCGTGATTATGAGAATCCACATGCATGCCGTAGATTACAGAAACTAAGTACGCTGTTTGTTTGTTATGATCACGCCGCGGTAATTTATATCGTTTGGTAAATAAAGGTGTTAATATTAGAGCTAAAACTAGGTCTCAATCCGTGAGCCTTGTAATTCTTGGCGATGAATACGCAAACACTGAAATTGTATGGTCGGCGAGTAAAGTTCTCATTCTATCGCTTCAATATTAATATACAACCATTTTATTTTTATTTATTTTTTCTGGATGTGTAATCATCAAATGACCCCCCCCCCCCACACTCTGGGCGGAGCGGAAGGGAGTGTCAGACTTGTACTGACTAAAACCCATCCATGTTCCTTCTTTGCCCTTTGTGTTCCAGGGCCACGGTATCTCTTTCGAACAGTCCCGCAGCCCTAGCAGGCATCGGCCCTTGCGGACCCCTACTTATTTGCTGACATCTCTTTGAGGCGCACGTGGAACTCGAACGCGCCGTCCACAGGCCCGCGCCTACGGTGGCCGGGAGCCACCACGTGACCCCCGACGCCCAGGGCGTCTCCCGCGGCGACTGGGACGTGAGGTTCTTTCCCTCTCACGTCCCGCCACCTCCTTCACTAGCATGACTGCTTCGCAGAAGGAGGTGACGGCTTCCCATTCCCTCTCGCTCCGGACCATGGCTTGAACCAAGGCCGGACGCGAGAGATCGCCGCCGCCAATCGCCGCTACGAGGACACGGCGGTGCTCCACCCAAGCGGGGCAGACCTCCACGGTGTGCTCCACCGTGTCCTTAATATACAACCATAGCCTAAATGATTACAGTCCATCAGCATAGTCCCAACTGTTGGCCGCGCAGTGAATAGTAACCAAATGCACCTCAAAAAGTCCAATCTACGGCAATACCCAAGGGAATGGGTATTTTTCTGAGCGCTTATAGCCCATCACAAATCATTATCCCATGTAAAAACAACGGCTATATCAAAGTACTGTCTATTACGGCGCGGGCGGGGCTTTTGAGGTCATTAGATGATGATTGCAATAAAAAAGAAAGTGTGACATTGTACAGTCGTGGAAGACAGTGTAAACAGTCCTCAAAAGGCATGGCATGCACGATGAGCGTTGACCATAAAGATTAAACAAGACAACTTTGTTTCATTAATGACATCAGTGAGCTAGCCATCCGCACATTTACTGAGTGGGGTGTTTGATTGGTTTAGCCAGATCAAACTTGAAATGCAAACTTGTCGTGTTCTTCTTCTGCGTATCGCTCTCTCGACAATACACTTTTGATGTTGGTCTAAAATTTCGCCACTTCTCCGGTGTCATTAGTGACAGCGCAGATATCACTTTGACTGCATGTCAAAAGGCATGCATAGAAGTAATAACTAATACCAGAAATGTATAAAATTGGCGGAAGACTATCTAAATGTTAGGACCAAACATAAATTTAAATAAATCACTTTTGGAAAAGACGCTGAAGTAATTGGAAGCTCTCAAAAAGTAAGAGATACTTGTAGCAGGTTTGAGAATTCTGGTCTTTGTCTATGATCCGGAAATCTTTTGTGATAAGTTTTCTATGCAACCCTTTGCAGGGGTTGTTTACTCTCGAGTGTGAAAGTGTCAATCATAGTTTGTTTGCTACTCGGTGAACCCCCTCTGATTTAAGTAGCTGATAGAATAAGGCCTCTTCAGCCAAAAATTCTTCACAAACAATAGAACATTAAAGTTGTGTAACATTTTATCGTTCAACGACTGATTGCATATTTAAAAGTGTATCTTCAACCGGACAAGATAAGGAAAAACTATTAGGAAATCTAGACTTGAAAAAACTTACAAACACACGCAATGCGCAAGAGTGCTTATCAATGCCCCTTAGAAGGCCTCTTCTCAGAGGTGGTTCCCTCGAGCTGTAGGAAGAGAAGCCTTTGTCCTGCAGTGAGACAGTAATTGGTGTGAAACTTGTACAGAATGAAGAAAATCACGAAATATTGAATGGCACGTGGTCGTGTGTTTAGATAGAAATAGTCTGTTCACGAGTCTCATTAGAAGACAAAGGGCTGTCCACTCTAGATCATTAGAAACAGGATCCTCTTACATATTTACTAATAACAAGATAATTAAGCTTTGTGAATATTGCAAGAATATTGAAGACTTGTGTTTGCCCACGGCTAGGCCGTCCGAAAATATCACGTCCGTACATACGGGACCGGGCTAAAAAAATTAGTACTAAGTTTTGTTCCGCCGTTAATGTGAAAAGGTACAGATTTATGTATTCAATTAATAAAATCGGACGAAGTTGCCATGTATAACTCTTGATATATGGAAGAAAAGAGACCGTATCGCACTATTATGACATACAAAGATGAACGCTTTATTATAATTAAAAACAATGTAATATTAATATAATAAATAATTTTGTTTCCACAACACGGAAGAAAATAAAGATAAAATGTCAACAACAGTGATTATTGTTTTCTTGGTTATTAATTATTATGTGGAACAAGATGAACAATAAGCCATAGTACAAAAACTATGATAATTTATCTCCAGACCAAGCTATTACTATTATCTAGCTATTCCGTTGTTGTTTCAGTAAGTCAAACGATAATTTCTGAGAAATTATTTGGTTATTATAATTAGTCATGGCTTGACGAGTCATTAGGAGGCAGAACAAAGGAGTATTAGTACTTTGTTATCAACTCACTAGCTTTTCCCGCGGCTTCACCCGCGTGTACTCGGAACTTTACCCATGTTAATAACTATCCCTCAAAAAGTATGCTACGTCATTCTCTAGGAGAGATCCAGGTGCCGTAAAATGTTAACAGACAGATAGACCTACTTTTGCGTTCATGATATTATTTATTTTATTTATTAAAACTTTATGCACAAGTAATAACTGTACAAAGGCGGACTTAATGCTATAGGCATTTTCTACCAGTCTACCTTAGGGTGATGCAGAGACAATATACAGTAGGTGCAATAACAGAAAAAAAAGACTAGAAAATATTTATAACAAAAACATATAAGAATAAATACTTATATACATACATATATTAAACTTTATAAAGTTAATATTAGTAAGGATTCCTTTTATATCAAAGAAGCTGTTGCCCACGACCTCCGTCTGCGTAAAATGTTTATAAAAACGCTATTTGAATCGGATTTTGTTAATAAATTCAAGGGTTTTATTTTTTTGCACGGAACCCTAATCCTTTTTCTAAAATAAGCATCTGCCAGATCAGCTATCTGCCAGTAAAGGTCCCTTCAAAATCGGTCCTGCCGTTTCGGATATTTGCCAGAACAAACAGACAGACAAAAATTTGAAGCAATGTTTTTTTGTTATTTACGCATTCAGTTAAAAGCTGTTATTTTGAAATAACAAACAGACATTACAATTTAATTTATTTGTATAGATAATGGCCACAGTACTTAATCAACTAATGAATAGTCACGTTTAACTGCACGTCTAACCTAACCGTAAAGAATCAAACATTGTGAGATTACTTTTTTCCAGTCAACTTCCATTTTGATTCGAAATTGGCAAATCGTTTTACAAGACAATCTGTGCAGTGTCGTAAAATTAATGTTTATTTGCTTTGTTTCTGTTTTATTGTAAGGACAGAGCTTCACTTTCCCCCGTTTGTCTTAGGAGAGACCGTAAAACGTTTTACGGGACATTGCAAGTGGCATTATTACCAATACTATTAAATGTACCTGTAACGAAAGACTTCAAGTATATTGTTTCGTGTGGTTTCAGTTCTATCCTCAATCAATGCTTGGGTTGCACTTTTGTGGGTTCGGTCAAGACTAGTAGACACCGAATATAAGAAATGTTTGTGACATTTAAATATATAATGACCATACTTATGGAAACACGAGCAATTTTCTTCGCAGCTCAGTAAATGTGGCCCTAGGCTAAAGCCCTGGGGAACACCACACACAAAGAACAAGAAAATAAACGGCTACAAACGAAGACGAACAAAGGAAACGTCTTGGATACACAATAATATTTATTACTTTTATCTGGCTAGCTGTTATCTTATCACAGACACCTCAAGCCATTAAATCCAGACGTATAGACGGAAATCAAATCAAATTGAGACCGGAAACGTCTGTAGGCTGGCAATAAAATTCGTTCAAGTGATGTAATGTTGCCAAGATTCATGCGTGTAATATAGGGAACTATTTACAGTATACCATTACTGCAATTAATCACGATATGTGATTGATACTGCCCTGTCGCGTAATGTAATGCTTTTAGAGGGTGACATTCACAAAAACGGTGTACGTTTCGAGGTCAGGAGGAAGATTACGACGAATGTATCTTTGGTACCATACGTTTAATGGTTAATATCGCTTAGATTTATTGCTCGCGTGAAATATGGCACTGATGTGAGATGTCACATTAATAATTCACCTTTGTGGTATTATTTTAGGGGTGCCTTTCTATTTCTAAGAAACATGAGACTTTTGTGGTAGTCATGGAAATCACATTTATTGTTTTATGCCAATTCATGACATACAATTTGGAAATCAGTAATGTTTAAAATTATAGGAATGCTTAAAGAAAAGCTTATGCTTCAATTCAGTTTTTACATAAATATCTCAATCAAATACACGAGCTTTATAAGCGTAAAAACTGTTGCTGAGAAAAAAAAATCGTTTGTACTTGCGTTGCGATTTCGGACTGTGTTATAGACTTGGGAATGTGCAGAGTGCAAACCACGGAGTAGAAATAAATGGAGTAGCAATTAAGTAACCTGTTTGGACGCTGTAATCTAGTCTCACGGACCTTCTGTTTTCTAAGCACGCAGTTAAATGACACATTTAAGATTTCAGCGTTGCACCACCGTGATGCCGATTTTTGCCGATTCGAGACAAGCGCGTTGCACTAACACGAGCATTTGATTTTGTTATTAAAGACTTTAAACGTACGAGTGAGCGTGCAAAAATCGAGAAAACGAATAGCATGCCTGATATCGCACGTTCAAAAAGCATAATCATAGCATTCGTACAGTTTAATACAAGAACAGCAGCGTTACTCATATCTGCATAGATCGAGCGACAGGAGGACACCAGTTTCTACACATTCGCACTCCATTTAGTCCTATTCTATGGCAAGACGAAATAACCTACCATTACCGCGTATCTACACAGACATGTCCTAGGTATATACCGGTCGCATCATCTGCCTTGCACTCGCATGCTAACCTTGTTATTCTACAAGTAGATTACCGGACAAAGGATAATGAGCAAGTACTGACTAGAGACTACGAACCGGCTAAATCAGTTATTTAATCATGTCTCCAATTAGTTCTATGAGTGCATGATATCGAGCAAAGTTTAGAATTTTATCGAATAACAGAGTGACCCAAATAATATAAATTTGATAAAGTGGCACTTGAAAATAGACTATAGCAAGTCTATTTTCAAATGTCAAAATGGTGAATTGGCCAGCAGTGAACAGTAAGAAGTGTAGCTAAAATTTTATCTTTCGAATTGCCTATCTTGATGCAACAATCCTTCCTTTGGTGTTGAGTATCACCAAGTTTAACGATTCTACGTGCCAGTTAGAGCTACACAGTTGTACTTAATACTTAAAACAGTTGAAACCGTAGACAAGCTAGAACTAAATTGAATCGAAAAGACCCTTCTCTTTACATACAAGGACCACGCTTCCAACGGATCGTACCATATTCTAAGCAAGATAATTGGAAGGCGATTGAACAGGCTTCTTCCTGATATTGTATTCTGATTTCTGTGATGTGATTAGTTGCCTTATTCAGTGTGCAACCAGCTGAATGTTGCGACACGACAATTTATCTTTTCCTTATCAAGCGGCTCTTTTGCTAGACGGGGGCTCAAAGAGCTCACTATACTTACAATAAAGTTATAAACAAGAGTTCGTTGCCTCTTACGATCTGATTAGCATCTCACAATATTATTGCCTCCTTATAAATATTCAGACTTTCTTCCTTTGAAGCCGGCCTTTAAGAGGCGTGGAGACATGGGTTCGACACGCAGAGCCTCTCTGGGGAATTTTAATATTAAATAGTGGACATTGCCAGATGTTTTCACGGAAGTACTATAAGAAATACAATCTGGGTATGTCCCCAGGGGCTGCGAGGCTATTGTCAGGCCAGTTACTAAATTGATTGGGTCTAAGGAGGAAACAACACAACAGCTTTTATCAGATAAGTTTTCCAGCCGTCAAAAGTATCAAGTTTTTTCTTACAACGCACTCAAGTGTCAAGCATGGACAGACGAAGGTCGTAAAACAAAAGAAAACAATGCTCACCCGAGTATAACGAGTTCTCCATATTTGATGAGAGGTTTTGGCTTCTGTTCCGAGCCGCTCTCGCCAGCTTCCTCCAGTATTGGTGAGTCCGCACTGTCCGCAGCACTGGAACAATACAAGACATAATTTAAACAAACAAGTACGAAAATCCTTTAATAAAAGAACAAAAGGAAGTGTACAAAGTGTTCTTAATATTGTGTACGTTCATAATTAACTAACAGCTGCATTAAAAACGTAAACAATCAGATAGCTAAGAGGGGATCATGTTTTAATAAGCCAAGCTTTGTCGGGATAGTCATCAACAGGATTACCACCCACAAGTTTTATTCAGTATGCATGTACTTCCGCCCAACAGATCTTATTGATATGACGGGTCAAGCCTTTGCATCAAGCCGAGAAACTGGTCCGAGACAGCTGTGGGTCAAGATTAGTGGTAAATTATAACCACGCCCGCCAGAACCGGTTGCGTTCGATGCACCGACACTTACGCAAGCCACACAAACCTAGAACTACTAAAACAATAAAACGTTCGTAACCCTCTATTTACGTCTATGAAGCAATTAAGCGACGACTAATGTTTTGCAATCATAGGTTCTCCGGCCTAAAGGCAACTTAGTGCTTTGAGTGCTTTATCGATCGCATCCACGATAAGTTATCGGCTGCCTGCGAACTAGGGCACTCTATCTCTAAACACATACTTTCAGTCGAAGTACCTGCCGATGGCACAGTTCAACTATCGCTTTTGTTATGAGCTCTGACCGATTATATACTAATTGTATCAATGTTGTTGAACAAAACAAAAGAATTGATATCTAATAATGGCGTTGTTCATAAAAAAATACAAATTGAACGAGACGGAGGAGAGCAAGGACAGCGCCGACCACAGCGTCCCTGATTACGGGCACGGGGTCAAAGCCCTCCGCCTCCCGCCGCCACCACCTTCTCTCCCGGCTCCGCGATAGGACACTCATCTAATGCCGACCCACAATTACCGAGGCCCAACATTTAAATAATAACACTCTCTGGACAGTCCATTGTCGATTTGGAATATTAAATCATTTGAAACAAAGGCGTCGAGATTTTCTATTGCTTTTAAAAAATACAATCACCGGTTTTAACCACCCACAGCCAGATAATCTAGATTGTAATAATTGTTCCTTGTTTCAAGTATTACATAAAAACGTGTGGCTGTTGATTCCGTGACACTAGCAATTAACTTCATTTGCATGTCGGGCTATAATTTTTCCGCATGATTCTTCCGCTTGTCTCACCTTTGTCTGTTACGATTTTTGATCTGATTCCATTTGATTTGGTGATTTGATTGAGGAAAACAATTAAGAAGCAAACACGTAGAACAGAATAGGTTTGTAAGTGTTATCGTAGTGATATTTCTTAGAATTACTACGGAGGTGATTCACGTCACAGGGGTGACGATGGCCTATAGTACCGACTGTTCGGCACACTAAGCACGTGGCGATAAAAGGCTACGTTGCATCCGGTTTTGCCGCAACACACCAAATGCGGCGAATGTGGGAACGCCGGAAGTTTACGAAGAATTACTCCTACACGACAAGAATTTCGTTGACTCATTTCTTATAAAAGACAAACGCATGATAGTATAGCAATATTATACGTATAGTACCTACACCTACTCAATATGGACGCGTCTTGCTCCGGGGCCCTAAACCAGTTCTGAATGTACTCACGTTTTCAATGAAGATACTCTCGAAACAGAATGAAAATAACATCTTTTTGTGCTATTGAATCCCTTATTGTGCTTGTACGTGTACTTTCACCATCCGTAGTCACGATCTCAAGACTAAGCTCTCGTGTATTCAGATACTAACACTTTTACCCCAACCACCTGCTAGGCTGTCCCACTCCCGCTGTTTGATTGAATATCTAATTTAATTTGAGTCATGTCGAAGGAATTAGATTTATTTTCGCCTCCTACCTTTCGTGTAGCAAGTGCATCATTTAATGGATTCATACTTTTCTTTTAGTGCACCTCAATTCAGTTTAAAATTTATCCTTTAGTACCGTATGCCGTTGAAGTGAACAAAAAGAGCAGTCATAAAAGTACAATATAAACCTTTGTGCAACGCTCTGCAGAGCTGATTGTGGCACAAAGGACATTAAATTGACAAGAGTCCTTTATGGATATGGAGACTGTAATGCAAAAGGTATGTCTATAACTCGACGGATAAAAACATAGGCAAAGGTATAAGTGTAGTCGTAAAGTGTAATCAACTGCCAATGGGCAACGGTCGACGATCCAACGGTCATTTTTTTTACAAGAGGCGGAAATTACTTTGATCGACGCTCTATCCGGACACGAAGCGATTTATGTCTGCTTCTCATTTGATGACACACCTGAACGTTAAGCCGATATTTGATGATATAGCACGTAGCTTAACGGGTTCGATTTTATTGGCCGTAGGACCCTCACATTGCAATGAAATAGGTTATATATTGCATTTGAAGGTTTTCTTAGTAAATTCATAAATTGTGGGCAAAACACATTGAATCATAAGGCTTGGGCGTGAGAACTGGCTACCAATGACTCCATAACTCTTGAGTCATACACGAAGTTAATTAATAGCCAAGTAAGAAATTGGTCTTCCAGGCAACGTCCAAAATTGTTCCCAATAATAGTCAAGTGTGTGGTTCTCTCATAGCTTGTACCGATAGAATGAATTGGATCGGAAGAATTCAAAAGGGATCGATTTCCAAGCAGGGTCATTGTCCGTTTAGGATTTAAATCTACACCTGCACCGAAGCATGTAACTAGGCCAAGCCATAAGACAAAAGGAAAAGAAACAGTTACAGAGTATTGAAACGCAACAACATTAATGAACACGATTACGGTCCACGAAAATTAAACAGTCAGTCGGAAGACAGGGATGAATGACAATAATACGAATTCAGTCAACATTGCATTCAAATGAAAAACATCTGGAGGAAATCCAAGCGTTTATATCATAAAGTGTAATGCTCGGAGGACGGAAGTGGGTAATGGTTCCAATCATCTTGAAGATAAATTATCAGCGCAGCGGGGATTTCGATGTCAAGATCGATACGATTATACTCTATCCGATATTAATTTTAACCGGTTCTTGGAAACAAATTATGGATCTAGTCAAGGTCTAAGTAGGTAGAATATAATGCGTTATTGATTTTTTTTGTCAGTTGGAGACAAAAAATCAATAATTTTATTTTTTATTTGATGTCGTTTGTCCAGTCTTACCAAGAGGTATCGTATTACCTAGTACTAACTGGGTTGTGGAGGTCAGACAGGCAGTCGCTCCATGTAAAATACTGGTATTCAGCTGCATCCGGTTAGACTGGATGCAGCTGAATACCAGTATAATACCTTGACCCTAACATAGTTGGGAAAAGGCTAGGCAGATGATGATTTGAAGTCGTTTGTCTTGGTATGGACATGTAATGATGAAAGTTGAAACGCATTTGGCTAAAAGAGTGATAGACATGAATGTTAATATATTATAAGAAGGATAGGAAAGCCAAAGAAAAGATGGATAGATTGTGTCAGGAATGATATGAAAGAGAAAGGAGTAAGTGATGTCGTGACATCTGACAGGTGAGAATGGAAGAAGAAAACGTGTTGTGCCGACCCCAAATAGAATGGGATAAGGGCAGGAATATGACGGTGATTTTATATTTTGTATCAACAATGAGAATCCATCATGTAGCAAAACTCGTGACGGTAAATTGTGACGAAGTTACTTGCCAAAAACAAACTGCAATTATCGACCCGTTTTCCAAAACTGGAAAACCGTTTCTTAGCGGTTTATGAGGAGGTCAACGGTCAGGACTTGACGTTTGAAGCCTGATTTGATGATGACGATGCGCATTTCTAGTATAAAATGACGCAAAGTGCGATTAGGAAACGCAATCTGTCGGAGTAAAACGCCGAACTTTTGCTGAATGCTAAACATGATGACGAGACGTTAACAGATCTTGAGTTCTTGGCGAATGTCATGTCCACCAAAATGTTTTGAATCTTCGAAACACAGCCTGTCAAAAAAAAGGTACTTCATCCATAGTACTCGCAAGATTTTGCGAAGATAATAGATCAATAAATCTGTCAAATATAACAGTATGGTCGTAAATACAGCAATTGCTTGTAGGTGACTGGTAACTCTCGCAATATATTGGCTGTCAATGAACGTGTGATTAACGTTGTGATTGTTGCCTAGTGGCTAACTTTCTTAACTACAGTCGGTACAAAGTATCTTACCAAATAGGGATTTGGAGCAGTTGTAACATCTAGAAATAAAAGAAGTCTTCCCCATCTGGCTAAAATGCAAGTGCCTCAGTGAACAGAAACTCGTTTACAAAGCCGAAGGAACTGCTTGGCTGTGTCAAAGTGGAAAACTGCAATACCAAGTCTTGCAATAAGCCGGAAGGATGGGCGGTTGAATGCACATGACACCAACGTGTGAATTCGTGTATTCTGTGCGAATTCTCGATGTTGACGACTTGCTTGAATTTAGAGTAGTATATGTTTTAGTTATGCAAATTTTAACATAACCAGATGTAATTACATTCTCACCGAATTTAATACCGCCATGGGACTAGGTAATAAAATATATTTATCGCCTTTCAACAGTCTCATAATTTGACACATCTTAAATTACCGGAAGAAATTGGCAATTCTATGCAATGAACGAGGCCAAGTGATGCCATGCGGTCAGCGAACCGTAACATGGCGGCACTCACATGCGGAGCATGCACGCAGCTTTTGGAGGGGTGACCTTCCGAATAAGCGACCAAATTCAATCGATTGACTGGCCATTAAATATAATCGTTGAAACCGACTCTTTTATTCCATAGTATTAACATAAGCGCAAGGCACGTGCCCGGTCTAAAGTTCCAAAAGAGGGGTGCATTAATTTAATCAGCTATTTAAGAATTCAATGCCGACCTTTGCAATGGCAGCTTTAAACTGCACTCTTGTTTCTAAGCCCAGAAATAGCACTTTGCTTGTAAGAAATGGGTATAGGGGGTCTCTTGCTATGGCAAGATAAACACATCTGTCGCGCAGGTGTGAGCCAACACGCCAACTCCCCCAGAGTTGGCGTGTTGGCTCTATCTAAGGCAGGTGCCGAAGAACGGTCGCCCATAATTGTATAGGACGACCATTAGTTTTTTGAATTAGAAAAAAAAAGATCGTATCTTTGTAATGTTTATCGGTTAAAGTTTTCTATATTCTTAGTTTCTTACATCACAGTTCACACTGAGTTTGGTCCGTAATAAAAAAGCGAAATTATGTTTTATACGTATTTTTTATGGGTTTCCAATAAAAGTATACTAAAAAAAACATAACAGTTATGCATACAATTCTTATACAAAAACATGACCCTATTTTTGTATGATTTACAGTTTTTCCTTTTCTTATTGAATCATTGGAACCGTTATCTCAGCCGTGACAGGCTAACCGAGGGGTTTTACACGTTCAATGTTCATGAGTAAGCTTTTAGCGTAAAACCGCAATTTTTTATTAAAAATCTATTTTCATAAATGTTTTGATGATACATATTCGCTTAATTCGGGTGTCATTCTTAAGTATATTTTTTTTCCTTAAGCCTTGGTAAAGTAGATAATGTAACTTATGAATATGATGCATAAGTGGTAGTTTAGAGCGACATCATACAACAGCTGTACGCTTGCAAAACGTGCATTAGTTTGATAAATATAATGACGTCTAGACATGGCTTTAACTCGGCTCAGCTTGCTAAGTAGCTCCCATTCCATCCATCGCGCCTCCGATTTTATAGTTCTCCAACAAAATGGCATAAGTGGAATTCCGCTCTAGTACATTTCCCCTAGGAAATTGTATCTTTTTGCCATGGATGGGTAATTCGCAAGTCATTTATGGAAAGGACGTGTAAATTCGTGTGAGGTAGGGATCAGTGAACAGCGGTACCGGGTAAACCTGTGGGGTCTGTGAACGTGAAACAGGTAGCTACCTGTACCAGCCTTCTCGGAAATGCTCTCAATTTATCACCATTCAACGCTAAGTTACAAAATAATTTCTGCTGAATTCAGATTACTCAGAGGTACTTAGCATCTGATATTGCAAAAAGTTAAGTAATGCACTATGAAGCCGGAATGAATGACTAATTTATTTATTTCTCGTGTCATTTCCGATTGGATTCTAATTTCTTAGGAACTTGGATGTACACCCGGGAATCAGGTCTTGCGTAAACCAAAGGAAAGATCCATTCATCGACTGATGATAAGCGGATTCTTGCGAAGTAATGTTTTATGACGTTTGAGACATAAATTTACCACAAGTTCTATACATTTTACGGAGTCGTTTTGCAACACATTTTTCGCACAATAAGGCAAGCGAGTGAGAGGTGGCCCGTCCAAGATGAAACTTTAATGAGTGAGGGTTAGAAGAGGGCTCCACGCAAACGCGCCAGGGCTTTGTTCCACGCACAGGTTTCATTAAAAATAAAACTCAAGTGTAATCGTCATATTTCGAGTACCTAAACGGGCTTAAATGTTTGTTTGTAGTCAATAAAAGTAAACAACGATTGACTTGACTTGTTTCCATCCTCTTGACAGGAGTCTGTGGATTCCTTTGTCTGGATGAACCATAAAGTGGACTCACAGGCAGAGGTCGTCGACAGGCTGAGATAACAACGTAAGAAAAACATTAATGGCGGTCTGTACTTGAATACTAGCGACGCAATAGAGGCATGCAAGGCCACGACAGATACAAGGATCGGCAGGTAATTTAATAAGTTCCTAAATAACTATTGTTATTAAGGAAGCCGTACAAACGATTGTTATCTTGTACCTAATGAGTTTACAAACGATTTAAAAATTGTAAGAACTTTGGAGTCTAATTGGAAACAATGTAAGCGTTAAACAAAGAAGGCCATTACAATGTGAAGGTTTTAAAGGTCAAACAAATAAAATTCACCTAGGTGAATGGTCGCTTCTCGCGAGGTCCTACGTTTAAGCCGGATTGAGAATAATGGCGAAAGTGTGTGCTTAAGTTAGATAAATTCCGCGGTAAGGGATTAACTTTGCCGCCGATAAATCGTAATAGGCTCGCCAGCTATACAATACATTGATGTCTAGGTAGATCCCTTCGTTGTGTAGGAGGTACAAGATAATTATGATAGTTGCCATATTTACAAAACATCATACGACGAAAGATAATAATGCGTACTATGGACATCATCTTGAAGACGTATTTTGAATAATTTCTAGCCATACGCAGCTTTGATTGATAAGTGAGGAATGATTGACATAGATTAGACGGCGACCTCGACCCCGTAGTGACGAAATACCTATCAATGTAGTATTTATAATTATAAATCTTGAGGTTAAAAAATTTAAAGGCAGTTTTAAATTCAGGTTTTTAATTTTATTTAATACTTTAAGCACTTTGTCCATTTGGGACAGAGTTGGATTTAATGCCATAGGCATTTTCAACTAGTAAAGCTTTAAGTTTGTAATACATATCTCCAAAATGCCCACAATGGATGCATGGTGATGGATGGAACTCCGGAGTCTGGCCCCGTAAGAGGTAGTGAGACAACCTGGATGCGTACCGCAAGAGCTAGTTAGAGATTAGCATGAAAAAAAGGTATATATAAGAACTTGGAGGGACATCTTGACCCAGCAGTGAGACAGTATAGACAAAACAAGAAATAAAATGTCATAAAGTAAAATAAATGTTTTGTGTTAAATTCAGCTGGGTAGTTTAAATAATCTTGGACAGTGGCCAGTGTGACAAAAAAAAAACACTGAATGTTTTTTTTTTATTATTCAAGAATATCCCAGCAATTTTATACAATAGCCAGGGTAATGACCTAAAATAAGCCAAATTGAGGTTGTTAATTTGAATGTTTATTTTTAAACTGATTTGAAAGGATGTTCTTTCCAATTAGCTGATTATCAGTTTTATCACTGCCTTGATCTCATTCTTGATCTACTTTTAATTGTTTTTAACAAATATATTTCCTGTTTTAAACTCATTACTATAAGGATTTCCTTTATTCAAATAAAAGAAGTAGATAGATGTAACATGCCATAATAGTTCTGCAAACATTTAGAATACTTATAATTTGTTTATAAAGGACAAAAACCACAAGACAGTACCCTAAGTATGTACATTTAATACATATTCAATGAATCAAGTTGAGTTACTTGCCTATGATAAAAAAATATCATCATCTGCAGAGTATCATGTATTTATATGTAGGGATTCCATTACATTTAAAAAAAAAAAAGAAAGAAAGACTCCTTTTTAAAATGTGGGTGTACTATTAGGTACTGTAGGTACTGTATAGTGTGGGTGTACTGCAGGTAGTGTTCTACTTTTGTTACTTTTTTTTTAATATTTGTATTTTCTAGGTCTACTAAGGCTTATGTCACAGACTGTAGGCAATTAATATTTTCTAGATAGTATTACAATAAATCGGCATACATTATCATTTCAAATATTAACATGCTGCATTCACGCACAATGATTACTTTAAGGACTAAGTGCGGAAACCAAAACAGAACATGCTGCATCACAAGAATAAGAAAAAACGGAAAGAATCAAAATATCATAGAATTTCTGAATCATTTAACAGGCTGTAAAATCACATGTTATGTGTTGTGACTGGCTGGCTGTAATTTACATGACATAATTAGGCTTTTTTTCAGCTATTATATTATTTACAGCTTTACATTTTTTTTCATAACATTTCATTAAAATATTTTCTTTTATATATATATGTTTACATCAATGCAACACAGAAATAACTTGGGATAAGGGCAAGAGAATGATGATATTTACATCAATGACACATTGTAAACTGACTACATGAATAAAAGAAAAAACAAATTCAATAGAAATGAGAAAAAATGTAGGATGTTTGTTCTTGTAGGTAGAACTGATTCATTGTCTGATCTGCATGTTAATTGACATACAAACCTGAATAACTTGTGTACTACTGTTATTTGTGTTAATTTCCTGCTGTGTGTATTTTATCATATAAATTAATGAAATAGACTTTTATTATAATCAAAATAGAGACAAAATACAGGGTAGTAGAACTAAATGAAAATAAAGGGGTAGTTTAGTTATTACTGTTACATGGAAGTTTCAAGATTTTTTAAGCATCTGTAGTGCCTTCTTCAGCTGTATTGTAAAGATTCTGTTTTATTTTCATGGAACAGAAATAACAAAATACTTTAGGATCTTGACGACTTCTTTTGATCGATAATTTAGACAAAAACGCATCGCAATAAGTTTCGCATTTCAATACGTGCAACAAAACGGATGGTCAGTCGAATTATGAAACAATTTCATACTGAAAATCAAGAATCCCTTCATAATCTGCGAATTGCTACCAAACATAAACAAACAAAAATATCTATCTATGCGGCTAGAATTGCCTATAACACACATTCTGTCTACTTAGTAGAACATAACATCCACCCATGAAACAAAGCATTTTACTTTTACGCATATCATACCGATATATACCCACTAATAAACACAATGTAAAAGGCACGACGTTGTAGATAAAAACTTACCGTTTTACGACCATGATAGAATCCGTCTCCTCGTTTGTGGACCCTATGATTCGAATTATACTTTACAAACGGCACTAACAATATCGGAAACACCATGAATTTTATTATATCACCAGCAATTCAATTTACGAAATTCACACATCGCTACAAAGCGATAAACACACTTTTCTTCATTATTTCACTAACTTCGAATAATTCGCACTCCACTTTGATGAACATCAAATCTCATAAACACAAACTAAACTAAAATGTGTTTTTAGATTACAACAGCGCGAACTTCACTACAGTGTGTACCGACGACGAAAACATTACACTGTTGCCAACATTCCGTAAAGAAAGGTAAATAAAGTTCTTAATAATTTTACATCGTATTTTTTGAATCTAAAAATATTGTTTTGATCGAGATATAACAAAAATTGAATAAATCTTGAAGTTTTGTTTTTCAAGCTCGTTCCCGAGAAATTAACGTCCACATGATAACTTGGTTTCAAAGTTAGTGGTGTCAATTTAGCCAACCTAACGTTACAATTTTGCTGGGACTCAACTGATATTCTCACCGCTCTGCTGTAGATAAATAAATGTTGGACGCTCGATTTATTGATTTCCAAAACCTGCTCCACACGCTTGACACTAGTCGAAAATAACAAACTCAAAAAAGTGTAAATGTTACGCAATCATGCAGGCTTCATTTGATTTGTGTACAAAAACCCAACACGCGGTCGACTCGGGTCAGTGGGTAGAGGCGGAGGAATTGGAGTATACGCTTAGGGGCAGTATGAGCAGCAAAGAAAACAAAAAAAAATTGAGACTTGTCGTGACAATTTGGCATATTTCTGTTTAATAAACAGTTTCTCTTGACAGGCGACAGGTAACAATTTATCCGGAAATTTATTAAACACTAAATTGTCATGATAGGTAGACATTTTTTTTTACCTAAATACTAGTCATTTAAAAAATGGTATTAACGTCGTCGACGGATAGTAGTAGTAGTAAAGATGAGTATTTGTTGCAAACTTAACTGAATATGAATATTCCTAGAATGATTTCGAGTATCTAAAACTACCGTCAAATACTTGATAAACAAAAACGAGTTCAAGTCAAAAACAGATATAAAATTCTCTCATGTGAAAGCCTCGATATTGTATTGTGACAAAAATATGTCAGAAAAAGTGTCAAATTACTTACTAACTTTACTATTAAGTCAGAGAATATTTTCTTAGACACTCGGCAGGTAAAACCTGACAATTGTTAATTGTGACTTTATTAAACGGGTTTTCAGTTTGACAATTTTGTCAGTATTTACCTGTGGCATTTGGACATAATTGTCATCTTTATTAAACGGTACTTGTCGCGACAATCGACTTATTTGTCAATAACTGACAAAATTGTTGGTTTGTCTCTTTTATTAAATAAGCCCCTGGTGCTTTCCCCTTAAATGATTTGTGAAGATGTTATGAAAACAAAATGGCCGCGTCAGTTATAATTTTGGCCACGCGCCAAATGATCCTTGTTTAACTATACAGATTGTTGCAAAAGGTCTGAATAGTGGACTCAACACACCAAAGTTAACTCAACCGGTTTGTCTCGTTTGCTTTGGTGTGCACTGTGTGTAGGTAGAGTCAGTTATATGTGAATTGATGGCTGTGATTTGTGGTCATAGAATATGCCGTGGTTTCACTGCCTTAATATTTCCAGTAGGAATCGTGCTTTTTTGTAGGTTAAAAAAGTAATGTGTGCAATTCTTTTTTCCTTAACTTAACTAAATCTAAGAAAATTGTCAACGTCGCCGATAACCATTTTTTGCGTTATCTGGTAAATACCTAAAAAAATAACTTTAGGGTACACACGTTTGTATAAATATGAGATTTTGTATTCGCCAGCGCCGCGCTGGCGATACAAGTCGCTACGTGTGTACCCGGCATTATAAGTAATTGATTGATCGTCGAGAATATCACGCCAAAGAATATTAATTTTGAACGCGCCGATTCCCATCCGGCCCGGGTAATTTAAATGACGTGGACGTTCTCTTGTTTATAATTTTAAACATTTCTTAACGAATTTTGAACGAATCAAAGAAATAAATATGTAGAAGAAAGTTTTTTTTGTCTTAAACAAGTTTAGTCCAGTCAAAACGTAGTTTTTTTATTAGTTAAATAATTATTATTTGTGAGTCAACGGGAGATTGATTATTATTTAATCAACTAACTTTTCGGCTTGATCGTCGAAGCGATTTTATTGGAATTTTGATGACTCGGAAACCATTTCTTATAGCCGTATTGCATGGATCTGTTGGCGCGTGATAATAATCAAGCTAATACATAAATAACAATGGATTACTTTATCTTAAAACCTTCGATTTCGTCAGACACAATTCATTCAATCTAAATCCGTACCCTCTATGTACCTACTCGACGAATGTTAGAGATTTTTTAATAATATTTCCGAATTCAGTTTCAGCTCTTATCTGCTCGCTCGACTTACTAGAACCAATATATAAATAAGATCACGCCTGTTATCTATAAGGGTAAGGTAGTGGTGTTTCTATATCAGCAGCAATCTCCTTAAGTAGATTTTTTCTGATACAGGGATAGTTATTTGTAGATTTGTTTTGGAAATTGATTATATTCAGAAATGATTGAGATCCATCATCATAATTGTATCAACCGAAACAGGTCCACAGCTAGCCCAACATCTAACAGAGCGACCCAGAAGCCCAGAACTGCCTTTACCACCCAAATAATAAAATACACCAAAACACAAATCTAAATATTAAAACAAACGATAACTTACCGTTTCAAACGTGACCTAATACTTGCGTCCATCAAAACACGCAAATAAACCGAATTTATTATGACACTCCCCCTATTTGTTTTTACGCATACATATTTTTTTTCCGATTTAACCCTTTCAACGAGTTTACTCTTTGAAAACTTTCTTATTTTTCGCTCCTGAGATTTGCAATAGAACCCCATAATAAGTATAAATAATTTGATTGAATATATTAATTTGTATCACTTTAAATATTGACTAGAATGTATTGTTAAGTCATATGTACACTGCACTCTGATCAGCGCGAAATAAATTTAATAGTGATAAACTTGCTTCGACTTCACATCGTAGTGTAGGTTGGGTGTTCGTGTAGCGACATGTCGGTCGCCGTAGTGCTGCGCTGTTCAGTTTCGAGCACTATTACGTCCATCTGTGCCAATCAGAGGCTCAATAAATCAAACTTATCCTGTACCACTTATAGATAGCTAACAATAAATGGACACAGGCAATTATAGGTTTTGTTAGTCTTTTTCTGTTTTTTTCCAGCCTTCTTGGCATTCTGGTTCTTTGCGCGGAAAAAAATTCAAGATAAAAGTTTTATCAGTATTCTTTATCATATTGATCATCATATAAGGTGAAAAATAGGTATGTATACACTTTATCAAGTTGGACAGGTCAAGACACCTCCAAGCTTGTAAAAACATGTCATGTTTGAATAAAATAACTAGAAAGTTTATCTAAACCGCGAATAGAATATTTAATTCTAGATAGAATATTTGATATAGCTACGAGGCAATAAATTCCCGCCAATTGCACCAAGTGGAGCAAATTGAAAGCAAAGGAACGTCTGACTAGGCAATTAACGGCGCCGACCTCCTATCTCTCTGCCTATACCTTTACAGATAACGCTGCCTATGTGTTCATAAGCAAGTCTTCGACTAAAATAGATTGCCCCAAGGCATAAAGCCTCAAAACATGTAGAACAGCACTAATGTTTGCTTTGTTAGATGCACTTTTCCATACTTGTAAATGTTTTTCAAAGCTTGACACAGAGTAGCACTGTGTACATAGCGCTAACACTCTGACGCATCGCGCTAAGTCATTAGGAAGGCAGTCAGACACGGTGCGACACGAATGCGCGGTAGGAAAACGGCAATCTATGCAGGTTTGAACTTGTCCGTAACTCTGTATGTTTGTATTATCAATGCGGTGGCGTGGCAGGCTTGTGATGTAATCAGATGACAGTTGTAAAACGTTTACGACCGCGGACCGCGCCACATTCCGTTATTGATTTGCGAGTTTCGATTTCTGACATGTTCTTGGGAGCAATATCTTTGTTATAGCTTACCTATCTCTGCTCGCTAGCTCTTTATATAATTTTGTATTGTTTATTCAACATGTACCGAACGATGATAACATTGTGAACTTACGCAGTTATTGCTGCCGATTCTATTTTTGCACACTTTATAAGGAAGTATATTACGCTTTTGCTATACCTCTTTTATGTGCATCTAAAACAGTTTTTTTATGATTTACTAGCTATGCCGCGCGACCTTTGCCGCGGGAAATTATTATAAAAAAATATTACGTCTCCCTATTTGAATCGAATTTTGTTAACAATTTGAAGGTTTTTTTTTCGCACGGAACCCTAAGCCTTTTTCTAAAATTAAAGTAGCCTAAGTTACTCGTTATAACCTCAGCTATCTGCCAGCAAAAGTCCTGTCAAAATCGGTTCAGCCGTTTCGGAGATTAGCCGGAACAAACTGACAGACAGACACAAAAATTTAAATAAATGTTTTTTTGTTATAACTAAATGCCGTAAGTATAAACTTTCATATGCATTCAGTAAAAAGCTGTTATTACGAAATTACAAAAATACATTTCAATTTTATTCATTTGTACCTCAACTTGTACAGATAAATTGCAATCAATATAACCAATAGCCTTATCTTATTTAAATATTATAAAAAAAAAAAAAAAAATTAATAAACATTTCCTTTATTGCTTTAGGTATTTAAATATACAATGTAAGATATATCTCGGAACTTATCAACAATATTATTTTGTCAGATTCCAACCAAATTTCTGGTCTAAGGCATCATTACACTATTGGTGTACAATTGTTTCTCTAAAATATAATACATCTCTTACAAATAAACAATAAAATGATGTACAGAAGTACACTCCAAGCTAATAATTAATAGAAGTTACGCGTTCATTAAGGTACTTAAGTCAATTAGTCACTGACTCTAGGTACAGCGGGTCAAAAAGTTTCTGCAAGGCGTTCTTTTGAAGATGTTTTGGGTCATACAACGATAAGAGTTATTTTGGCTTGGATTTAACTGTTTTCATCATTATACTAAGAAAAGTGACTACGTCATTATGTCGTAATTTGTTGTTGGTATTTATAATTACGCTACGACATAAAGTTGGGTCTGATTTCAATAATAACACCCTGATGCGCTTTACATGAACGCGCTTCTTGTGAACGATATCCGTCCATAAGGCCCGGAATCCACCAAAACGGAGACGTGCGGAGATGTGCGAAGTGGAGCGGGGATGCTTAGAGATAGGGTGTATCCACCGAAGCTGTGCGGAGATGCGTAACTGGCTAGACTGGAGCAGAGATGTGTGAAGAGACTATAAACGCTCAGTTTAGCGACCGCCACACACCGCTCACCGCTTTCTTCTTGTCTCCGCTGTGCGTTGAACAAATATGAGATATCTCCTCACCTCTCTGCTCAACTGTTTCCACTAAAGCTAAGCGGAGACGAAAAGTGTAAATAACAAAATTCTATTGGTGGTTTACAACACATCTCCTCTCGGGTCGTCTCGTCTCCGCTTCGGTGGAGTCCAGCCCTAAAGCTTGTTCTCAAAGCTCGTCTACACACGCATATTGTCCTTATGCCTTATAGAAGGACATTCAGAACGCATCGGTTTTATGACGTCGACATGGTCAAACTTTTGAAGCGCGTTGTAGATTTAAGTGATGCAGTATCTGCTGTAACTCATCGTTGATGTGTAGCCTCGTTTGAGTACAAACACTGGGCTCCACATTTAACTCATCATAGCGAGTTCGCATTTCCGAAGATAGACGATGATAGCCGAACCGCGTACTTAAAGGGAAAGCGAAATTGAAATTTTCTTAGGATTTTTGCAATTTGCAGTGAAATGAACTTAGAGGGTTGTATTG
The DNA here is from genome assembly GCA_910589295.1 of Noctua janthe. Taxonomy (NCBI): domain Eukaryota; kingdom Metazoa; phylum Arthropoda; class Insecta; order Lepidoptera; family Noctuidae; genus Noctua; species Noctua janthe. Next base: position 11,882,124 of record OU342563.1, on the reverse strand, counting down.
TTGATTTTAATGATTATAACTCTGTAAAGCCATATTTGTTACGATCGTGAATCATATCAGGTCAGTGTAGGGTTGTATAATGCAAAAAAACGTAGAAAATTTGAATTTCGCGGGCTACCCTGGCGTTTTTACCATTCTGTAAACCATTTTGAACCCACTGTACGTCACTACAACAATCTTACAACATTTTCTACATCACATAACAACATCCAAGCTACGTCTAAACATGCTAATTGTCTTTTCTACACTAGTTTTCTTTTAAGAGCAAAGCGTATTATAATTATATCAATTTCTATTACCTAGAAATGAGTTGAAATAAGATATCGTAAGGCCCGCTTTTTACCATACCAGAGACGTGGGGGAATCGACCAAATGCATAAACATAACGCACGTAATACCCGAAGGGTTAAGCATAGGTCACCCTCATTTCGTCGGCTATAATTTAAAGTTCCTTTATAATAGGGGCGAGCCTATTGCCATCAACGTGGCACAAATCCAGAAACCGTGGCTGTTACTGAGAGATTTCTGATGGAAACACCTAATAACTTTTTGCCCAACCCGGAAATCGAACCCGTCCTGGGTTCGATTACCTTGCTCAGAAGTCGTGTCTCTCGTATACCTGTGATTGGTCAAATCTTGCACGTCTCAACTTTGATAAAATAAGGACCTTACTGTGCCGTGTTCTAGTAACTGAATACACTTACTAGCTTTCTCTAAACATCTCTAAAATTTTAATAAATTAAATCAGTCAACAAACGTACACGTTCCTATTGCTTTGAAACATTCCAAACAATAATTCACTAACATTCGGTATGTATTGGCAAAATGGGTCCTAATGCAAATTCCCATTTAGAGAGTTACCACACTTACCGATGCGGAATTGGCTTCAGCCAACCACATATCACTACATTTGTCAAAATAAGTACACGCGGTTTTGTCGACTAAAGAATCGACAATATGACAATTTCTTTTGTTGATATGTCATTTTATCGATTCTTCCATCGACAAAACCCGTTTCTACGGTGGTCATGATACGCGTGCTAAAGTTTTATGTTCACAGACAGGCCAATTCGAAAGTAGCTCGAAACTTCGAAGTGAACTTTACTCCCAATTATTTTAGTTCGTTTTGAAAACACTCGGAATAGGGGATATCTGTCCAATCGTGTTGATTTATTTTTCTACTCTGGACGCTCTCAATGTGCATGTCTTACTACGTCGTTCTCACATACATGTATTATCTCAACATGAATGATGTAACCAAGATCTTGTAAAAAAATATTTTGATTGAAAAGAGTGTCCATGGAGTTTCCCCATTCTTCTCCATATCTAGCTTTGGAATCAACTACAGTACTTTCACAAGTTATTATGCCTTGTGTCTGGGAGTGTAGCTTTGCCTTTTTTGTTTTTTGACATTCAAAAGTGCCTGTTACAGTGATACAGAGTAAGAAAAGCCCGTAACTTGGGCCGGAATTACGGGTTTCGTGTTTACAAAGTACACCTCCATGTTTTGCTCTTTCTGACGAGCTCAAGCCGATTCTGCCTAAATAAGTATAGCCACTCTCTTAGACGACGTGGGATTTTTGACTTGACGCGTTTTTTTGTTCGCCACCCTATGTGTGAGGCGCGTAGTGATAAACAGTTACTCGCCGAGTCAAAAATACCGTTTCGTTACAAAATTACACAATATTATACATCAATAAAAAACACCTAAAATACAGGGTGGCGTTTTATGGCCAGCTCACACCGGAGAGTTAGTTCCACACACATCCCTCGCTACACATCCTCGCTCATCTCTGGTAGAAAGGCAGCCTAAATCGCCATCCTGTATTTATAACTAAAACAACAAAATAGAATTGAGATCTAAAATTTGAATTTCATGTATCGATTTTTACCTAAAAGTTTATTTCTAATTAAAAGATCTTTTTTTGTTCACGGTAGAATATACACTGAAATCGAATAACTTAATTACATTATCTTAAATAAGGATACGTAAATCATTACTGTGATGACATTGTAAACTAAAGAAACTATAAAATAATCAGTATTAACATCACGCCTGTAATCCCCGAGGGGTTAGGCAGAGGTGTACCTAATACATAGCATACCCACATTTGGCCAGTTATGTTTAAGTTCCATTAGGGGTGAGCCTATTGCAATCAACTCCTATTAACCAGAATACAGGGTGGAAGAGACATTGACGCACAAACGGTTAACAATTATTCAGTAAATCATTCTGGAATTCATGGAAATTTTTCATCGGTAATCGGGGTTCAGAATCGCGGGCCTGTGGACGATGAGTAATGGGCTAGCTCCCCGTCCGGCCGTCTTATGACGACAGGTCATGTCGACGGCGCGTTCGACTTCTACGCGCGCCTCAAAGAGATGTCAGCAGCAAGGAAGAGGTCCGCAAGGGCCGATGCCTGCCAGGGCTGCGGTACTGTTCGAAAGAGATACCGTGGCCCTGGAACACAAAGGGCTAAGAAGGAACATGGATGGGTTTTAGTCAGTACAAGTCTGACACTCCCTTCCGCTCCGCCCAGAGTGGGAGGGGTCATTTGATGATTTCCCATCCTAAAAAAAAAGGGGGGTTTCAGAATGATGTACTGGATACGTGGTCACCGTTTTAGCGTCGGTGTCCCTTCCATCCCGTAAATTATTATTAGGAAGTAAGTAGATCTGTAATAGATTGTCACAACAATTCCATTAGATACAATACAACGGCCACGTCACTGGTGTTTTACTTTAAATTATGGAAGATCAAGGATACCGGTTTTTTTTTATATTTTCGCCCTTTTTACGTTACCGGTGGAATAACAAAAAGTATCTATCCTGAAAACGTGGCAAATAACGCTCACTAGCTTGTCTTAAAAATTATAGATTTGCTACTTATCTTACTAAGTATCTTAATTAAAATTATCGCATTTTGAAATCACTATTGTTTATCATTCTTATTAGTAAAATAGTTCATCAATACGAACTCATTTGTCCCATTATGATTTGCGAGGTTAGATTTTAGCTTCAATAATAGCTAACATATTAATTTTTTTTTTTCCTTTAAATAAGGCATTCTTGCAGTCACTAAACGTATTATGTGTTAAAATAATTTTAAAGATCGTTCTTTCTTTGTCTCTTGTTTGAAGATGACAGAGACAGAATGAGGTTTAAATGCATTTACTGGTGATGTGGTGCATGCCTGTATGTTCAGTAGAGTTTTGTCCGATTGGATGCAAAGATGCAATGCAGTAGTTTAATGAAAACTATACTACATAATAATATGTAGTCAGCTGTAATTTATTAGACCGTATGTGTTTAGATTCCCCTTCTTCAATTGCGGCTATATTTTGTTAAGCTTTAAATATGTTATCAGTATACTCGTCTTTAAGCTGCAGATCGGAAACTTAGTTAGTGATTGCGTCGTTAAGAACATAATTTCCCAAGCCTAAGCAGCTCAATATATACTTTCAGAATCCATCTAACTAAATTAGCGGCCATTTTGGCAACATTCACTGATATTACTGTGCTCTTAACAACTCCATAGTTTTCTTATTAGTCTAAAGTCATCTACGTACGCAACGTCTACGTCTACTACGTAAACGTCTTGTAATATACAATGTGTTTCGGAAAAGCCTAATTTATGTTTTGGAATATCCCAATAGGTTTCTGAATATCCCAATGCGTTTCGGAATATCCCAATGCGTTTCGGAATATCCCAATAGGTTTCGGAATAGTCAGATGCGTTTCGAAATATCCCGATGCGTTTCGGAATATTCTAATGCGTTTCGCAATAGCCCAATGCATTTCGGAATACCCCAATGCGTTTCGGAATATCCCAATGCGTTTCGCAACAGCCCAATGCGTTTTGGAATATCCTGATGCGTTTCGGAATATCCCAATGCGTTTCGTAATATCCCAATGCGTTTCGGAATATAATAATGCGTTTCGGAATAACCCAATGCGTTTCGGAATATCCCGATGTGTTTTAGAATATCCGAACCTTCTTAAGTTGGAATATCGCAATAAAATTCGGAATACCCATAAAGTGTCGGAATAACCCAATTTCTTTCGGAATATTCCTACGTATGTCATAGTCTTTTATGTTTCGAAAATACCCGATGTATTTCGGCACATCCCAATACATATTTCGGATTCAAAAATAACAGCTCTTTTATACGAACAAAATGTTTTTTGGATATAACTTCCGTATATTATCTGATATTGGTAGTGAATCCTAAGCGGCAAGCTATCGTTATCATCCAATACTCCTGAGCTTATATCAATATTCCTCATAGTCGTAGTAGTCATCGTCCTGTCCGTTCTGCAGCATGGCAGCTAGGGACAGCTCGTTTCCAAGGCCTACTGGATCCGGTTCTATTTCCTCTTCGTAATCATCCACAATTTCTGAAACGAGAAAAAACGAAAATATAATAATGTTTTATTGCTTAAATGATTAACTTTATTTTAATTTTACAGGATTGTTTGGATTCTTGTCAGGCACATTTTTGACCGACTTCAAAAAAACGTGGCGGGTCTCAATTCAGTTATATTTTTTTCTTGCTTCCTTTGTTTCAGTCTACAACTGGCTAACGGCAGTCTAATGAGCCAACTACATACGAAACTCTAGTACAGTTTGACCACTTTAATGTGCAGCTCAAGATGGCGTTGTTTGTCAAGCAAATTTTCATCGATATGTCAAACTTGGTACATTTATTTTATTTCTGTGTTTATCCGCCTGCACAGATACGTTGGTGGAAGGGTAGTGTATCATGGATTTATTAGCGCTTGAATGAAATTGAAAAGGGGACGTAGTTAATAAACATTTATGAAAATATTTTATTGCAGAAAAAAGATGGCAGAGTGAGTTCTGATTTTGACCACGCGCCAAAAGAACCTTGTGGAATTATACTTACCAGTGACAGCTTGCGGTGTGGGCGGTACGGGCGGGCCGGGAGTGCGCGGGCCCGGCGCGGGGGACGCGGGGGGCAAGGGGTTCTTCTTCTTGCGTTTGCGCGGCACGGGCGACGCTGGCACCACTACTGATGGTGGCGCTGGCGTTGGTGGTTTGTTTCTGAAACAGATAAGGATAGGAAATTAAGCTATTGGATACAAAGGGGGTCACTACTGAGATCACAATGAACAGAGAAGTATGGAAGGCAAAGATGCAGGTGTGGGTTATGTGAGTGCGAACGTACGCATTCCGCGAACCGAAAGACGTTGCATTGAAAGGCCTCCCACTAGGTGGACCGATGACCTAGTGAAGGTTGCAGGGATCCGCTGGATAGTCAATGGGGCGACACTTGGGGGAGGCCTATGACCAGCAGTGGACGTCTTTCGGCTGAAATGATAATGATGATGAACGTAGGCATTGCAAATTGTAACACAACAAAAAGCCGCGACAAAAATTTGACCAGATCGGGGCCTTTCATCTCATTTCTTCGGCTGTTCACGCCGTGACTGTTTATTTATTTATTTAGGATCTCCAACAAAGGATATACACAAACACATGAAATAAATAATCGACGACAGAAGGAATTACGTAGGTGTACTCCTTCACTTACAGGAGACCACAGCATGCGTAATAAGATGTATAACTAAGCTAACAAAGTTATAGTAGCATTTAAACATTCAAATCAAATTAAAACACAACACATTATGTAGCATAATGTTGAACGGACTCACACAGGGGTAGACCATGGCCTGGACATGGTAGAATACGTTCCTGTAGAATGACTTCCAACCACCACGTGGACGAAACCGCGGGTTAAGGCTAGTTAAACATAAAGCTAAGAAAATAATTATAGTACTTACTCTACAACAACAGTAGCCTTTGGCGTCGGAGGCGGCAGCGTGGTCCCCGGATGATCCAAACTCTTCAGAATGTCATAATTAATCTTGGAGCTGATCTTCTTCTCCGCTAGCATCTTCTCGATGGCCTCGCCCGCCGTCGCAGCGTTACACGGAGTCCTCTTCTTGTAAGAACCTCGTAATTTCTTCTTTTTATCCTTATTTTCTTCACGTTCTTTTGCCCGAAGATCTTCTTTTACTTAAACATGTATAACTACAAATTAAGATTATATGGTAAACGCTAGCCACTGGTTCGACGAAGCACATTTTTTTTGATGGTGAATAAAATTTCGCCTGGATTAAAAACGAATCTTACATGCACAAATCTTATACAGGGTGGAAGGGACACCGACGCAAAACGGTTACCACGTATTCAGTACGTCATTCTGAGCCCCCCACATAGAAACTTTTCATCGGTTATTAAAAAAAAACAGCTGTTTCCTACAAAAGTGCGATACCTACACGGTCAAAATGTATGGAACAGCCGATTTTTTTTTAATAACTATAAAGACAGTGGTAAAATTATTCACAAGAATTGATGTATTCTTTAATCCGGGCAAAGTTTTCCCTTACAATTATTGATTTACAATGAAAAACAAAAACCATCGCTCCAGGCTTTTATATCAATGGCTGGCTGGCGGCTACTTCACCACACCCGGCTCGGAGTTTTGGCGGGGCAAGGCTCGCGTGGTGGGAAAGTGACGCAGCGGCTAGGCATGGCGGGCTCGACAGCCGGCTTATCGGCTGGCTAGCGACACCTAGCGTTACATAACCGATGAAAAATTTATATGTGGGGGGAGGCTCAGAATGATGTACTGATAACCATGGTAACCGCTTTCGAGTCGGTGTCCCTTCCACCCCGTATACATATACACTGCCAAAGAGAATAAACCGTAGGTGTATACTAGGTTAGTGTAGGAATTGAACCGGCGAAATACAACCACTGCACTATTAAAGATATAGTATATTGTTCCTATCAGTAGCGAAGGGTCAATTTTTGTTACAGGCAAGCCGGAGTACATATCTTTAATGTGATTATATTTTTTGTCTGTAGAATACTGACTGTGTCATTTTTCAAAGGGAAGCCGGTAGGAATCGATTTCTATGGAACCTTCGCCACTGGTTACTATTGTACGTCTTTTGATGGTAATCAAATATGTCTAGTTTCAGGGTTTGAATTATTTGGTTTGCCTGAGTTCCGCCATTTTATTGTTTCTTGAAGTTAGTGGCCACACATTAAAATTGTATTTTTTTTTTTTATTTTTATTTTTTTTTTATTTAGAGAAATTATTGATAGCTTATATTTCGGGAATGTGGTGCTTGAGAAAATTTTGTCTCAAACAAAACTTGTTTGTATTGATGCAAGCTATTGATTGATAAAGGTTTTATACGTAGCTAATAAAATCAAACTTGCACTCCGCACAAACAGTACAAGTTTGATTTTATTAGCCATTGAATAGATTCTAAATTTTGTCTCAGACAAAACTTATTTGTTTTGATACCAGCTATTGATTAATACAGGCTTTATGCGTGGCATTATTTTGAAAATAAAATAGGTCTTGGGTTAAGGTCGGTTTCAAGCTTAACCGGATGCAACTGCCAGTATTAGACATTGACCTATCTGACCTTCACGACCCAGGACTGTGTAACCTTAACCGTTAGACTGGATGGCAGACTTTGGGCATCTAACTCCCCGTAAAGATTAACACAGTAACACCCCCATTAGTAAGTCACATAACATCACGCCTGTAATCGTCGAAGGGTTAGGCAGAGGTGTACTCATTAGTACACCCACATTTCGCCAGTTATGTTTAAGTCCCATGTAATAAGGGGCGAGCATATTGCCATAAACCGGGCGCAAATCCAGACTCATTGGCTGCTACTGAGAAATTCTTGATGGAAAAACCCAATAACACTTTTGCCGTGCAGTGGGAGTGTGAGACAATACAGCCGAGCCGAACCGCGCTTTTTTGTACTGATATGCTGCGGTCACGTCAACCAGTCTTACCAAGGGGTATCGTATTACCCAGTACTAACTGGGTTGTGGAGGTCAGATAGGCAGTCGCTCCATGTAAAATACTGGTATTCAGCTGCATCCGGTTAGACTGGAAGCCGACCCCAACATAGTTGGGAAAAGGCTAGGCAGATGATGATGATGCTGCGGTCCCGTGAGGCTGTACTGTGTGTTTAGCAGTTCAGAAAAAGCAGTTACAACATGCACTATAGTCATGCCTGTAATGGTCATAGCTGGCGCCTCACACTGAGAGGTGACGTCATAATCCACCATACGGGCCAAGTGAGGTTTGGTGGGAAAAAAAATCGCGTTGCCCCGACCCCAAGTAATATGTTAATCTTACTAAATGATTAATCTTTTGTCTACATTTTGGCATAACCAGGCCCAACTCCTCAAACCAAAAAATACATACTTTTCTGCTCCCTCAAATAACCAGCATTGATCTTGTTCCACAGCTGGGCCTTATGCTTCACTTCCTCGTCAGTCATGATGAGAGAGTTGATGTACTCCTCGTCCTTCTGGTCCAGGACCAATTCATCAGCATTGTGGAGGTCTCTGGCCGCCGTCTTCGGTTCAGGTCTGAGGAACTTGTCAGATTTGTTTTCTTGCTGACTGGTTCCTGCAAGACCTATAACGGCTAGGTCTGGACCTGAAGGGAATTAATGAAATAACATGATAAGACACAGACACGGCTGAAAACGATACCCTGCTTTTGGATTCCGCTGCAGTTGGGTACGAAAATAGACGCTAAATAAATTAAATATTTAATGCTTGATGGTGCAATAAAATTTAAATTAAGTAAAGCTAAAGAGAATAGCTGATATCGAATTATAAGTTTTTTTATTGATACTTCCTTGATTAAAATAACAACTTAAATATATGCATCTGATGCCATTTAAATATTTATGATGCATTTTTAAATTTGAACTTGAACAAGTGCAATTAGAAATTTTAAATTAAAATGATAATTCCTCGAGGATTATGTTATTAATATCTGTTACAGTTATTTAATATGCTGATATAAATCTAATAGTTGTGGTATACTTCAAATATAAAAATTAAAAAAAAAACGTTTATTGTGTCTCAAACGGTTACATTTACAAATGTGAATGAAACAGCCCCAGTAAGTAATGATAATACTTGTGTTGGAGTTGCCTCAATTCAAATAAATTTTAAAAAAAGGTAAGTGGGGGGAGGGGTAATGAGGTTAAATTTATCCGTCTGGTTCCAGGTGCTCTTCAGCACTATACTAAAACCTAGCAGGTACATTAACATTATGATTACGACACCTAAATAATTGCCTGAAGCAAGCATTTGGGTTTTAAATGCGATGAATTAATTGTAAATTAATTTTATTAATATAGTTCAATGGTTTAATTTTAGTGTTTTTAATTAAATGAATTAATTGTAACATAACACCGCGCAATCCCCGCAGGGTTAGGCAGAGGTGTACCTAATACTACGCCCGCATTTCGCCAGTTATGTAATTGCAATGATTTTATTATTTTTAATAATTTGAGTTATTGTTTTTTTTTTATTTCATATCAATGATTTTATTATTTATTTCCTTTATCCATTTCATCATCTTATTTTATACATTTATAAATATAAAAAAAACATTTAAAATATAAAAATAGTGGTCGGCCGGTGTCAGGAGCAGGGTCCAAGATACGGCAAGCTCCAGCAAGGTGGTTAGGGCTCCAGACACATCGAGGAGTACTGCCTTTTATTTATTTAATTGTTATAACTTTACTTTAATGATTTTATTTTTAGTACCGTGCGGTTCACACTACAGGAGACCGCATGACTTGGAGACGTGTCATATGTGGTCGTGATCCTCAGCAGTGAGGGAACGAAGACTTAGTTATCGCTTAGTTTTATTGGAACTGGGCTATCGTGTGTTAGATTATTTCTTTCTCTTTCGCGTGTGGTTAGTACCTAACCTGGTGTCAGAATTTTTATGCCGCCCATGGGCCTCTGAGTTGACTTTCCATGCCGTCGAGATCTCAGGCATGCTGGTTTGGTTTCCTCAAGATATTTTCCTTCACCGAAGCAAGTGATAATTATAAAATATGCAAATGAATCCGAAAAATCAGTGGAGCATGTTTTGGGCGACGGTCACTCAACTAGGTTAGCACTGTTACTCAAAAACTTTAGATTAATTTAGTGGTAGGAATGTACATACCTAGTATTACCTATAGTATTTTATATATCCTTGTAGCTAATCTTAGTATTATTTAAAATTATTTTCAGATATACACCTACCACTGCTTGTCTCTGCATCACCCAAAGGTTGACTGGTAGAAAATGCCATGCAATGCATTAAGTCCGCCTCTGTACTTTTGTGCTTGAAGTGTTAAATAAATAAATAAAATACCTAGTCCTTTTTCAAGCTTCATTTTTTCACTCTTACAGCCCTCCTCTTTCTTCTGCACTTTTTCTGCTATTTCCCCAATGAGGTCCAATGCGTCTTCTGCTGCGAATCTCGACGCCTCTGCATCTTCTGACGTCGTTTCGTCTGAAAAAAAAAACTACGGTATAGAGCACTAACTTTTTTGCTTTGTTTTAGAAACAATTGAAATAACATCACGCCTGTAATCCCCGAAGGGTTACGCAGAGGTGTGTCTTATAGTGCACCCACATTTCGTCAGTTATGATTATTTGCTTAGAAATAGGGGGCGAGTCTATTACCATCAACCGGGCATAAATCCAGACTCCGTGGCTGCTACTGAGAAATCCCTGATGGAAAAACCCAATAACAATTTGCCCGACGCGGGAATCGAACCCAGGATGATGCTCTGCAGTAGCGATTGCGACTAATAGACCAAACAGTCGAGAAACAACTGCAGTGGCTATGAGATTTGACGGCGTGTTAGTTAATTCTTGTGTCGTTTTTGGATGGGTTAGGCAGAAGTGTACATTTATTAACAGAGGTTTATCTACATTTTGCCAATTGTGTTGAAGATCGTAGGGGCGAACCTATGGCCATCAATCGTGCTCAAATCCAGGCTCCGGGCCACTATTGAAAAGTTTATTTTCGGGAAAAAAAACCCAAAATTGCCCGAGACGGGAATCAAACGAGTCAGGGTCATATATTTACATGTAATATTCTCCCGTTGAGGTAATGGTTGTAGGCAGATAGTATTAATGCCCGATTTTACAGTAAAATATTCGGAAAAACTTCCTTCTCAACAAGCAAACATAACCCACGTTTATAAGGTCATTAGTTTTTTCCGTAAACTATAAAGAATACTTATTAATTGTATTTACTTATGCAAAACTATCTACGTACTACCGCGCTCTACGGTCGACCACTTTTCAATCTTATTACTTTGAGCATAAGAGTGAAAAGTCGACCGTCCGTGAGCGCGGTAGTACATATCATCATCATCATCTGCCTAGCCTTTTCCCAACTATGTTGGGGTCGGCTTCCAGTCTAACCGGATGCAGCTGAATACCAGTATTTTACATGGAGCGACTGCCTATCTGACCTCCACAACCCAGTTAGTAGGTACATATAAAGATAACAAATAATATACTAGCCAAAAACGAAAAAAGAGTATTACAAAGAAACTTGAAAAGGCAAATCATTTATTCAAGGAAAAACAGTAAAATAAATAAACTAAAGCTTTTTGCAGTGGATTTATTGCTTACTTTCTGCCACAAGCTGGTCTTTAACGGTATCAAGTCATACGTTGCTGTGGCAAGCGTTTTGGCACAGAAAAACATTTAAAAACGTAATCAGTGGCGGATTTACCAGCAGGCTGAGCAGGCTTGAGCCTAGGGCGGCAGATTTTTGGGGAACGAATTTTTTTTTTTGCTGCCTCATAGAAATCAAAAAGATTTTGGCATGACGGTTTTCTGATGTTTTACAGATAGAAGTCTGCAAAAAATTTGCCGATGACGTTGCCCTCTCACTTGTCATTGCACATTCCGAGTAGCAATCTTCCATGTTCTAGAGTAAAACAGCTAGTTCGCCGCCCCCCGACCAGTAATCGGTAATATTCCCAAAAATTAGTTTACGTGCAATTTCAACGAAATTGTTGGATTGTAAAAATAATGTAGGACATGACAATTCTGAGGCAAGGGCGGCAAAAACTGTACAGCCTATAGCTTGAAAACTTGTAAATCGGCCACTGTACGTAATATTTCTAAGATTGATCTTCCTTCTTTTTTGTGTGGTTAGTGCGAAACCTAGTGTCAGTGTTTTTATGCTTTCCATGGGCCTCTGACTTGGCTTTCCATGCCGTCGAGAAATATCTCTCAGGCATGCTGGTTTGGTTTCCTCACGATGTTTTCCTCCACCGAAGCGGATGATAATTATACAATACCCATATGAATTCGAAAAAAAAGGTGCGTGTCTTGGGTTAGAACTCGAGCCCCATGACTTGGCAGTCTGACGGTCACACCACTAGGGTATCACTGCTCTACCACAAGATTGAAAAAGCAATTAAAAGTAGCAAATAAAGCCATATAAAGGGTGTAACAAGATCTTTTACGAAGCGGAAAGGCCTTTGTTCTCCCTGTCATTGCGATCATTTTTTTTTGTTCTAGACCATACCTGGGAACATAGTAGAAGTCGGTTATATTTAAGTCCCAAGTAAAAGGGGGCGTGCCTATTGCCATCAACCGAACATAGATTCCGACTCTGGGCTACTTCTGTTATTATTTTCCGTCATCACGACGCAACGGAATTGCTTTACTAAGATTGTAAAGGCAAGTTCCGTTGACCCCCAAAATATCAAAAGACAATAAAATTTGATCGAGATCTTTTTCGTTCTTGTCTATTAATATTTAAACTTGCATATTTTATGGAAAAGAACTTTTTAATACACTTCCTGGAAAACTGGTTCTTATCGCACGATTAGGTTCAACATGCAATGCGAACACACACGCGGACGCACACACGCATACGCTTTCACACACGTGGATTTTTTTTCATTTATCACAAAGAGTGCAGAAATAAAAATTTCCACAGATAACTATACTTATACTAAGTCCAAATTGGTTCAATGCCTATAGAAGGCGGTGATTGTTTTTATTTTTAATTTCGGCAAACAGATATGCGTCAGTAAATATTTGTTGAATATTTAAATTGTGTTTATAAATAGAATATCATAGATAAACATGATTGTTTGTAACAAATATATACTTTCATGAAATAATTAACATTTATTTGTGTTCTAAATTTGAAAAAATATTTAAGTTTATAATTTTCAAATCAGGCTGTTTATCGGCTTCATACCTTTGCTTCTCCTTGAACCTGACGAAAGCAAAGCGCGGAGAAAAAAGAAAATTAAAATCATAGTTTCCTAATAATTCATGACAAAAATATTTTTGGTTCAATTTTATTTCTTCGAAAGTGTGTTGAAAAACGTCAATTGATAAACGTGGGCATTTGTTGCTTCAGTTCTCGGCTCCATAACAGTCTCGCCTATGGCTCAGTTGTGAATTCCGCCTCGAATGCAATAACAAAGTTTCCCCACTTATATCAAAATGTACAATTCTGGAACAAATAGCACGGTCCGCCGAGGCGACTGTTTTCACGCCTTGACTTGACCAAACATCGTGTTTTCTTAATTTTGAGAAAATTTGAAATTGTACAAACACATACATAAACTTCCGGGAAAATTCTGTAAATTATGGTGATAACTGCACCAAAAATCGCCGCGTAGTTTAAAAGAATCAGTGGTCACAAAGACAGACAGCGAATTTGATATACACGTATAGTAAATCTTGACGTTTTACTTCCTGTTCGGTACCGGTCTTTTATTAGCTGTCAAACGTTATTTATACCAATAAATGATTGACTAATTTGAGCTGAATATTCAATTAAAACTTTAATTTTATGATTTGTATCTGCTAATGACGTTATTAAGGTGGAAACGCCAGGATAGTCCGCGAAATTCAAATTTTGTTGCGGTATTCGCAATTTGCAAGTCAGTGTTATTCATTCCCAAGTTCATATGACCCCAATCTATTTAAGTCGCGAGTTAATAGGCTTCTTTTGGGTTAGCTCGTTCCATCGTCGACCTCATCTCTGTCCTCTGGACTAGATTGAGGTCAAGAGTAAGCCCACTCATTATAAAAGTGTCAAGTTGTACGTTGATTAAAATTAGTGTTTTATAAATTATAATAAAGGGTGTAACAATACCCTTAACGAAGCCGAAAGGCACTTGTTCTCCCCGTCATTGCGATCATTTTTTGTTCTACACCATACCTTATAATTACAGAGATATTGGGGGTAAATTCCAACTTTATCTCAAGTATTTTTTTGTAATACCTGTTTTTAATGTAAGATTTTTTAAACACCTCCACGACCCCCTACTATACAATCCATCCACCAGCACAATGTTTTGAGTGCGTTACATTGAGTCCTACCGTAAAACGTGATTTTTATTTACCCCAAAAAAAAGTCGTTTCCCAGAAATTATTTTTGCGTTGAGTTACTTAGTTTGATGTACAGAATGCTTGGTTGACAGCTTCGTTAAGGGTCCGTTTACACCCTGTATGTTATTTTTGTACCAAGGTGATTCTTACCAATTCCCAGTACATTGGTAGAAGTCCCAATAACAGCAGCAACTTTTCTTCTTTTATTGCCGTCCTTTTCTAACTGATGCTCTATCTCTTTCTGTAGATCTGTCAGCTCTCTTTCACCATCTTCCTCATCCATTAACTGTAAACATGAAAATAAAAAGAATTAACTAGCGTAATGAAGTGCCTTAGAGTTGATCATGATTAGTATAGACCGACCGCTTTAATGAGTCCTCCGCCTTCCCCCATCAAAGGCACATTAAGCCTCCACAACATCCCACAGATATTTGCTTAAATATAACCATAATCCACGTAGGTATTACAATACTAATTGAACCAATACGTGATCAACCTTCAGAATATTCCATTTAAATTGATACCTTCGCGAGGACTCATTAAAGCGGTTGGTCTATAATTTAATTTATCCCCTTCCTATTACTTATTCTCTCCAGAAAGCTCAGGTGCGTAGTACTCGCAACCGGAGTGCGTGTATGACCCGATGTATGAGCGTGGACGAGGCAAGAGGAGTACCTATGTAATTATCGTAGCAGGTGGCGTTCTATAGTTTCTGCCGACCCGCATGGGACACAACCGAGAGTTTTTTTGTCAATGCTATATCATCCCATACTCATATTACCTAGTACTGGGTTGTGGAGGTCAGATAGGCAGTCGCTCCATGTAAAATACTGGTATTCAGCTGCATCCGGTTAGACTGGACGCCGAGCCCAACATAGTTGGGAAATGACTAGGCAGATGATGATAATGATGATGGTATGTATTATCCCATCACATTATATCTACTTTCCCGCTCACACACTTCTATACTATAATGTAGTTAGTGGCGGTTATTTTAATTTCAACAAACATTTGATGATTATTGAAGAATAAAGTTCTTGTCACCTCAGGTAAATCAAAATCAAAGTTTTTTTTTAAGTATGCCAGCTACAGGCACTTTTGAATTGTCGAAACAAAGACAAAAATGAAATATATCTACAGTCCCAGTCACAAGGCATAAAAACTGTGAAACTACTGTAGTTGCCCATTCCGTAGCGTAGATCTCTATGGAGAAGAACGGGCAAGAAACTCCATGGACACTTTTTTAAATCAGAATATTTTTACAAAACCTTGGTAACCTCATTCATGTTGAGATGGTACATTATGTGAGAACGATGTATCAAGATGTGTACGTTAAAAGTGTCCACAGTAAAAACAAAAAAAAAACCAATTCAAAAATAAAATAATTAATTCAAATAAGCCGTGGCAACCAAGAGATGATCAGTCACAACTGACAGCGCCCGTTCACGAAGATGACGCTTATTATTGTATTCGAATATACTTAATATATTTTGATACATTTAATTTAAACATTGAAACGTGTTATTGTATTTCCTACTATTCAAACTCTGACGTATGATACGAATTTTATGCTTGAAGTGATTAATAATACGGAAGGAGCGTTTGGACCGGTCTTTGATTGCAAAATATTATTTAATGTGGAAAGCAATGTTAATATGATTTTTAGGCGATAGAGCGTTAACGTCTTACGGCATTTCATACAAACTTTGAAGTGATTTGTTTTCGAAATCACTGAACCGATTTTAATGAAACTTCGTACGCAGTTGCTGTAACTTTAAGGTTATTATTACCGACAATATTGTCATTGTTAACGGCTATGTATTTTTTATTAAATCTCTTTTATTCTACTGTAGCATCAAGTTCCAGTAGGATACATAATTCTAAAAACTTGACAGAGAACTTGTCAGAAGGTCTTTATAAAAAAAGATAATTGGAAATTTCTGTTTCGATGGAAAATCTAAAATCGGTCTAATTTAGCTGTAACACTATTTTTCGAAAATGTTCTCTGTCAAGTTTTTAGACTTATGTATCACTTGCAAGTTTGTATGAAATGCCGTAAGACGTTAACGCTCTTAAAGACAGATATGCAGAAGTTTCTCCAAATAGCTGTAGTGATTTGTATATTATAATCTATTACCTTTATTAATTCTTAGAACACATCTTTTACATTTTTAAATATTCCTATATAAAAAAAAAGTAGCCCACCGGCATCAGGAACAAGATCCGAGGTAGAGGTACCGGTGGTCAGGGCTGAGAGGAACCTCCTAACAATACGAACCGTGTCCAGAAGTACTGCTGTTCTTTCAAGCCCTTGATCCAGCTGCCAAGCGAAAGCCTCCTCAGATGTTGGTCGAGGCTATTGGCATGCCTTTTTATTTAAAAATCCGTGTTTAATCACTCGAGTTAAATTTAAAACCATATTTTGAAAAACAACCTGGCTGGTATTTTTTGTTATGTATATTCTCTGCATTAGACTAGGTATTCGGTAATGGCGCTAAACAAATATTGTCTGTAGTTTAATGCTAATTGATTCTATATATATCCGCAGACGAAGTAATACTCTAAACGCGAAATCATAACTATCCGTATGCTTGTTTATCACGTTCATTGCACAGGCAAAATGTTGAACTAATCTAGATGGCCAAAATAAAAAGTTCGTCGTCGTTTTAACAAATAACGAATTTTTGCAACGAATTTTTTTTTACCCAATACGCAGCGCTCGCTATTTTATGGCTCGTACGTACATAATTGTAAGGTACCATCATGCGACGTCCCGTGAACGGCCACCGCAGTACAGGCTGCTTCACGTGTTAAACAAGACTAAACTGACGTTCAGATTTAAACGACATAATTATTGCAAAGAAATATGTAGATAAGTACCTTGAAAATAACATACACATATCACGCCTGTAATCCACGAAGGTATAGGTAGAGGAGAAACTAAAGTACACCCATATTTCGCCAGTTCTTTACGCTATCAACCGAGCAAAAATCCAGAATTTGGGCTGCTACTGAGACATTTCTGAAACCCAATAAAAATATGTCTGACCTGGGAATCAAACCCAAGACTAGTCGAAAGTGGTAGTAAATATACAGGGTGGAAGGGACAACAACGCACAAACAAATACCACGACCATGTATTCAGTACGTCATTCCGAACCCTTACCACATAGAATACATGTATAGATTCCATACATTTTGACCGTATTGGGGTCACCGTGAAGGACTGAAGGGAAAAAAATTCGTTGTTTCCTAAAAAAGAGCAATTTTGTCTGAAACAGCGATTTTTTTTTAAAATGCGGATGGACAATTAATTTATACGGGGTTGAAGATTTAAAAAAAACAGCTGTTCCATACATTTTCACCGTGTAGGTATTACACTTTTGTAGGAAACAGCAGATTTTTTTTTAATAACCGGTGAAAAATTTCTATGTCCCCACATAGAAATTTGTGCTCAGAATGATGTACTGAATACGTGGTAACCGTTTTCGCGTCGGTGTCCCTTCCACCCCGTATGTGGGGGAAGGAGTTGGAACGTGTGATATTGAATACGTTATATTCGTTTGTGCGTCGATGTGCATTCCACCCTGTACAACATCAAGTTTATAATGAAAACAGACCATCCATGTCAGAAAATGAAAAGAAAACACGTGGTTCCCTGTGATAGTTACATTATAAAAATACCTTCGCCAATCGCTCCTTATCCCTCTTTCTGGCTGCTCTGAAGGCTGGTGGATCCTGTTCCTCTTCCAAGTCGACTGTCATGAACTCCTCAAGGGTCAGAGCACTGGAAGGTGTGTCTCCGAACTCTAGGAGACGCTTCCGCAGCGTCGATTCGTGGACTTTTACGATTCGGACAACATCGGCCGGCGTTCGGTTGAATTCGTGGAGACGAGCCGCTATGAGGAGGGCTGAGAAAGAGAATGGCATTAAAAAAGCATGATTAAGTAGAAGTTTCATTTTAAGCTGATATAGGACTTGAATAAAACACTATGGCCGTAGACACACACAACAGGACGCCGAAGGAACCTAGCAGGTGGTGCAATGTTCAAGCACGACGGTTGCAAGCACCTGATCTTCTGTAGAAGTGAACATCACCAACAAGGAGTCTGGACTCTTGATTATCCCCCCAAGTTACAAAAAGACTATAATTACTATTTACGTTCACTCATGTTCATTACGCAAAAAATACAAGACACGAAGAACATTTAAGGCTTTCACTCCATACACGTTCACTACCGTTACCTTATTATTTTTTGTTACCAAGAGGAAATAGATGTCAATCAACGAAAAATACTTGAGTATAAAGAATTAAATATTCGCGCAGAAACCAGGGTCGTTTATTTGTAATTTGCTTCCGTGGCTCCATGCACAATAATTATGACAGCCTTAGAAACAGTGAACAAAGAGACTTTTTTGTCATAATTAATATGTTCTACATTGACACTCGATTCGTATTCGCAGCATGCAATATTTGAATAGATAGTTGTATCGTTGGTGTTGTTGTTGTGTTGTTTGTTGTTGTATCGTTGTTTGTTGTTAATGTGTCGTGTAGGTGTAGTTGTTGTTGTTGTTTCGATAGTTGTTGTTGTGTTGTTGTTTCGATTGTTGTAGTTGTTTCGTTGTTGTGTCGTGTTGTATCGTTGTGTTGTAGTTGTTGTCTTAGGTAGTTGTATTTATAACTGTTTGCAATAATATAATAACAACAATTCTTTCCCCCTCTTCTGTATTACACCATCATCTTCATAATTTACAGTCTGAATTAGCTCATTAAGTTAGTTAGTGGAACTGCATAGTTGTGATTAATTACTTGGAGTCGGCGCAAAACATTTTTTCTTCCAATCGTCACACTACCATTTACATCTTTTCTTTCATTTCATTCCTCACACAATTCATCCACCTTTTCTTCACCATCATCATTATAGCCGAAAGACGTCCACTGCTGAACATAGGCCTCCCCCAAGTGTCAGCACATTGACCGGTCCCGTGCGACTCGCATCCAGCGGATCCCTGCAACCTTCACCAGGTTATCGGCCCACCTAGTGGAAGGTCTTCCAACGCAACGCCTAACAACGCACCCTCTACATGCTTCAACATTTATATTCATCACTCTTTTAATCACATGTGTTTCCTCCTCATCAGTTCCTCCTCAGTTGATCCGTTGCCTTATGTGATAAGATCGATATCAAATAAAATTATGATAAAACAAAACAAAATTATGTTTTTCAACTAATATTTCGTGTAAGCGGCGTACTTATACATAATACTAGCGGTCGTTGATCCCGGAAACCAAACTGTGAAATTATGCAAAAAAAAAAATTTCAATTTTAGTAATTATTTTCTCGCTTCTGTACCGGTTATTTTTAGAACCCATTTAGAGCTTTTCTAAAAGTAGTCTTGTTATAGGCATTTATCTTTATTTTTGCATATAGGCAAATAAAAATGTTAAGTTTAGATTCTGAGTCACGTAACATAATAAGATTTTTAAGTGAAATCTTCAAAAACATGTTCGAAAAAAATCTTCAAAAAAAAGATTCGGATTCCAGAAGCTTCAAAACATTACCAGGACTCGATTTTATTGGAAAAAATAAAGAAACCAAAAATCCAGTTTTAAACAACGCCGTTTATAGCAGTTAATATCAGTCAAGGAGGTCAGGTGATATGGCTGGTAAAATGGACCTTATTTGGTAAAACACGTTGTTGTAAAAAGATCAAAGTAAACTTGACCCTATTTTTTCAATCCTGTTTGTTCCGTAGCAACCGATCGAAAAACAAACGAGTAATTCAGTTGACAAAAGGCTCGAATCATTGACTTTCTCCTCATTCGCTTTCCTCTTTTATGAGAGTCCATTCTATAAGTCGACAACTTAGCAAATAATTGTCAAACTGTTTAAAATAATAGAAGTGTTTCGACAGGTATTTGCAACGCTGCCAAATTTTGGAATGCACAGCCTCTATGCTCTTTATTGCCAACAAACAAATAAACATCGTCTGCAGTCCTGGCTTTGAATTACAGCATTGCCACAGTAATGAGGCATAGAACGACCATCATTAATCATGAGCCATTGCCAACATAATCCAATAAGATCTCTTCTCTCTCGCTTTAGTGATTGATGTTTCTGAGCGCCAGAAAGCGATAGAGTTATGTGAAAAAGGGAATCTTACCAGCCCCACAAATACCGGAAGGTCTTCGCCCCGAGTGAATGGAGTCCCTCTTCATCCTCTGGACCAGTCGCAGTGCAGTCATACTGACCTCGTGCGATTTGTCGTTGAACTGCAGCTGGGATGAGAACCGGAGGATGTAAAGACAGGGATCTGTGAAAGAAAAAGATTATCAGATACGTTAAGACTTCTTCCCCGGCTCGGGATTTTGGGCTTCTGGGCCCGCAAGGCAAAGTGGGGTGATACCAGTCGGGAGTCGGCACGAATGTATGTGTATCGTTTCTCCCGGACCCTCAACTCATGGTAGGAGTGTAACATTACATACTCCCCAGACGGTGTACTGAGGACTGCTCTACAAAAAAAGCTAATACTACTTTCAAAACTGCAGATAGATGTGTACGAGAAAATGTAGAGAAATTATATAATTTTAAGCTAGCTATCGTAACTTTCGACAATATTTGAGAAAACCTGATTCTGCAGGATTATCAAATGATTTCCGACTTTCTATTGGAGTATTTCGATGGCATAAACGAAACTAAATAGAAAGCAGACGTAATGTTACTCCTAGATGAGGCATTCAATGTTGTCTAAAAACTAATACATAATTACAGTACATTAGCATAATTAGACAAGCTTAGAGAGATCAGGGAAAAGACCAAGAGGCATGCATAAGCATAAGCATAGCATAATCAGCCTATTAATGTTCCCACTGCTGGGACGCAGGCCTCCTCTCTATGAGAGGGAATGGGCTATAATCCACCACGCGGGCTCAGTGCGGGTTGGTAGATGTCACATGTCTTCGAATTTTTGGTTCTAGGACATGCCGGTTTCCACACGATGTTTTCCTTCACCGTTTTGAGAGCAGTGGTGATGAAATAACTTACACAAAGTAGTGCGCCTGGCTGGGTTCCAACCCACGACTTAATGCTCGTAAGTCGGGGTCTCCACCACTGGGTCACCGCTGCTCTACTGGAGGCATGCAGTCCCACGTAAAAAGGTATCACCATATATCCATGACCTTCTAGTCTTTGGGTCTATCTTTTCAGGAAGCCTCTAGAATAGCCCTGGACTGACATATCTGGCGCTGAGCCAGACCATATTACCAACAGAATGGGTCAAGGTTCTCAGCAGTGAGGGACCAAGTATAAATAAGATACACGATTACTTTAAACCCATAGATTATGCGGTACAGCGATTGAAGGTCGAAAAACATTTTGATTCCATGATGGCGATGGTTTTAGGGACAAAAATCGCTGTGAACTACATTGCTATGGGCTCACCTTCATTAGCTATAACATCTAAATAACATTCAATGCGTGTTGTTAATCGCTCTAATATCTTAAATACACATCGCAGCAGTGACGCAAGAAACATTGCGATTTGCGCTGTAACGGTATAAAATCGTGTGATTCTAATATTTCTAATTATCGTGACTACTACATAATTTGTTGCGCTGTTGACTGTTGGCAACGACTTGGTATAATGTGGAACTTAGGAGATATAATGGTGTTTTTTACGACCTAATTTTCTTAGATTGCCACTTGCATTCGCATTTCGTCACTTATGTTTCAGGTCATGTAATAGGGGGCAAGCCTATTGCCATCAACTTGGCCCAAAATCAAGACTCCGGGCTGTTTCTTAGAAATTTTTGGGTAGAAATCTATTTATACGTCATATACAAATCAATTACCGTGCGTTAATCTCGCAAAAACTCGAAAATTGCTCAACCGATTTTGCTGTTTTTTTTTGTTCTGTTCGCAATTTTTATTGCTAGGACAAGGTTTGAATGAAAGAAAATTTTTGCTTAAAAAAGTGCCCTTTTTAATTAATTAATTCCACCCCTGTGAAGCTGGCGCGGGTCGCTAATACACAATAAAACTTTGACCGACGTGGGAATCGAATCGAGGACCTCATGCTCAACAGTAGCAACTACCAAACTATAGAAACAGTCATAATGTATTCAACGAAATCCAATGCTGTGCCTTATGATTTCATATGAAAGATTAATGGACCGAAAATATGAGGTTCTGTCTCAACACGGACAACCTCGGTCGGGTTGAGCAAGCCCAACCTTCGGACACCCTGCCTTTATACCACAACCTTGCTCGCAACCACACCAGACAAGTGCTCTATTGTTCTCACGAACCAGAATCGATGGTATGTGATACCAGCTATTAAATTCAATATTTTTCCTGTTGGTTCAACGGCATTTGATATTGGTACGACACCTGAATGTATGTCTGAATAAAAGGGAACTTTACGCTTAGCACCTAAAGTTGCAAATCCAATATTTACGTACGTGTCACTTAGTACTAGTGATGGGAATTAGATTCTACGGCTAAAGAAGACATTTTGAAGGTGATGTACCGTGACTGTGCAGGTACGAAATACCACATTAACAAGCAATGCCGAATAGCTGTGATATTGGCAATGACTTTATAGTTTATACTTATTATGGATGCTAAATAATGTATACTTCTTACTTTTATTATAAATGCGAAAGTTTGTTAGGATTTATGGATGTTTGTTCCTCTTTCACGCAAAAACGGTTGAACGGATTTGGGTGAAATTTGGCACACAGAGTGAGTAACAAGACCCTTAACGAAGCCGAAAGGCATTTGTTCTCCCCGTCATTGCGATCATTTTTTTGTTCTAGACCATACCTGGGAACCTTATAGTTACGGAGATATTGGGGGTCAAAGTTCCAATTGTTTCACAAGTTTTTTTTTTTAAATGCATGTTTTTAATGGAAGATTTTTACTTAACACACCTCCATGACTCCCGTACTATTCAATCCATCCGTCAGCACAATGCTTTGAGTGCATTCCACCGAGTCCTACCGTAAAACGTAATTTTTACCCCAAAAAAAAAAGTCGATTCCCAGCAATAATTTTTGCGTAAAGTTACTTAGTTTGATGTACAGAATGCTTATTTGACGGCTTTGTGAAGGGTCTGTTTCCACCCTGTATACATTTATAAACCTTCCTCTTGAATCACTCTATCTATTAAAAAAACCGCAAAATCCGTTGCGTGGTTTTAAAGATCTAAGCATACATAGGGACAGACAGAGGGAAGCGACTTTGTTTTATACTACGTAGTGAAGTTACTTAGTTTGATGTACAGAATGCTTGGTTTACGGCTTCGTGAAGGGTCCGTTTACACGCTGTATACTTTATAACCTGGATTAACACATACGATACTTTTTATTCCGGTATTACGATCCCGTCGGATAATTACCGAACTCGACGCGGGTGATGCCGCGGGTATAAGTTAGTTGTTTATAATATTGTGGGTTTGGTAAAAACTTTATGGTTATGCATGCTGTATGTTCGCTAGTGGTTTTTGGTGATGATGATGATGATACAAAAAATGGCTGACGTTTTAAGTATTTTGAAGTTTGATTACAATTAATTGGATTGTTTTTTTAGAATTCGAATTAGAGTATTTTAGTTAGTATCGAAATATGGAAACTAGTTTTTAAAAGTCGCAGTGTTATTCCACACATTAATCATAATTAATATTTAATATAAGTAAAGTAATATTAATTTTATTATAAAGAAGAAAGATTTGAATAAACTCAAAACCGTACAAGTGCTTGTCGCGCCACGCACAATGTAGGGTTCCGTAGTTGCCCATCAAAAATATGCGGATTTGCCTCCGATGGATGATTTTTATTGTAATAATAAAAACAAACTTATTTGCAGTTGAAAAACCTGTGCTCCCTTTACATTATGTTTAGGAAAATATGTTATCCAAGTAGGTTTTTATAGTCGTCGTTGGACGACTATTACTCGTAAACTTGTAAAGCCTGCTTAGCTGTGATAGTTTTCCTTTTAATTTCGTTATATAAGCTACCACCGTGATTTTTTTTCACACACCCAAACACAACCGTTTAGCTGATAGAGGGGGGGCGGGGGGGCACTGGAGTCTAACAAAAATAAATACGTTAAAGCTTAATATTTCACAAACGAATTCACTAATCGAAAAATTATTTGAACATACTCGCAATATTTTTAAAGACCTATCCAACGACACACCACACTATTGGGTACGCGAGAAAAAAAAATCCGCACTTTACATTTAGGTACATGAGACACCCTAAAAAAAAAATACTTTACAAGATTTTATTTTACCTCTTTGTCGGCGTAACTAATCTGTATATTGATGCCAAATTACAGCTTTCTAGTACTAAGAGTCTTTGAGCTAAGCTGCGGACAGACAGACGGACATGGCGAAAGTATAATCCTTTCCCTGTTGACAACGGAACCGATTTCAAAAATTCTTTCACCATTAGAATGCTACATTATCCCAGAGTAACATAGGCACCTGAGCGAAGCTGTGACGAGCCGCTAGTATTTAATATTTAGGTAAGCATTTAAAATTCGATTGTAACGATCGACTGCCGTCAAAGACTCAAAGGTCACTGGAACAAAACAATTGAAACCGGTATTTGAATAAATTATAGATACAAAAGACGTCAATAATTTAAATAAAAATTAATGAATTTAATATATGAATTAGGAATAAACAAGTAATAGAGCAGCATCCTACTAATATTATAAATGCGAAAGTTTGTGAGGATGTTTTTTACTCTTTCGCGCAAAAACTACTGAACGAATTTGGATGAAATTTGAGGCATAGATTGTTTATAACCTGGATAAACACATAGGATCTTTTCTTTCCGGTAGTTCGATTCCATGGGCCACGCGGGCGAAGCCGCGGGCATAAGCTAGTATTTCTTAAGGCGCTTGAATAGCAATGGCAGAAGGGCGTTGTTGGTATTTATTTATTATTACATTTAGCACAGCTCTTGGCTAAATAATAACAGCCGCTCAGGTCGATCTTCAGGTTAAGCCGCGCTTGCCTCAGTTCACCCATTGCTTACCGAGTTTCCTCCGTGCTTCGGGAAGCACGATAAGGCGTTGGTCCCGGCTGTCAATTTTAGATCTTAGACGGTCGTTACAGGTAGTCAGTGGCCCGAAAGTCTGACAACCAGCCTTACCAATGAGTATCATAGGTATTTCCAGTACCTACTAACTGGGTTGTGGAGGTCGTCAGATAGGCAGTCGCTCCATATATAATACTGGAATTCATTTGCATCCCTTTAGACTGGAACCTGACCCTAACCTAGTTGGGAAAAGGCTAAGCAGATAATGATTACATTTAGTACAACTTATACCATTAATGTTAATACTAAATTAAGTAACCCTTTTACTCTGTCTTCTCACAGAACCACAAACATAGTCTATCTTTTCATACACGAAATATTTTAAGAGTAACTTCTAGAAGTCGTAAAGTCGCCAAAGCAACGAAAAACGAAATTGTCTGAGTGTTTTTTTTTTCGAAATTATTATAATTCTAAAATTGTTTGAGACTTTTTGCATAAAACGTTTACTCCCACATTCTAACAATGACAATAGGTAAATACGACGTAGTAAACTAGCGTAATGGCGGTTCAAAAATAAGGAGCCAGTATTTATTTTGTGGGTCAAGTAATTTTAAATTATTTATTTTTTATAAAAATAAACTTAGATATTTTTTTCAGTTGAAATGGCTTCTTTATAGCCGTTAGATGATTCTCAGAAAATATTTCGTGTATGAATAGTTAGAGATATATACATACATTGGTATACATTTGTAAAATCGTCTGTGGAAAAAGAACCAGAAGGCGGCTTTAGTGCCGATTATGACGACGCGCCAAAATATCCATTTTTACCTTTGGCTACACTGCCTGTTCATCTGTTTACGGAAAACATAGTATTTCTAAGAAAAAACAGTAGGTAAGTCCAGCTGTGGTCGTAGGCGGTGAACCCACAACAAACGTAGGTGTTGGCTTACCGTAAAACCTAACAAGGATATCCGTATCCGATAATAAATGGCTTCCTCATGTCATTTAAGGTGGAGGCGTCCAATCTTACAAACGTTTACAAACATTCGATTCGGCAAAGAATCTTACACTTACGTAATACCTATCTTAAGAAAAAATAATGCACACATTTTTGCACGTAACTTGGCGAATTACTTCCTATTACCTGATTTATCGATTTAGAAGAACTCGATTCTGATTGATGTTAGCGCTAAATCAATTAATCGAATGCAAAATCGATTTGCAAAATATTTGTGACGCTAATTTGGTTTTTAAATAAATACACGTAGGCAGAACTAAATAAACATTAGGAAAACTAAAGATGTAAGTGAGTAGTAGCAGTAGGAGTAGTGGGAGACTAAAGAAACGATGGATGGACTGTATCACAGATAATATAATACACTGTATGGAGGATGACATGGCTAGAAAAGAGATTACTGCTGAGATGACGAGTAATAGAGAAGCATGGAAGAAGAAGACATGCTGCGCCGACCCCAAATAAATGGGGTAAGCGCAGGAAAATTATGATGATTCTGATAAGTCTACAATTCTAACGTACTTCGATTATTTCCACATTATTTCGTGTTTTTTTTTTTTAATTTTTAATAGGGTCGTGTTTGGCGGCAACTCGCCTGATGTAAAGCGATGACGCGGCCTAGGGTGAAGCACGCTTGCCTAGAAGAAACCGCTTCACTGACAATTTAGAACATTTTGTTTCATACAAAACTTGTTTGAATTGATGCCAGTTATCGATTAATACAGGTTTTATACGGGGCTGATCAAAACAAAGTTGTTCAGAAGATGCCGTCAGTGAATTGACTTTAACATTGATAGCTCATATCTCGGATATGTCACGGCCGTATCGCATATCGTGGCCGAAAGTTTGAAAAAAAAATTAAAATGTCGGAAGTTAAGCCGGCCATTAAATTCAAACCCCTTTAAAGAGATCATCATCTGCCTAGCCTTTTCCCAACTATATTGGGGTCGGCTTCCAGTCTAACCGGATGCAGCGGAATACCAGTATTTTACATTGAGCGACTGCCTATCCGACTTCCACAACCCAGTTAGTACTATACCCCCTGGGTTATACGATACCCCTCGGTAAGACTGGTTGTCAGACTTTTTGGGCCACTGACTACCTAACGACTGTCAAAGATCTACAAATGACACCCGGGACCAACGGCTTAACGTGCTTTCCGAGGCACGGAGGAAACTCGGTATGTAATGGGTGATCAGCCATCCACAGACCAACCTAGGCAAGCACGGCTTAACCTAAAGATCGATCCGAGCGGTTGTTATTATTTAGCCACGAGCTCCTCTTCTCTCTCCTCCTTTAAAGAGATCTAGTTTGTAAAATATGTCTCGAACTTAGCAATGGATGTCCATGAATGAATTACACATAGGCAAATGTTTGAATTAATTTGACATGAGGTTAAGTTCTGGGGCAAGACCATATCTTAACAAACACAGAAAGATAATTTTCATAATTTCATATTCATTTATTTATCATAATTTAGCTAGACGATTACCAAACTGTTGAAGTTAAGAAATAAGATTGGTAATATTATGTTCTCACAAGTCTTTTAAAATTTATTACTACACAAAACGGAGGTAGGTATAGTATACAAAAAGGAGTTCGTGGCTAAATAATAACAGCTCGTCGGGTTGATCTTTAGGTTAAGCCGTGCTCGCCTAGGTTGGTCCGTGGATGGGTGACCACCCATTACATACAGTGTTTCCTCCGTGCCTCAGAAAGCACGTTAAGCCGTTGGTCCCAGCTGCCGTATATAGATCCTTGGCAGTCGTTACAGGTAGTCAGTGGCCTGAAAGTCTGACAACCAGTCTTACTAAAGGGTATCGTAATACCCAGTACTAACTGGGTTGTGTAAAAAAACTGATATTCTGCTGCATCCGGTTAGACTGGAAGCCGACCCCAACATAGTTGGGAGAAGGCTAGGCAGATGAGTATACAAAACGGAACTATAAATACGAACTACGTATTACGTAGTGAAGTCACACGTAAGAAGTTTTGCAGAAAATATTTATGTTTTATATTAGAACTGTCTCGATATGACGTCAATATGGTTTACACTCGTTTATTTATATAAACGTCTTATTTGTACTTATAACTTTGACGATTCCAAGATCTTTTTTGGTAGGTACTACCTCGTTGGTACAGTGGTCGCAAGCGCGACTGCTGAGCATGTGGGTCTGGGTTCAATTCCCAGGTCGGGCAGTGATATTAGATTTTTCTTTCAGGCATTTGTCAGTAGCAGCCACAGAGCCTGGATTTGTGCCCGGTTGATGGGAATAAGCTCGCCCCCTATTACACTGGACTTAAACATAACTGGCGAAATGTGGGTGTACTATTAGGTACACCTCTGCCTAACCTTTAGGGGATTACAGGCATGACGTTATGTTATGTTAATATGTATTATAAGCTTTTATTTAACTTGCCTTGTTAGTTTGTATGTATTGGTAAAATCTAGCAACTGATACCTTAGTATTACACCCCCATCAATTAACCCTTCGGGGATAACAGGCGTGATGATATTATGTACCTATTTCAAGTAATAAGTACCTATTACATGATCACTCACGCTGTAGCCTTTAGATTAAAAAAAAAAGATAATCACCTTTTTGGTTTCAAAGGTCATGCAATGTCACTGGACTTGAATTATGTAATAATAATTTGGATTTTAATTTTATTTTTTGACAAAGTTAGCGTGCCAGTATTATTTATTAATGAACAGTTCGGAGGAGAAGACGATTAAGGAAAAATGTTTGGTGGACACTTGAAATGTTGGATATTAATGATATTCGTAAACTATTTATTTTGGTTAAAATGGTGCTAAGTGCTGCAAATCTTGCGATTGTGGTTAAATGGATTTTCTATAAGACTGGGTAAGTCTCCGAAAAGTATTTAAATACGGATTAATTACGGTTCGCAAACGAAGATTGAGTAGACAAATTGTCATAAACTGCATTTGCGATTTAGTTTCCAAACATGTTCAGACAAAATAATTATGTGTTTTTGGTAAAAACAACCTTAATACTCTCACAGAAAGTACAGTCTGTGCTGCAAGTTCAAAAAAAAATGGTAATTCATCCTGAACACTACATTTACATAATACCAGCCTAAACTTGTCATTCGTTTAAGTTGAAATAACATAGGTAAACTGGAGGCGAGGCTTTGAATAGCAAAAATGTATAAGGACGATTCAAATCTAGGTAAAGTCAGTGACAAGGTCAAAATCCCGAAAGAATACACTCACACACTCCAGAGTAATCTAAATCGACAATAAAAACACTAAACACGTAACCATGTGCAGATCACACAGCCGCCATTTTGTTTTCATTACGAAACTAGCGATTGGCGCCAAAACAGGCAAATTTTAATGCGCTTTTAATTACATTGCATTCTGTATGCTGAATTCATATTTATTGACTGAAGGCTGCATGGAAACCTTTAACGCAATGTCTGCAAGAATACCGTGTAAGAGAGTTCAATAAATATTGTTAAACTAGCTACTGCCCGCGATCTTCGTTCGTGTGAAATTATGATTAAAAAAAATATTACTTCCCTTTTTGAATCAGATTTTGTATACAATTTCAAAAAAAATATTTTTTTTACGCGCAACCCTATTTTTTTCTAAAAATAAAAGTAGTCTTAGTCAGACCTTAGAGTAAACTAAATTACTCCTTATTACATCAGCTATCTGCCAGTACCAGTCCCGTCAAAATCGGTCCAGCCGTTTCGGAGATTAGACGGAACAAACAGACAGACAAAAATTAAAATGTGTTTTTGTTATAAGTGCCGTATATATTTTCATATGCATGTTGCATGTAGTAAAAAGCTGTTATTTCGACGTTACAAAAAGACACTTCAATATTATTTATGTGTATAGATAATTATGTATAGATATAATCTGTTCGATCAATTGCGAAATAAAAAACGAGACACCCAAAATGTATCCAGTTTTAATAAAAGGTCAAGGTTTAAAGTAAACTTGAAGTCGGTAACAAGAGGATTTAAAATGATGAATTGATGACTTATTCTTCTGCAGACACATCGATATTATTTTTAAATCTACGCAAATAATTTTGAGCTTCACTGCAATCTCATCTTGATAGTTGTTTATCAAATAAGGCAAATAATTTTGGTCACAAATTAATTTAATAATCAAGTTGGACTATCGAGACACAAAACCGGTTACTTAATGGAAACCTGAAAGCTCATTAGTATCTAATTAAATTCACAGCAAAATTAAATTAATTAGGAAGGAGAGAGGAAGAGCGTTTTTATCAACATACCATTTTTTATTTTTTTATTTTAATTATATCATTTATTTATTAAGAAATTAATTGTTATATTTGATTTTATCATTCGTTTCTATATATTATGATATTACAGTTATATTTTATGTAATGGGTGCATTTTTATTATTTAAACCGTTTAATTCCGTAAGACTAAAAGAAAATTGGAAAATAAGTAGATTATTTTACTATATTTATATCATTGCTTTTTATTGAAATTAATTATTAATTATTTATTTATTATTTTTATTATTATATTTGGTTTTAACACTAATTTATTTATTTTATTATTATTTTATTAGTTGCTATCATCCCAGGTTAATTGATAAAACAACTTATTACAGAGCATTGACAGAACCACAAATATGTACCTAGTATGTTGAGCGTGACGTCTCAAGAAGACTTGATAATTGTAATTATTTTAGTTTTCCATATTCTACTCTATAGAAGCTGGGCCGACCCCATATGAATTGGAACCAGGGCAAGAAAATAATGATGAGAAGCTCTTCGAAATAAGATTTCGAATATAAAAATTACTAATTTCTAATAATCTAAATGCAGAATCACTACAAGAAATAATACAGCCACTTCAACATCATTACCCCGCATAACATGCATTTCATTACAGTCCCCGCAACTGTTACTCCAAAACATCAAAATGTCGGAAGTAACGGAACCAGCACTTCTTATAACGTAAAAGGAAATAATGTTTTGTATGCAAGCCGAACTCACTAGCCTAGAAAAGTAGAACATTGCGATGGTTAGCTAACCTTCACCTCAGAACGGTTCGTTTCCGACACGAAAGGCCGCCTGCATTGCAGATAGAAAAAGGAAAGAAAGAAAATTGTGTTTATTTGGCATTAAAAACAAAAACACCTTAGAAATTATACAAAATAAATAAACAAACAAAACTAATAATGCCCAAAGGGCCTCAGCTCAGCATAATTCCAGGTGGCAACACAAGGTGTACCAACATCGCGGATTTTCAGTGGCAGCCCACTAGTGCCATACGTTCAAAAACATAAACAATCGCATATAAAAGTTTAAAATATTTTGCACAAATACCAACTAAAATAAAATGTTGGTACTCTTAATTATAAAACAACAACAAAGAAAGAAAAGAATACTGTGCAATTTAAAAAAAAAGAACAAAAAACAATAATAAAAAACAAAAATGATAAAACTGAAAAATTTATAAAATAAAATAAGCTGTAACACGATATAAAGGCTAAAATAACGCAGGAATTTCCTAGCCGAGAGTACCTGAGATAATTTGGTACCGAAACAAACTCAGAACTCAGGGGTCATGGTGTCTTTTAAAGTCCAGACAAAATGAATAGGTGTTAAAGAGAAAATTGCTGTAATTATTTCTGCCCTTGGGCGTTTTAAGGAAATGTCGAGTAAGACGACGCAGTGAGATCATTCCGGAGAAACCCTTGGTAGTATGCGGTGAGATGAAGTAATGAGGCTTCTTCAATTATTTGGTTCGATGACACCTCTTCTTGTTTTTTAATGATTTGTAAGTTGGTATGTAGGGGTAATCTTGGAAACTACTGATCCGATTTCGAAAATTCTTTCACTTACTGGAAGCTACATAGTCCGCGAGTGTCATAGGCATTTAAAACGTTCCCGTGGCTTAATTTCCTTAAATAACGGGAGTGAAGACGCAAGCTAAAGTTAGTAACTAACTAATTACGTAACGAATGCACTAAGATGACCTTAACAGTAAGCGTTAAGCAAATATTTCTGCTACTAAAAATTTACATAATTTTCTATGTCTGCATTTCGCCACTCATACGTATTAAATTGAAAGGTCACACGATTTCCACAATGCAGCCGATACAAATACTACCAATTTTTGACAGTCTATGGCTGTTAGCGATGAAGTTTTGCAACACTGACTAGGGAAATATATCGATTTAGCATAGTAACCCTTTCGATGTTCCCATTGCTGGGAGCGCTGGGACCCAAGCCTCTTTTTTAGAGCGAGTGGGCCGTAATCCAACACACAGGCCCAGTGTCCGCCGTTCCGTGTCTTCAAATGTTTTACTTCACCGTTTTGGTAGCACTAGGGATGTAATTTTGCAGGTTACATACTTGTTTTTATGTTGAGCTACTTTTTATACTGAAGTCAAAACATTTTATGCGAACGAAACTAAACAAAAAATGTTCCTCATACATATCTGATGAGTTGATCATAACAATAATAAAATTAGTTATGCTTCTATAAACTATTCAAAGCCATAGCAATTATACGTAATTATGCGTAAAAAAGCTGCGTCGGTGCCGGTGGTGCGACGTGTGCGGGGGACCCCGAATAACGCCCTCAGAATTACTGGCGAGAGAACC
Source organism: Noctua janthe (assembly GCA_910589295.1). Classification (NCBI taxonomy): domain Eukaryota; kingdom Metazoa; phylum Arthropoda; class Insecta; order Lepidoptera; family Noctuidae; genus Noctua; species Noctua janthe. The sequence goes on along the minus strand of OU342563.1, from coordinate 11,849,185 downwards.
GATACTGTTCTGCTGAGTAGCTTCACTGAACTCCAAGTGTTGCGAGACCGATGAGCCTACTGTGCAGGGGTAGACGGTGTATCTAGTTTCTTCTTTTTAATTACTAACATTAGATATAAGCAAAATTCTTGTTACTAACAACCTTGCTTTGCCTATGGACTTTTTTGTCTGAAATATATCGATTTTTATTTACTTATTTATAGCAAAAGAATTATCCAATGACTCACACCATGCCCATATAAGTTCAACCTCCATTTAATTCCACTGAGCTTAATGAGTCCAAAGTACTGCCAGTTCACCGACCAAAAAGCAACAACCAACAATTATAATTTCAAAAGATAACATAACGATTGGTTCTATTTACGTAATAATTGAGCAGAACTTCAAGGTGGATTTGTTAAATTCGTAGCAAATTAATTATCAGCGATATTTGAGTAAGTTGCGTCAAAATCTTTCACAAGAGCCTACCGTATGTATTTAGTCATTACAATCGAAATGATGAAGGAAAACATAGTGTGGAAACCGGCATGTCCTAGAATAAAAAAATCGAAGACATGTGACATCTATCAACACGTATTGTACCCGCGTGGTGGATCATATACCAGGGCCACATAGAGGATGCTTGTGCCTCTGCAGTGGGAACTTTATAAACGGACCCTTCACGAAGACGTCAACCAAGCATTATGTACATCAAACTAAGGCACCATACGCAAAAATTATTGCTGGGAAACGACTTTTTTTTAGGGGTGATAAATCACTTTTTATGGTAAAACTCAATGTAACGCACTCAAAACTTGGTGCTGATGGATGCTTTGAATAGTGAACGGGTCATGGAGGTAATTAAAGTAAAGTTAAAACCTTAAAAATAGTATTTAAAAAAAAACTTGTGTAAAAATTGGAAATTTGACCTCCAATATCTCCGTAACTAGAAGGTTCCCAGGTATGGCCCAGAACAAAAAATGATCGGATTGACGGGGAGAACAAGTGCCTTTCAGCTTCGTTAAGGGTACACCCTTTATACAGATTATGTAACCACAGCAATCTGTAAAACCAAAAACAACGGATTCCGTAGATTGCGTTTGTGATAAGGAAAGAAATAAAGGAAGGATAATCAAGATTCAAGAGGCTTGGCAGTTGAACGCAGTATATGACGTTATTATTGTACAGAAACAAGGCTTGTCTACTTCCTGATATCATTTCCTTAGTGGCTTACCGACTTCTTTAGATTACTCGAAAGAAATAACGATAAGTAAAGAAAGGTAAATTTTACAACCGGAACCTGAAGGTCTATAAACAAAAAGTCTTCCTGGAAATATCAACGACCATAAAAATGATAAGGAGGAAATGTTGATTGACAGAAAACCTTCACTATCAATAAAACATAGGGACCCTAGTGCCTATTCTAGAGAACCAAACATATACTAATAGATAACATTGGGGGAATGAAGCCCCAAGGTAGGGCCTAGGAACACTACGAATTGATGTTACCAGGGAACTTGACGGCACGGTTGGCGCAGTGGCTGAGCGATTGACTGTTGCGCTTCGTGTCGCGGGTTCGATTCCCGCACGGAACAAATATTTGTATGGCCTACAGGTAGTTGTTCCGGATCTGGCTGTTTGTGTATGTGAGCTTAAATGTTTGTAAACGCACCCACGATACAGGAGAAATTCCTAGTGTGGGGCAACGTTTTTAAAAACAAAAAAAAAAAAAAAACTAGCAAAGGCATAGTAGTTTCTCGAAAATTCTCGAATATGAAGAGATGAGGAAAATCACAGATAAAAGTATTCTTGAATCAAGTCCCATTGACCTCAGTCGCATCAATGATTTGCTGGTGTAATCTTCAATTTTCCTTTTGTTTCTTAACGGCCTTACTATGGGCCTGTTTATAATGAGAATCACGTAAATAATGACAATCGTTCAGAATAGGATATTGATATCATAAATAAAGGTTCGTTTCTATCTGAACGGCCGAGATCTTCAATAGCCTGCTTGCTGCCCTTGGTCTCTGACTTCGTCTACCTGGAGGTGGGAAGGTCGTTCAAAATTCATTCAGACGTTCAGGAGTAAAAGGTAACAGACATGCAGAGTTACTTTCCCATTTGTGATGAATGATGAAGCATCAGATTTCTAAGAGACGCTACAGATATTTTGATAACACTTTCCTAGTTTAGCTCTTTCCATATTTGTTTATCCAGAAGCAGTTTTTGTTCAAGTACCCCTACGCGTTCTGCCCTAAATGTACAAGGCACTCGGCGACAAAATAGTGGATAACCTTATTATCCATTATCGATTACTCAATTTATGAACTTAAACAATACCATAATAATTATAACACCTACAGGTGGCCAAGCGTGAGTCAGGCAGTAATCGAAACCTTGCGATATTACCTCATCGACAACTGATTAAAAATAAGGTTATCAAAATTCAGGTTTCTTAGAAAGTTGAAAGAGGTGTTAATGATTAAATTCTTACAGCAGTACATTATTCACTCAGGACAATAGCAGATAACATTCTGGACAGATTTAGAAAAAATTGTACCTACAGAGGTTGTTTACTAAGACGAACCCCAAAAACGTGGTTATCTTAAAATATATGCAAATAAAATGCCAACTGCAGAGGTATTTAAATCTGTTTAACTATCCAACTAACGGGTCGACGATACAGGCAAACGTGTTTGATACGAAAACAAAGGCGATCTCGCTCAGCAATAGCATGTATATGGTCTGCTTACAGCCTGCGCGGACGCATCTTGAATGTCGATGGCTTTAATGCCACACACAGTAACCTCACTCGTCGTATGAATATGAGGTGTGAATTAAATAAAGATAAAATTCACACACTCAAGTAGGGACCTCTGACCTCGGGTCGCTTTCAAAATCACTTTGGGTCTTGGACATGAAACGTGAAAATGAGAAGGGCAACTCACTGACTGTATAAGGGCATGGAGTACTAAAAGTAAATTGACAGTTCTACCACGATTCATCTGTCGATTGAATAGACTATAAACTTCATTGTTATCCAAAATGTTGTTTTTATACCGTTTGACGTCAAAAACTGTTATGTGTGTCTGTTAATTCCTAATTATATAAGGTCTATCTTTTCATACACGAAATATTTTAAGAGTAACTTCTATAAGTCGTAAAGTATAAGCAACGAAAAAAAAAAATTATGTGAATGTTTTTTTTTTTACGAAATTATTATAATTCTAAATTTTTTTTAGACTTTTTGCATAAAACCTTTACTCTCTATTATAACAATGACAGTAGGTAAATACGACGTTAGTCAACTAGCGTAATGAATGTTCAAAAATAACGAGCCAGTATTTATTTTGTGGGTCAAGTACTTAATTATAAATTATTTATTTTATATAAAAATATTCTTAGATAAAAAATAAAATCCCTTGAAATGGCTTCGTTATAGCCGTTAGATTATTCTCTGAAAATATTTCGTGTATGAATAGTTAGACCTTATATGTATATCAGCACGGCTAAACGGCAGTGCGTTAAAAGATTTTTTTGGGAGGTTTGGCCTTCTACCAGTATTTCCAGCAGAGAAAAAAATCTTAAGGTTTTATTTTTTAGTGTTCCGAGCTTAATTCAATTAACACTTTACACTGCTTTGTCAAACAAGTATCTTTCGCATACGTATCCTTTTACATAAGTATTTGTACGAAGTATAAGGTGTAAACTGTTGGCAAGGTTACTAAACCATTAACTAGCAGTTGTAAACCTTTGAAAATACCATTAACATAACGTATTGGTTGGCAGTTTTGTTTTAAGTGATGAGTGACATGTCGAAACAACAAACTTTTTGCTTTAGCACACGACTGTCCTTGCTCTTTCAAGGTAGATCACTAAAGTGAACTGAATGTGGACGACTGACGATGAGTGTAGGAGAAGACCAAAGAAACCATGAGTGGACTACTTGAAAGACGATGTAGCTAGAAAGGACCTTTCTTTATTGCCTAACCTGGTGTCCGAGTTTTTATGCCACCCAAGGGCCACAGACTCGTCTTTCCATGCCGTCGAGAAATATCTCTCAGGCATGCTGGTTTTGAGAGCAGCGGTGGCCCAGTGGTGGAGACCCCGACTTACGAGCAGTAAGTCGTGGGTTCGAACCCAGCCAGGCGCATTACTTTGTGTAAGTTATTTCATCACCACTGCTCTCAAAACGGTGAAGGAAAACATCGTGAGGAAACCGGCATGTCCTAGAACCAAAAATTCGAAGACATGTGACATCTACCAACCCGCACTGGGCCCGCGTGGTGGATTATAGCCCGTTCCCTCTCATAGAGAGGAGGCCTGTGTCCTAGCAGTGGGAACATTAATAGGCTGATTATGCTTATACGCTATGCTGGTTTGGTTTCCTCACGATGTTTTCCTTCACCGAAACAAGTGATAATTATACAATACGCACATGAATCCGAAAAATCAGAGGTCTTGAGTTCGAACTCCAACGAGACCAATCGAGATCAATGAGTTGGCTGTCCGCCGGTCACACCACTAGGGTATCACTGCTGATAAAGAACGGGGGTGACTACTCAGATGACGACTAATAGAGAAGAATGGAAGAAGAAGGCATGCTGCACTGACCGCAAATAAATTGGGATATAGACAGAAAGAGAAAGAAAGAAAAAATATTTATTTGTCGCAGGGACATGACGTGCAAACAAACAAAATAACTTAACAATAGCTGTTTATGATATGGAAAGAAAAAATCGAGTGCGAGCAGGGTTTGAACCTGCGACCTTCCGTTTCTGTACACCGGACGTCTTAACCAATTAGACCATCGCACCCTGCTCACAGTTCTCGGAATTCAGTTTTCGGAAGGTCGCAGGTTCAAACCCTGCTCGCACTCGAATTTTTCTTTCCATATCAAAAACAGCTGTAGTTCCCTACGCAGGGTTTGCGTATAAAAATATTTAAAACTTAACAATAATCATCATCATCAACGGCATGCCCTAGAACCAAAAATTCGAAGACATGTGACATCTACCAACCCGCACTGGGCCCGCGTGGTGGATTATAGCCCATTCCTTCTCATAGAGAAGAGGCCTGCGTCCCAGCAGTGGGAACATTAATAGGCTGATTATGCTTATGCTTTATGCTTAACAATAATCATACAACGCATAACAAATATTATAAATACAAAAGGACGAGAAACAAAATAATAAAATACAAGTTAACAGCTTGCACATCGTGACTGCGACAAGCAGGTTACCACTAGCATGATGCTGTGCTATGGGGGCCCACAGCACAGCGCTGGTTTTCAGTGGTCAGCCGTGAAAAAATGTACGGAAGCCAGACAGCAAAAATATTTGATAACATAAGACAGGAGAATGATGACTGTGTGTGAGTGCCGATGATGACGAAGATGCCATCTAGCCGATTTCGGCCACAGCTACTGCATTCGATGGCTTTCTAGGGTGGTTGTCGAGAGGTTTGCTGTGCTGCTCTTTCATGTGCTCTCAAGTGGATAGTATATCCAACAAATTGTCAATTATAAAGGGTGTAAATAGACCCTTAACATAAACGAAAGGCACTTGTTCTCCCCGTCACTGCGATATTTTTTTTGTTCTAGACCATACCTGGGAACCATCTAGTTACGGAGATATTGGGGGTCAAAGTTCCAACTTTTTCACAAGTTTTTTTAAAAAATAATGTTATTAATGTAAGATTTTTACACACCTCCACGACCCTCGTACTATTCAATCCATTCATCAGCACAATGCTATGAGTGTTTTGCATCGAGTCCTACCGTAAAACGTGATTTTTCACCCCAAAAAAAAAAGTCGATTCCCAGCAATAATTTTTGCGTAAAGTTACTTAGTTTGATGTACAGAATGCTTGGTTGACGGATATGTGAAGGGTCTGTTTACACCCGGTATTATTGGGTAGATGGAACGAACGTTACCTAGTCAGTCACCACAAATATCACATTATGGTTTAATATGAGAAGTACTAAAATTCTCAATCATTTACTTATAGTAGTCGAAAAATTTATCGTTAATGGTATTTTATTTACCGTGAACATAATTAAGCTAATCGCATGCTTGAGCCACTACAATTTCACACAGCTATGTAGTTAATTTAGTCAAATTATTATTATTAGGTAACTTGTTTTTTTTGTGGCTACCACAGTTACTTGTGTTATTTCATTTGGACTAGATTCATTCACCCTAGTGCGGTTAAACTCAAGAGAAGTGTTAAATACTAAAGTTAAATTAACCATACACACGTGGCAGACATAAATTGTTATCTATTGTCTGAAGAGAATCAAAACAAAGACATTTTGAGGAAATAGATAATGATCATTCCGGTTAACGTGACGGTTTAGAAAACCCAAACAAAGACACGGAAAAATGTAAATCAATATTAATCAGCCTCAGGCAACTACCGGCAGAAAAAAAAAATGATACTGCCCAATGAATTTATTAGTCATGAATGTCAACGGTCAACGGTTTCACGGCCTTACACTCTTACGTGATGTTTTGTAAACGCAAATGATTCATTAAAACAAACGCAATCTTGCAAAGCTGATGAAGAAACAAAATAACTGGAAATTCAGTGTCATATCTTCGCGACCAAATCGATATTAGAACGTGTTTAGTCGACACCGATAACAAATGCATTATGCCCTGCATTGATAAACTATGACATCATTTGCTTTCTCGGTCCAACTTGGCTGAGGAGGCAGGTGTCCCTAGTGGCCTTGCGCAAGAGTGGGCCGGCGCGGCGTGTTCGTGAGCTCAGCCGCGAGTTCGGGCGCAGTCTGTCGAACGCACTGGCGCGAGCGCATTGATTCACGGAAAAAATACCGAAACAGTTCCGCTGTTCATTTACGAAACATTAGTTCGTTAACCTGCGTGTGTGACTAAAAAAAAAGTGGAATATTAAATAGTGTTGTGCCCAGTGATAAGTTTGTTGACAAAACCTGTGGTCATGCTGCAAGGACTTCGGTGTCCCGAAGGAATGAAATGAAGGGGAGGAGTTACAGGGCGCCTAGTAAGCTTCCCGTGGTGCTGGGGAAAGTACTCCTGCGCTGGCTCTTCACCAAAGCTGACCTCGTGTTCTTTGTTTACCGGTTAGTTTCTTATCTATGATATAACGTGCTTCCTCGTACTTGATGGCCGGTACATATACAACGGCTGTGTATAAATAAATAATAATTGATTAAAATTACCATATGTGCATTCCATGATTGCTTCACAAAGTGTTTTAATCAATCGTTGATTATTTTATTCGTGTTGTCTTCATATTAAAACTTAACTCTACGGTGCGTGTTGTGACTTGGCATAACATTTTTTTTTTAACATTTTCCAATCTCGAAAAAACCGCCATAGTACCGCACTGCTCATGCCGATGAGGAAAACTTGGATTAGGTTCAAAGTAGCAAAATTTTAAGCCTGCTACTACGTAGATAATGATCTAAAAATCTACTCTTTGAAAAAATATGCATGGTAGCACGATGACGCTAATGAACAAGTTTTATTCGTCCATAAATACATATATACATAAACTCACGCCTTTTCCCATATAGGGTCGTCGTAGACGTCCATAAAATTTAATATAAAATAATCAGAAAGACCCTTCATTACTGGAAGTTTTTCAGCTTATCAGTTGTGAGTTAATGACTGAATCTAGATGATTTGTCGCGATTAAGGGTGATTTCGCTATATATTTTTTGGTATAAAAATAACGTAACAAGCATCTAACAGCATCAGCATCAGCATCTAGCTTCAAGCCCTTTGTAACATCTTTTTTTACAATATGGAATGCAAAATAAATGAATAAATGAACATAACATCACGCCGGTAATCCCCGAAGGGTTAGGCAGAGGTGTACCAATAGTACACCCACATTTCGCCAGTTATGTTTAAGTTCCACGTTATAGGGGGCGAGCCTATTGCTATCAACTAGGCACATTACTTTTCAAAAAGTTAGTTAAAAAATGTTACAGTACCATTCCGACAGAGTAACAACGACGAGAGTAGTCGTCAATTCAACGAATTGATAAGTCAAAATGATAATGTGTTAGCCATATTAGTCGTGAAAACAAAGACAATGGTGCATTTGCGAGAGACATAGGTGGTGCGATAATCATCGCAGGGCAGGTAGTTACAGCTAGATGAGAGTAGACTCCACGATCTAGATCGTGCGAATGTAGGCCTAGCATTATTATATAATTAAAACTAAAGTTTAGACAGTCAAAAGTGCAGATGGCCAAATCACAAGTCTAGATTTACGAATCATTTATGTTGTGCTGGTAAAGCCTTATCTCAATTTCTAACAACAATTTTTCGGATTAATTTGCATATTATATAATTATCACTTGCTTCTATGAAGGAAAACATCGCGAGGAAACCAATAAGCATGCCTGAGAGATATTTCTCGAAGGCATGTAAAGCCAAGTCATAGGCCCACGGGCGGCATACAAATTTTGACAGCTGGTTAGGCACTAACCACACGAAAAAATAAAGAAAGAAAAACATTGATACGGCTGTTAAGAGGGTAGCTTCTCTACTGCAGAAATAATTCAACGACATATTGTAGCTAAATAAAAACTTTTTCAAGTTTGACACATTAGATTATTTTAAAAGAAAACTTGGAGAACAATAGATTCCTACAGCTTTTGGTGCGAAACTAGTTTTGTAACCAAGTTAAGTGATTCGCCCACGACATAGAAGCTATTTTTAGCACATAAACAAGTTACATAACATACATAATAGAAAAGGTATCTAGAACAAAAAAAATAACATGTCGCATTTTTAAGTCGAAGTAGGTACAGTCAATGACAACGTTCTTATCTCACAAGAAAAAAAACCAAGGGATATCAAAAAAACATTTTTTTTTATTTTAGACAGCTATCCTTCTGACGCCGTGACTACCTATTTCTAAATCGTTAAATTGTAGTTAAAATTAATAGCTAAATCGTAAACTACATTTCAAAGTGATTGTATTCAAAAGATGACATCCAACACGAACTTTTTTGGCGAACAATAAAACTTAAGACGGTCAAGGCAAAATGTTTTATTTTTAGTTGAACTGCTTGTCGCTAAAGGGTGATTTTGGCAATGCTGTCGTATAATTAAGTGCTGTGTCGAGAACGAATAAATGAAGTTAAGGCCAAATTGAACTAGGTCTTATGAAAAGACAGAAGGATTTTGTAAAACCTTTTTGAATTCGCCTTACTTGTATAGGAGCCCTAATAGATTTTTAATTTAAAGGGATCCATGTATCATTAAGATCAATTTATATGCTATTAAGAACATTCTAATTTGTTATATTGAATCATGAGCACCGAAAACGGTAAAAACAATTTCATTCCATAAAAATAACAAATTTTGAAGACCTAAAATAAAAAAATAAAAAAGTCTAATCTACAGTTATAATTTATTTTACAAAGGTGGTAGTCAAAGTGGAATTGACATTAAATGCACAGACGGACGGGGGTCAGATTCGTAAATGCAAATTGAAAACATTTTTGTAACGGAAAAAACGCTGCAATCATTTTCGAGAAAGTCAAAAGTTTTCTGTCCAATGATTGGCTTTCAGAATAAGTGATTAGCCTATATTAACTTTAACAGGAAAACGAATGGTATTTATTTTGATTTAAAATAACAATATGATATTTTCTCTGCAGCTTGCTCATTTTCCTTCTTATATGGTATGATAATAAGTCATAAGTCTCATAGACCACACTTTTTGGTAAAGCTCATTTTAACTCAAAATAAGTGCATTAAATATTTTATCTAGACTAGATATTACTAAACATTGTGAGCATGTTGAAAAGTTTGATCTATGTATATTCTATAGATGGTAAAATACAAAGCAGCTCTTCGTGTCAGTGTCCAATGTGTGTGCACTGATCTCCAAAGCTTCACAATTTACACAATTTTGATGCGCTTTTCGCCATCATTTAGTTAGACATTTTTTTTTAAGAATGGTTATGTGTTTAATAATACTTTAATATTTAACATAGATACAACCACGACGTTTTTACATCGAGCAATAGCTATTTAATAACAAACTATTCCGAAAACGTATACAAACGCACTGACAAAGACACTTAACATCGGCGCATCATATAAACTTGAATGTCCATTCTATATGTATATTTCACAGTACTAAACAATGTCTGTTTCTATAACTACATTATGGAGGCTGTACAGTTGTATTTAACCCTTTATCCATCGATCATCGTTAAGGTCGCCACAGTCTGTCTTGCTAACATCTCGATAAGAGCCATACAGCGTTTTCCACGGAAATCCTACAGCTTTCGCAGAACGACAGCAATGGCCTTTCTACGAAAGAACCTTTCTATATCCATTTCTCTATTTAATTTCTAATTTAATTCCGACAACATTATAGTCTAAGTTGTCAATGAACTCGTAGTATAGTAGTATTAGTTAAACTGTGTACAAAAAAAAAAACATTTTTGCAAAAAATAAAACCGACTTTAAAAACACAAAAAAGTGAAAAATAACTTTAGCTTCAGAAGTCGAACTTTTGTTTGTTTGATTCAGTTTTTTTTCCACCGGTTTTTTCTCTCGTCTCAATCGGAATACAATTGGAATTAAAAAATACTGGCTGAAAGGTAAAAAAAATAGATATCGGTATTTAAAGGGATTTTCATTTTAGACAAAGAAGGCAAGGGTCTAATGTTTGTAGTAACAATAGAAAGAAAATTGAACTGAATACGTAAATATTATCGACATGTTTATGTTAAGACTATTGAACTCTGTCACTGGGTTTGTATATTTATTCAAAAAAAATACGTATAACTTAATAAGCCGCCTCTGTACTTTTGTGCTTGAAGTGTTAAATAAATAAATAAGGCGATCTCCGCATTCTGCAGTGACGCATTTTGTTTAATTATATTCGAAGTCTATTAGATTTAAAACGGAAACGATGTTTTGTAACATATGATGTTAATATGACTGGATATTCATCTTTGATAGAGACTCTCTCGCAGGTTTCTTGTCATCTTACCGATAACTTCTTCTATTGTTTTAACTAGAAATAAAAAAAAAATATTCACAGATAATATTCCCATGTTCTCAACGAGTAATTACCCATACATAATCGTATAAGTTGATTAATTACTGTTTGTGCCAAAAACCACTACCTACACTAAACGCCATTGTGTTTAGTTGGCATCAAAGTACATACTTAAGTTTAGGATTCTTTTTAAATTTTAATTTGAATTACCATACGTATTCTTGATAAGAATACCGAATAACGAATGGATTAACATTTAGATTTAATACCCACATTGTAAATTACTACATAAATATAATGATAGTCTTGAAAAATAATGAAACGCTTTTGTCACTGACTATACAAACCCGAGCGCTAATATGTATTAGAAAAAAATCCTACCAAAATTCAAAAGCGATTTTCTCATGTAATCACGGTTTATTTTATTTCGTAATAGTATGGCTTCTAAAATACTATGTTCGTGAAAACATAAAACGTTTATAGGGAACAGGGGCACCAATTCTCCATACAAAAGCATTCCTCTTCTAAATAATGCATTTTTTTATCATAGCATCAAGGTCTACTGTTGACACGTCTCTGTCACTTCGTTTTTTTCATTAATTAATAAGTAAAGAAAATATGACTCTCCAAAAATGACAAAAAAATCAGTCAGGGCATTTTTACGGCCGTGGTTAGAGGACTACCAGACAAATTCAATTTTTTTTTTTAAAGAAATTGGAAACCTAGACATACTCTTTCTTAAAATTTTAATGTCAAAAATATTTTGAATCGGCTCAATTTTTGAGGAGAAAAAAGGGGAATACGAAAGGTCGATCTCGTCAAAATTTTTGTGATATAATCGGTCTGAGATGTAGCTGTTCCTCCCTATCGCATTCTACGGTGGTAGCCCATGCAATAGTCTCTTCAAATACCTACCTCGCAGACTCGCAGGCTCTGTTCCCTCTTAATCAATACAGTAGGAGAAAATCACATTTAAAAGCTGCGTGTTTATACATTAGTGCTCGTGACTGTACAGGAGACATTTGACATTACAAAGGTTCAAAAACTACAAAATAACATATTCTAATCTTATTTAAATAGGTATACGAAATCACCGAATTATATTTTATAGACTTGTTTATTGAGTAAGTTGACGTGAAATAGAACAGGTCTAGAATCTAAAAATAAGACGCGAATCGTCAACAAATATGTTGTTCATCTTGATCATTATTAGGTTGCTGTATTGTATTTTATGTTTTACTGTCAGGCTGTAGACAACTAACGATCTTACGCATACAAAGACCGCGTAAGGGGCGGGACACACAGAAAAGACGTAAGACGAGGACGCGTTTTTCATTTCCGCGTCTCGTCCGCGCCCTGTCTTTTCTGTTTATTTTATGTCGCAACGCTTCTATACATTTTGTATAAAAAATATTGAAGGGGCGCCGCGTCTACGACGCGTCCTCGTCTTATGTCTTTTATGTTTGTCCCGCCCCTAATAAATACCTCTTCAGTATTTTCCGTCCAAAGCGACCTTAGTGGTATGGTATCCTTACGATTACGATACCATACCATGATACCACTAAGATTATCATCATCATCACCCTCTTGCCCTTACCCCAGGTAGACGCAGCAAGTTTTCCTTCCATATCCTATTAGCCAACACCTCTGTTTACATTCCTTTTCTAGTACCACCACTCATCGTCTTCTTTGTCTTCTCCTATTTTATACCCATCTACATCTAGATACATTTTATTCCAAAGTTTTGGATCCAGAGCACAATTTTTAACGGTACTCAAGTCCTGTTTTCTTTGATTCCAGTTTTATTGGGTATGCGTGTCATTTACACGTGCGATCATCGATGAATAGCAGCGTGGATTTCTTTGAAAGTCTGATAGACGAAGATGGGCGCTTCGCCGAGTTAAATTGTCAAGAGCCGCAGCGAGGCTACCGGCCGCGACAACGACAATTACCTCAAGGTATATAAACATTTTACTGTTAATAAAATAAAATAAGACATGTCATTGAACATTATTCTTATTATACCAGTAAACATAAAAGCCGTTGCAGTGCGAGACATGTTCAAATAATAATAAAAAAAAGAAGTTTTTGTTTCACAAAAATCCATAAGTTGGTAATGTTTCCGAACGTTAGAAATGTCACTGGCCGTTCTCTGGCATGCGCGGTGACCTCGGTTAAGTGCCAGTGTTGCCCTATCTACAGAAAATCAACCAACTGTACATTTTATTAACAGACGAGAGTACGCAACTTTTACTTTTCTTTAAAACAGAAAAATACAAAAATTGTTTATTTACTGTATGGTAGTTATAGTTTGTTTTTGTTATCATCTCGTTACTACTTATTTTCATATATATACAAGCTGTAATTGTAATAATGTATGTACCAGTACTGTCCTACTGTATACAATGTTTAACACTTGCTGTATATCTCTCTATAATATTGTATCAGAAACAATTGAATTTTGTCGCAATTTCGGAGTCTGCATACCAATCTTGAAATTGTAGAGCAATTTCAAGATTAGTATTTTGTTGCGTTATGTGAACAAATGTTTAGAGCAGTCCATTTCTTCACTTAAACAAAATAACCACTAAGATGTTTTCAGATATATAAATTACAAGTTGTGTAAAAAAACTTTCTAAATGTATGTTAGATTTAAGTTTAAATTAAGAATAGTTAATAGCTACGTTAAAAAATAATCATTTATATATTATATTAATGGCCAATTTTTCAATTATTAGATAACTTTTACCTGTCACATGTACTCTACATGTGACGTTTTGACAGATTGTCCATACAAAAACTGTCAAAATGATAAACTTATTCATCGGACAAAAGTTAAATGGCGATTGAAAAACCGGCCGTAACATATTAATGAAAATATCGCCAAAATAAACAAATTTAAAACAATTTTCCCGTACAATATTTAACTTTTCGTACGTTTTCCATGTGCGCGATATGACAACACTGTTTTTTCCGCCTGCCAGCTAACAAAATGGCTGACGTCAGTGCCTAGAGCTCGCGGCCCAAATGTTTGCGATAGATTTTTAAAAACTATTGTGTGTGAGGTGGTCACATATTCAGTATGTCGAATTTGTGTTCTAGAATCGTTTCAAAACCTCCGAAAAGGTTACAGGACAGTGTCCCTAGTATGTCTGTAGCGCAAACAAACGCTTGGATGAATGGTGAGCTAGAGAAGCATTGTAAAATTAGTAAATATTGATTTATTCATGTGTCAATTTAAATAAGTGTTTTTAAATGGTTGTAGAGGTCAACAGATAGGTTAATTACGTTTGTTTGGTTTAACGAATATAGTTCTGTGTCATGGTTCGCAAGATTTAATTTAGCTCGTGACCTGAATTGGTTGTATTTATAGCTTGTTGATTTACAAGATGGTGTTTGTGTTTCAGCTGAGAATATCAACAATGGTGGTGGTCTATCGTTGTCTCCGCCGCACACGGTATCGCAGCGTGAGACGGGTACGCAGGTGTCTCAGTGTTACAGCGGGCCGCCGTCCCCGTGCGGGTCTGCGAGCGCGACTCCTTCCCCCACGACCTCCCCGGCCCCTCCGCCGGGCACTGCCACTTTAGACCCTAATTGGCAAGCCACTAAACCCACCGTCCGAGAGAGAAATGCAGCTATGTTCAATAACCAACTCATGTCAGACATCACATTCATTGTTGGAGGACCCGGTATGTGTATTTTCAACTTGTTTTGTATTTATAATGATTCTATTCAACAACCTGTTTAAGATTCTGATAATTACAAATACCTATTGAGGAAAATGTTTTTAATATGACTTTATCTATAATTGTTTTGTTATTCATTTTATCAGTTTAACTTCCCCAAACAAACTAGTCTTTATGATTATTATAATACAACAATAATAATAAACATGTGACTTTTTATATGTTTCAGGCCACTCACAGATAATACCCGCTCACAAATATGTGTTAGCTACAGCCAGCTCTGTGTTCTACGCAATGTTTTATGGGGGGTTAGCTGAATGCAAGCAGGAGATTGAAGTTCCTGATGTAGAACCATCTGCCTTCCTTACACTTCTCAAGTGAGTTTTATACTTATTATTTTGAAGCTTCATTAAATCTTAACATGGGTAATGTGTTACCTAGTAACCTGGGTTGCGGAGGTCGGATAGGCAATTTTTTCATGTAAAATACTTGTATTCAGCCGCATCTGATTAGACTAGAAGCTGACCCACAAGATAGAAAGATGATCAGCATGTATTTACTTATTTTTTGTTATTGTTTTAGGTACATTTACTGTGATGAAATACAACTGGAAGCAGATACAGTATTATCAACTCTTTATGTTGCCAAAAAATATATTGTTCCACATTTGGCCAAAGCCTGTGTCAATTATTTGGAAACTAGTCTAACAGCAAAGAATGCATGTCTACTTCTCAGCCAGTCCCGTCTCTTTGAGGAACCGGAACTGATGCAGAGATGCTGGGAAGTGATAGATGCCCAGGTATGTGAATCTACTGACAATCTCGCCACAATGTGTCTCGAACAATCATCGTCTTACAGCAGTCTATTGATGGAACTATCAGAGTCGTCCAGTCGAAATTTTTCTAGTCCAGAGAGCATGGAAAATATCCATGGTATTTACAATTAATAACTCATATTGAAGAATTGTAATGCTATTCTACCCATTCCTGACTGATCTTTTGACCAATAAGTTATTATATAAAATTGGAGGCTATTTTAGATTTAGTTGTAAAAATTTGTCAGCCCTCGCTCAAAATCATTGACATAAACTGAAATTTAATTTAAAAACTTCATTCCCGATAGTTAACTAAAAATATTTTTTGTGCCACAAAAATGCATTTGTATACTCAATTTTAGGTTGTGATTTAGGCTTAAGGGTGAAATGCTATAAATATTATACTTTATATTATGTAAATAGATTCTATTACTACACATTCCAATTAGCTCTCTCTGTGTATCTCTAGTCATGTTCATATATTACAAAATATATAGATTAACTGCAATACAGTTTGCTTGAATTAGTATGCATTGGTATGTTTTCCATACATTATGAATGTTGTGTAATGCATGTAATTGTTTAAATGGCAATTTTGTATTAATATTTCTTAATGTAATAAAAAAATATAGATCTGAATAAAGTATTGTACAAATTGTATTGCAGTTTCAATAATCCTTCACCTTCTATAACAAATATTGTTTTATTCTAGGCAGAGATGGCCCTGACATCAGAAGGCTTTGTTGATATTGATGTTTCAACACTAGAATCAGTATTAGCGAGGGAAACACTCAATTGCAAGGAGATCAACTTATTTGAGGCAGCTTTAGCTTGGGCACATGCTGAATGTGTGCGAAGGGACATAGACCCTACACCGACAAACAAAAGAGTCATGTTGGGAGGTGCCATTTACTTGATAAGGTTTCCCACCATGTCATTAGAAGAGTTTGCTAACAGTGCAGCTCAGATTGGCATTTTGACTCCACAAGAGACAATTGATATATTTTTACACTTTACTGCATCAAGCAAACCACAATTATCGTATCCGATAAAAACGCGAGCAGGACTGAAAGCTCAGGTAATTTTAACTTGTTCTTAATCGGATTCCATTTTTCATAGAAGAAAATAAAATGTTTTACTTAATGAAATATTTTTCTGCATTGCAGATTTGCCACAGATTCCAGTCATGTGCCTACAGGAGCAACCAGTGGAGGTATCGTGGCAGATGTGACTCCATACAGTTTTGTGTGGACAAAAGAATATTTGTCGTCGGTTTTGGACTTTATGGATCCTCAAATGGGGCAGCTGACTATAATGTTAAGATTGAACTGAAGCGTTTGGGCAGAGTGCTGGCAGAGAACAACACAAAGTTCTTCTCAGATGGGTCAAGTAACACTTTCCATGTGTACTTTGAAAATCCGATACAAATTGAGCCGGAGTGCTTTTACACTGCTTCGGCAATACTAGATGGGAGTGAATTAAGTTATTTTGGACAAGAAGGTTTAAGTGAAGTGTATATGGGAACAGTGACTTTCCAGTTCCATTGTTCTTCTGAGAGTACCAATGGCACGGGAGTGCAGGGAGGTCAAATCCCAGAACTTATCTATTACGGACCCACAGTCAACACTTCAATGGCCAACACAACCACAAATGAGGACTGACAGTTTTCTAGATCTCGCCCTTTTAACTATTATTCCACATAGTAAGATCGGAACACTTAGAAACTCAATAATATTTTATCAAAAATCTAAATTAAAATTTTATTATAGGTACTTAACCATTCCCAAATGTTAAAATTGTTATGTTGGAAATCTTTAAAGTTCTTGTGTATATTGTTGAACTTGAATAGCAATTAAGAAACGTACCTTAAGATTGTGATATGGGTGTCGTAATAGCTCTCTATAAATCTGTAGGTTCTAGACCTATCATGATACAAATTCATTGCAATATATATAGTTATTACTTAATTATTAAATGTTGTTTGTTTTTCCTTTACCTCATCTTTATGCTTTGAAAGCCAGGCTACCAGTATCGAAGGGAAAAATTTGTAAGATATAAGCCGGAGTACACACGGCGGCACATGAAGTTGTACATTTCCAGTATAAATTGCCCGCGCTTTGTATAGATTTCCTATACAATGAGAGATCCGCATAAACTGGTTTTGTACAGCTTGATCGGCCGTCGTGCGTACATATCTTTAATGTGATTATATTATTTGTCTATCGAATACTGACTGCCATTTTTCAAAGGTAAGCCAATAGGAATCGAGTTGTATGGAACCTTCGCCACTGCAGGCTACGCCATCCATTCCTTGATAGATTCACGAAACACGAAGAGGTTAGGTAGGCCCATAAATATCACGCGTATAATCCAGATGTGGGTTCTAGTGCACCTACATTTCTCGTTTCTCAACGTTTTTACTGAACATGGTATGTAACCGAAAATATAATTAAATATATTCTGCCATCTGTGGGTGACCAAAGGGTCGATTCTAAGAACGGCCCGACTTACGAATAGGTAGGCATATAAACACTTCTTTAATATCAAGAAAACTGCAAAACAAACAGTACTCTACAAAGATCACTTTGCTTAGCAGTCTTCGATTTTGCGTCACCATTCACCATACTGCAATTCCTATGATTGGGGAAGAGAACATAGTAGAGAGATTGGAAGCAGCAGAAGAAGAATACTGGAATATGATTTGCAGACAAACAACTTGTTGCAGATTTTAATATTCAAACTACAAAAAGTAGGGGCAGTGCAAGTTTTTATACCTATTTGAAGTACTAAAAACTGAATAGCGCCATCTGGTGGCATAATAGAAAACAATTATTTCACAGAAGTTGAATTAGGGTTGAACCAAATACAATTGCATTTTTCCTCCCGTTCTGTGGGTGAGAAGCACTCACTAAGACGGTTCTTAAAAAATCCGTATCGGAAAAATGCGATTCTGTGTTGATAGGAACTACCCTTTTTTTTTTTGTTTTCTAATGGGTAATCATTAAATTACCCGCCCCCCCCTCCCGCTCCGACTTCTACTGACTAAAACCCATCCATGTTCCTTCTTTGCCCTTTGTGTTCCAGGGCCGCGGTATTTCTTTCGAACAGTCCCGCAGCCCTGGCAGGCATCGGCCCTTGCGGACCTCTTCCTTGCTGCTGACATCTCTTTGAGGCGCGCGTAGAAGTCGAACGCGCCGTCGATATGACCTGTCGTCATAAGACGGCCGGACAGGGAGCTACCCCATTACTCATCGCCCGTGCCTACGGTGGCCGGGGGCCAGCACGTGACCCCCGACGCCCGGGGCGTCTCCCGCGGCGGCTGGTACGTGAGGCTCTTTCCCTGATAGGAGCTACCCTTACTTGACCATGATCAAGTATAATTTGTCAGTAATAAAAATCTAACTAAGCCCACCGAAGTGCGCTTGAACTTCGTAAATCTAAAGCACTTACCCGTAGGTGGGATATTGATGCACAATGCCCTCGACAACTTGAAGTATGTGCGGCCGACTTGGTAGCAGCAGATTGGTACTGCGTCACTGACGTCAATCAACAGATCTGTGGTGCTTTGTTCAGGAAAATAAAGATGCATAGAGTAGAAAGTAGAACTACTGTACTACGTAAATCTTCTAAACATCAAATAATCAGTACATTTACTACACTCAATAAGTTAAATAGGATTTTTTTGTGTATGACATCTCTCTGGTCAACTTATGTGGTTGTCTTCTGCTTAACCGGACTATCCTTGGGTGTAAGGCCTCCAGCCAGGGGTGAAAAACTTGATACTAAGCGACTACACGCTAAGGGCATCCCCTACGAACCTCGGCTTAAGGCGACAGCCTGGATCGGAACAATATCATTATTTAGAGGCTGATTTAAAACTACAGGCTCAGCATCGCGGGCTGGCTCGAGCAAAGACCGGGAGGGAAGGGATGTGGACAAAGACGTCTGTGTTGCAGTAGTGGTTTTATAAGAATCATACGAAGACCATGTCGAGCACGGCGCAATATAATAGATATACCAAGTCAGTAGTTCCCAAACTTTTTTTGACCAGGGTCCACCTGACCAATTATATTTGAAAAATCAGTTGAAAAGAATGTAAAATGCGAAATAGCGCTCGGAATTTTTTTTTGGAAGCTGTCTCCAGTTCCGCTTCCAGACTAGTTTAGTGATTAGTAGTTTTAGGGTAGAAAGAGATCTGAATATGGTGCTCTTGGCTGCTTACATAACAATACACAAAGTTGCGATTTGAATAAATTAATAAAAATCGAAATAAACCCTCCTTTGGAAGGCGCGCGGCTCCGAAGCCACTGTAGTCGAGCTAAATAGTATGTGCTGGATGAGTGGAAAGTAGAAAGAGAGACAGCAGCGTGGCCTAGTACTATCAGCCCCAACATACAAAGTGTAGAAGATCGTGGGTTCAAACTCCACCTGGAAAATTTGACAAATTCTACATCGCGAAATAAAGTTATCCGTCATTCCATGCCCATAACTTTTAAAGAAAAACCTGACTAAAAACCGTAAGCTTAACTATCAGACATTACATCACCCTGTTATTAATTAAGTTTATCAAAAAGGATACGAGCTGTGCCTTCTGTTCTGCAAGTCATATACACACAAGCAGCCTGTGTGTGACTGGAAGGTCTTCCAATAGTCAAATGGCGAGACAGCGCCATCTTGTAGAAGTTACAGGCAATGTCTATGCATTGCTGGTTGAGTCGTAGTTGCTGGCAGAGAGCTGTGATGCCTTCTCGGGCTTTTCTTAGTGTCACCTCCCTGGATTCTTGTCCAATGCCAGCATTAAAGGCTGTGGAGAAAAAAGTATGATAAATTATCTCCGATCTCTGATATTTATTTACTTTGCATTTGTACATTATTTACAAAACTATAGATACAATAAAAATGCATATTATGTACAAGTATGAACAAGGAAAAAGAATTACAGGGTGTCAAAAATATTCAAAAACATCGCTTTCAACAGGTAAAGTGCCCAGAAACTGGTTTCGGCTTTGCCACATTACATTGTATTGCAATGCTGATTCTTTGGCCAAAAAAAGATCAGCCTTGTAGTCACATGAAGAGTCAACCAACCGATTGTTGATATCTCGAAAGAGTAAATGGGCACTCAAACCCCGTGGACCTAGTGTTTCAACCCCAAATGGCTAATAATTAAAACTTCATTGGCCAAACTTAGGGTGAAAGGTGTGAGTTAAAAGTATTTTGTAAAGGAATCTTGTCAGAAATTAGGAGAATTATGATGATCGACTGAACAGCTATATAAAATATAACCAGTGTGACTTGTAAAAAAGCCAAACTTGTTTATTTTTATAGAAATATTCTACTCTACTCTCTTTGAACATGCAAAATAAGTATATACTTTTGGATTATTAAATTATAATACCCTACTTGCACACAGGTATTACCTACAGTGGTGTAATATAATTTTAGTAAATTACTTGTTGCTTTCTAATTCCAGATTATAATTACCTCGTCCAAAACCTGTAGCTCCTCCTTTAGACTCGGCAGATACGAACTGTCCAATGGTAGAAGCCCCGCCATGGGCGTTCTCTTGGAACTCGATCTCAGCAACAATAATATTGTCTTCCAACACCGACCCGCAGTTCGTGCACACCGCATCACCGCGGGCCGGATCCACCTCGATGTCCGAAGACCCGCAATGCTTACATTTCTTCCCTGACATTCTTCTGTTCACAAAAATGAGAACATAAACATTGATGAGATTAAGGTTAAGGGGAAGTAAAAGTTTACTGATGGCTTTAGATAATTACCTAGCAACTAGACTTAAACTAACGTATTATACAGCAGTACTATATATTAAATTATGTCTCACTTATGTAATCAATAAATTCTGCTGGAGCTGAGGGTAAAAACATAAAAATATTTGCACTTTTACAGTGCAGATGGCTGTCATTAGGCTACTTGACGTTGGCGACTGTGATGATTGAATTCGAAATAATAATTGAATTCGAAAAACAGAGAGAGGCTATAGAAAATCTTGAGTGTTGGAAAAGGACATAATCATAAATCAGTAGGCTCAAAATTGCATCACAGTAAATTTGTTTTCTCGACTTTTTGACATTGACAATGATGAGACATTGACACCAGCGCGTTGACGTTTGAAGAGATGTCCATGAAGTACTCATTAATTCCATGAGATGTTGTTGTCGAGAGACTAAAATAGTTTACTAGACTAATAAGTTTATTTTGCAATTTTAAAGATACGAGGGATACAAGCTGGTAATTAAGACTGCAGACTGCGGCAATGCTTGTCATAGTGCTTTCGGGTAAATCTGGGCAAATAACCACTCTCCATTCTCTCAGATATTGTTGATTCTGTCCTGGCGTTATTAAAGTTGATTGTTATTCAATTTTATCATGGCTAGCCATAG
Organism: Noctua janthe; assembly: GCA_910589295.1. NCBI lineage: Eukaryota > Metazoa > Arthropoda > Insecta > Lepidoptera > Noctuidae > Noctua > Noctua janthe. The sequence continues at coordinate 11,827,277 of OU342563.1, read as the reverse complement.
GATTACACATTGTAGGTATCCAGGGCGTAACTTAGGTTTCATTCTTATCATTTCCTGGGTTTCTTTTTATTTGAGTCAGTTTCGTGCATCTTTTATTCAATTAATATCATTTGCGCCATGCGCGTCATCTAAAGTCAAGCTTTTCAGAAATTCCAGCTGATGTAAATAGTGACTTCGTGAGAGTCGCGCGGTGTTTACTGCCACCTTTTTCTTCGAGTGGAAAAGAGGGAAAAATTAACGGTTAAGTAGGGGAATAAGAATTCCCCTACTTGTTATTCCTATTGTTACGAGTACTTTTATGTTTGAAGGCAGATTAGAAAATAAAATTATGAAAATTCTCTCACTGCAGAAAGACAACAAATTATTAGCCTTTTACTCTTTTTTTTCTGAGGTAATAAAAGTAATAAGTAAGTATGAGGTGACCCGGACAGCATTTTGTTTTTTTTTCTTAGTAATAGGTAACCAAATAGGTAACGTATTTGAAACTTTTAAAGCGAAAATGTAGTGAGTTTTCGTGATATCTCCTCTGAGTCAGGCAACCTTGTTCAACCAAATTTCAGTGACGTCATCGAAATGAAGCTTCGCTATTGGTCGGATATCACGCTATCGTGTATTTTTAGACGATGAGATCACCCTTCAGTTTCGTTTAGGCTAAAGTATGACTCTACAGCCAAAAAGTAATTTTGTTTATGATAATTGTCGGCGCTTATGTCGTTTCGTTACGCAGGGTAACAAATTCTAAGGAGAGAAGGGCATCCCCAAACCGACGACGACGTCATCGTTTGTGTGCAAACTGCAATGATGAGTCATCATTGTTGTGTTCTCGTTGGATAATCTTTTTCAATTCAAGGCGCCTTATTTTGATTCCGTTGCTGTCATTAGTGAACTGTCACAAGAAACTTCGCAGCATTAAAATTTGATAGTTACGCGGAACTACAAACTTTGTTTGAACTTGTAGATCGCATTGATAATACGCGTTGTTTGTCGGGCAAATTACGTAAATCGCATCTCGTGTTGAATCTTGGACTTGAGTGAATTTGAACTGATGACGATGAAGCTAGAAATCAGTGATAGTCAATCAAACCAGTCGGACATTTCTTGCGATGATAGTCAATCGTCGCAGGATTCCTCCACAAATGATTTCGTGTCCTCCGTACCGCCCTCTCGATCCTTACTTACGGTAAGTAACTCAATACACAGTCCAAATTCCTCATGCTGATGACAGATTACTTGAAAGGTTACATTTGCATACTTCAAAATAACTTTAAGTTTTGAAGTCGTTTCCTAGAACTTTCAATGCATTTGGAATGTGTTGTGATGCTGTGCGACGATTTGATGCCTATCAAGTGGTATTAATAGTAATATTATTTATTTTTCACGACAATGGTACTAATTTCTTATAATTTGCTACATTTTTAATGGCAACGACAGGTTTGTTTGATCTGTTCTACTATACTCTAGTAAGACCTTGGTGACATCTGACTTCCTGGTATAGCATTATGAATTCATAAATAAAAATGACTCTGATGTAGACAAACTGGAAGCATGACAGGGATAAAAATGCATTACAATGCATTTTTATCCCTGTCATATATAAAATGTAACTGTCCTACCTCAAAATTTACCCGTTGTGGAATATATTGTATAAATAAAATATATAATACTATAACATATGTATAATACTATGCTAGGACACACGAGCCCTAGCAATGTTATAAAAAAAATTGTTGATGCTATACAGAGGTTCCTATGGTATAAGGAAATCCCTTTTACATTAAACAATTTTATGAAGGTACAAACATTTAACATAACATTCTAAGAAAAAGAAGCTACAATTTATTGAAATAGGAGTAGTAACTACTTGAATCTGAAACATTACATAAGGAAAATGAACAAGGTTTTATATACCTACACCTAATTTTTTGTCAGTGTGTTTGTTCTGGCTAATCTCCGAAATGGCTGAACCGACTTTGACGGGACTTTCAATGGCAGATAGCTGATGCTATAAGGAGTAACTTAGGCGACTTATATTGTAGAAAAAAAAATAGGGTTCCGTGCAAAAAAATTAAAACCCTTGAAATGGTTAACAAAACCCAATTAGGGAAATACTAATATTATGATAATAATAATTTCATGCGGACGATGGTCGCGGGCAATAGCTAGTAAATGATATAATATCATGTGCATATTGTGCATTCTAAGATTGTTTGAAAATGCAATCTTATTGATTAAATATGCTTACTTTTGCTTTGGACTGTCCTCTTCTGCTCACTCTTTTTGAAATACATGAATGATGTTATGCTTTGTAATTTTTGCCATGAATCAAGAGATGAAGTTAGTATTTTTTGTTAATTGGGGTTCCAACAGATAACTGAATCTTTTTCAAAATCACTTATTGTCTCTCAACAAAATGAATGCAAGTGTAACTCAAATTTTTTTTTGCTCTTCATTTATGTAGTCTTCACTTATCTTTGAAGGTAATCACAATAAATAAAAAATTTACTAAAAAATTAAAAAAAGTCACTGACATCTGAAAGTAATTTGCCACTTTGTAGTTTTTTTTTCATAACATTAAATCTGTTTGTAATCAAACCAACCATGAATTAATAGATTACACTCCCCAGGGTTAGTTTACTGACTGATAACAACCATTCAACATTATAAAACAAATTAGAATGAAATAAAACCTCTTATCCACTCAAGAGACTAAATACAATCATTGATTAAAATGGCAAAATAAGAATATAACGTAACATCACCTGTAATCCCTGAAGGGTTAGGCAGAGGTTTACTTAACAGTATACCCACATTTGGACAGTTATGTTTCAAGTCCCATGTAATAGGGAGTAAGCCTATTGCCATCAATTTTGTGACGGCACGGTTGGCGCAGTTGCTGACCGATTGGCTGCTGCGCTGCGTGTCGCGGTTTAGATCCCCGCACTGCACGAAACAAATAATTGTATGATCTACAGGTAGTTGTTCCGGGTCTGGCCTTTTGTGTATGCGAGTTTAAATGTTTATAAACGCACCCACGATACAGGAGAAATTCCTAATGTGAGGCAACGTTTTTTTTTTTAAAAAAAACCGGGCGCAAATCCAGTCTCCGTGGCTGGTACTGAGAAATGCCTGATGAACAAACTCAACACTGCCTGACTTGGAAATGGAAGGCGCTTGCTACCACTACACAAACGAGAAAGGCAAAATAATACAGTTAAATATTATTGCCAAGTCTGTGACAATAGAATCAAACAATTGGATATGTATGCGATTGATAACAGCACTCTCATATCTCCTGATAATACGGATTTATACCTGTCAGAATGAGTCACCTTTCTTTAAATTTAGTTGCTGTGTCATAGCAAACAAATTACACCTCAGCATTGATAAGGTTCTCAGATAACATGTGGGCCTTTTTACTACCAATGCTGATAAAAGTTATTATTTTTTGATGAATGTGACTATTAATAACTATGTAATCATACTGCTTAATAGTTTTTTTGATTGTTTATCAATTTATCATTCATGTTTTCCTTAGCTAGGTTCAGTGAGTAAATGTTATTTTGATATGTGAAGTTTTAATTTTTTTATAACAACATCACGCCTGTAATCCACGAAGGGTTAGGCACAGTTGTACTTCATAGTACACCCACATTCCGCCAGTTATGTTTAAGTCTCTTATAATAGGGGGTGACCCTGTTTCCATCAACCGGGCACAAATCCAGACTCCGTGGCTGCTACTGAGAAATTCCTGATAGAATCACTTTGCCTGATCTGGGCGATTTAGTAGTTATTAAGATAATTCATAATTATGCTAGCAATTATTTTTGTTAGTTAAATTATTGTACAAAGTTTTTAGGAATGTTTACATTTATTTTACTGAACCATCATAATCAGAATAAATTCATGTTTAGAAATCAGCATTGTAGGTGGTCTAATGAATAAAGCAGGTCTGCACTGACTTTATATTACAAAAACCTAAAAATAAATAAATCACCATCGTATTATGCTTACATTTTAATATCTGTTTAAAACTACCTAGGTACTTGTTCTACATTTCCCCTAATAGGGATGAAGCCAATAAGCAAAATTTTATTTTACGTACTGCTTATTAAGGTTCTACACAGCATGATATAAAATTTAAATAAAATTGTTAATACATCCCTGACGAAGTACCTAATAATAATAATGACAGGAATATGCTCATATGATCTTCCATGTATGTCCTGTTCGCAAATAAAATTCCAAAAATGGAAAAATAGTAACAGAACATCACACCAGGCATCCCTGAACCAAAGTTGTACCTTGTAGTAGATGTGGCCCGTTATATTTAAGTCCCATATTATAGGGGGCGAGCCTATTGCCATAAACCAGGCACAAATCCAGATTCTGTGACTGCTACTGAGAAATTCCTGTTGAAAAAACAAATAGAAGTTTTTGAAGAAACAATTTTTTACCCACTCATAAAGTTCAGTTTGCACTACAACTTGAAAGATTTTATGACATTTTTAACAGCTCTTGTCATTATGAAATCAACTTATTTTTCACAGTCATTAAGTTGTTTTTTAAGTAATTTAACATGGAATATAGAGCATATGGATTCTATTCTATGAAAGAAATCATAATATTGTTAGATTTATTGTCCAAATGAGGATGTTTATTTATAAACTCGTATATCCTTGGATACAGAACTAGCATAGCAACATTAAATTACTATTATTGCCACCTCCTTGGATAGAAGGATACACCAACAACATGCAAAAATGGGTTTGGTTGGAACCATTGCCAATCCAGTGTTGTATACTTGGGACAAGGTTTACTTGAGAACAGTATTTTTTTTAAGTTATTATTGGAAAAACTTTATTTTCAATGAAAATATAACTAAAGTTAAAATAAACTTGAATTAAATGAAAGAATTCTGTAACCACAAATGATTTACAAATAGGCTATCCAACCCTTTTGTTATTCTTTACTCATAGGTATGATTATAGAACATAATATTATTTTAAATATGATGTGGTAATAATACCTAATACTCACCGCATGCAGACAAATATTTACCACAAGTTTATCCAATGTTTAGTATACCTATTGAATTTTCTATTAGCTACTTTTAATCATATATTACGTGATTCTTTCAAATACCCAAAGACTTTGAATTGTATATATTTTCTAGGAATTGTGTACTATTCCTAGGTTTCATACATTTCCGGCAACATACATATTACCCCACCTCGAGTCCTCCACACATGCAGGCTGTAAAAATTTAGAATTTGACAGCCGATTTGCCGGTAGCGATGACGTTAGATCGACGGTGACCGAAGACGTTACTTGTATACACCTACCATTACACGTGTAAAACTAGTCTTAAAAAACCTGAAACTCGACCAAGACGGAAATGCGTTAAAAAATAATGCGTAATAATAATAATTATCGTGATTGTAAGTTCTTTTGCGATGGTTTTTGTTAAGGTAACACGTGTAAGTGAACCAACTTAAACAAATACTACCGAGTTATGATAACAATTTTGTTTTGAACAATGGTGTTTCCTTAATTGCGTAACATCGGCATTAATTTTCCAATATGTAAATCTCAGTGTATCCTTAATTATAATTATTATAATGTTAATTATAACGGGGAACAGGGATATGGTAACACGGTTTGTATATCCATTATGGGAATTCCAACAAAAACAAGCGATTTGTAATTGCAAGTTATTTATAATTGCTGATAACTAGCAAGAAGCAAGCAAGAAGTTATTTTTATATATTTATTTTGTACCCTATCACAATGTTTTCTTATTTAACCCAAAGGTTGACTGGTAGAGAATGCCTTTTGGCATTAAGTCCGCCTATGTATCACTATTGTACATGAAGTTCAAATAAATAAATAATAACAACTCAACATCGGCACGGTAATTATATCACGGTTATTATACTGTGACATCGGGCTCATTTTTGAGCTGAACAAATAAAATACTGAGATATTTTTTTGTGATAAGATTTAAAGTAACATAATTAGTATGACTCAGGTAGGTAATCTTATGTAATGTGAGGTTGTAATACTTAATTTCGTGTTGAGATTAGCTATATGGTAATCATGTAGAAAAAATATTAGCCAATTAGCGGGGGTGACTGTTCAGGCCTGAGGCATCCTGCACCCCGAGTCTATTCAGACGGTCTGATTTTATTGCAATCTAGCTGCAAAAGAGCAGTAAGTAGGATGCAGTTTTGGTAAAATTGAAGTAAATCGAAACTGTCGACCGACTCATCATCATCTTCATCATTTCAGCCGAAAGACGTCCTGCTGGACATAGGCCTACCCCAAGTGTCGCCACATTGCCCGGCGACCGACTGCTTTAGGCAAACTCCATCATAAAAGTGCAGTTATCAAAACGCCTAGCTTTGTAGACGCTAGCACGTGCGAGCACTTCAAATATGACAGACTGTCTGAAGAATAGAGCGAGCTACAAGTTTGGCTTAAAACAGTATTAAGTTCAGAATTATGTAACACCAATTTTTCCTTTCCAAGCAGACAATCTGGCGATTAACCCTTTCCTCAATTAAAATTCTTAAACCTAAGCAATAATGAGAAATTAATATTTAATAGTCATGCTGCCTACCTACCTATTTCCTCCGCTTTTTCCGTTTTGAGTTGTTTGTTTCCGTTATCGTGGCTTTGTCCTGAGCCAATGTGGTAACTGGAAGCAATTATGACAATAATTAAAAGGCAATTAAATTATTTGAACTACGAGGGCGGGTCAATAAGTCCGTGACTTTTTGAATTTCTGACCTCTTTACTGAAACAGCAACACTGCTCCTGTCAACAGGCATCTGTCAGTTGACTCCTGTCAAAATTTAAACTTGCTGCGTCAGTTAGTTTGTGTTTGACAGCTATTTTTATCAGACTACTCACTAATTTGAGGAGAAAATGGAAAAAAGTGAATTTCGTGTGCTTATTAAGCATTATTTCTTGCGAAAAAAAACCATTACCGAGACCAAGGCTAAGCTTGATAAATACTATGGGGACTCTGCACCATCGATTTCAATGGTAAAAAAGTGGTTTACTGAATTTCGTTGTGGCCGTACAAGCACTGAAGATGCCGAACGTCCTGGACGCCCAGTTGAGGTCTCTACACCCGAAACAATCGAAAAAATTCACGATATGGTGTTGACCGACCGAAGATTGAAAGTGCGAGAGATTGTGGAAGCCGTAGGGATCTCGCATGGCTCAGTGGTTTCAATTTTGAATGATCACTTGGGCATGAGAAAGCTTTCCGCAAGATGGGTGCCGCGTTTGCTCACAGTCGACCACAAACGCAATCGTGTAACAACTTCACAGGAAGCTTTGGCGTTGTTTAATCGCAATATGGAGGAGTTTTTGCGCCGTTTTGTAACCGTGGACGAAACATGGATCCATCACAACACACCAGAAACCAAACAACAGTCAAAACAGTGGGTTTCTAAGGGTGAATCGGCGCCAAAGAAGGCCAAGGTGGGTTTGTCAGCCAATAAAGTTATGGCGACTGTTTTTTGGGATGCACGCGGGATAATCCACATTGACTACCTTCAAAAGGGAAGAACAATCAATGGGGAATATTATGCCAACTTATTGGACCGATTCAATGACGATTTGAAAAAAAACCGACCTCATTTGGCCAAGAAAAAAGTTCTTTTCCACCAAGACAATGCAAGGGTGCACACATGTGCAGTTGCCATGGCAAAAATCCATGAATTGGGCTATGAATTGCTCCCTCATCCGCCCTATTCTCCAGATTTGGCTCCGAGCGACTACTTCTTGTTCCCAAACCTGAAGAAATGGCTTGGTGGAAAAAGATTTGACTCCAATGATGAAGTCATCTCGCAAACAAAGGCCTATTTTGAGGACCTCGACAAATAATTTTTTTTGGAAGGGATAAAAAAATTGGAGAAGCGTTGGACAAAGTGTATAGAGCTCAAGGGAGACTACACTGAAAAATAAAATTATTTTTTTATCAAAAAATCTGTGTTTTATTCCAAAAGTCACGGACTTATTGACCCGCCCTCGTACTTCTAGTTTTAATAATTCGGATAAAACTTCGTACTTAGATGTCACATCCAGCTAGACTTGCCAAGTCCATGTATACACTGAAATCATCAGTCATGTGGCTGGCAAATTTGAGTCCAGCATTTGAACCTTCTTTTCCTGTCAGTCGAAGAAATATTTGGACTCTATTCTCGTGTTAATTTGGTGAAAAAAAAAAAAAAGTAATAAACCCGACTGAAAAACAAAAACAGCACATTTTAAATTAAATAAAGGTTGGAAGCAGGCGGAACCTATTGCATTTTTATAATTTTATATTCAAATGGGTCTCGCTCGTTTATTTCAAGCTTTTTAGTTCAGTAATGTGAAAGATTTCGCAAACGATTTAACTTCTCTTCTATACGTTTTTTTTCACTTTTAAAACGAATTCTCGTTTCGATTTTGTATACAATATGTTAAAAAAACCTGTCCGAGCCGAAAGCGGCATATAGGTATACCATTAGTTATACCAAATAAAATAAGAAACATAAAATATTTGTGACAGTTAAAATATTAAATTTATTAATTAAAAATGCGTGATTTTTGTCCCAAATTACCACCATTTTCCCTTAATTCTAACAACCTTTTAAAACGTGATAACACTATCTTCGACATAAGTATGTTCGATTAATCGATCGCCAATTGTTTTTTTATGACGCCACTCTCCGAGAAGCGACCGCGCCGGAGTGTGTCCCCTGTGTTGCCATGCCGTTTCGTTTTAGTACATTTTATTTAATTTTCGTCGGGGTACTTTTTTACTTGATATCCAAAAAGGATTACATAAAAAGAATGTAATCTCGATACCTAATAATACCCTCACAGACTGGACAGGGTTTTTTTAACATACCTACTGTATGTTCTAGTAAGGACCTTTTTAAAACCCTTTATTTTGATACCCCACGTGACGGGTTTGGGTTCCAGAATTCCACAGATAAACTGCAGCGTAGTAAAGAATTTTAGTCTTGCTCCTATTCGATCAAACACAAGAACCTCCGAGTTTCTGCTACGTCCCATCAAGGCCCTAAACAAATCTGCTCAAGTACCTATTTCTTCGGTGGATTAATAATAACTTTCCAAAATTCCTGCCTCACCATGATTTGGTGAAGCAAATAATACATCTTCAGAGCTTCTACTATGTCTCAAAGAAATCTGATCTCGCTTTTTACCAATGAAGGAAAGGACATCTTCATTTTCCTGTCCTTTGGTGAAAAAATCACATACTTAGGGACGTAGCTTTCTCAGACCCACGCAAAACTTTACATATTTAATTTTTAAGCTTCATTTGGTGAAGTAAAGTGTCCACACAGAATTCTGTACATTTTTTTTTCTGAGGAGTCATCAATTTTTGAGATTCCTGCAAACGCAACAGCGCCAGAATTTTTTGCTACGTCTCCTCGCGGTAATCTCGGCCTGATTCTCTTCAGTGTCAATGTTATCTGACGCTGAATATAAAACTAGTAGCAGCTATTTACAGACAAATGCCATTCCCTGAGATATCTTGCATCCCATAGAGAAGAATAAGTTAATGACAAATGAATCTATGCCCTAAGGTCCTTCAGATAACCAAACGTTGGCGTTGGTGTGATGTTGACGAAGAATGGGTGTTCGAATTTATATCCTTTGTTCAACACTTCTTAAAACAAAAAATAGTCTCACTTAGTGTTATTTATTTATTCACGGTCCACGAGACACGGAGTTTTTACTACTGATGATTGAATACTTGGGCTGCGACAAAAACTTATGATTTGTTTAGTCGGCTTTAGAGCATTTGGATTGATACGTCGCATCGTTTCGTCGCTTTGAAGTTCTACCCTTACACATATCTTAAACTTTGTACCGTACTGACTCACGTGATTTATTAACTGTGTAAACACAATATTTTATGCTTTAGAGCTTATTTAAAGCCTGCAAATATTATAAAAACATCATTATTTAAATTACTAAATATTCTCATGATATTCTGCTCAAGGTGAAGCGAAGTAGGTACCTCGTCTGGTTCCATACGGTACTTTACCTACAGTTTAGGGAAAATATTATTATAATGTAATAACCACTTTAATTTCCATAAACCTTTTGTGCCGCTACATGTTTGAAAAAGGTTATAGCAGGAAAACAAGCGAGTGGCGATGACCGCGCTCGACGCTGACGTCAGCGATTCGAGGAAAACTCGGGTCTCGCTCGGGCCCACGCGTCGCTCGCGCATGTCTACCAACCAGAACTCATGAAACAAACGAACGTAAATTGATCACACATCATTATGTTTCCATTGACTGGCTGATGGAAGATTAAACTTGATATTATTCCATCTTCTGCTTCGTTGTGTCGATGATTTCCATTATTTATCTATGCCAAATTAGCATCGAGTTTCCTACATCTGCGGCGTTGATAGTGGCTTCGGATTGGACAGGTGAAGTTCCACAAAGAGCAGGACAGGAATTGGACCATCGATTGTGATGAGGATCTGAAGTCACACTTTATTTCGTCGGAATACTGTCCACCAGACTACTACTATTATTCTACGATGATATAATTAAAACGCAAAACGTGGTTCGCAGAACTTTCTGCTACTAACTAAAACCTTGAACAGTGGCATGTGTATGGCTCAAGGCAATGCAACGTAGTGCAAACAGACGACCTACTAATGATATGCCTTGTTTTGATCTGGAAAACTATAGGAAATCTGTTACTAATTAGAATAAGAAAGGTATTAATAGGCGAATGAGAATAGAATTCTCATTACAGCTTCTAAAGTCTTTCCACCAACTCTTGGCTTTGGTTGTGTGATCTACCATAAAATATATTCATTGGTTATTGTAACACGTGTTTTTAATTTAAATAGGACTCTCATGCTCAGTATGTAAGCGACTGTCCTACCAAGATGACATAACAAACAGTTCAACATGTAAACAACTTGAGTGTTACTGACGTCCAGTCCAAGTGTGGAGCTAAAACGACCCACTTATCTATTCGTCTGTAACTTATTGACACAGTAATAAAATGACGTATTCGATTAAATTAATAAATTATTATTTGCAATTGTTTTCTTCTTCGCAACGAATTATATCTTCTTTTTTGACTAGATTTTGACCTTCATTTTTTCATTATGTTTGTCTTAAAACTCGTTTCTGTTGTTTGGACGAAAATAGACTCCCGATTGTTATTCTGCTAAATGAGACTTGAGCATCGAATTGTATCGCATTAGTGGGCAGTGCGCAAACGCTGATTAGCAAGTCAATTAACGCGAGTTCAGGTTGGGCAAGCACCTCACACCTCCACTGTCTCAGATTTATTGTTCCTGTAAATGATTCCAAGATAGTCTACATAGATAGTGATACTTCCTTTTGGTCTAGTTAATACTGAGGCGTGTATTGTTTAAAGTAAGATAGTACAGTGCTCATTACTGTGTTACTTTGGCAGAATTTTACTAACTGCAGAAAATTTCACTAACTTCGTACTCATGGTCTATTAAAAAAATTGCCTTGTCATTTCTTACAACCCACAGTAATGAGAGGCTGGGTTTAATGATAACATAATAGGTTTAAAAATTGCATCAGAAAATACAGCAATTTTAGAAAACTTAACGGTAGTGTATCCGAATACATAAATAAATTAAGTAAATGTGACGACGATGGTGAAGCCAAATACATATTTTAAGAAAAGTAGTTACGTAATTGTGATCTTTGTTTTAAAATTTTTGGCAGTTGGGATAATAAGATACTGAACTGGAACTGAATTGTAGACGAAAAGAATACGTATAATGAAACATTCGACCTTTAGAAAATAAAAATGACGATTATTATCGAAAACAATTTCAATAAAGTAACAACAGTTCCAGTGAAAAACATTATACAAATCGAAATGGTCCGATACGATGCGATATCAATATGAGAACATATTTATTTCGAACTATGACATCGACAGTTTTCGTGGAAAATGGGGCTGAACTAGTGGAAGCATTGGTTCGCGTGACTGCTTGTCAAGGACGGGCCCTTGAACTGTCCGGGAGTTGAACGACTCACGATCTCGCACGAACGATAGGCACAAGCACATGTTTTATAGTGGTGAGGACTTGTGTATGTTGATTGATGGTCATTTCTACATTTTCTGAAACAACGTTAAGGTTTTTGGTCAGTATTAAGCGTTAATTCTGGGTTCTGTTCTGGCCTTCTGGTATTCGTCCAAACTGTCTTCTCTCTTGCCGAAAATAAGTTTTGGTTTCATAGAACTGGCTGACTGAATGACCGGCCTTCATGACGAACCCTAGCGTGGAGACCAGAGACCTATTGATATAATGTGCTTCTGAAATATAAAAGTTACACTAGTTTACACGATTTTGATACTCCAGGTGAAAATTGTAATGATTGTTTGTTACAGAGCTGTAAAGAAAAAAAAAATCCGTCATGTCTGGTTTTGGAAATATTTGATTACATGAAAACGACAACGTCTTAGTAAAAAAAATAAGAACGGCAAATTTTCAAAAAAAAGTAGGTAGAACTACTTTTTTTAGTTTTGTGGATAACTTTCCCTTATAATGGGCCAACAGTCAGCCTCTAAATTTTTTATGGCAAATTCCTTGATATGTAGTGATCTTCAAAAGTCTTTAGATCTTGGTAGCCACTCATAGTTCCTAAGTTTCAGGGAAAAAACGTTAACTTTTGATGACCAATGCAGTAAAATGTTTCTACAACTTTCACAAAACTCTTGGGAACCCAGTTTTTATCTTGGTTTGCAGCAGGAAATCTGGAAATCCTGAATTAATGTAGATTTGCACTTTTTAACGAATCTCTAATAGGTCTTCTCATTTTTGAAATAATAAACTGTCCACCGATGTAGGGAAAGAGTTCAGAATTTAGTAAACACTTTCTGCTATACATTATAATAAAAGAAACAAGTTAATAATTGTGTAAACTACAAACCCCAATTGGGGTAGCAGAAAAATATGATTTGACAGATGATTATATGATTTGTATATTTCTGCTGCTTTCCGGATTTAAAAGTTTCTACCAAAATTTTAAATGTTCAGGTGAAGCTCCCAAATTCAAGTTCGTGCTTGGTAAATTGTAGATTTGTTCGAATAATGGTTGGTTATTTTAATATATGGGCCTACTCTTGACCTCAATCTTGTCCTGAGGACAGAGATGAGGTCGACGATGGAACAAACTACCCTCAAAGAAGCCTATTAAATTACTATTTAACCGGGTCAGACTTTGTGAGACCTTGAAAAGCCTGTTAATATTCCAGAGCTCTCAGAAAACTTATTTTTAACCCTAAAACTAACAATAATTAAGCACCTATAAATTGTAGGAAACAAATATTCGGTGAATTATATTTTGTTATTTCCAATATTGAGGAAAAGGGTACTGTGTTATCAAAATACATCGTATTACCTGATTTGACCGCTACGATTTCCCGTGAAAATGATAAGCGGTGTGTTTCTGCTAGAGAGGTGACGTCATGTCTATATCAGCCCATCTTATGTAATGACCAATCGTGTTATCAGACGGCGTGGTTCCTTCCGTACGGTACTTTATACACCATAATAACGATTGTGTCATTTATATTAATAGTGTCTGTATTTATTTGTTTCAAGTCTACGTCAAAACGTGCATTATCATCATTGAAATCTATACTCTAGCTTCTTTATACGCGTAAATAATTACAAGATACTTATCAAGAGTCTAGAGGCTAAAGTTGATATGATTGTGGCGAAAGATTATTCTGTAATGTGATTTTATAATTGTATTAATGATTCATACAATGTATTCGTTAACCTAAACTGGTAGATTACTCCAACTCACTTGAGAAACTAGAATAATGGTACATTCGTCGATTGTCGATAATCTTTGATTTCAAAATCTTAAAGGTGGTTTTATAGTTATTTAGTAGACGGTAGTTTACTATTCTAGTTCTTCATTTTACTGTATATTTCTGTTAACAAATGCCGTTCTAAATATCTACGGGCAAATCGATTGGAACCTCGGATAAGTTACTTATTGCTACAGCCAGCTGCAGTTTGCTGCATATACCTCCTCATTATTTCTGATGGACATTATTGAATTAAGGGTATTTTACTATTTGCTACCTGATCTTCAGCTTCTATTTCCGACTTGTGACATGGCTTTCCCAGAATTGCACACATTAGATCTAGAACTATTGGATTACTTATAATAATTGTTACAGTTTCATTGCAATATGTTTTGTTCTGCTTGATGATTCATTATAGTTTAATTACTGGCTTTGTGGCGGTAAAATATTAGTACCTATACTTTGTTTGTTATTCTACTGCCTTTTATCTAAGCATAGCAAATGACCCACTTAACCATGTGCGTCTATCACAGCTTTTGTTTCAGTTACTGCAAGAAAAGTTAGGACGACTTGTTTGCTTCAGTTTGTTACGAACCACTATAAAAAGAAAATGGAAATCCCAGATCATTTAGTCACACCGCTTTTTTGTTATTTTTACCAACTGATACTCTTTAACTGCATGAAAATATTTACTCCCCAAGTCATGGAAAAGCTATTCCTTGAATCATTGGAACATCGCTTCATTCAAAGAACCGTAAAAAAATGTATTTGGCTCGGTAAGCGAATTGTTGAAATGCTTGAACATAGGACCTTTCGGTTTCGTGGCAGTGTTTGCGCGTGCGCCGTGCGGCCGCTTGGTATCATACAAAACCGGCCACAAGCCCGCCAACTGACTCAGTCTGATATAAAACATTCTAGCTACGCGTACGTCTACAGTTTGTAGAAGCCTTCATATGAGTCATACTCTTATCAAATTGTGAATTGACGCTCCGTGAGTTTCGCGAACTCTTTCATTGTGAACTTTTAATTTGTTACCCTTAGTGGATAGTTATAGTTAGTTTGGACAATATTAGTGGAAAGTGGTCTTCATGTCTCAGCTGGTGCCATACCACCTCATCAGCAGCGAGCAAGACGACAGTCTGATGTTCGCTACCATGTTTGACTACCAGGCAGACGATTACAGGAAGCCAATGGTGAGTTTTGAATTTGAAACCCTCAAGTTATTGTCAGTTTTTGCATCATTTGAGCCAGAGTTTGCGCGACACTGCGTGAAGTGACTTCGTAAACAACTTTCTCAAGTTGGGGACAGTTAGTTTAATGAGTGTATGGTGCAATCATTTTATTTTTTGTCATCAGTTTTAAAACTTTTAACACCGTTTGCTTGAATGACCTTGGGAACAATTCGATTCCTACCTACAACCTACCTCTCACTAAAATATAGTTCGCGTTAGTTTCTTAAAAGCTAGTCACTACTCAATTTTTTTTTTCCAAATTATCATTTTAACAAGTTTATTAATTATATGTTACGTATTAATTTGAAAAACAATAGTGGTACTGTTGTGACACCAATAATAGGGTCCCTGTCACTTAGTGCTAGCTAGAACGCTATTGGTCTGTTGTTGGTGCGAAAAGGACGAAGACTAGATGTAACGAGACCAGTATCACGTTTACCAATATTTGATTTTGAACTTTTCGTTTAATATTCTGTTTCCGCCGTCTTTAGGCCTCTTTTCGGTTATTAATTTTGTTCCTCAATAATATGATACTTCGAATTTTTTTTGCACTTATTGTGGAACATTCTAGAATTTGTTAGCACATATTGAACACCTGTATTATAATATCTACATTTGACAATATTTACGTCAGTAGCAATTCCAGGAGTTGTCTGTTAATCGTATTGTTACAATAATGTATGATCTATTATTAGACAATGACGAAACTCCACAATCGGAACACTGTGGTCGTCCTCGTCAACAATAAAATATAATGTTACAATTTTTTCATTAATACCGCCTTTATTAGTTCCGTCAGTTTGCAAAAGATGGCGCTACTCGTAGCTTTGCGCGCCAATTTTATCTCTAGATACGACGCACACAACACGATGTGATAATACTGTAGAGATAGTACTTACTATCAATAATGTATTTACAGTTATAAACTCTCATTTTCATAACATAGAAAATTTTAATGAAGCAATATCAATATTTTTGGTTTTAATTCATCGCGTGAATGGTTTTCACTGTCTCGTGCGGTTTTCTCCTTATCACTGCGTGCCTGACGTCACATATGGTCCGAGGCGGTGACGTCACCCGATGACGTCATCTTGCCCCACTGCGCAGTGCGCGAGTCTTGAGAAGTTCCACGAACTTGTATCGCTACCTGCACCATTATTATAATGTAACGACTGTACAGTTTTTACATTATTTTTATTGATCACTTACGATCAAGACGGCGATAAAAAATCAGCCTTCTTGAGCTTTAAAATACTACCTACGGGTTTGAGGAAATTCAAGAAAAATTTCAGTTTGGTATTTCCGTTCCGTATATCTTCCTTGAAGAAGCCTGTTAGGCTGGTCACGTATACCTGTGGTGCATGTAGGTACGACCGGCGTTGTTTTTCAACCTCAATTAATTTCTTTTCTACTAGTGCAGTGACTCATCATTAAACAACACGTATGTACATAAGAAGGTATAGGTTATTTCATCATCTTGCGTGAGAACTTATTAATTATTCTTATATTACATTTTCTGAAGGTATGATATATTTTTATGTAAAAATGTTAAATGAAAATTCCCATACTACAAAACAGGACAAAATACATGAAAACATGCTAATCGAATGACGTCATACGCTAGACTTGTTTACTTTCAATATGCATGAATGAAATCCTTGGATTTCCCCAACACTAAGTCTAACTTAGCATTGTGTGCATTACCTACAAATGTTATACCTAATAGGTTTTATTCATTTAACACAATAATGAACATTGTAGTGTAATCTCTCCTTTGTGTTACGTGAGATTAACAACATAGGCGTGGCGGACCGAAAGTGGGGATATCTTATCCCTTCCGTCGTTGATAGCTTTAAAGAATTTCAACTTAGCCAACAGCGGCAGCAGCCCTATCCCCCTGCAACAACCCATTAAATCCGTATACATTGCAGAAACAACTGATCTTTTAGGATCTGATAAACGAGACTATCAGTTGCGCAAGCGCAACCGGATTCGCCGGGCGGCGGGGCATGCGCAGCGGTGATGGTAACCTTTGCGAAGCGAAAACGTCAAGTCCGGCTGACTTGACCCACTTCGCGCGCTTGTGAAATTTCTCCTGCGCCTGACTGCTTCCAAGAACAATTCTGTGGTTGGGGAATCCCCACACGCTAGAACGCAACACTCCACCGTTTGCCTGCCTTGAGCAATTACCGTTACTTCGACTATCCGACCTTTAATTAGTGACCTATTTTCTCCTGACGCAAGTAACGTAACAGATGCATTGTCTATTGAAATGTAAACTGATTTCAACCAACAATTAACCTTGTTGACTTGAGCAGATGTATTTTATTGACGGACACCTATTAAACTGGTGTAGTCAATACGGGCCGGATGTGGACAATTTGTTTTAATTGTAATGAACTCGGAATCAGCCTTAGTTGAATATTGTCAAGAAAAACTACTGTCTGGACTTTCTTGTGTAGTCTTTCCTGAATAGGCTTTAGTAGCGCTTATTGCTGTTACCGTAAAAAAAATGAAACCTGTAGTGGTCTATGCACTGGTTTTCCCATACCATTTGAATAAATTCGAACAAAAGCGGTTTCCACAATGTCGTCAGTTTTTTTTTTTTTCGAATTCGTGAATCGAATTTTATCCTGAAATAGGCTACATTGCGAAGTGATGCGTAACACAAGTTTGTGGTTCGCCGTAGTAGAATGAATTATTATCGATACTATCGTGTAACAACGGATTAGATAATCTTTATTGTACTAATACACGCTGAGTTTTCCAAGAACATTGTGAATCATCGGAAGTAGGCAAGCCATATTTTTTAATACAGACATGACAAATACTTGTACCATTACTGGTTTAGCAGTAAGTATGCCATAATTTACAAGTTTATTTTAACAGCTTTTGGTTTTTTGTCATCTGGTAACAAATTGGGCCAGATTACACATTGATATACGGAGAAATGTGTGAATGAGATGACAAAACTTATTATAATAAGATGCTAAAAACACGACGGTTGTTATCCTCACTTCTAGAATAAACTTTACATAACTTCATCGTCATCTAGTTCCATATTTATTACATAAGCACTTGAAAATATTAATATTTATATTCATGTGTGCCAACATTAAAATCATTATAAATAACTGGCCTTACCGTATCCAATTGATTAAGTCTTTATTCTTTAGTCTCGTTTTTGTGAGCTTCTATTATATGGTACTTTGTAATGCAATATGAGTTCTTATGTTCATAAATTGCAATGGATAGGTGTTCTGATGCAATTCTCCGATGTAGGTAAAAATTTGCGGCCCGCACACCTGCGAGCAGTCGCGTAGAGCCTAGTGACGTCACGATTGAAGCACGCGGTGGTAGTATGTGAAACTTATTGTCTGTACAACAATTTTAATAGCGAATTACCTTATTAAGACCTCCTTTTTCTTCGATCTGTCTTTGGCGTAAGCTTCTGGTTAACATTCCTAACATCTCTGCTTCAAGTATGTCTTGCTTTACTACTATTCCAAATCCTTCCTTTCGTTTCTATTGTAACTGTACCTGTTATTACACCGACTCCATTATATCGCACTACACCAAAGACAATAAGATATTACGAAGTGATAGCTGTACCATACAAAACGAGCTTTTATGCAGTTGCACAAGTAGCTACAATAAACTCCGAAGCTGACTTCTTTATTACCTTTAAAAGATAACACGGCTGCGCGTTATCCATTTTGACCCATTACATAAAGTGTTTTCCATTGTCTCCCTGCGTTCATTGCTTTCGAACTATGCTGCGTACAAATCTTACAAAGAGAACAATATTGGGACGATAGTAAAAAGGTTTAGTTGGTGGTTCTTTCTAGAATTTTGTTTGTGGTTACTTCAGTCCTAACCAAGAGTTCTTCTTCATTTCAATTTTGTCTATATCCAACCAGTTTTATTTTTTCTAGACAGTCTTCTTTAGTATGAAGTGTAGGACATTATAAAACTTGGCAATTATACCTAACTATAAGAAGTCTAGACTCATTGTCTACAGCAAATATAATGACTTGCAAATAAAGCTGTAAAGTACAACCATGAAATTTTAAGTCAAGGCAACTCTACAATAAATGAATGTAGATTTTATCATGATTGCTTGTAATATTATATTGTTCCTTCTGATCGTAGTTAAAGAACATTTTAATAAGTCTTACCTTTAGATATTTGTTAATGTTACACTGCTTTATGTTCTCCTCTAACGCAATAGATTAATTTACAACATTTGGCTCTATGGACCATCGTCAAGCCTATTAACAAATTCCATTGTTTTTTTGCCACAGAACATTTTAATCTATAATCCCTTTTGTCTTTACCTTTACATGTTCACGTTATACTGCTTTCTCTCTGTTCTATTCTCTATTAGAATATTTTAGTATTATGGATCTTAGAGCCTATCACCAAATTCCACTTTTTTTTTCTCCAGTAGTAAATAATCCTTAATCCCTTTTGTCTTTACCTTTACATGTTCCTGTTATACTACTTTCTGTCCTATTCTCTATTAAAATATTTTAGTGTTATGGATCTTAGAGCCTATCACCAAATTCCATTGATTTATTCTTCAGCAGTAAATAGTCCTTAATCCCTTTTGCCTTTTCTTGCTCAAAATGTTTCTCCTCCAATCGATTAGCTATCTCGGTCACATTAAGTTGTTAGAGCATGGTAGCTGTCACCGTGGTGCTAAGTCATGCGGTCCGGTCTTGTCGCACCATAACCAACCACCCACGTTGTACAATGTCATGTTGACGTTTATCCATATCAAAAGCATCGTAAACTCCAATATTTGTCTGCAATTGAAATGTACGATATTTGTCGTGTCAAATAGCTTTCGAGGAATCGTTTTTAACTTCGACGAATTATTTGAGGAAGTTTGGGATTTTGTTGGAATTGCTTTCGTATTTGAGTCCAACAATTCTGGGAACAACAATTCAAAAATTCTGGGATTATGATTATTAAAAATATTGTGACCTGGGGAATTTAAATGTTATTGTCTCTCACGCGCTCTAACGATTTATGTTAAAGTCTCAACGTAAACAGTATTTCTGAAAGTAGGGATTAGCGATGACATAATGTAGTTTGAGGAAAAAATTGAAAACGGTACTTCCCACACAGTACTGCATATTTCGTGAGAAAGTAAATGCAAGGTCGCCAATACTGTTAACATGACGAGATTCCTTTTCTGTATTTTCTGCTTCTAGGTAAGGTTTAATTTGAATAAATATTTGGAACAATTTCTGTTTGTCTTCAGTAGAATTATATTATGCTGTAAAAACTGGTCACAAGTTCACAAGTAACCAAACCATTGTGACAACCACATCAATCTCAGGCGAAACAGGAAAACGTTTTTGTCTTTAATAGTAGGTAATTGCAAATAAATAGATACAAATAAAGTTATTTTAGTTACAGACCATCCGTTTTTATCTTGTAATTTCCTGTTTGTTTAAGCTCATCAGTTTTATTATAGAATGTGATATTGGACAAAGTCCATGTCATTCTAAACCCCTTCCTTATTAACTTGACATCGCTTGATAAATCTTCCCGTGGTTTTCATTGTCTAATAAATCACTTGGAGAATTATTATGTTTTGGTTACAGAATACCAATACAACCTTAAATAAAGGGATTCATTTCCAACCTTGATGAGAATTTATTGTAGCAGTAAAAAATCAAATAAATGACGCTTAATAAGGTCTAACACATTCCAAATGTAAATGAATTCTGAAAGCTGTGGTTGATTGATGCGCCCCATCGCGCCTTTAGTTACGGCTACTTATGGTTGAAAGACTCAAGCACGCAACCTTGTACAAATAAAGAAAAAAATTGTAATACATTTTGCAGTTTTGTCTATAGCTGTTGCCTCCTAATCTATTGTTGAAGTTAACTGTTGGGTTTGTCCAACAATACGAATTTCGCCAAACACAATTGGATGACATTGTGAAGCCATAAAATTTTAAGAAGTTTATTTCAAATAATGCCGCAAAGCCTGCCGCATAAATTGTTTCTTGGAGCTCTTTTGGGAGACATTGTAACGGTGCAACAATAATTGCATCGAGTTCTGTTTGTACCGGGATCCGTTAAAGGTAGTTAAGGATCCCGACTGTTGACCACGGGTACCCAATGAGTCACCCGTTTGGCTCGCTCGGCATTCCGCCGGACATTCTGTCCATACCGTAAAGTTATCTTGATCGTAGGATTATGAAGCTAGGTTGCCTCTACAATTAAACATTTACATAAGTGCAGCAAAGTTGAATTTTATAAATTCTAAACAAAGGATCCTCTGTATAAATTAGCGAGCTTAATTTTCTTTGTTTCACGAAGCAATAATAATTACGTCACAATAATAAGCATGGAGCTGATATTAACAACAGCTGCGGAGTCCTTGTTCCGATTATGGGCAAGAATCGTGCTTACCGCTCCGTAGATTACTGACATTTTCCACGTTTCCGCCTCGAGTGCCTTATTAAAAGATGTCATACTTACCGTTGCAGGCGGACTAATTGCATTAGATCATTTTTATAAATATTTACGCACATAAGATTTGTCCGATGGTATCAACCCTTTTATAGAGCAGAATTTATCGATTGTTTGAATTTCAAAGTTGACACAGTGAGACGGTGAGACTTAGCAGGAAACGCTATAAAACCTGCATAATTTAATTTGCTGTGCAATTTATTATTGCAATGATGCTTTTAAGTATTATAATTATAAAGCCTGGCTAATGTTTTTACTTGTGACTGTAAACAATAGACTTCCAGGTAGAGTACCGGGGGGGGGGGGGGGGGTACCAGGTAGGTAGAGGTGAAGTACTAATTCAAAAGAGTAAAACGCAATTTGTATACCATTTATGATGTTTAAAGTATCTACAATTTGTTATTCTAGACAGCCTCATCATCTACATGAGAGTGCTACTTCCACCCTCAAAGACTTGGAATAATAGGGATATGAATTGTAGGCAGTCTGCTCCCGCCCACATCAAAATTCGTGATAGACGGCACAATAACCGCACTACCAATACCGACGCCATTATTTAATGAACCCTCGTCAGATGAAAAGGTCAAATTATTTGAAAAGATTAATCTCGTAATTTATGTGGGCCTAACGCGCCCCGACAGATTTCTCGCCTGACGGACAGACTTATATGACATTGATTTCGAATTTATGTAACGCACAAAGAAATATGGGACTCGTTTTTTTCTGAACGGATCCTACAATCTTGTTTGATAGAGTAGCTTTTTTTGTGGTCTAAATATTTTGATCACTATTGTTTTGCTTTCTCGACTCACCGTGGTCATCTGCTCGGGTTAATATTAATCAAAGAACGTAATTCTCCAATGTGGTATAAATTGTCGGGCGGATAATTTGCACGGGCATGCCAGTTTACTGAGAGTAATGTACTCGTAAATGTTTACGACTGTGGCTGCGTTTTCAATGTTATTTAAATCATTTTTTTGAGATTCCTCCGGCACTGCTATATAGGTTTTGCCATTACGGATTATCGATGATAAATATTTTACTTTTATGGCATTCCATTGAATTTGTTCGAAATTTTATCGCCATGACCTTCAGAGCGTGTAAAGATTGCACGTCTTCTTTTTGATTTTAATACACGTAATATTTTATTCTCAGAAGTGGAAGATGTGTTGCTTTCAATAATGTCGTATTTTGATTGTTATTATTTCAGGCACCAACTCGGTTGCTCGTTCTTTACAATAAATTGTTTTGATAACATGGGATGTCGGTAAATAACTGAATTAATGGGTTACGAATGGCTGCTTACTTGCCGCAATTCTTCGAATCCAATTTTGTATTTTACTACACCTACACAGTTCTTAATTCTGAAACATTTGCAGAAGGTCGCGTGTCGTGTTGGTACTGGATTTCGCTTTTTTATATTTGTTTTTGTATGCTCTTTTCTTTTCACATTATCTGGCATATTGCGTTGCGATGTTCACCTATTTATGAAAACATGTTAAAACCTTTACTTATGTCGTCAAATATGTTTTTCTCATCGCTATATGAATACAAAGTATACAAACGACGTAGTGGATAGTTACCTATTACGTACTATGCTGTACAACTTCGCAGATCATTGAACCTCTGCGTATGGGTGATGAAACTTAAATATTTGTGACCTTACCGCCCAATCACCTTGCATGGGATCAATATTATATCTATTTTCTTCCTAAACAACAATATTTGATTTCTCTTTTTCGTTTTTAACAAAAGAATCAATTTTTCCTCAATCTTTCTCTCTTCCCCCTCGTTTTATGGTTGATTGCTCGTCTGTGCGCGCTTATGCAAACGATTCTGCACATGCATGGTTGAGTGCACGACTTTGTCAAACTTCGGCATTAGCACGCTTTTAATAATTATCATTACGAAACAGCCCTGTGTTTCAATGACTACTTACTGCTTTACGAGTATTGCACATTGCTAACTTGTAGGAGATATTAAAGCATAATAATATCTCGTCAATACAAACCACTTAGCGTCATATAAAAATGTCGTCTGCTGATTTTGGTACTGCACGAGTTACACGAGTCACGATAGAATACAAACTTTGTTATTGTTTTTATTTTTTATTTGATGATAATGTTGATGGTGATTGGTCAATAAACTGAATAGCTGTATATCATAGTTTAGGATTTTCACCTTCACCTTCCTGTAGTAAACTTGTTATCAGATTTGCCATTTACATTTTCACACATTATACTTGAGTGTCGATGATTGAGAGTCCATAGGTGTGCTGCGGTGGACGGCGGCGGCTCGGTTGGTCGTGCTCGACATGCTTGCACTAATTCAATTATTCCGTTTATGTACCGCACTGATCGCGTTGCATATTGAATTTCTGCTCGACGCACTACTAGCCCAATTAGGAGGACACTAAAAAGGTGCTGCGTTTGTTTGCGCCTCATTGTTCTCATCGGTATCTGGGCTGCCGGCTGCCGCCATAGTTTCGCAAGTAGCAAGTCTCTGTTTCCTCGTCTTTTTAAGGAATCGAAAGTTGTTGATTTTCTGCAACGCGCCGAGGTGCCTTGCAGTTGTGAAATTGTGCGTAGGTGCGGTGCATAATGCGCGGGGGCCCGTCTGGTCGGCGGCGGTGGCGGCGGTGGCTGCGCCGCCGGTGCCGGGTGCCGAGGGGCGGCCGGTGGTGTTTACGATGCACCGGTGCGGCGGCGCCGAGTGGGGCGTAGGCGTCGCCGGGGGGCGTCGCGCCAGGCTTATCAGACGGTGGCGGGGCCGGCGCGCGAGCCTCACTCCACGTTCTACCGCTGGTCGCGCGTGTCGTGCACGCTCGCTGACACCGGTTCTAGATAACAAAAACCTTTGTCCAGTCGAGGCAATAATATTTACACACTGCGTGCTTTGCGCCGCGTAGTTTCTGAGGGGTTTTCCGACGCCGACCGACATCTGTCAGTTGATTGTTTTCGTTGCGCGCACGCGGGAATCGCGTTTGCTTGTATCAAGTTACGACAAGTTTTTGAAGTTTTTAATGAAGTTTCCTGTTGCATTGTGAAGTGCGTTTATTTGGATTGCAGTTAGAGGAAATCGGTAAGTGTTAATAAGTTAAATAGGCCGAGATATCGCAGCGCAGAACGGGAATTCCCTTGACGTTTAGTAATCAAGTGTCAACCACAAACAGCGATTATTTTGTTTTTCATTATCTGTTTTTTATTGCATCAGCTTCGTTACTGGTTTTGCATTATCATCACCAAATAACAGCCAGCTATTACACCTACCTTCGGTAAGGGTTGACGATCTCACTTGACAGTTGACACTATCGAAATGATTGTCCTCGTGGTCTGAATTGTTTGTTATGATGGGGTCGGATCGTTGTTGAGATGGTTGTCGCAGAGTGTTGGAGGCGGTGCGGCGCAGGCGCGCATGTGACGCCGCGACGCTGCGCGCGCGCACCGTGTCATCGCTCGCGGTCAGTTGAACGAACCCTCCGCCGACCGACGTCAACCTTGCCATAATCGCGATTATTTGCATCGCCATTGTACCCACTGTGGGCTGTAAGTGAACCTCTAATTGTCTCACCGCGCGGTTGAACCCTGAAGCAACAGATCAAAGAGCAAAAAAAAACATGGGTTTATGGTTGTTGATATTGCAATTTTTTTAATAAACGTTTAGCTAGATGTGATCGTATTACAATCATGATAAGAATACTGAGGCACATTGTTTGCTTTCTATTTTATCGGCGCCGCTGCTGATAATTTTTATTGAATGCCCCATCGTTCCTTGAAGTCATGATAGTGTAAATATTTTTACCTTTCTGAAAACGATGTAGTCATAGGAATATTTTAAGAAAAAAATGGTTTCAATAGTAACATAGCCCCTTTAAGTTTCTTCGTATAGAAAATGAAACTTGTCATAAGTCATATGTTCATTCCACGTGCACAATACCAAAAATTTACAGCATAATAAAACAATGTTATATCTATTTATCTAGTCTATTTCATTGCTATTCAAACGACTATACATCAATATTGTATGATATTTTAAATGATAAGATAAAAACTAGGAAATGGGTCGATTCCATTGACGCCATCGATGGTTAGCTAAATCTTCCTCATAATATAAGCCGTGATAACATTCACACATTAACTTACTGTTTGAACATGTTTTTGCTAATCATCCGCTATTATTTTCTATGTCTAAATTGTTTGTCTGGGACTTCGTCGAGCTTACTTGTCTTGGCGTTTTTCTGGTGGTCGCCACTGTTGATTCTGGGTTTCAGGAGTTGTAGTAGTTTAGAAAAAGCGTGGCAGGCTTGCCCAAAAAAATAATAATGTTTGAATAAAAAAAAAAAACAACAAATATATATAAACAAAGCAATTTTTACGATACTACATTTTAGATTCTTTAAAATAATATCGGAGTTACAGCTACCTACTTATCATTGATGAAATCTTCAGTCTCGACAATGACTTGATTAAGTACAAGCTATCAGCATAAAATAAATATTTATCAAAGTAATTTAAGACAAATGTGGGGACATATACATGCACAACAGGGCATCCTGTTGCGCTATTCAAATTAGTTTTATACAGGAGCCATTATTCTCGTCGTCGCATAAAAATGTATAAAAATCTATTTTATGCGGGCTTATTATTCGTCGTGTGTCGTTTAAATGCGTCTCTTCTCTTTTGATGACATCTATAAAGACTATCACCAGTTGTATGTAGACAAACATTTTTACTTGACTTCACATGACATGAGCAATTATTTTTTCTTATGCTCAAGCGATATTAAGATGGCATGATAAATTCAAGCTTAACGATCATTATGGAGGAAAAAGTAATTATCTTAATCCAAAAATTGTTATGTATATATAGATGATGTGGTGGTATCCGTTAAAGTCGTAGTGCAGGTTTTTCATAAAAGTATGTTGTTCCCAAATGATAAACTTTTCCAGCACTGAGAAAAATCCGATCAACTGTTTCCAAAGTCCTCTATAATGTAATGAATTTGCTGGTCAGGTCTTCAAAAACATTTTCCTTTCTCGTAGAAAGCGTTGAACACAAATTATGACATACTAATCGGTTAACTGTCTGCATTGTGATACACGGATATGAAGTACGTTTGACAAAACCTTGGGCTTCTGCCAAGCTGATGTCAGTTACACGATTGTACACTTTGTCTGATGTATTGTAACTCGTAGTGACGCTGAATCTACACACATTTACGAGTACATCCGAAATTACGTCTCATTTGTTATTTATGCACTGAACCGTCTGATGTTCAAGGAATATTGTAATACGTGTATTTTCCTAATACTCCCAGTATTGCGCTTACATCACATTTTATTATGTCTGGAACAGTTAATATATTCGTCTTTTATCATATGAATATCATCTTGTCACTAGACAAGTTCCTGTATACCAGCTGGTATCTTTAGAGCCTGCGCAGGCGAGAGAGTTTTGTCCGTAGACCACGCCAAAAATGTTCATGTTTCTATTTAGTTCACAATGAGATTTACGGACCAAAGTCCCGCGTCTGCGCAGGCCCTTAGGTTCATAAAGTTACTAGATATATATTTATTTTTCGTTTTTTAAATTGAGCTCGATAAATTGCTACAGGTCAAATCACAACTCTTTTGTTCAACAACCATGTTATTGGTAGCGAAATAGCTTTAGACTGGACTGGCGATAAAAAACTTGCAAAAGCAAAAGATGTACTGAAAAGACCTAAATAACATTCCAGACGATTCCCGCTTCATCGGTATTTTGTGTAGAAGAGTAGTTGTGAAACATTTTGCGATAAGTGCAAGTGTTTGTGCAGCTAAGTGTTCGTGGAAGGGCGATAAGCATAGTGCCGGTGTAGCTGCGATTGGGATGCCGCCGCTATCTGCACTGATAACGAAGGGACGAGTCCTGCGAATTGAGACGTAACCCGGACAAAACAAACAATAGATCATTAATTTAGATCAATCATTTGTTATTTAGACATCGAAATTGTTTCGATTTCATGGAAATGTTGTTTACTTAAGTAACTTTGACTTTCAAATTAATTTCGCAAAATTAATTATTTAGTAACTAGGTTTAGTTAACTACTATATTAGTATAAATCTTAATGTCCCTGTTCAAAATAAAATATTGTATCAACTATTCAAAACTTTCTACGCAAAAGGAAGTGTACAACATTTTGGGATTTCCACACCTCTTTATGTCGAAACATAAAAACGCGTTTTTCCTTGAACACAACAAAATACTGTGTGATGTCAGATGATGGGCGTACAATTATCTCGTCGGCTCTCGGGTGGTGCTAGGCGGTGCCAGGGCCACAGTGAAGTGGCGGCCTTTCCGCACCCAACTGATAAACCGAAATGCTTTCAACTGCGCACGCGCAACTGAGCCCACTTTGTAACAGATTAACGGGATCCGTCAACGCATGTTCTTGATGCAGGGATTTGCAGTTGCATCATTGTTTTATCAGGTTGGATTATATTTTCTGAAACTCTGAGCAAAATGGATCTGGTTAATCTTTTCTGATAAATATATTCTCACGATTTCATGTCTCCAAATGTCACTGATACAAACATTCGCAGTCGCATTCGCGTTTTTAGAACTGGTGTTGGTTTTCGCTAAAATAAGCAGGTAATAAAGCATTCATTCATTTCTGTTAGCCCGCAATGAAGGCTCGAGTGTACCTCAAAAGAAATTAGCATAAGTGCCGCCAAACACAGCGCGCATCGAGACAATGGCTTTGTCTGTCTATCCGTCTATACGTCGCCTACTATAACTGTTTCGTTATGTTTTACAATGTTTCTTTAAATGTGCACCGACAAAGTGAATTACTGTTCATATTTTTGCATTGCCATTCCCTAAACGTTGATTACGTCGTTAAACTGTATGAGTGGCGTAAACTGTGTTCTCAGCGTTCGTTTATTACTGACCGGCAGTTATGGTCGAAAGTAATGCCTACATTGACTTCATACTCTTTATCTGCTTCACCTAACCTTTTAGTATGCATTTTATTTTAAATGCCATTCCCACATAAGGAGCTGCTTTATTATCGCGTTCCGAATCTTTAATTCTCAGTTTGTATTTCCAAGTTTCGACTTGGGACGTTTTAATAATGAGAATTTGTGCTACATTGACACTTCAGTCAACCGAATATGCAAACTTTTATCGTATTTTGGTCGAAGTATATTTAACTTTAAATGAATCCTTAAGTACTGCAAAGAAGATTTCTTTGATGGCAATGTAGGCGACGCAATTAAAAAATGAATAAAACAAGGAATACATTTGCGTAGGCGTCGGGTTGAAGTCTGCAGTCGCGACGCGGCGACGGGTAACCGAGGATCTCAACTAATAATACGTGGTGTTAATTTAATTCACCACTTTATTAACTCCATAGGACATGCAATCCTTCATGTAGGATTAATCGTCTGTTAAAAAAAAACTGTTGTGTGAATATTTTCCCTATCATGTTTTGTAGATAACATGCACAAAATTATACGAACACGCTAAAGCGATTTACCTATCAAAGTATTTTTATCTAAACGACCAAAACATTAAGGCATGTAATTGGACTTTGTATGGGCACATAATCTGCCATAATATTTTGGTTATTTGTGTATCGTTTCAGTCGGTCAAAATAACGTTCGAAGAGTACTCATGCGTTTGAATTACATTTATTTCGTAATTGCGTCACTCCTTCCAACTAATTAATTCGAGATAATGCACATAAGTGTACGTAATCTGACCACGTGAAGAGTCACAATAACCATTAGCGCACCGATATAATTTGCATTGCCTTTAAACGCGATAGGATTATACCCCGTTTGTTCTACCGCGTTCGTGCAGCTGCTTGTTCCTTATCGGAGCAGAACAATAAATACCGATTTTAAAACAGTTCTCACTGGTAGATAACCCGTTATGCCCTTCTGTAATATTCAATCGTAATTAACTGGTCTTTGTCCAAAATTTTGCAAAATTCTACGAAACAGAAGATGACCTAAAACCCAGAAGTACCTATACATATTAAAATATACTTTGTGTACAAGTGTGACCAGTTTATTGAGCATAATGTCTGTAAAAAAGCGCGAGTTTTTTCGACAAGTGTGCGGTTAGCCGCCGGCGGCGCCGTGCGGAATGCTTGCCATTTCCGGACGATATCCGGTCCTTGCTTTGGCGCCGTATGTAGCGCTTTAGATAACCTTATCTTTCAGTAAAATGAGAAGAATGGTAATCCCTTTATTACCAAGTGTACATTTAATACTTTATTGTCTTGCTGAATCAGCTATTAGATTTTCCTTGGGTCTACAAGTTTTTCCAGTTTCTTGCAAGTTATTTGTTCTTACTTCGTTGATCGTAATCTTTGTATTTTCTCGTAAAATATACAAAATATTAATTAGCTGTCGCACGTAATATTTAAAACACAATTCTTGGAATCCGTATTTTGTTACCTACCTATTTTTTTTAATTTTCACCAGTGTCGCACGATGATGATTCATAGTCCAGAATGAATCATTCAACGTAATCGAGTTTTTGAATTGAGCCGACGACGAATGTAAATACGCGATCGTAGTGACCCGCGATAGAGAGCGAGTGACGGTGAGTCACACGGGTTTTCCGAGAAACACAGAATGGAGCAGTTTTCGTGAAAACGAAGGTCGACACCGGTCGGGCAGTCGCTGTAATGACCACCTCTTTTGTGCCAACAAAGACTTATTTTCATTATACTACCAACTTTGCCCTTTGCTAGTATGCTTCCACGAAGAAGTACTGGTGAAATTACTTTTAACCCTTTGTCCTTTAAAAGTCCCAGGGGTATGTATGAAGGGTGCATATGGAAAGCGACAGTGCATCGATCGCGTCGTCCTGACAAGCGCTAATTTTTCACTGCAATCTGGTGTTTTATTCATTGCTGCCTAGGTTCGGCTTCACTTTCGATGGTATACGTGTGTGCAGCAATGGTTTTGGTTCGAGCGTTAGTTTCGTAAAATAAAGGTAAAGTGAAGGGACGCTGGCGCGGTGCCAGGGCGTCGATTTATTTTATTATTCGCTCGGTGGCGGTCAATGTCGCGACAAGCCGTCGGCGGCGCCACACATCGGTTGCATGTGTTGCTCTTATTATTTCTACACTTTAAAGTTTTATTATACTTTGTTACTTACATGTGACATGTCTATCATTTGAATCAATCCAATGTGTAACAATGTGACGTATAGATTTTTATGTTGCTTGATTTATGTTTCAGTCTCGTGTCTGCTTGTTTTAGGTTTATAAGCAGCACGCTATTGCCTCAAATAATGATCTAACGGGACCTTGACGCACGCGCACCTTTCCTTTCCGGACGAACAATTTATCAAGGATATTTAATTTTTTTGCTGCACGTAACACAGATTTTAAGGTGTTATTTATTCAATCGCAATACCTAACTACTTTAGTACTGGAATAAGTCTGCTATACATAAATACAATAAATTGCCCGAGATCTAATGCATTCAATTTAATTATGCGCTCCAAATTATCCTCATCACATAAAGTAATGCAACACAAACTGTTCTTTATTTTATTTAGAATCAGTTCAAGGAATTTTCTAACTCGCCGGAGCGTCGCTATTAGTATGAGCAATTAGCGTTGCGTTAATGAGCTCCCAGACAACCGACCAGATACGAAGAGACGGCTTTAGAAGCACACATCTTGACGGGTTACTGACCACTTAAACTTGATGGGTAATAGCCTGGGAGTGCTTTATGGCGCCCGTGGTGAGCGATGTCAATAAGTTCCGTATCTCCATGGAATTGGGGTCACTTTTCGAACAGCTCAAGGTTTGTTATGGCGTGCTAGGAATTTCACATTGCGTACTCCTGTGCAGTATAGTTCTGGGTGGCTCTGACGGTAGTCTAACAACAGTCTGTTGTTTACAGTTACTAGTAGTCTACCCCTTTTCGATCTTTCTTTCATCTTTACGTCTATGTGTGGTATTTGGTTTCCGACTTAATAATCTTTTTAAGCTGGGCCTCTTCTTGGACTGGAGATCTACCTTCTTGTGTTTTGGCAATCTTTCAAAGAAGCTTCATGGACTTTCTATTTCCGTGAAGTAAAAACATCTCCAGGTTTCAGGTTGAAAAAATCTAGACAACTGCATTTCCTTCATCTATACGTTCTAGCTTCAGATGTAACCTCATTACAAAGGTGACCAAATATTGTGTGCGGTGGGCGTGCCTCACCTGTCGCATCACGCGGCGGCCACGTGCGCTCGCGCATGTTCTATGTACGCGACGCGCATACCGATCCCAGGCCTCGTAGGATTCGCACGTCTTTTTTAATGTAATATAGGCCAAATTTCTAGGGAAAACTCTGCTTTGAAAACTGATGGGGTGTTGCCGAATAGACAGATTAGTATCCGAAATTTGATGGGTTGAGTTTCTTGGTATGTTAATTATTTGGATGTATTTCAGCAACGCTGTTGTAACTGAATAGTGAATTTAGATCACAAAGTAAATCAAAATGTAACCCAATAGTGCCATTACCATCCTCTATAATGTGTCCAACTGTTCAGGCTTCTCCATCAGTAAACTGAGCACGGCTTCGAACAATATTATCAATGGCGAAAATCTATCCTTTAAGGCCACCCAAATGGTCATACAAACAACAATACAAATCTATAAAACACCGCGGTGCCGTCTAAGTATGACACGAGTGGTTTCCGAATACTAATTTCGCACTATTCTATGGAGTACGGGGTCATACACCTTAGCTTTGTTATTGTCAAACATATTGACTTTGTATTGTGCGTCTTATTTTTAAAGCTTCTTGTTTTCGAGAAGCAACACTCTGGAGAAGTCTGTTTTTCATTTTCAATTCTATAGTCCTCATTGTTCTTCTACCTCTGGCCTCTACTCTACTAACATTCCTTTACTAGTGTCTTTGTTGTTCCTCTTCATTCTCATGGTGCCTGGACTACTGCCAGGGCTCACATTCAACAAATAATGTTAAGTAGATGAATAACATGCGAGTCATTAATTAATTAGCTGATATATTATGTTCATCCCCGTGATGATATGTCATAGTGTTTCTCGACTTTGTATTTGCGACCAATAGGGAAAAGTTACTGAAGTTGTTAGGTCTATACCTAATTTCCAGGACGATATTGGTACCCGTTCCTATGTACAGTGTTCATGAGAACTTACCACCATTCCAAAAACTACAAATTTTTCCATTTTTATTTCTCAGCCACATTGCGAAACGTAGATCAATTCCATGTTTTATTTACATCAACGATCTGCTCCTGTTTTCAGTCAATACCCATTTTATTCGAGTACGAAATTATGTTTTTATTTGTTTTGCACAATAAAATGTGAAACAGTGTGCAGATGTAGTATCGGGCAACGTTCCCGGAAAGCCACCGCGAACCTCGTGCTCTGATACGGAGCTAAATAAAACTCTGACGACGCAGTTCGGGAATCATCGCGACACGGCTTTGAATTGACGACAATATAAACAAATTAAAATGAAGTCCTCCTCGAAGCACCTGTGCGAATGATTACAGCCATATCTATGATATCTGCTAAATATCTATAAGGAAAATGATACGGTATGTGCAACCTTTACTGTAACCGGTTACCGAGGAATCAGTAAAATATATACATAAAAGATATCGTTCAATTTCTACTTTAAACTAGTATTAAGATAAGTAAAACAAATGAAGAATTAGAAAAACGTAACGAAAAAGTTTAATCTAATTTGGGTCAGTGCGGACAGTTTTCCGTGAAACTCGAATGCATGTGGACATTGTACACACGATTAGATATTGCATTATGTGGGAGGGCACACGTGCGGATAACGGTTTGCCTTATCAACTGAACACAAACCTCACCTAGTTGAGCTGGACAAAAGAAAATTCGTATTTCGCAACTAAAGAGTGCGATACAACGCCTGCGAAATTGTTTTGCAAAATGCTAGTGACCTTAGATTATTTTATTTCTCCTTTATTTCTAGAAATTCTCTCAATACTTTTCCAAGAAAGTCAGCAGGAAAAATTGTCGGATCATTATTCTCAAAGTGTACATTAGTCTCGTGACGTAAACAAAAAATAGTTCCTCACATAATGGTTCAAGTGTAACAGAACAAAACATTATAGAAGCGATGTACGTTGATACGTCACAACTAGATATAGTGGTGATCTCATTGGCGTGCTGCTAGCGATAACACCGCGTACTACGCTCTCTGAGAACCCTCAAGGGCTCAACGCGTATGAAGCCGCAGCCCGCAATGCTGCGACGCTTCCAAGAAAATTTCAATAAGCCCTAGTAGACAATACACGCAGGAATGACGCACTTCAGTCTGTAGGTCAAGGTAACAATTTCTTTATACACTGTGACAGCAATATGAAATGAGAGGTCTCAAGTTCTCAACACAAAGAAAAATTCGTGACATGTTTGCGAAATCCTTTGTCGCTATACGACCAGACAACTGCTTTTTGAAGTGAACAGAAATCAAGAGAAATGAGAACAAGGATCCAAACACCCGAAAAGTAACATTACCAAGACTAACAAGCAAGAATGTGATAATAAAGCGTTGGTTAATTGTTAGGTAAAGCACCGTGACCAATTAACGTACATGTTAGCTATACAATGCGCGCGCGCATTTGAGACGAATTTCATTTAAGCAATTGTAGTAATTGACCGGGCAGAGCGCCTTCCGGAGCAGCCGCCTGCTTTGTCTCCTCACTTGCACTGATGCATGAGGTCGGGAATGTCGGCCTATCTGGTATACGATCGTTTATATATCTGTAATTTTAATCGAATCTTAGCAAAGCTCGCGTGGAATTTTAACAAAGTAATAAATGGCTATATTTGGTTATACATTGACTCGGGTTTGTTCAAAAATTATTTCTGCACTTTTACAACACGCCTTTTAAGGTAGTATTGACTTGCGTCTATGGCCGTAATGAGCGCGCCCACGGCTCCAACGCGTCCTTGTGACAAGGTCCGACCGAGCCTCCCGCCCACCATTGGCGTCACCGCTCGCATCATAAATTTACCAAAGTTAATCGATACCACTATATTAAGCATGGAATACCGTAGCCCTAACTGTCTACCAACATGGACTCAAGCGCAAAAGAGTCGTATCAAAATGAAAATTGGTCGTCTCACGGAAAATTCTGAAGGTTTGTTTGAAAGCTGTTAGACTGCAGGAGTGCAGAGGCTTTGTTTTGAGTATAAAGCGTTACCTCAGATAAGTAACCATCGCCGCGTGCGATGCGAAATGATGCGAAATATTTCCGGAGTTAGAGGAGTATTCTATTAATAAATGATTCGACGTCGCTCGTGGGCGAAGATTTCGGGCGAGCGTGCGCGGGCGCGGCGATCAGTAGCGCGCGATCCGCCGCGGCCGGCCGCCGTACGCGCGCGCAACGAACGAACGACCCGCACTCCCGCGCACACGATACTCCACGCGATATTCGCGACATACGACCTACGATCCGCCCCTAAACACGCGTTTACCGACCCCTATACGAAAGTCCCGCGATACCAAATCTCGACGGTGCACAGACGGATCGACCTCACGTAGTTAATACCTACTGCACTTTTGCGAGGGCGGATTATAACGAACAAATCGACTAACAAACTCGAACCGCACGAAGGTGTCGCGTCGCAAAAAGCGCAACACAATAGAGTAAGCGTCTAATTATAAACGTGGTTGAGTTAGCACCGCACCATGCAGAACATTGATCCTCTGGAGATCGCCAACATCCTCGCCACGGAGCTGTGGTGCCAGCAGGTATACCGCCCACTGCCACTCTATTGTATGCTACACTACACCCGAGAGCACTAGCCAATGTGTTCCACATTCTAGGATCGTGTCGGTTGTACAGAAAATTGGCTCTTGCTCCATTTAAAGGTGTCACTAATGTTGAGTAAAGGTGTCTTTCCGCATTCGGCTCATTAACAGTTTGGTACAATTTAGTACAAGTAGAACTAAGTCAATTTATGTTAATAAATCCTTATCACAAGTAATTTGCAAGGCAAGTAACCAGAGCAGTACGTTTGTTACTAGAGCATCAGTTTTGAGGTGACGGATTTATTGGTCGGCTTTCAACGCGCATGCCATTAGCGTACTCACTACTAAACTTACGCGGACTAGCGAGATAAACAAAATTAAAGTATAAAAAATCAAATAAAAAAAGACTAATTAACTATTTACTTTTTGGGAAGAATGTTAAATTAATATGTAAATAAAATTGTTATGTTGTTGTTACGATACTTGTGTTGTGAAAATAATTTTGCTGATAAACTGTGATCGGAATGTGGAAGCAATCACCGTTCGCTCATAACAATAAATATTGCATAACAAATTACAATAATTTTGCAATTATTTATTGAAAAGTTGCAAATACTATCAGTCAAGTTAGTTAGTTTAATGGTTTAGTTGAACTTCTAGGAATAATTGTTTGGGTTCATGATTTGATGACGATGCTTTCTTAGGATGCCTACTTGGTTAATTAATTTGTTTAGTCTTTGAGTTTAGCAAACAAGTTCTAACAGGTTGACAATTTTCGTTCTGGGATTTCCTAATACCTACCGTTACGCATTTGGCGGCATAATAGCCTATCGAATCATCAATGTCCTATTGCCTCATTTAATGGGATGAGAACAAGTATTAGAAGATAGTGGCTGTGTCTTC
The DNA here is from genome assembly GCA_910589295.1 of Noctua janthe. Lineage (NCBI taxonomy): Eukaryota > Metazoa > Arthropoda > Insecta > Lepidoptera > Noctuidae > Noctua > Noctua janthe. Next base: position 11,791,022 of record OU342563.1, on the reverse strand, counting down.
AACTCCTTTGGCTCTTATGGGCCCAATTTCTGTACCCAACTAGGTTCTTATTCAGAATCTTCTTCTTCTTCATTCTTTTTATCTTTCTTCTTTGGATCCTGAATAAGTTTCAGAATGTTACTTTAGATCCTGAAGCTTTAAAAAGTTTTTATAATTAAACGTATTTTCCCATACAACATTGTATTTGTCTATCAAGCTCTTGGCTCTGTTGAAAGCTCTCTCTTTTCTTCCAATACTCATAGCTCTATTCTCTTTTCCAGTTGGCAAACCTTGAGGGCCTCCAGTCGGGGGTCCCAACCCGCACCACGGCCACCATCACGCCCACCCAGCTGCGGAACTTCGAGCAGACTTACATCGAGCTGACCAACTGCCGCAGCGAGCCGACCACACACGCCGGCTTCGTACCACCTTCAGTCACGCACGCCAACAACTACGGTATGTATTGAATAGTTTTGGGAGATTTCGAAGGGAATTTGGGGTGTTCAAAGCGGAATTTTTGAAATGAGTAAGGGAACTTGGAGAGCATTTGAAGAATTTAGATTTAAACAGTAAGAAAAAGAATCAACGGGATTAAAAATTTCTAATCCGAATTTTAGAATTTACGTGTTAGTTTCCGAAATTGGATACGGGAAAATAGCAAAGAAAATTTTCAAAAATCTTTTTCAACTGCCTTACGAAGCAGTTGATTATATTATCATTAATGTTTTTGAAAAATCCTACTACAAAACCAAGCTATAACAACTATTTTACAATTCCAGGCATCCTGAATTCGGTGGGGTACTGCGACTCGGGCCCGACGACGGCGCTGCATGTGTCGCCGGGCCCACTCTCTGCCAGCGACAATAGCAGCAGCAGCCCTGGCCTGCCCATGCCCAAGCGGCGCAATATGGGCGGCCGCAGACCTACCAAGACACCCACTGACATCTCCCCCGAAGAAGAAGAGAGACGGAAGGTCAGGAGAGAGAGAAACAAGATGGCCGCCGCTCGCTGCCGCAAGCGCAGACTCGATCACACAAACGAACTGCAGGAAGAGACTGACAAACTTGAAGAGAAGAAACAAGCTCTTCAGGAGGAGATCCGGAAATTGAACCATGATCGGGAGCAGTTAGAGTCGATTTTACAGACTCATATGGTGTCGTGTCCTCTGGGCAAGCGATCGACAAGTCCTCCCGATGTGAAGCCCTTCCAAGAGTACGCGTATCCGGAGATGCCTGAAGACGGTGTGCGAGTCAAAGTGGAAGTGGTGGAACCTGTAGTGGACCCCGTTATGGTGTTGGATAATATATTTACTTCGCCGGCGAATGACAGGAAGTGAGTATTCCTCTTCTTTTTTTCCGAGTCGACTGACAAAACTGCTTTCTTTAAAGATCCTCCTATTTTGAAAGCCTTTAGCTGACCTGGTAATCTATTCATATTTTGACTGCTGTTTCTGTATAAATTACCAGCAATGTTATTTTGTTATCATGTAAATTAATCTTTTATTTGTTTTTTTTCCAGAATAATGTTGTCGGCGGCCAACCCAGCGGTGGTAACGAGTTCTGGACCGGTGACGCTGGACACGCCCCCCGTGCTCTCGCGCCCCAACAGACCCAACTCCTTACAGGTGCCGCTCAGCCTTACACCCGCACAGGTACTAAGGCTTTTTTTATTTATTAATTTTAAAATAGTTATAAGAAAGTAGGGAAAGAGAAATACTCAGGTCGAGTGGTATCAGAGAGCAGGCCTGAGTCCCAGCAGTGGGCAGAGGAACCATTGTTGGCTGAGAGGCAAAGTGAAAAACATTCTACAATTTTTGAATAATTATTCTGCAACGTCTAGGGAAGAAATGATGATATATAAACGAGTTCTTTGTATAATCTATGATCGATTTGGCAGAAACATTAAAAAAAAGAACTGTCAAGACGTAAAGTCCTGTCAAAACCCCTTCTTCAAGAACCTAAACAATCATAACTAACAGAACCTTTCTCTCTTCTAGTTACACAATAACAAAGCGCTCGGCAACAACAAAATACCGGGCATAGAGATAAGCACTCCCAGCAACGGCATCCCGTTCAACTTCGACAGCCTCATGGAGGGCGGCACGGGCCTCACGCCGGTGCACCCGCACCCGCACCCGTGCGCGCAGCAGCAGCGCGCCGCGCCCGACGCCGCGTCGCCCGACGCGCACTCCTCGCTCGTCAGCCTCTGAGACCTGGCGCCGCACCAGCGAGCCCCAGCCCACGGCACGTGACGTCACGTCACCTAACGTGCGTCTTCTAAAGACTACGCTACACCTATTTATTCAACTGTATCGGCAGCGCCGAAATCTCTTTCTCTCTCGTCTTCTTGTTCTACTGTTCCTGAAAGAAAGGAACTTTCTATTATTACTATTACTCTTTATTTATTGAGAGCTATTTTAAGTAACTTACTTGCTCACTTGTGCTTTGTATTTATAATCGTAGTCTTGTAAAATTAGCGACGGCTCTATAGCCGGCCCTACTGAAGTCAATTTACGAGCTGTTTTTGAAAACATTCTAAAGAAAAAAATATTTTTATAAATAGATGTGTATTTCTGCAGAAATAATAATTGTGATCGTAAAATAAAACAGAGTTTTATTTGAAGCATTTCAGGGATTTATTTTCGTGTTGTGCTTAATGTCTAGCGAGGCTAGAATAGACGGTGCGTTTTATATTGTAAGGTAATATTTGTAAAAGATCTCTTTTACACTGTTCACTTCGGAATATTTCGGCACAAAATGTATTTATTGAACGATCCTCAAAGTATCTTGTCATAATAACCCTCGTGCCATTTACTACGTCTACTCTCAGGAATACAATAATTACGAGTACGAAATATTTAGTTAACCATAAACTAACAGCAATATTACTTAAAGAATAATTAATATATTGAATGTAAGTTAGCTCAATGTTGATGTAACGTCTTACCGTTCCATTGGATTAGGTACTGGTAGTGTAAAATTATTGTTAAGCCTTTTGTGATACGTCCAGTGATTTGTGAGCGCCCGGCCAAGTGGCCCGGCGCGGTTGTCTTATTATATGTATTGTAACTCATGCCATTACATATGTAATATCGTTGAACGTACGTACATACATGTTGCACTGACTGCATTTTTATACTCACATTATCTAATGTTAACTACATGAAATTAACTATTTTCTAATTACAGTTATTGAATCGTTACAGTAAATAAACTATATAAGTCAATTATAATATTAAAAACATTAATGCTATGATACTGTTGGTCCACGGCATGAGTTTCCTAGGATGTCTTTAAACAGTAGAGACCACTGGAATAAAAAATAAATTAGTATAAGGCAATAACTAGTGTAAGGGCACTTAACGATTTAATTATATATTATATGCATAACTTAGACCAAATTATTACTTCATGTGCTTTATCGTAGTTGTAATTAAAATCTAAGCCAAATATTGAGTTTATGTCGTTATTTTAGGTTTAGTTATTCCCGTTAAAGTATTATTGTCTACGCGCCGAGAGCGGAGAGTATTTATTTAGTAGACTACGACTTATTGTACCAGCATGAATTGTGTCTAGTGCAACAGTGCGCAACATTGCCTATGGTTTTATAAGCGACATTTTTGCTATGAAGTTATTACTCATTCGAAATATTATTACGCATAATATGAACATCTAGGATTAATAGAGATGTAATTTTTTCTAGACGATTTTTCTTAACGCAATTGTAGAATACTTTTGTATTTTTTCATGAAAATTAGCAAAGCAATATATTTGATAAAATTATTGGATTTTTTAAGCAGATGTAGTAAAATATATATGTAAATCAGAAAATATAAATTTTGTTTACATACACCTGAACTTGGCTTTTTATTTTTTTTTGTCAACGCTTCAACTTCTACTGTGGTCATTTTACTGAAGAAAGCGGGGTTTTTGGACTCAACACTTAGAATTCCTTCGAACGGACATATATATATACAATTGTATACGAACCTGGTGGACTTTCAATTGTTCCTCAAAGTGTTACGCATACAGTTTTCAAGTCGGATTCTGACGTAGTTCTTGATGCCGAGATACAAGTAGAAGAATATCTCCAATACACTAATGCAACTGCATCCCATTAACAGGCCAAATACACCGCCCAGATTCGCTGAAAGAAAATACATTGTACAAAATGATGGGGCGACTTAAGCGTGGTGAAATCTCGCAAAAAATACAGGGTGTAACATAATAAACGCAAGACCTCTTGCAAGATCATGACACTAAACAGCTTTTGTTCTACGACTTTTGGAAATTCATAACGTTTTATACCTACAGGGTGTAAACGGACCCTCCACGAAGCCGTTGCTGGGAAACGACTTTGTTTTTGGGGTGAAAAATCAAGTATTACTGTAGGACATAATGTAACGCACTCAAAACATTGTGCTGATGGGTGGATGAATAGTACGGTAGTCGTGGAGGTGTTTAAAGTTCTTACATTAAACACAAGTATTTAAAAAAAGAACTTGTGAAAATGTTGGAACTTTGACCCCAAATAAAGGAAGGTTCCCAGGTATGGTCTAGAACAAAAAAGTGATCTTACCGTCGGGGGAACAATTGCCTTTCGGCTTCGTTAAGGGTCTTGTTACAGCTTGTTTAACATTCTTTGTACATGTTGATCGATGATCGCGTCAGTTACTAACTCTTAGAACGTAAGTTTTTCAGTTTCATGGTCTGAGAGACCACACGGGAGGTCTTGCGTTTATTATACCCAACGATCTGAAGCCGGGTGTTCAAAATACAATGTTCTCTTAACCAATGTAATCTTTCCGATCAGCACTACCCGAATGAAAACCGAATAATTGTAGCAATTGCTTCGGGTTATTTTTGATCTTCAACTAATTCTGCCGAATCGATATGTGTCGACCCGACAAGTACGTAACATTCCGTACTTACATACTAAACTGGTGATTGACATGACCGTCTCTTGTTTTTGCTTCACATACACTGGGCTTGTGAAGAAGAAGTGCAATGCACTACTGGTCGCGTTCAAAATCAATCCCTTACTGCAAAAGAAACGTGTTCATGAGTACCTACATCATAACTTTTTCTTCAATACACTTCCTCGAAATTTGACTCTTATCGCACTACTATTAGGTTCTACTCTTAGATTGAATAAATAAATAAAATAAATAACTAAACTTATATTGTCATTTACGGGATATATTCCGTGATTGTTTATTATTTTGAGCTCCCGATATTTCTACGTTTTTGCAAGCGCCATGTTCGCGGGATGACTGGAGAATGCGGGTAGTGGCAACAGCGTCGAAATATCGGGAGCTCAAAATAAAAAAAAACAATCACGGAAAATATTCCGTAAGTGACAGTTATAAGTTTAGTTTTAAACCGTGAAAGCTTAAAACAGTGTTTAAATAAATAGCTGTTGGTACTAACTAGGGGTTCCTGAGTACGTGAGCCAGAGCATTAAAGTTGCCTATCGTGATTTCCGCGCGGTACCTCCTCGACACACAGTCCCGGGGACAGTCACACTCCTGAGGAGACAGCCAGTTGTGCATGTCCTCTGGAATGTAACGACATTATGATTAAAGACAGTCTTCTTATAACGTTGTGAACCTGTGTTCACTGACTATAATTTAACATAACGTAATATCACGTCTGTAATCCCCGAAGGGTTAGGCAGAGGTGTCCCTAATACACCCACATTTCGCCAGTTATGTTTAAGTACTATGTAACAGGTGGCGAGCTTAGTGCCAACAAACTGGTACAAATCCAGACTCCGAGAAAGCACTGATGGAAAAACCCAATAACACTTCCCGACCTGGGAATCGAACCCAGGACCTCATGCTCAGCAGTCGCGCTGGCGACCGCTAGACCAACGAGAATTTAATTAAGTCGTTTATCCAAAGAATTAGCACTTTTTGAAGATAACAAAAGATCCCCCAACACGCCCCCGGTCTTCAACACTTCCTCGTGTTCTATCTGGGAAGTGTCGCAACAAAGTCTTCAGCAACACATCTATTTAGTTCTTCTTTGCGTGTCGATAGACTCAAATAATAGCCGACCAGTATATTGCCACCTGCTCGTGACTGTTAGTTGACTTACCCACGCAGATAGTACAATTTGTGCAATACACCACCATTTCGCCAGGTATGTTATAAGTTCCATGCCATAAAGGGCAGGTATGCATTTAAATGAGCCGCATCTTAATGTCGGGCTGTTTGGAATTTCCTAAAGGAAAGATTCTACAACAGAGTTCGATCCGAGGTTCAAACCTTGGACTGGACCCAACATTCCAAGAAAACTAAAAATCATCATCTGCCTAGCCTTTTCCCAACTATGTTGGGGTCGGCTTCGAGCGACTGCCTATCTGACTTCCACAACCCAGTACTGGGTAATACGATACCCCTTGGTAAGAATGGTTGTTAGACTTTTTGGGCCACTGACTACCTGGACAAGAAAACTAAAAATATGTACTAATAAAGGTAGATAGTAGGTAGACATGTTTTTTCTTGTTGCAAAATTTGAGACACTGTGTAGGGCCATTCCCCTTTCATTCGTCATTGTGATTTCGCCATATTTCATAACATCATGCAACTACTTAAATGCTAACTAGCGGTAGTGGTGGTGGGCCAGTAGTAATGGACACTAGTTTAAGGCCGTGGGTTCGATCTCAAGCAGGTACCTACTTTGTGTAAATTATTTCGTCACAACTGCTTTCAAATCGTAGAAGGAAAACATCGTGAGGAAACGCACGACATCCACCAACCCAGATTGGGCCGTGTGGTAAATTACGGTTTTATTCCATCTCACAGACAGGAGACCTGTGGGCCGTGTCCCAGTAGTGGCAACATTTTAGGCTCGTCATGCCACAAACAAATGCTCCATGTATAATACGGGTATTCAGCTCCATCCGGATAGACTGGAACCCGATCCTAAAATAGTTGGGTTTGGTTGGTAGATGATGAAATGCAAAACAAAAATAAATACAAAACCTATCTGGTATTACCAACGATATTGAACTCATTTAAATTATTGTTACTCAATTACAATTTGGGTTTTTCTAACAGAAAAAACCCGTAATGTAATTGAGGAAAGTCTGCGGTTACCTTAATAGTTTTGCCTTGGGTCGATCTTCAAGGTTAAGCAACGTTTGCCGAGGTCCGTGGAAGATTGAACATCCATTACTAACCCCTCCATTTCTCGGAAAGCACATTAAGGAGAATGCGCTACCGCTAAAAGGTAGCCCGCGCAATTAAAACTTATTCTTACGTTTTTTGCAGGTCAGTGTCAGGTTCATCAGGTCAGGTCAAGTCATTCTCCTGCCCTTATCCCAATTTATTTGGGGTCAGCGCAGCATGTCTTCTTCTTCTATACTTCTCTATTACTCGTTATCTCAGCAGTCACCTCTTTTCTAGCCATATTATCTTCCACACAGTTCATCCAACGCTTCTTTGATCTTTCTCTACTCTTATAGCCATATAGGGGGACTAGAAAATACAAAGAACTGGCCACATACCATAACCATTTGCATAGTTGCACAGCATACACTTTCAGTCATACTTTTTAGAACTTAACTTACTTACAGGATAGCTTCTGTGATTTTCAACTATTGCGAGCTCCCGATTCCCGATTGGGGTCATCCCGCGAACATGGCGCTTGCAAAAGCGTCGATAAATCATGGAAGATATCATACCCGAAAGTAACAGTGTAAGTTTCGTTATAAACTATAAAAGGCTAAAATATTTTTTAGAACTTACTCTTAACTTTAATAATACACGGTATACTGGTGATCCTGCAGGCGGCATCAGCCCTGACGTTGGGCATGAAGGCGAGGAAGCACCCGCAGGCGTTGTACACCGCCGTTACGTAGCACATGTGGTCACAGTCGGAGTTGTGGTACTTCCTGAAGAAGGGCAGGTGGTGCTCGTCTTCGAAGTAGCATTTGCGACTGGAAGGAATCGAATAAGCGAAATATAGGTACGAGTTTAATTTTTGATTACCGAGGGGTATCGTATTACCCAGTACTAACTGGGTTAAGGAGGTCAGATAAGGAGTCGCTCCATATAAAATACTGGTATTCAGCAGCATCCGATTAGCCTGGAAGCTGACTCCAATATCGTTGGGAAAAAAGCTAGGCAGATGATGACTGACAAAGTACCAAGTCTCAACTCTCCAGTCGCAGTTCTAGTTATTACTTAAAGTAATCCGACGAACATCACGTAAGCTGCACAGATAAAAGTAATGTAACCTCCACCACGGCAGCGACTGCACCTCATCGGAGCAGTAGGTGTAGGTCGCGCGTAGGATGTGGTAGGACTCGCCCTTCGCGTCGATGACGGCCAGCTCATCGTCTGCCGGGAACTCCGTACAGTCCGTGTACATCACCTGGATAGAAGAAGAGTGAAAGAGAAAGTAATGTAGATAATGAGTGTAAAAGTGCCCTTAATGAAGCCGAAAGGCACTTGTTCTCCCCGTCATTGCGATATTTTTTTTTTGTTCTAGACCTGAGACCTTTCTAGTTACGGAGATACTAGGTAGAATACAAGTTGTTACTTTCCTTTAAATAACTCCACGACCCCCGTACTACCATAAAACGTGATTTTTCACCCAAAAAATACTCGTTTCCCAGCAATAATTTTTGCATAGAGTTACCTACTTAGTTTGATGTACAGAATGCTTGGTTGGCGGCTTCGTGAAGGGTCCGTTTACACCTTGTATAGCGATATCGATATCTTATAAGGCATATTTGATACAAAAAGCCCTAGAAAAAGCCACATTCTATCAGCAATAACGATGACAGAAAGTCATAAGAGTATTGAATGTCGTTGTCCTCTCATAAAGTAACTTTGAAAACAATGTTAAAACATAATATTATGTTGCACTTAATATTGTGCCCTGCGTGTCCTGTGGACGCTACTGAAGCCGCCAAACTAGTGGCTCCGTTCTGAGCCGACGACAAAATTTAGATTGCCATCGACTAAGAGGACCAAATATTTTTGAAACAGTTACCATGGAGTTTCTTGCCGGTTCTTTTCCATAGGGAACGACCAACCCGAACAGAAATCATGAAATTATTAAAAAGGTACTCGTACTAGAAAAACAAAACGATTGAAACCGATTGCTACTTGTCTAGGTCTAAGGTTAGATCAAATTAGCTGGCGAAACTTTACAGGCATGTTGAATTTTTTTTCTAGTCTTCCTCCTGTCCCGCTGCTGGGCAAAGTCCTCCCCATTCTCCTTCCATACCTCTCTATTCTGTGCGATCTCTGGCCATGTTAGCTCCGCAAACATGATCAGATCGTTACGCCACCTTTCTCAAATCTTTGCTTAGCTCTCCGGGTGCATCCGTGCGACGTGGCTTGCCCACTCCATTCTCACTTCAGCCTGGCTTTTTTTTCTTCAACATCAGCTACTTGAATTATGGAGCGCAGGGTGGTGTTTCAGTTTCTAACACGATCTGTTCCCTTAACACCATTATGATGCGCTCCATTGCAAATCTTGAGAATATAATTTAATCATGCTAAAACGAATACTGATTAGAAACTCATAATTTCAAATATTATTCGCGGCTTAAGACCCTATATGCTCCTCAGCTGTAGTTAGCTATATATCCATCACATCCGCCAAGTTTCGCTAGTTAATCCTTTCCATTATTATCTCATAAGTTTACTACGTTACCAGAATAGCTCCAGCATTGAGTAGCGTGCCAGGAATGGCGTCTTCTAGATCGTAGTCCGTGACCACTATCAGCGCATTTGTGAAACCCACAGCGTTAACCGTGCGGTTATTGAAATGTGGAATCAACGTGTTTCTGAAATACATACATAGATGTATTAAAAACTTTGCATGCTCGTTTTGATTTACCATCACACATTACGTTTTTCATCGCCTAAACACCCTCAGACAACGTTTCCACCAGATATGTGCAAGGTTGTGCAGCGTGCTACTCTAGCTAGCTCAACTAGACCTGTAAAAAGGAAACGTATGAAAAATATACGCTTTGGACGTGGAGTTGCGGACACCAGCCCGTTATACAACATTAGTTTTAGTATATGCGAAACCTGAAACACATGCTAGTATTTTTATATGAAATATCTGTGTACAAAATTTCGAAACTGTATCATGAAAAATCACAAAATTATAAGCTTGTTCTGTTACCTGGCTGTCCGCACAAAAACGTGGTCACCACGCGGCGACGCCGCGCTCGCGCCTCCAGCGTAGTCTTGAGCTCATTGATAATAATAATTTGGTAGTAGGTACCTAAATGATTGCGATAGGTACTTTGTGTCGCTCGGTGTCCAACTTGTAGCCTTTTTTAAATATTTTTGGGACAAAATATAACATGGTTTAAAAATTATTGGAATCGATTCAGTTACTTATTCTGAACAAACTATATTCAGGTTTCGCATACATTATTGGTTAGTTACATACACATCCTCACACATCTCTCCCTTAATCGGTGATCTCGGTGAAATCGCAGTCTTAGTACTCAGTCTAGGTACATAGAGGAAACTTTTTGCAAAATTCTTTTAGAAATTCTGACGCTTCTAAAGCTCAGCGGTTTTGAAAAAAAGAGTCCTTAACTCTTTTAATAATAAAGACGGTAACTCGGTGACCAAGCTCAGCTCGGGTGAAAATAGAGAAAACGAATTTTCCCAGATATGGGATCTAGCTAGATCGATTTTTTGCCCCCGTAAACCATAGAGGTTTGCATCTTTCATCGAAATCGTTAGAGCTGTTTTCGAGAACGTGATTACAAATATACTCGTAGTAGAAATACAAATATTGCTCATTTAATAGTATAGCAACTACACTATACTAATCCAATAAAATAGTATAGTTACCTTTTGCCATTAAAGATGTAAGGACTATTGAAAGCACAGCAATACCCATGAGGGGTGAGGATCGGCTTGAACAGCTCAGAGCAGTCCTCATAAAGCTTGCCTTCCAAAAAGCAGCGCTTCAGGAATCTGTTGCAACTCTGCGGCATCGTCCCCATTACTTCTGTGATCTTTAAGATAAATCTTATTTAGTAACTTTTACGAGTGACTTCGTCCTCAGTACTAACGGGGTTGTGAGGTCAGCTAGGCAGTTGTTCCATGTAAAATACTGGATTCAGCTGCATCCTGTTAGACTGGAAGCCGACCCTAGCATCGTTGGGAACAGGCTAGGCAGATGATGATGACTTCTTCCGTGTCAAAGATAACAAACACCTGGTTGTTTATTGTAGTGTAGCTTTCAATTAATCAGTGAAAGATTGTTTGCATTTGGTTAAGTAGTTTCGGAGATTACCTACCTCCTACACACTACTTCACAAATACTTTTTTTAAATTTTTTTTTCTTCTTTTTCTTTTTATTAGTACAGTTTACTTTTGAGTCTTTGATATTTCTCAGGATCTGTTTGTAGGGTCCCAGACCTTTAGAACACAAAGGGGCCAATTAAAAACTAAGCACTAACCGATGTCAGGGGTGACCCTAAGTAACCTAGAACGACCCCCGACTGGTGTGGGACTGTGGACAGGATATGGACACAAAGACCACGGCTATCAGGACAGTCTGTCGGAAGTACGACTAAACCCCTGCCAGTTTCCTACTATAGACCGACCGCTTTAATAAATCCTCGCGAAGGTATCAATTTAAATGGAACATACTGAAGGTTAATCACGTATTGGTTCAATTAGTACCGTTATACTTACGTGGATTATGGTTATTTTAAAGAAAATAATATGTGGGATATTGTTAGGTCTTTGTGGACGCTTATTGTGCCTTTGATGGGGCAAGGCGGAGGACTCATTAAAGCGGTCGGTCTATAGAATACTTCCTTCTTCCAAGCAAGTTTGCTCTTGCAATTCTCCACTCAAACCGCTCAATTATAAAGGCATGAAAGAACCGGGCGCACTGTTCCTCGTCAGTTCTCGCAACCCATCTACTTATTTAAAACCTCTGGTATTTATTTGAAGACTAGCTTATGCCAGCGGCTTCGCCCGCATAGATTTCAGTAATGTCCCACGGGATCGTACTACCGCGATAAAAGTATCCTATGAGTTAATTCAGGTTATAAAAACTATCTGTATACCAAATTACATCCAAATCCGGTCAGTAGTTTTTGCGTGAAAGAGTAACAAATATCCATCCACACAAACTTTCGCATATATAACATTAGTAGGATTGTATTTGAAGATTGAGTTGCATACTTACAGTGTACCGGTTTAGGTCTAAAAGATGCTGCAAGTGTTGGAGCATGTCAGTGTTTAAACTGTTTATAACCTCATAGAAACCCAAGATCACGGGCAACGCAGTTTCCAGGTCAATTGTTACGTTACCATCTCTGCAAACACATTAATATTCATATTAAATCGGTAAGTACACAGGCAGCTACCTCAGGCATGTATTTATATTATTTCGAAGTTATTTTATCTAAGTATTTACTGATGGCAACCCTCCTAACTCCGACGTGATCTCTAACAAGATTTGTTTAAGCGTCATTATTACATTATATGCTATGCTATGCTATCAGAGATCCTGGCACAATTTGCCATGGCCGACATGGAAAAATTAAAATGGACTTCGTTCAGAGAGAGACCAAATCTCCGGGGCGTTCGCGCCTCCTCTCCACAGACAATGGTCCTCATTGAATCTTGCGCTGTATGCCCAGTATTGCCCAGTCACCTACAAGGGCTATTACCTAATGGCTACGTCAGCAAACGGTGTTCGCGTTGCTGAATTTTGGTCTTACATTTTGTTTTTTGCCGTCAGCTCCCTAAGTAAAAAGAAAAAATAAGCACATTTTCCCATAAATACTCAACACTAGACTTACACAAGACCCCTTCTAAAATACTTCAAAGCAGATATAGTCATCTGATTAGGAGTACAGATGGTGATGGCAGGATAGGGGAGGTCCTCTACCGGCTCGAACTGACTCTCAATCGTCACCCTCGTAGGCATCTCGGCGAAGCGGTTGTATAGCAAGATGGTGAGCAAGAATGACATCGCTAGAACTGCTATCATGTTTACCGCCCAGAAGCATCTGTTGGGGTGGTGTGGTATTTTAGAATATTCGAACCGAAAGCATTTATTAATAGGAAATTGTGAATTGTAACAAAAAAAAAAAAATGCTACAGTCCAGCCATGCTTAAAGGAATGTAGTTGCTCCAGAAGTATTGATGGTAAATAAATGAAAGGTCGTACGTAAGTGACATGAGCGTGCTGTTAAATTTTTATCTGTTGGCGCTGAGCTGAACGTTGGTAATCCAACAGCGAACTCGATGTCCCTTACTGCATTTCACCACCTTCGGTATATTCATTCGCAGTGTACACCACCACTGACCACCACTGTGTGGTGGAACTAATACTTCGTTTATATAAGCGAAAATATTTATTTATTTATTTAAACTTCATGTACAATAGTGATACATAGGCGGACTTAATGCCACAAGACATTCTCTACCAGTCAACCTTTGGGTTAAATATGAAAACATTGTGATAGGGTACAAAATAAATATATAAAAAATAACTTCTTGCTATCGAAAATCAATATAGGCAATTATAATAAAAAAAAAAAAAAAAAAAGAATAAAAAAATGTTAATTAATGTTATTAATGAATAATTATGTAAATATTCGCCTCAAAATCACACCCTACTACATTTTCTGGGCGTTTAATGCGCCCAGCATGGCTTTAAAATGACTGGAAGGTGGATGGGAAACCGACGCTAAAACGGTTACCACGTATTCAGTACATTATTCAGAACCGCCTCACATAAAGATTTTTCATCGGATTTTTTTTTTAATCAGGTTTTCTATTGACCGGATTCCTAAGTAACAGAGCTTATCGTAACTCTTGTATAAAATTCAACATTTACAACATTTTATTGTACACCGAAAAACCAAAGAATAAGAGTGTTTTGTATAAGACCTGCAGTGCTAAATAACCAAACGGAATATAGGAATACCTTGAAACAATGTCTGGATACAGGTAGAAATACTTGAGTCCTACTATCGTGCTTTGCAAACAGTATGTTCGTAACAAACGCCAGAAGTTTTCCATCATGTTTACTAATTCCTTTTTCAAATGATCCGGAAACAATTAATTTTAAAGTAAAATAAGAACTGTAATTAAACACCGCTCCGCTTTCCCTTTTATACGGTTGAAAACATTTTATATTTTATCACAAAAACTGTTAAAATATTAATCTGAAAAATCATATCGGTAATTCTGAAACGGACACGATATGCAAATTAATTATAATTATGAATAATTAAATCATTGTAATCTCTAAATCTGTTGGAAACATGCAGCTGTGTTTCATGGTTGCTTTTTGTCGAGGTCACTCACAGTGTCATAGTATATCTTTACGGTGTCCTAATACAGCGTGTAACACAAAGGTGTCGTCGTATTATTTAAGAGTTTGATATAGAACAAAAAAGGAGCTCGTGGTTAAATAATAACAGCCGTCCGTGGATGCGAGACCACCCATTACTTACCGAGTTTCCTACGTGCCTCGGAAACAACGTTGCTCACGACTGTCATTTGTAGATCTTGGACGGTTGTTATAGGTAGTCAGTAGCCTGAAGATTGGACAACCTGTTGGGGGATCGTATTACCTGGTACTAACTGGGTTGTGAAGGTCAGAGAGGCAGTCGCTCCATGTAAAACACTGGTATTTAGCTGCATCAGGTAAGTCTGGAAGCCGACCCCGACATAGTTGGGAAAAGGCTGGGCAGATGATGATAACCATAGAACAACAAATTGAACAACGTGGTATTGGGCACTTACATAGTAATCGCGAAAAAATAAGCTATCACCTATCTGATGCCCCATGCTAAATTTCAGTACCTACTGGACCCACATGTATTTTGGACAGCTGACTATCTACACTAATATTATAAAAGTGACAGATTTGTAATTTTGTATGTTTGTACCGAATAAACTCAAAAACTACTGGACCGATTTCAAAAATTCTTTCACTATTCGAAAGCTAAATTATCAGGCAGTAACATAGGATATAAATTATATTTATATCATGCAAATTAGCCGAGCTATCACAATTTCTGCGGACGAAGTGCTCGTTTTTCATAAAGGTGTTCTGTTTGTTGTTCTGTACCAAACTATTAAATATAGCCACACCTTTATGTATAATACATGCTGTATAAGCGATCGTCGCTTATTTGTTCCGCAAACCTGAAGCTCTTTGTCGCCAAACAAAATGAAGGAGATGACTGGAAATCAGCGTGGTAATCGCTTATGTTAGGACACGACTTCAAACTTTTTTGTGTGAGTCAATAAATAAAAAATAATATTTAGGAAAAATGTATAAAGTGATTTTATTGAGAAATTCTCATTACATATTCTTTTACAGGTTAACAATGTTCTAGAGTTTCCGTTGACAATTTCAAATAAATGAATTATAATGCAATATATAGATCTATGAAAACACAGTGCCTAATATTGTCACTCGTGTCCAAATGAAATACATCAAACATTTACTGATAATAATAAATAGGTATACATACATGAAATTGTACTAATATTTAATTAGGATTTCATCTACGGAAATAATAGAGATTCACAGAATAATTTACTACTATTTTTTAAAACAAATGCACTAATATTTATATAATATATAAGTATAGGTATTTAATTACATATATCTTTGTTTATATATTTGTGACGATTGCATTTTTACAATATATAGAAATATCAATCTAAAAATGTCAATATCGGCTATTCAGTTTACGACTGGAGAAGTAAATAGTTTTTACACAGCTATATAGTCACTTTAGTGTTTAATAATTATAAATACACATTAAAATATAACACACAACATGAGTACACTCAAATAATTTGCCTTTTCTCGAAGGTAAATGGTGCCCTAACATTTAAACATTTTTTGGGCGTATAATACGCGAACAACAATCTTTGTAGATAACGTGGTGTGAACGTACACTCACTCTGGACCAACGAACATTGACTACTTGGCCCAAAAACTCAAAATACATATTCTTATATGCTTTCTTATACACCTACTAATATATTTTTCAAGTGCTTATCACATTTATCACATGTGTTAATGATAAACTGATCAGTTAAAAGTAACGTAGAGACATTTTTCGTTTTAAACTTATTAAGTATTTTCTTAAGAGCAGGTACTGTTTTGGCTTTCCTGAAGAGATTATTTAACAATAAAATTAAGTGTAGAGTACAGTTACGAGCACCAATATGTAAACAATTAACAACATATAAAAGTGTTATTCTCCTACTGTTCTTATTAAAATTTCATGTTGTAACAAACATAGTATTCTGGAACTCATATTTTTATGAAAAAGATCCTATCTCCAAGTTACAATCGTTATTTCTCGCGAAAATTACTTTTAAATTTAGGAAAGTGTTTAAATATTGGTGCTCGTGACTGTACGGGGTAGTGCTGTTTCGTCGCTTAAGTTCTAACAAGACGAAAGTCAAAAATAGCAAGTTTACAGGAGAGTGAAAAAAACCGCATAATTATACCTGGATAATGGTATAATACCATTGTATTTGTATGATTTGTATTCACTTCGATTAGATAGAGACTTTGCTTATTTCTGATTGGCTGAAACATTTTCCAGAAAACGGCATCAAAATCGCCAATAATTGACTTAGTGGTGTTAGAACTTAGACGGTTTGAAGAAATTAAGTTTTCTCCCTAAAGAACTCCCAAACCACAATATCTATCTTTTATAGCGGACTTTTTGGCTATTCTATCTTTTATATAAATTCTGGATGCATTAGTAATTCAAGAAACTTATGTGATATCTAGAATTGGTCGTCTTAATAAGCCTATATTGATGAAGCTAAATGACATTTTATTTATCGAAATTGAGCCGCTAAAACTGAGCAACTCTTGTAAATATTCCGGTTTTATATATTGTTATAACGACGACAGTGGAAATGCTCACCATCGAAAGCTGAAAATGTAACAGCATGGTTCATTATCCGTTACGATATTTTAAAATCTCCACCGTTGATTATATTCTTTGAATATTTGCGTAAAATATATTCGACTATTGCAGTACATATAAATACATCTCTTAATAGCATACTTCGGTTAAATACTGTACCGTAATGTAAGTATGCATACCATAGACAAAAAATAACTTAATAATTATTAGAAATATCGTTTTTTTACGGATTTTATCTATATCTATGATGAGCAAACATTGAGAGATTGTAGAAAAAAGTATTTAATGTTCTATGTTAATGAAAGTTTTTACTTTTATACTTTAATAATTATATTGTATATTAAAACAACCATTTATCTTTTGTTTAAAGTGTGATAACTAAATAATGTAAGTACTTTATGATACACAACTCCGAGTGTTATTTTTTAAAAACTAAAAGTGTTTATGAGTGCGACATTTAATAACACTGACAACACACTGATAAAGCAGACAACATTAATTTAAATAAGTTGACATGAGTACAGGCAGCAAAAGAAGTGCTACAGGCAAGTATTGACGCTTGAATGACATTAACAAAGCGGCAGTCTTGCTATCTTGCAAACTTTTGCGAAATAACAAAAATCTATATTCATCAGCATTCTCCTGCCCTTATCCCAATTTATTTGGGGTCGGTACAGCATGTCTTCTTCCATACTTCTCTATTACTCGTCATCTCAGCAGTCACCTCCTTTCTAGCCATATCATCCTGCACACAGTCCATCCATCATTTCTTTGGTCTTTCTTTACGTCCCTACTATCTACATTCGTACTCAACATTTTCCTCATTCCTCCGCATCACATGTCCATACGACGATAACCGATTATCAAATAACCGATTATGCAAAAATCTATATTCATGTCTTTAAATTGAATAAAAATCCAAGATGGCTGCATAGTTTTGATTTTTCTCACGTGCCATAAGATTACTTGTACAAATAAAAAGAACAATGTACTGCTATACCAGATGTAGTCAAATCTTTGACATGGCTCGGTCAACGTTATTACGCACGCTGTAAAATATAAAAATAATTGATATGAATGAATAAATATTTTTATTCATCGCTGCATTCTAATCTGTTTTACTAACTGTACTCATACATCACAACATTTCTTTGATTTGCGACTATCAAAAACATTATTCGTTTTACCGACTTCCACAAAAAAGAGGTTAGTTTTACATTTGCAGGCATATAGGGCTCATCGTACTGTATTACAATGCTACCATTAGTTCACTATCATTCGTCACTATGTCCGCATGTATACATACATGTATCTACTCCTCAGTTATTCGATATCCAGAAAATCTTGGTAATAATATTTTAGCAAGTAATATTTTTTTTCTAATCACTCCTTTATAAAAGGCTTTTTCGATCTCGCCTTACTTACCATTTTGGTGTTCGATATATATTTATTTATTTAAATACTTTAAGACATCTATTTGTTCCGCAGTTAAGCTAATATTTCGTCTCCTTGCCTACAACTATTATATATATTTGTTTTACATTACATACCATTTCGTATTATTTGTAATATTAGGCATGCAGGCGATAAAATTTTAATTTTTATTAAAATGTATAATTTCAAGATACATAGATATAATATATCATATATATGGTTTTAATTTAGTATTCTAATTTCATTCCATCAAATAAATTTCATAACGTATTTTTTCAAATTATTTATAAAATTTTTGTAAACATTTCGAGCGTTTTGCCTTAAATTGACTTTGTCTAACTCAAATAATAATTATAAATAAATTGTTTATATCAGCGATGACATTTAACAAATTTTATTTTAATATTATAAGTAAAAAGATTCATAATAAAGTTAACTACATACATATTATATTTGAAAGAACAGTAAAGATCATATTATTTTCGAAAGTAGGCTATTGTTTATAAGTATGCAATTATCGAAATTAATTTTAAACAGTAATTTAATTATTTCCTGAAAAAATGCCAAAGCTATTTTCATATAAAATTATTATTGAATTCTGAGTAAGTTCGTAATAAAGTATTTTGTAACTATCTACTATATGAGTGAAAAATTGAATCATACTAGTTACCATACAAAATTGTTAGTTTCCTTACACAATTATATATGAAGAGTATATTTCAAGACATGTCATGACATGTAGAACGAATGTCCATATGTTAAGGTACAATATAGTATATCAATATTCAATAAATATCCTTTCTAGTTTCATAATTCTATCTCACATGTATTGTGCGCTCCAAGTCTTCTTCATCATTATAAATACTACAAAACTTTTACGTTCGAACTTGCAAACTTGAGAAATTAATTCTTAAAACACTCCTGAAAACAAGCGTCAGCAGAATGAGTTCCCATTTAAATAATTACTATCTCCAAACGTTACAATTCCCGTTCAATATACATAATATAATATAAGCTTTTAATATAATATTAATGGAGAAATTACATTGAGATTCTTTCGCTTTTACAGTCACCTATCTAAACTCAGTCAAAAACGTGCTCACAACAGTGCAACTGAGTGATCCGCTCGGTAGCGACAAACGTAGTCGAGGGATTGGTCCGGTCGACGGCAAAGCAAACCGCGTGCTAACAACAAAAGCGACACGCACCACAAAGCGGGCGCGGGCGGCCGGCGGGGCGGGGGCCACAAGCCAGGGGGGGCGGCCGGCCGCGGGAGGGGGAGATCCCCAGTGACGTCATACAGAGGCTCAGGCATGCGCGTCTACTCCGCGCTATGTCACCGCACGTCAGGAGTCCAGCAGGACGTGCCAACGCTGCACCTGCACAGTAGAATAAGTTGTGACGTTGATAGCTTGAGTATTATTACAGATCAACTTATGGGATTGATCAAAGCTTTTGATAAGTGCAAAGTGCCTTTGACTTTGACAGCGTAGATCAACGTCAATATTCAATCATATCATAGAGCTGATCATACATGCTATTACCGTTAGACCAGTATATCATCCCAGATGGTAATACAGTAATACTTTAATGCACGCGCAATCACTTTCTTGCTTGGTTCAAGTTTTTACCACAGCAAGAGCTATTTTTAATATAATTCATGCCGGTACTAGAAAAGATTAATTAAAAAACTTGCGTTACAATAAATTCTTTACACCCAATATCACAGTTACCTGTTCTCCCTGTCGCTCACACAACTCCTGCCAGTGCCGTTCCTCCTCCCTCCCCGAAGGGCTATGTCCCATGGAGAACCAGCCCACCATCTCGTTGCGCTTGACGCTGCGTCGCCACCACACTGACACCATCAGAGTTACCTCTGTGAGTTGGTATAGAGCTACCTGCAATATAAAGTACACATATTGAGGATCTTTAGCTTTACCCCTATTACGTTGAGGGTATGAAGAACAGGATGTAAAGTTCTTCATCCCCCATAGAAAAGGGAGGATCCTCCGACCAGACGGGTGTTGTGTTTGGTGACAGTTGTTCTTCTATATAGTCTTAAGTCGCGGACATAACTTCGCTGCGCAATTCAGGATTTTGATGTTATTTCCTCGTTTTGTCATAGAGGGCGCTGTATTACTTTTTGTACTCTGTTGTTGTAGTATTTTTTGTAGCGCCGCTACACTACTACTTTTACTTATTTACCAGGATTTATTTATTGGCTGGCAGTTATAATACTTCATGCGGCCTACCCAAATGTCCTTTCAAGAACTTTAAACTCCTAAATTGAGTTGAGTAGTTCCTACTGAGTTGAGCTAGACGATGACTGCCACATGCGTGCACTGACTGGACAGGTGCACTCTTTTGAGGTGGTGCCAAACAAATGATCAAGGATCAAAAGATCAATCAATGAACCATTGTTTTACGCTATATGTAATTCATTGGTTGTGTATTCGGCGCCGCCTCAAAAGGTGTTGGAAGATTTTTGTTTGAAAAGTGGCCTGCGTAACTTCTACCATTTTATGTTTATTTTCAAAATAGCGGCTACGTATAAAACTCATATCAATCAATAGTTGGTATCAATACAAAAAGTATTGTATGAGACAACATCTGCTGGGCTGCGGAACTGTTCGAAAGAGATACCGTGGCCCTGGAACATAAAGGGCAAAGAAGGAACATGGATGGGTTTTAGTCAGCACAAGTCTGACACTCCCTTCCGCTCCGCCCAGAGTGGGGGGGGGGTCATTTGATGATTTCCAATCCGAAAAAAAACAAAAAAAAAAGACAGCATCTGGTAAAGCGTCACATTTCCGAAATATAAGTTAACAAAGTTGTGCTGATGGTGAAGATTGTAACTGTGATAGCTTATATCTCGGAACCGTGACGGTACAGAAGGTTTCACATTCAATACTTGTTTGTATTGTTTAAGAGAAAACTATCGTATAGCTATCAATTAATACAGGTCATGTGCGTGGCTGCCTATTTGAAAAAATAATAAAACGGCGAAAGTTAGGCAGGTCATTCAATTCAAACTCCTTAGTGTAGTTATTTCCGCAATAGATAGATTTGGTTTTTTCGGTGTACCT
Source organism: Noctua janthe (assembly GCA_910589295.1). Lineage (NCBI taxonomy): Eukaryota > Metazoa > Arthropoda > Insecta > Lepidoptera > Noctuidae > Noctua > Noctua janthe. The sequence continues at coordinate 11,769,591 of OU342563.1, read as the reverse complement.
CCCCAGAGTAGTCTAGAAACCTACTAACAGGAATTTATGGTTACTTCAGTCCTAACTCCTACCAGATGTGTTTTATTCTGCTAGAGAATTTGGTTTCCAAGCACTTCCGACTCAGAGTCCTTAAAACTGTCTTTATGATAACCGGAAAAATATAATTATGCGAAAAGGGGACGCATCAGTCCTAGATTGGAGACAAAACCGGAATGACAGCTTAATCTGTTTTTAACCAAGGGCACCCCTTGGTTAAACCCCACTTACCAATCGAACTTCTAATTTGTCCTAACTAGTTTGCATACAAACACTGCCCTAAAGTTGTATGACGCAACGAATATGTCTGTGCGTGTGTGTGGCTGGCCAGTTTGTTCAGACTTCTTCTTTCCAGCTAAATCGCTAGTACGAAGGGCAGGCGTTTTGCGGGGACCGTTTTATGTAATGAATAGCTGTTACCCGCGACTTTGACCGCGTGGAATTTAATAAAAAAATATTTGTTTAATTACTCGACTATTTTTCTATGATAAAAGAAGCCTTAGTTACTCCTTATAACACCAGCTATCTGTTAGTAAAAGTCCCGTCAAAATCGGTCCCGACGTTTCGGAGGTTAGCCGAAACAAGCAGACAGACAAAAAATGTTATAAGTACCGTATATACTTTCGTAGGCATTCAGTAAAAGCTGTTATTTTGAAATTACAGACATACAATTCAATTTTATTAATTTGTATAGATGTTCAAAAAGTGCTGATTATCAGACTCATTTGAATAAATGTCTTTTGATCTATATTTAACGTGATTTTGGCCGTACCTGAAATATAAAGAGCTCCTTGTATAGCGGGTTTGACTGAGCGCGGCGGGTGGTGGACTTGCAGCGCCCCATCTCCATGCCAAGCGAGCTGATGAGGCACAGCTTCACGTACGTGTCGGGCGCCTTGTTCGGAGACAGCTTGCGGAAGTGGGTACCTTTTATTATCTGTGGAAGACATTATAATAAGTTATAGGAACTGAATAAATTGGCAATCATTACTTATTAGAAAAATTGCAGCTTCCGTTGTTTAATAGATTTTGATTTAGCGATGTAACATGCGGCAACGTCTCCGTCTCCGTGTTTTACGAACCCAAAATCATCACCGAATACCTTTTCACCGTCGGGATTATGGAGTTTTGTATTTTTAGAATAACAGTTGCTGTGAATCTTAGGCTCTGTAGTAGGCCTAAAGGCGTATTCAGTCAACAAGAAAATATCTGCACGCGAACGCTCGACCAAGTTGATGGCAACACTTTTTTTTTTGTTGGCCTACAGAAAGATGTCTGGTGGTAGAGTTGTGCTGCAGTCCTAACAGCTGTTCTGGGCCAGATCCGGCGCTGCAGCAAGACGATGCTGAGACTATAGGCTTCATGTTACCATGTCAACGCTACCTACCTCTACGGAAACATGTTCGGTGGTAGAGTTGTACTGCAGTATGAGCAGCAGTTCCGGGGCAGATCTGGCGCTGCAGCAAGACGATATGATCATGTTACCATGGCAACGCTACTTACCTCTACGGAAAGATGTTCGGTAGTGGAGTTGTACTGCAGTATGAGCAGCAGTTCCAGGGCAGATCTGGCGCTGCAGCAAGACGATACGATCATGTTAGCATGGCAACGCTACCTACCTCTACAGAAAGATGTCCGGTGGTAGGATTGTATTGCAGCCCTAACAGCAGTTCTGGGGCAGATCTGGCGCTGCAGCAGGACGAGGCGGAGTCTGAGCGGGCGAGACTACAAGCTTCTCCCCCGGGGCCACTTGCACCAGGTGTTGTCACTGTTGCTATGGACGATGGACTTGCTAGGACGCCGCTCATTGAGTGGTTCATCTCTAGTTTTGGAAGCTGGTAACAGTAAATGTAGTATGTTTGCATTGAGTATGGTGTATGAAGTCATCGCAAAAACTTGGAATGTTACAGTCAGCAACGAAATGTGGTTGACACTATAATTTTTTATAACCTAACATTTCTGAATTGACATAAAATTATTTGAATTTCTGCTTTATACCACTTCAGTGTTATTTTTATGTTACATTCGTTCCCCAGAATTTGATCCCTATTAGCGACACTATCGAATGGTGTAATAATATAGTTTTTTTTTTTTAATGAACGTGTTCGATTTCTGGCTAGGAATATTGATTTTCCAAAATCAAATGATGCAGTTTTAGTTTTCATCAAAATCGGGCTCGAGACTCCTTTGAGTATTTTTCGCTATTCCTCATAGTTTCGGATTTGGCCATCCACGCCATATATTATATATCTGAAGTATAGAGTGTGCTGCAATGTATTGCGGTGAATTAAATTAATAACACGAAAAATATTTGTAAAAAATTTACTAGGCTAAAAGTAATTTAGTTTTCTTTCAAAACCTCAAATGTCGCACTGGCCAAAGGTGTTCTCCATAGCAATACTCTTTAAAATATTTCATTTATGCTGTCAAAAAAACATTAACCTATTATAAAACTTTACCTTATTAACCTGCAAGCTAGGCTGATGATGTTGACGTGGCATGAGCTGCATCCACAAGTTGTTCTCCAGCTCCAGGTTGAGGGTGGCAAAGCTGACAGCTGCCTCGCCAAGCAGGCGTTGGCGACGCATGCGTTCGCAGCCGTAGATGCGGATACGTAACCCGAGACCGTACACGTCCTCTGAGAAAGGAGATTTTGAAGGTTTTGGTCATTAATATTTAAACGATGCTTTTGCACTGCTATATTTTCGTAGATAAAACTTTAAGCTGCATGACAGAATATTTTGAATATTTTTACTCGTAGATACACAACATGCACGTAAGCAAATAAAGGAGATAGCAAGTGGGTGTTTTTTGTTTGTTAAACAATGCATTTTTTCAAAACGATTTCGGCCAGTAAATAGCTTCTTGCACAGCTCTAACATTAGCTTCGATAAGGTGCAAGTGGCTGTGCAGGATGGGCAGAATAGGGGTGGAGTGGTCTTGTAGAGGGGCTCCATACTGGCATTCTGTTTGGGATGGATCGAGTGTACCTCATTTGGCCAGACAATGTCTACAGCGGCCAACCTGGGCCCGCAATCGGTTAAGAGATTTCCAGATATCCGGGCGGCAGGTGTTCTCTTACGGGTTGATTAAATGTGGAGGGATTGGATGTTTGTTTCTCCACAGTTCACATCTCTCGTCTAACGCACTGTCTGTGTCTTCTAAGCAGGTCGTATATCTCAAAAAACTTTTACGGCTCATTAAGCGTGAAAGTAGTAGTTGATGCCCTTACAAGGGGTGGCGGTTGTCTTGTTCCTGTTTCCCCTTTTCGATGCGATTTAGCATAATCAACCTATTAATGTTCCCACTGCTGGGACACAGGCCTCCTCTCTATGAGAGGGAATGGGCTATAATCCAGAACGCGGGCCCAGTGCGGGTTGGTAGATGTCACATGTCTTCGATTTTTTGGTTCCAGGACCTGCCGGTTGCCTCACGATGTTTTCCTTCACCGTTTTGAGAGCAGTGGTGATGAAATAACTTACACAAAGTAATGCGCCTGGCTGGGTTCGAACCCACGACTTACTGCTCGTAAGTCGGGGTCCCCACCACTGGGCCACCGCTGCTCTGCGATGCGACTTGCTATTTCAAAATGTCTGGCGTTTGGATAATGTAAAAAAAATCTCTCAGTAAGATTTATTTGTCCTTTCAGCGCACAAAAAACACCACCCTTACTTTATTTGTATCCATTAGATATTCCAATCCGAATTTAATGTTATTTGAAATCCATCATGGAATGGTATTTTCTACTAATGGAAAGTAGACACTTTTTGGAATTCCTGATTAGAATCAACTATAACAAGACCTTGCTTCTAGTATGTATGTACACGGCGAAATATCAAGCTATACATTTCCAGTATCACATGGCCTCGCTTGGTATAAAGGGTGTAACAAGACCCTTAACAAAGCCGAAAGGCACTTGTTCTCACCGTCATAGCGATCATTTCTTTGTTCTACACCATACCTGGGAACCTTCTAGTTACGGAGATATTGGGGGGGTCAAAGTTTCAACTTTTTCACTAACATTTTTTCAAATACATGTTTTAATGTAAGATTTTTACTTGTCGTTTCCCAGCAAATTTTTTTGCGTAAAGTTACTTAGTTTGATGTTCATAATGCTTGGTTGACGGCTTCGTGATGGGTCCTGTTACACCCTTTAGATTTCCAGTACAAGGAGAGATCATTATAAACTGGTTTTGTATACCGTGATTGGTGCGTACAATCAATATGTCTTTCCCCAAGATAATATCAACTCCTCAGTTCTATTTGTACAATGTTTATGTTCAGAATTTACTGAATTCAGAATAAACAAACGGTTTCTTGGAATTGCAGTAAATGCTGGAAATATGCATAATTATAGTCTGCCGATTAAATATGTTTACATTTCAGAAAACCGAGATATTCAATATGTATTTGGCTGAGTTTGAAATTGGAATCAACCGGGCAAGAATCCAGCCCCAGGGTAGCTACCGACAATACATCACGCCTGTAATCCCCACAGGGTTAGGCAGAGGTGTACAGCCACATTTCGCCAGTTATGTTTAAGTCCCATGTAATAGGGGGCAAGCCTATTGCCATCAACCGGGCACAACCCCGGAATCCGTGGCCGCTACTGAGAAATTCCTGATGGAAAAAACCCTTACTGCCTCATCTATCTCAAAATTCCACCCTGCAAATTGAATTCAAAGAATATAATGATATTACAATGTACCTGGATTGATCTTGTGGAACACAAAACTCTCCATGTACTGAGGATTTTCGCCATTTCGAATCTTCGATTTGTATTTTTGCTTTTTCAAAGGCAATAATACAACTCGAACCTGTTGAAGAAAGACGAGGTTCAAATAGAGACAAAGACATTGTTTTAAGATTATTCATGATACGTATTACATTGTTGCATTCCACGATGACGCATCGAGATACCTTTTTGCTATCGACATAAGGTTCTAATTTAAATGATTTACGCGTTATTGCCAAATGGAAATGCAAATATGATCGTTATCAATAAATAATGCTTAGCATAATGTTTATGGAAGTTATAAATAAAGTTCTGGTATTGCATACTGGGGGGTTACTATGACATCTTAAAGCAGGAGTAATTCCAGTGTGGGAAAGAGACAGAGCTATACAGGTCGTCTAGCGCCATCTCTTTCCCACACTGGAATTACTCCTGCTTTAAGACGTCATGGTAGGCCCCCTGATCTTTCTTAAGCTTGGTACAAAACTTCCGACAACAGAGTTACAATCTAAGGAACGGCATTTCCTTGTTTTTGTTTGCTAAACGTAACTGCTGAAATGCAAGCTAAGGGTAGGCGGCAGTGGCGAAGGTTCCATACAACTCGATTCCTACAGGATTCCCTTTGAAAAATGGCAGTCAGTATTTTATAGGCAAATAATATAATCACATTTAAGATATGTACTCCGGCTTACCTCTTACAAAAATTTACCCCTCGCTATTAGTAGGCGGTGGGTAAGCCTGTCACGGAGTCGGACATTTGCTTTTGAGCTGGGTTTGATGATGGTCACACATTCAATTTCCTGACTGTCATCATCTGCCTAGCCTTTTTCCAGGGTCGGCTTTCAGTCTAACCGGATGCAGCTGAACACCGGTATTTTAAATGGAGCGACTACCTACGTATGTGACCTCCACAACTCAATTAGTCCTGGGTAATACGATATCCCTTGGTAAGACTGGTTGTCAGAATATCGAGCCACTGACTACCTGTAACGACTGTCAATGATCTACAAATAACCGCCGGGACCGACAGCTTAACGTGCTTTCCGAGGCACGGAGGAAACTCGGTATGGGTTGGTCACACATCCAAGGACCAACCTAGCCAAGCGCGGTTTAACCTGAAGATCAACCCGAGCGGTTACATATTTAAGGACATAATACACGCAACTAATGCTGTGGTTTCCTTGGCTACCTACTGCACCCATTAATTACATGAGATACACAAGAGGTGTTATCGGTTTAAAAAAGGACAGTTCCTCAATTCCTCATCCATATCTTAATGTTACTTCATATTGCTTTGGCCCTCTATAAAGATTTGAAACATACCTGGCTCTGCAGTATCTGTCCCGTACTCCTCTGCGGCAGAGTCTTGGCCTGCAGGATGTGGACGGTCATGCTGCGAACTGGAGCATCGTACAGCAGTGTTATTTCTAGGGAGCCACGCTCTTGGGAACCGCTGCTTTCGCCACAGAGGAGGGAGGTGTCCTGGTAAAGACAAAACATAAAACTACCTGTTCACTTTTTTAATGACATCGGGAGAGCAAATGGAGCCCCTTGTGAAAGTTTTCTCCTAAGGACCTTCATATTCTTACTGTTTATCACTTCCGATTCAAAAAGTAAGGACGCTGGTTAAATTGTACCAGAATCGGTCATTTCACTCTTTCACTTTGTCTTTAAGATCGCCAAAACGGTTGGAAGTGGTTCAGGTCTGTCGACGGCATAGCATAGCCTAGCATAAACAGCCTATTAATGTTCCCACTGCTGGGACGCAGGCCTCCTCTCTATGAGAGGGAATGGGCTATAATCCACCACGCGGGCCCAGTATAATCCACCACGCGGGCCCACGCGGGCCCGGTCGGCGGCAGCCACCACTTTTTATAAAGCAGATTGGCGTTCGCCTTTTGTTATAGGGTCATATACCGCTAGTATAAACATCGTGAGGAAACCAGCATACCCTGAGAGATATTTCTCGACGTTATGTAAAGCCAAGTCATGGACCTCTGACTTGGCTTTACAAGCCAAGTCAGAGGTCCATGGGCGGCATAAAAACTCTGACACCAGGTTAGGCACTAACCACATGATAAAGAAAGACCTCTAGTTGAAGTACAGCAATATTATATATCTTACATTATGAGCAATAGCATCGCTATCCACACTGCTCTGCGCCTCCAGCGTGTGAATGTACTCAGTCCTCTTCGGCACCACCTCATCAATCCTGGTCTCTCTAAGCGCGGTCTCCCTTAAACTGGTCTCTCTCAGCTTGTTCTCCACCAGTTCCACATCTAGCTTCGGAGCTGCCGCGTTCTCGTTCTTCTCTTCGTAGTGGCATTCCACCTCTTCCTTCTCCTGGAGAGTTGGAGAGTTTAGTGCACTTGGGTAAGCAAGGATTTTGATGAGTATTTGAATGGCTAGATGGAAGGCTTGCAACATCTCGAGAGAAACAAATGAGCGCGCTTAGACTTCTGGATGTGTAAAGGTGCGGTCAGACTGAACTCCCGGCCGGACTGCCGACAACGGACTATGACAGATAATGTACTGAAGTATCTGTCAGTCTGGTGTCCGCAGCCATTCCGCTACCCGGTCCAAAGGCAAAGAGAAAAAAGGCATTCGCTATCGCCGATGTTGCAAGCTGTCATTTCAAAAGTAGGTGTGTAAGAATGTCCGAGAAAATTATTAGAAGTGATAAAATACATGAATTAGACACAACATAAGTAGTAGAGAACGAAATAAGTATAAAAGAGAATAAAATTCACATGCTAATACCATTTAATAAAACTAAATGTTAACTACGTAAGTAATACTGTAAGAGACTCCTCTAAAATGCAGCGCATATCAAGATGGTAATCATCTAATGAATATCTCATTTGCAATTCATGAATGCCGCGAGGGGCTAGGGACATCTCCTGATTGTGAGGTATTCCATCTAGAAGGACTGTTTTAACCCCTTGAAGAGCTTTAGATTGTCTCGAGAAAATGGTAATGAGGATCTTATTCGAGTAAACGGCGCTTTAATACCGTTCCGCGTTCGGTTCTCACTCAAATACCAAATCCGCGGGCTATATTTATATTCCAGACCAACTGGAATTTCGTACATTTAGTAGTGATGCACTCAGGATAACAGGATATTGCGCAGTAAGGAGTTAAATTATGTAAATTATTGCGATTCCGTTTATATCCGGACTGACGTTTGAGTTAATACATCTGAGGTGACCTAAATACCAGAGTTAAATGAGACGTTTATTAACAGTTAATTTGTCGTTGCGGTGAGTCATGTCGACTTTCAAAGATATCTCCGGATGCAACAAATACGGAATGCAAGTATTTAACATAATAAAAGCGTGAAACTAGTCATAGCGGAAGATATTCAAATTCAAATGTCGAACAGTCTACTCTCTCACCTGTTGGATGCGCAAACGCAGCTCTTCATCCGAGTCGGACGCCTCGAACGTGAATATTCGTTCGGGGTAATTGTTCGGTTTCGACAAAGCATCTATAACAACACAGACGTACGGACAACGTCAATCGATATACAATATTGCCCTAACCCGAACTAATAAACTACTCAAACTGTCTTGACTAAGTTCTAGCATATATCGTCCTCTACGTTTCTATGTGTGTAAACAAACACCTAGATATAACAGGTAAAGAAATTAATACGAGACCTTGATGACGCACACGACGCCCATGGTGGTACATTTAACACTAAATGAATGTTAGTTCTTCTATACTACCTACACAAGTAACGCTTTCACAAATGACTTCGCTCTATAACGAAGCCTAAATATTAATAATTAATCACAAAATCAATAGCCATAGGTATATAAAGGTGAAGGATTTCATATTCTATACTTGGAATTTATATAGAAAAATATTATGTGATAATTTAACATCTATTGTATTAGTAACAAAGAATACTTTCGAACCGTACTAATGAAATATGATAAGACATACAGTAGCTTAGTAACACAGAAGCAAAACAAAGGTTCTATGCTTACCGAATTGAACATTGTCGATGGGAAGACAGGGGTCGGCGACGCGAGGGTTCACAGGTAGGATGTCATCGCAGCACTTGCGGCTGAAGACGGCGGAGTAGCACCAGCGCCTGCCCAGGAACAACAGCAGCACCAGCACCACGACGGCGAAGGCGGCTACCGCGCTGATGTACGCTGTCGCCTCCACTGTGGCACACGACAAACACTCAACACTACGCTCTAACTTCAAACACGACCTTGTGACAAAGATGTTTACCATTAGTCGGGTTGATGACGCCGATGTTGGCCACCATTCTGGCTTACTGGGAGCCCGCGGGGCGCATCGTTGCGCGCCGGGCTCGCACGCTACTGATACCACTGATTTTATTAACAAACATTCGACGAATATCTGAGTTGAATATAATGCGACAATAAAGCGAACTGAGGGAAATAATTGGGACGTGTTGGCACGGTCGAGCTGTCAGTGGTGCACATGCGCCGTACGCGAGGGGCCCGTCGGGGCGTGGGGAATATTCTGCGCGGCTATAGGACGAAGGACCCGCTTACAGGTGTACATCGTGCCTCTATACCTACGTATAGCTGTGGAGCTTTGTCGTCAAGGCCGAGGGCGGCACGTGCCCTCGCACCCTCCGTTTCTATACGAACTTTTAGAATTAAGTGTACCTAAGTAACTACATAAATATGTCATATTAGACTGACAAGGTCTTCATAAATAATTTCTTACTAAAGGATTAATTTCTAGGGAACCTTGGCCCTAGAATATAAACCCTAGATACCTACAAAGGCTGAAATTTCATTAGTAGGTATTTAGTTAAAACTATTAACCAACAAATATTAAAAAGAAACAGCTACCCAACAGATGAACAGTAAGGACATTTCTATTTGCACACCTACACAGTCACGGTAAGTACCTACTAACTGAGAGTATGTAGGGGATATATTACAATGTTGCAATTAGGACATTGGAGATCTGCCAGAGCTATAAAACTCCAGCTATACGTCAACCACACTTAAACCAACGAGGATTTGTGTAAATATAAATAAACTATCCATCAATAAGGGAAGGCTTTTAGCAGATTGAACATTATTCAGGTGTCTTCAGGAAATGTATTCAATTAGTATTGGAAATAGACGTCCCTTTGGCATAAATAAAATAATAATAATAACCATACTGAAATCCAAATCGTTTATTTCCGGATTAAAATGAGAGTTCTAAATCCATTAGTGAGAAACAGCCCAGCTAATGGAAGCTTTACGACTGTATTGGAATGGAACACTTTGTATTTTATTTTCCCTTGTAAATATACAAGCTACTTTTATATAGATTTGTTATTCTGTAGTAGGTTCGTGTATGTGAAAGGGTATCAAAAAATAGCTGAAGCAAACAGGGGAAATAATCATGATGGAGCACTTAATCGATTTTCTTGTTTTCAGTGACAGCCACTATGTCTCCATTATGTACTCCTATTGTTTTTGTAACATTACAAGATATAATCTACTTGATGTTTCGTCTCATAATCTGTTCTTTAACACTTAGGTTCACTTACAAATTGATTTTGCGTTTGGTTGAAACCTGCGGTTTACTATTGTCATATTGAATGCCTTCTCTGCTATTTTTACAGGAATAACAACGTAAAAGTACTCTTTTTTTTTTGGGATCTGTAATTTTCTATCAAACCAAATGTCTCGAATTCTCTTTTCTTTTGAGATTAGTAAAAATACCTATGTATGTAATTTATTACAATAGATTGGTCTTTTTATTTCATAGCTGTGTTCCTATTCCCAAATAATTAAGGAGCAAATTCTATTAGCATAAGCTACCACATATACTCTGATCAATATAAGAAATATTTGAATTGACTAGCATTTATTCTTACACCTATCGTATCAAGACTGTACTCTTTATGCACATAGGTTCATCCTCTTTTGCAAATCTCGCAATCGAAGTAAGGTTTGCTGTAAGAAAACCCAATTCTGTGTTAAGCTCGCCGTTGTACATGAGCTATATATATTGCAAGTTGATGTATATCTTTTAATTTTGTGTGAAATAAAGAATAAGACTAGCTTGCTCTATTCCTGGTGGATTACTGGTTTTATCCTCTTTTCATTTTAGGTTGGTTAGAAGTTCAATGTACCTTACAATCCTCCGCCTTATATTCAAACTCAGGGGTTATCTCAAACAAAAATAAAAAAATAAACAAAATTTAAATAACTTTTTTCTCGAATTCTTTTTGTGTATAGGAATTATAGCAGTAGGTAGTATGTTTATTCAGTGTATCCTTGATTTTTTTGTTAGCCATTAATCAACTACGACAAAAAAAATAGTAAATACTAATTAAGTTTATCCAAAGCGAAAATAATCATTGTGATGCGATTTCAATGCTGTCAAGCTTTTGTGTGTTAAAGTGGGTGTGGTCAAGTATATCGATTTACACCAGTGTTGCCTGTCATTCGACTGCGTTGCTAGTATTCAAAAACAAAACAATTTTAGGTAGAAAATAATAATTAAAAACTTAACAATGAAAGACCACATTAATATTTTGAAAATGTTTTTTTTATTAACACTTACATTTTTACAGCGCTCCTAGCCAACAGAGTAATACTATAAAATGAATTGGTGTAAAGAACTGTCGAACGCAAAACAATGTTAGTTCTACAGTGTACGATAAACAAACCGCTTACAAAGATCAGATCATTACAGTAATATCATCAACGACTATTGTCAGTGAGATGTACATCGTTCTCATCAAAACAAGCAAGAAGGTCACCCTAAAGAAACGAACTTCATTTAAATCTATAAACATTTCATATAATTTAGATTTTATTAGTCGCTATAATGTTATATTTTACTTTTGTAACCATTATTATAATGTTATATGTATTCGTTACGAAAAATTGAAATGAATCGCTCCACTTGGTCCTCGGCGGGTGCGTCGTCCACAAGTGGGACACCGCCGTGGGCGTCGCCGCGGCGCCCGCTCGGCATAATGTGCCGCCTACCGCGCCGCGCAAGGGCCAAGTGCGGACTAAAACAAGATGACTCTATCATAACTGTATAATTTTAAAAATTTCTAATTACGCATCCCTACGTTTTGTTATTATCTTTTAATTAAGAAATAAAATCTTACGTAATTACCATGAGCAGCCTATTTTAATAAATTTGACAAAATTCGCTAATAATCTGATTATTTTTAGAAAAGAAAAGCGTCGGGTCCGGGCCGGGCGTCGGTTCCGGCCGGCCGGCTGACGAGAGAACGAACAATAGTCGACGGCAGTGCTGTATGAACGTGTAGCGGTGCGACGCGCGCGCACCGCCCCCCGCGCCTCTAAGCGATCGCGACTGTGTATGCTTTATTTATCTACTTTTACAATTGAAAATACGGCATCAAAATTTCAACTACCTACCTAACAGTAAGCAGTAGTACACTAAAACTCAGGCACTCCACATCGACCTCTCATACACCATGCACCCGATCGAATCGTCAACTAAACTTTTTTCACTCGAAAAATTCAACTTAAATCTAATTCACTTAAATTATAATAATAATAATGGCTTCTTAACTGTTAATTTTACAACAAATGCGTTTCGTTGGCCGCCGAGCACGGAGCGCGGCGGGCGTCATACTTCTGCCCACTCGATTCACGAACGATGAACTACCGCTAAACGATAATTTATTACTTATTACATAAGTATGTGAAAAACAATTTTTATTAGTATTACTTTTAATCTATCTTATAATGTCATCAGTGTCACTGAGGGCGTACTACTGTAACATGAAATCCGAGTCGGCGGCCGCTTGCGCGTGACGTTGGCGTGCGGCCCGGGCCGGCGGCGAGCGGGCCGGGCTGCGGGCCGCTTGCGCGTGACGCTGGCGTGCGGCCCGGGCCGGCGGCGAGCGGGCCGGGCCGCGGGCCCGCGGCCGCATGCGCCCGCCGCTGCCGCGCGACATCTCATACAAGATCAGACAGAGATTCAACAAATATCGAAAAGATTCATCAAATTGTCGCATGACAGTCGAGATACTCGAACGTTTTAAACGATCTCGATACAAAAATAACATGATTCACGATTTAAAATAATTATGTGTATAATATTTTTTTTTTATATCATCACAAATACCAACTTCATTCTCCACTGTGCATATATACATACATAGTTCGTTAGAAACGATAGTGTGTGTGCGGTGGCGTAGGGCGGGCGCGGGCCCGACCGGCGCCAGCGCAGCCGCGTCCTCTCGGTCACGTTACGCAATGAAACATCAGAATAACATAGAACACTCGACAGGTACAAACACAGGTGCCCCTGCGGAGCGATGCGGTAACAAGCGGTGAGAAGCGTACACGACAGCGATTACACATATACCGGAACGGCACCGCAAACCTCTGTCAGTCTGATATAAGAACACAAATGAACTTTATGTACGCAGTAACTAACTGATGCACGACGGTGTGGACAGTGGTCGGTGCGGTTTAGTAGTAAGTCTCTTGTTCGAGCCAGCCGCCGGGGTTGCGGCGCAGGTAGAAGCGTCGGATCTCGTCGTAGATGAAGATCGACAGCATGAATGGAATGGCAGGCAGCCACCACACGAACCTGGGGACAAACAGATCAAACATGAGTACTCATTCACCAGAGATGACGAAGTATTTAAGTATCTAAGTACCAGTTCATCATACTCACTTGAGAGGGTACATCCTCAATCCCTTGTCCATTCCAGGTGTGTAGGAGAGGAATGCAGCGAGTGCGGTTTCAAAGATGAGACCGAAGTTCAGAGCCCAGTTGCGCATGCCCTGGTGAACGATCGAGTTACGGCGCGTCTTGCAGATGATCAGATCGGCCCACTGTACCACCACGATAGAGACGAAGAAAGCGGTGTGGCAGGTGAACTCGAGAGCCTTGCGGTCGCGATATGTCTGGAAAATTGGGGAAAATCATTATAAAATGATGAGCTGATAATACTTGAAGATAATAATATGGAAAATATTTGAATTTGCAAACACAATGACAAAGGCAAGCAGCTAGAGCAACGGTAAAGGAGCCGGTGTTCTGATTAAAATTGAACATTGCTGCTTTTTTCCGTTATCAGAAGTAGGATAACATATCTAATGATCAATTGCTGCTATCTTCTTTTGTTAGTAGCCTTTCCCATTGTTAAGCAATTCTAAATTTGAGGAAGTGATAGGTCAACGTACCCATTCCTGTCCATAGGAGTCAGTGAGGTCGTTGATGGCCTTCGAATCCCATTCCCTTCTGATACCGAAGAGATGCATCGGCAAGAAGCCGTTCTCAGCCATGATGACGAAGTACACGAAGAAACCGGCCGCGGCTTGGATCATGCCGATTTGGCCGTACGCCATTGAAATAAGCCTGTACACACCCGGGTACATGTCAGATTTCGAACTTTTAAGTCTTGCATGTTAGTATTTATTTTTTCTTTTGTAGGGATTCTAAGTTAAGTTTCTTTGCTTGCAAATTATTAATTGTGCAATTGTGCTCAAGAGAATTTCAACGTTAGTTTTCAGTGTTATAAATTTTTACTCTAAATTGGGGGCCAAGCTTTAGATTTAATCAAAAGAAAATTTCTATAAAGCAGTTAGTTTTTTGCAAGTATCACAGTTTTTAAGTATGACAAATAAGACTTTTTTGTGTCATTGAAATTAAGTTTATTTTGTATGTGACTAAGTTTCTATGTTTCGTGCCTTTTAACTGTTAGAATGCGCATGATTTTAATGTCAGTCTAATTTGTCATTATTTGTTTGTTAATAATCAATTCATGCTTTGAAAAACAGAATCCCATAGTATTATTTGAATTTATAGATTAGTTTTATAAATAAAAAAGACTGTCTTATTTCAAAATATTCTGTTTTTCAAGCCAATACCAATATTTCAATTTCACGTTAGGTTGTAAGACAATCCATCCAAGGCTCACAAGCATGCGAGTTATTTTTCAACTATTTGGCGAAGAAAGCTCAAGCGATTTTTTTACAATATAATTGTGTTAATAAGGAAGTCAAAAATAAAAAAAAAATACTGGAAGAATAAGCAAGAAGACTTAAAATAAATATAAAAGAACTGTAACGATTGCTGTACAAAACTGCCTAACCGTGGTGTATGTAACATGTGGGGCTTGGAAGCGCTATAGCTGTGTGATCGGCACTACAACGTGCTTCAACTATGGAGAATATACTACATAATATAAACCAAAATATACGTAAAATATATACTAAGAAGAAAATATACAAATAAATGTTACAATATAAAAGATGCTCCATGTCGCCTAAGACATTCCTTCAACAAAAACGTTTGTTTAAAAATATTAGTTATGAACCATTCGGCCACCACTATTCTACTTTGGCTAACACGTAAACTCACACACAATAATAACCACTAGTGCGCTCTCTATGCCAGAGACTAAAAACATTTCTCTAATGGTTCACTAAAACGTGCAACTTTTTTTTTCGACACAGCATTGCATCGCTAACTTTAATAATTGAATTTCTAATATTGAAATATGGAAGAGTGAAGATAATACAGATATAGAAAGTACTAGGTCGTCTAGTTCTAGAGACTTCTAAGGCAATTTTGTATAAATCTAAATAAATTTAAACAAGATAATAGATTTAAGTAAATAAATATTGTTGCTATGAAGAATTCGGTATATTTATTTTGTATTATGTACTTGAAAGCGACGCGTCTATTTATATTTCTATTAGGAGTAGGGTATACTCTAATTGATATAACATCGGGTTGACAGCCAATTGCAATACGATGGACAAGGTGAGGGGGATTGGATCGTCATAATCACTCTTCCACATCCAGTTTCAAATGGTACTGTTGAACCACAAGTAGCCGCACCACTCTAAATATTTAATCTCACCAAATGAAGGTGGCTGTATGCACAAGTTATGACGGTGGGCTAGTCGTTGTGTTAACACCCAAATGAGAATCTAGTAAGCGCTGGGCTGGGCCCGGTGGCGGAGTGGGTGCGAGGCCAACCTTCTGTTGACGAGGTTGTCACGGTAAGGGTCCCGCGGCTGCCGCTTCATGATATCGGACTCGGGCGCCTCGTACGCCAATGATATAGCAGGCACCTTCGGTAACACAAGCAATCAGGACAAACCAACACTCGCGCGACTGGCACGCACCGACTTATACATAATAAATATACGTACATACACCCCTCGGCTACGCCGCAACCTATATATCTACAACTAGCGTTATTAGAAATTAATTAATATCAAAAAATACATTAAACTATTTATCGTAGGTACTTAAATTACGCATAAAATTAGCTAGTAAATATAAAAGTGGAAAAATTGGCGTGATTGAGATTTAAAAATTATGGCAGCTGGTACTAGCCTTGAGGAGACAAAATATCTGAAATACTACGCTAGTGAAAGAAGTTACAAATATAAGCCCTAGCAGCATGTTGTATCATGTAAGTTATAATACAGTGTCGCTGTACCTAACGGTAGATAGATACGTAGAGACGTACGTGTATAATATATGAGTATGCGTGTGATGAAGCCTGTTGCGTATCGTGTGACAGAATACCGAATGAAAGGATGTCGCTCGTGAGATCAATATCGTGTCATGAGATCATGAGAGGTAACAAATGAGAAAGTCAAAATACAATAAGTATACAATAAATAAATAATCGGTAATTGTAAAGACGTCGAGTGTGTTCAAACATGCACGATAGACAAACGACAGAGACAGGGAGACACCAAACTTACCTTGGCTCACGAACACAGAATATAGCGGAAAAGAGAGTATTAAAAAACCACAAATATACAATGGAACAATGCGTTTGGTCTGTGAGCACGACACGTGTGTCGAAACACGTTATTCCATCACCACATCAAGCTACATAGTTAAAGGAAATAGGAGATACGTTAGTATAGAAAAATATATAAAAAGACATCGCAAGGCAAAGTTAGGAGCGGTGCGATTGTCGCCTTCAATATCCACACACAGACAGTTCTAGAATCGTGTTCCTACAGGACATCGTCCACACAATGCAGGCAACAACCAAACCTCAATATTGAAGACTAGACACGTGGTAGCAAGCAAGTAGCGGATAGAATAATATCTTTGAACGAGTCTCTTAACTCGGGATGCTTTACCTCTCGTTAACGAGTTTATCAGTGAAAGGGTTACGCGGCTGTCGCTTCATAATGTCAGATTCGGCCTCCTCGTAAGCCAGGGAAATGGCGGGCACCTACACAAACACTAGCGACGTGAGCGACCGGCGCGAGCGCACCCGCGCCTCAAACGCTCACGCAAACGCACGAAAGCGTGGTGCATCATTGTCACATGTGTACAACATCGAACATATAGCAACACCGTTACAATCAGACGCCACTACCGAGCTGGCAGAACAACGGAGACCTTAGTCCAGTACACTTCGAGCTCAGTAGCATATGCTTGCAACTAGTTACGCTTATAACTATCACACAAAATAAAATTAAACACAAAAAATGTAGATCATGAGATGACTTCAGTTGCAGACGGGACTCTTGGTAACTTAAAATATACAAAATGAACCGAATGGTATATATGGATGATGGATGTAATGTTTTTGAAATAAATCACAATGTTCGATGGACGTTCTCGAATTGATTTGATGTTGATGGAGTGACTGAGTGATCAAATGACTGTGGTACTGGTAACATCAGTGTGTTGTGTCTGTCTTAGCTGTAGGACATATCTATGTGGACCTTATGCGGACGTCACATACTGTCCGTCTTGGGCTTATAAACGGCTTGTATTTCACGGATGTCAGCAAGTTTCAATTAATTTAAAGATTAGTACAAAATATAGCTACGTACATCATCCCCTCATTCCTACAAGACTCCCAGCCAACTTATCAGGAACATGATATGGACAACACGTTTTAGTACTGTAGCCTACTTTGTCTGCCTGATTTTAGTAGAATCATGCATGACTCTACATTTTTATTACACTGTAACACAATATTTTTATTTACGTAATCGTAACTTACATCCTTATAAAATATAATTACAAAAGCTACTTTTGAACTTAACGATATAACATTCTGGTCGTTACGTTTACGTGAATAAGGTACACATTAGAAAAACACCCACTCGTTACGATATCGAGACAACAGCGACGTTATTAGCTGAAAACCAGTTAGTAGTTATATGGCAACACAGTATGTAATCACTTAATAAAGACCTCTCATTGACTAGTTTGTCGCAAAATGGGTTCCTAGGCGGACGTTTCATAATGTCTGCTTCAGCCGTCTCGTAAGCCAGCGCGATCGCTGGCACCTACGTCAATCACTAATTTAATATAAACTGTAATAATCTTAGCAGCTCGAGGGATCGTCAGCTGAAATATTTACGTAAAATACTTTCTTCTATCAATATTTTATTCGACACCCCTTGCTCATTCATCTGGATTTTTAGGATTTTTGAAGATTGTCCAAAAAATAAGTAGTGTGTTTTTAGAGCTTTTTCGTATTAGAATGAACAAAAGCTGTGAATAATATCAGTAACAATAACATAAGTTTACAAAAACAGTATTATTGTATGCTACATTGAAAGAGCCAATTTCAAGACCCTTTCCAGATAACTACACGTCAAAACTCAACTTTGTACAAAATTCTCATTTAATATAAAGAACAAAGTAACTGACTCTTGCAATGTAACATGTTTTATACCAGAATAGAGCAGAGAACTCTAGAAATAAGGTCGAACTTACCATGTCAGTTCCCAGATCAATACAGAGGATGGTAACGGTTCCTAAGGGCAGAGGGATGTCGCAGAGGATGAAGGCAAGGAAGGGCGAGATTTCGGGAATGTTGGAGGTCAGGGTGTACGCAATAGATTTCTTCAAGTTGTCGAAGATCAGACGGCCTTCCTCTACGCCAGTTACGATGGAAGCGAAGTTGTCGTCAAGCAGGATCATGTCGGCAGCCTAGGAAATTGTTTGATGGTCAATATTGATGTTATTTTTTACGCATTTTATTGGTGAACAAATGATTGTACAACATTGTTTTAATAACATGTTTTTTATGTGGAGAAACATGTTTTATGTTGCTGCAACAGTGTTTGCAACTTTTGATTGACATGTCCTTTGAGTTTCTCGTTAGTCCCACTTACTTGCTTAGACACGTCAGAGCCAGCAATACCCATGGCAACACCGATGTCAGCCTTCTTGAGAGCGGGCGAGTCGTTCACACCATCACCAGTCACAGCCACGATGGCTCCAAGTCGCTGGCAACCTTCCACGATGATCAGCTTCTGTTGTGGTGACGTACGTGCGAATACGATTTCCGTGTGGTATCTGGTTGATAAAGACAGTTGTTAGTATGAAAGCACATTTTGTTGCGAAATAATTTTAGTAAATTTTTCTGATTATGTGGGCCAATGTTGATAAAAAAACATCCGTTTGACGGAAAGAAAAACCACTATATTTTAAACTTTTTTTTAAATAATCTGTTATTAAATGATAAATATATACTTACTTCAGAATCTCATCAAGTTGGTCAGAGTTAAGTTCCCTGAGCTCAGTTCCGTGGATAACAGCGGCCTTAGCTTCGCGAGGGTTGACTTCGGATACGGGGATGTTCAGCCGAGCGGCAATGTCCTCAACGGTTTCGTTGCCTTCAGAGATGATACCTACTGACTTGGCGATAGCCTTGGCAGTGATAGGGTGGTCACCAGTTACCATGATAACCTGGGAAAGGCATGAACAGATTAGCACCTAATAAGTTGTAATAAAGCATATTTTGGGTTGTTTCTTTTTTTGCAGTTCATTATTACCTTGATACCAGCCGATCGGCACTTAGCGACAGCGTCGGGCACGGCAGCACGGGGAGGATCAATCATACTCATCAGGCCAACGAAACGAAGGTTGTCCAATGGGAAGTTAGGGTCATCGCTGTTGAATTTGTAGCCAATAGGATACTTGTCCGAGGGCAGTTGGAGATCGCAGAATCCGAGCACACGCTCGCCAAGTCCTCCGAGTTCCAAGTAAGCGTTGTTGAAAGCTTCTTTCATTTCCTCGTCCAAAACCTGTCCAAAGAAGAATGTAAAAGTTTTTGACAATAGAAATTGAATGTGCAGCATTCTCAGTCAGTTGTTTTACCTTCTCCTTTCCGCCAATGAAGATAGTGCTGCAACGTTCCAGAATCCTTTCGGGGGCGCCCTTCATCACAAGTAAATGGCGAGGATCGCTGGGGTCATCGCTCTCGTGGATCGAAACCTGGTACTTGTTGGTAGAATTGAAGGGAATCTCCATTGCCTTCTTGTTGCGCTTCCTGATCGACAAGACATCTCCAAGAGCCAGTTCCATACATTTGAGCAGAGCAGCCTCTGACGCGTCGCCGGCAACTTCCTTCTTCAGAATTGGGACACCATCCTGACCTCCCTTGAATTCAGCTCGGTTGCAAAGAGTAGCGATCTTAGCTAGAGCCTTGAATCCGGGGCTGGTGCGGTCTGAGAACAAAGAACACCATTGATACGAACTCCATCCAAAATCGAAGACAAGTTAATTCTGAACTTCCACGATTACATACCATATTGAACTCCAGACTGATCTTCCGTGGTGTCAGCTTCAATGATCTGGTTATCGAACCACATGTGAGCGACAGTCATCCTGTTCTGTGTCAAGGTTCCGGTCTTGTCAGAGCAGATGGTGGAAGTGGATCCGAGGGTCTCGACGGCCTCCAGATTCTTGACCAGGCAGTTCTTGGAAGCCATTCGTTTGGCAGTCAAAGTCAGACATACGGTTACAGTGGCCAATAGACCTTCAGGTACGTTGGCTACGATGATACCTGTAGGATGGACATAGTTTAACACTGAGTACCTAACATATGAAAAATATTAAGTGTATACACTTTTTTGCCATCACTACTTACCAATAAGGAAGATGACAGCATCCAGCCAGTGATAACCGAGGATGAAGGCAATGACGAAGAAGGTAACTCCGAGGAACACAGCCACGCCAGTAATCAAGTGGATGAAATGGTGGATTTCCTTGGCAATGGGGGTCTCTCCAGTGTCCAATCCGGAAGCCAATCCAGCGATACGACCCATGACCTATTGGATGATACAATTTATAGACATACTTGTAAAGAACATTTCATTCATATCACCTTTTATCCCAAACTTTCGACTTACCGTATTGTCGCCACAGCAGATGACAACGCCCTTCGCCGTACCCTCGACCGCGTTGGTAGAGAAGAATGCCAAGTTCTTAGTTTCCAATGGGTTTTCATGAGTGAAATCGGATCCACGCGATTGGGGCTCAGATTCGCCAGTTAAACTTGAGTTATCGACCTTGAAGCCTCGCGCCTCAATGACACGGATATCAGCAGGGATGCGGTCACCGAATTTCACCTAGGAACGACGAACAAAGTTAGTTTTGTATGTTCTTCGGGTCCTAGATGAGTTATGTGCTGGAAAATTGTATTGTGGTTCTTACCTCAACAATATCACCAAGCACCAAGTCCTCAGCACGCAGCGTCAGCTTTTCTCCCTCACGAATGACAGTAGCGAACTGAGGTACCATGTTCTTGAACGATTCCATGATCTTTGAAGACTTGCTTTCCTGGTAGTATGAGAAGATGCCCGTAACGATAACTACAGCCGCCAATACGATGCCGAGGTATAAGTTGTCGTCCGCAGGTTCCTCAACGGTACTCGCCTGGGGATTAAATGAGTCAGGGTCAATTGGATTGTTACTTTACTTAATTATTTAAGTATAATCACACAACTCCTTTCATTGCTACTGACCTGAATTCCGTAGGCAATAAAGCAAAGGATAGCACCAATCCACAGTAATAATGCGAAACCGCCGAACAGATTTTTACAAAACTTCACCCACTCGGGCGTCTGTTTTGGCGGCGTGAGTGCGTTTGGACCGTCTCGTTCAAGATTCTCTTTCGCTTTTGCGTGACTAAGGCCCTGAAAAATAAAGATAAGATGTGTACTCCAGGTTCCAAGATTTGTTAAGCTTTGTACTCAATTTCCTCAAGCTGAGTTTCAAAAGCGACCATCTTACATTTTCGGGATGTGTTTGAAATCTTTGGTAGAGCTCTTCGGGTGTTACTTTGTGAAAATCGATATCCAACTCTTGTTTGAGATCATCTAAATCTCCTGCTTTCCGTTTTTTCGCGGGTGGTTTCCGGCGTGTCTGTAAGATTTACACAAAACATATATGAATACGCGGCATAAGTATTTTTCGGATCTATAATTTAACACATTATTAAACTGAACAGTTTTCCGCTTATATCATACAAGCGAAATGATGAAGTATCAAAATGCAATGCGAAATAAAGTGCATTGAAAACCATGCAATACTTTAATGTTGACAGCTGCTTGTCTTGCGACTGCTGGCGCCTTTGGTCACTTAGCAAGATAGTAATGAAAGATGATAATGTAAATAAAAACCTTGTACTGTCCGTCAGCGGTTCTGTTATCATCCTTAATGGGTCCAATGGTGGCGACGCGGTACGAGTCGGTACGGCCATGCTGTAAACACAACTAGGGGCTAGACACATTCTACTAGGCGGCCCTATGGGCCATGCACTCATGGATGAATGGGTGGGAGTGAAGAGCATCGATATCGCATGGAACCATGCTAAAAAGATCTCATGAAATGCATAAAGAACAAAAGTGAGATGTATGCAATATCGATACTCAACAAAAAACACGTAAAAGAAAATCATAAAGCATCTGGATGCTGTATCTTCAATCAATAAACATGAAACAATCCAGGCACTTTGTTAAAAAATAAATGACAAAATGTATGTTGACGTTAAAATAAGACAAAGGGTAGCGCTAATATACAAATTGCATCTAATGATTGTTGTGCTAACTATTGATGTAATAAACTACAATTTGTAAGGGAGTGTAGGGAAAAATTCAATAGAAGTACGTTTTCATTTGAAAAGCGTTCAATTGCAAAGCATTACACAGCAACAGAGCGTATGAGGCATAACCTTGCCGACCGAGTGCTCTATAGAGCTAGGGACCAACGGCTCAATGGCGCTCAATTGGTCTGAACTAGTTGCGCGTGCGAACCTGAGCGAATGTAAGGACACCGCACAGGCGTACAGGTACGCATGGACGACTTTACACATAGAACGAACCTCGAACACCAAAGTATAATACCAAGTGTCCATACTACAACTGAATACTCACATTATCTTTATCCATAGTGATTTGGATTTATTTATGCTTCAGGAAGTACGTCCTATCGTCAGGGTGTGTTATTGTTAACTGTCCAACTAGTCACTCGGTAATGGACGACCTCAAAGTTAAAATTGCCTGGATATGGGCTCTTACGTAACGAACGAGTACGCTACATGCGCTAAAGGGGAGTAATGTCACAAAGTCTAAATGCGTCCGCGGTGCCGTAAACAAGCCCGCCGTCGCCGTCGATAATTGATGAACGTTTTCATAGCAGGCCTCATTAAACCGCGCCCAGAATTTCCGTGAAGGTTATCGCGAGAATAACTAGAATAACAGGCTGTGAAATGCACTCGTGTCGGAAAATGTTACCGAGTAATGGATTGTATAATTAAGGGAACCTTCAAGTAAACTGAGAAATCCGACTTCCGTTACGGGTAGGGGTGGTATGAATAATGGATGTCCAAGATGGATTAAAGTTTACAAAAGGGGTGTCGATATAAAGGCGGCGCGAGAGAGAATGATGAAAACGGAGTTTGGCTACTGTCTTGTACCACTCGGTGCAAGGCAGGGGCCACACTGAAACTGACATGCGGCAGAGGCGACGGAGGCGGTGCGGCGCGGCGTCGTGTCCCAAGTTACATAAGCGGCGCGCACATCGGGCATGCGCACTGCGGCCCAACCCCCGCGCGCTACCCTCGACATAAATAGCTAAAAGACAAGGTTGCCACCCCGGGGCCCCGGCGACCGCATTTATAATCTCTATAAAGGTTAAACCGGAATATCTGATGGAAAATCGAAACTGGTTCTAGCAAGAATAAAACATCAACCGTCTACATGGGGATGATTAACCCACTTTTTAAACCTTGAAACGACAGGATCGGTTAAAAGTAATTCTGTTGTGGAAGGGTCTTCCGCGACGCGTCTAAAGCAATTTCTTTTCACGAATAAGGTCGAATAATAACAGTATTGACAAAAACGCGTGCTAAATCATTGACCTCTTGCAAACGAATGAATTAAAATTGCCCAGATAGCAAATCAAAACATTAAACAGAGGTGATTCAGTCAACGAATGGCATCCAAATGCCATGTCATGTGTCAGCCGGCCGGCGAAGATTCATTGCCACGGCCGTAAAACTGCTTTAAACCGAAAATTTGTGGTTACTACGGTAGTAGATTCGTGACGCGTGAATGAGACAATTATTTTTAACATTAATGAAGCGCGGCGCAAGTGACGTGCCTCCGGATCCCCGTGACGCCGCGAACTACGATCGTTGCCAAAACACTATTATTATCTAAACCCTACTTTCCCGTGGCCTATCTGAGAGATCTAGACGAGCACCGTCATCTGCCCAGCCTTTTCTCAACTATGTTGGGGTCGGCTTCTAGTCTCACCGAATGCAGTTGAATACCAGTATCTTACATGGAGCGACTGCCTATCTGACCTCCATAACCCAGATAATATAACCTATATACATATAGATCTAGGCGAGCATAAGGAACAATAAACATGTATCGTGGGCGAACCGACATTGAAATCTAAAAGCAACGAAAAATTTATCGATTTGCATTTATTTCATAATCTTGCATTAGCAGCACCGGTGATTGATTGTGATGTTAAGACAATTTTTCTTCTAAAGAAAACTTTTAGCGAAAATATTTTGCTATTTGTTTATGCATTTAAATTACCACAATACTTAAATCAACTGGAAGATTCCAGAGCTGTTACTTCGTTTACATAGCCAAGATGCATGTGCTAATTCTTGCGTGTCTGATAAAATAACAAGTTGTAGCAATCGATCTTAATTTGCGTTAACGATTATGATTTATTGTTATTGATATGTCCATGTCAAAAGAAACAATCAGAATAAAACCGAAAAAGTTATTTGGTCATCCGTCCCGAAGATAAAGTTGAAAGTTACACGAGTATTATTTAATTTTGATAACCTTTGTGTAATTGTACTGACAAATTAAGAACAATGAATTCTTAATTGTTCTGTTGTTCTTATTACTTTCAAACATCAGTTATCTATCAAAGTTCGAAATACAATTCCCACCGAAAAAAAAATGAAAGTGCAAGTACAAATCTCTATAATTGAACACGAAGGAACTGTTACTAAGGCAATGTTGAGATCCGAATGGTATGAAGGACCGAGACGATCTGAGAGGAATGCAAGAGGAAGTGATTAGTCTGCAAAGGATGGCAATAGTTCTGTAATTGCGCAATGCATGGCACCAGTCCATGGCACTGTGGCCGTGGCAACAAATGGTGGACACTGGACAACTATCAGGCGACAATCTACAGCAGATGTGTCCTTTAATCGTAATGCATCCATTTATTAGCGGAATGATATAAATCGGTGCTGCAATGGTACCTCTGCTCTTTATAATGATTGTATGATATAATTGCAATTCTTCTTAAATTATTTAAATGCAAATGCAGTTCAAAATTTGATTCGAAATAATTTAACTATTACTGAAACGTTACTAGAATTGGTTCTCCCATCCGCGTTAATTTTGAAAAGATTTATTCAAAGAAGACTAGCCGGATTAAGTTTGTACGAGAGGAATGACTGCGAACCATTGTTTGTTCAGAATTCAATTAACTCAAGAGCTTCCAATAGCTTTAAATTGCAATGAGAAGACGAAGAAGAATGAGAAGAAGTGTCAAGACGACAGAAGAAGTTTAGAGCATTAGGAAACACCTTCAAGGACCACGTCTAGCATCCTAATTGATGCGTGCTGTCGTCATAAAGGATAAAGGAAATACTCCAATAGAGCGACGGTACTCTATGCGATTTAAATGACATAATGACGAAGGCAATTTTCTAATAAACCTTCGGTACTCTTATAGTTGTCGTGTCCGAACCACGGTTGGCTCCCGCGACAACCTGTTAGCCACTTCCTCCAGAACACCTAGTGAGGAATGGTCTTTTTGCCTTAGTAATATGATCACGTGATCAGGACATGACGTTCGTACAAGACAGGACATTCGACCTAAATGGGCGTGAGCAAACTAGGGCACGCTGAGAGCTAAAATCAATATTTTCAGCTAACAGGAATTGTACTGCGCGAAATGTACAGATTTTGCGGGCGTTCTGTTTTGGCTGATGCTACTTTGAATTTTGGCAAAATGATATCTTTTGATTATACTTTATTTTGTAATACTTAAGTTTTTGAGCGTATGATTAGCAAAGTGCAAAAAGTAATTTTGGCGAGAAAAGCCGATTTTCAATGAATTTAATGTGGCACCAATAGTGTTGGAATTGAGATATTGTGGAATAATCAAATCCCAAAGTAAACTACAAATTATTTGAAAATTCATCAAATTCAGAAATCGTCTATTTGAAGCGGTACTGTGATTCCGCAGAATGGTAATCCGTATAAGGAATTTTCTTGACAAACCAGTTTCTACCCTTCTGAAACAGTATTTCAATCAGATTTTTTGTAATACGAACGGCTATTTTTGAGACCTTTTTGAGAGATCGCTTATTTTTATAAGAATTTATTCAAAGAAGAATTAAAAATTACGAAGACGAGAGTACATACTTGTACGAAAATGCAATCAAGACCGAATCTTGTTGCCAAATTACTAAAGATGATTCAAGACGATTCTATATTTGAAGGAATTCTTATAGAAATATCAGGATATTTCAAGGAAGTGATTCGGTGCTGGCATATGAGGGACCGAGCGGAGTGTCCCTCTCCGCACAGATCGATGCGCCGAGTTACGCAACCCGACCGGCGCCGTCTCCGATACATTACTCCTCTTCAGCCGCCCGAACTTCGCAATTAAATATATCCTTAAATCCTATCCTAAAAATTTAATAACTACGGACTAAAAGACATTCAGTGCATTATTATAATTAAAATGACAAAGGAAATCAAGCAGTAACACGGAGAAAAACGACGACTTTTCGTGCACAGGATAATGGACCGGTTGAAATTTCGTGACAGAACAAAGGCGATGGAACGTGCAAATGGTTTCCTGCGGTGAGACTGCACAGAGACATGAGACGAGGATCGCAAGCACTGTCCACGAGCAGCCGAGCCCCGCTGCAGACGGGGGCTCCTTCGTTACCTTTCCGCACTCACTGTTTGCGACATGCACTTACACCTTCACGAAAGCACTGTCTCGCCGACTCGGCACGCTACTGTAAAGGCTAAGGCAAGCACTACTGCAAGCACCGCACTCACCTCGCCCATTTTCGCTAGTCTTTATGTAAAGGCGGATAAAAAGGAACAAGCCGCCTCTCGGTCTCGCCTCTTTCCCTCAACGGAGTGGGGTGGGTCGTCGCTAGTTCTGCAACAACCGGGACCGTTACGGTTTCCTCGTTCCAACGTAAAAACTTAAAAAGTGTGCGCTTTCACGTAGTCTCGTCGCACGGCACTGGCTATGTCATCTTTGTACGAAACTAAAACCCGGTATGAGAGAGGTGCGCGGATGGCGGAGGCGCGTAGGGCGCGACGTTCGGCGGCCTGCTTCGGGCGGCGACTGACGGTGGGGCCGGCGCGTATCGAGCCGACGGCGCACTGACGTCACACTGCGTCACGACGCCAGCGCCGCGCACCAGCGACGCGCGCAACCCGCTGCGCGCGGCGCCCTCTGCCGCCACCGCCCCGCTCGTAACCTTCCACAACCGGTACGTTGACAGCCCCTACTGATCGACAAGCTTTCCGGCGACGCACGTTCACCAACGATACTATCTACCAAATATTTGTACGATTTCAGAATTACTTAAATAACTTGTTTAGCCTAATCCTACGTACCCCGCCTGATATATGGAGTGAGCTATTATAATAGCCACTATACGAACGTTCTTATACACGGTGTTAATAAATTTTTATGAGCGTTTGCTGGTAGGGCGCGCGGCGTAGGCGGGCGGAAGGCCGTCTCGGCGGGCGGCGCGCCCATCCTTAATACTATATTGAGTACTTATTGACAAACGGTCTTATCTTGAGGGCAAACTCTTAGCGGAAGAGGGCTTATTATCACCAAAATAAGATGTAGACCGATATTTAAAGTGTCAAACTCGTTGGCAAGTATCATTTGATCAAGACTTGTGGTTTTCCAGAGCATCAACGTTACCATCAGTTATATTTGGGTGGTTAATAAATTTTATAGCGAGTGAATACATTTGCGTCCGGTTTATTGCATTCGTATTATGATAATGTCATAACCTCCGCACATAAATAAATTCTAGACGTAAATGTTTTATAGTCAGTGGCCCTCGCAAAGTAACTACCCCGGTCGGCTAAATCCGTAGGTTTCAGCTTCTGGAACACACGCGGAATTTATTACTTTTGATCGCGGACTAGAAACCCGCATTACCTCCAAAAAAGAGGCTTTAGCCGTGTTATATGGGGGTCATTAATTCTTTTGTCCGAAAAAACTTTACCGTACACATTGTATTTCAAGCTTGAACCTCTCGTATTTTTCGTTCAGCTGAGCATAGTAACCGCATCGTAGGATGTTCAATGAATTTTCAAAAGTTCGAAACAAATATCGTGATAAACTGTGGCCACAAACAAAAGCCTAGAAACAATTCTAAACGAAGAACAGACGATGCATTTCCGAAGCTAATTTTAGATAATCGATGAAGTAAATTGCCATCGGCGTCTTTGTGGGACATTCGTTTCGCCGTATGCAACTGGTGATCGATTCGATTGCCTGGAAACCAGGACAGGCCATGAATATCGTAACACTAACAGTGAACTAGCGTCTGAATAAATGATTGATGTCTTAAAAATATGGCTGTAATAAATAAACCACCGACTGAAAAGATGTATGAAGATCAGAAAATGTTCAGCGGATCGTATATGTAGCTAATAGTCGAAATTGTTTACCAAAGCCTTTGTTATTTATACCAAAGAGATCAAAAGGGTAGCTGTAATAAACTTAGTAATCTGGACTTCAATAGGAACATGTGTCCACGTGTCGATTTGGAATACATTACATAAGTTAGCATTTTATGGAGCGTTACCAATTTTTTGTGCCTTTATTATTTTTCTGGACGCTAAAGTCGCGCTAATTGTAAAACGACCAAATTTTTTGGACAATTGTTAAAAGGGCATTTATTTGTGAACATAGAAACGGGCTCTTGATATATAGGCATTATTTAGTAATACAACAATGGTATGAGCCATAATCGACACAAATTATACCATACTACTATTATGCTGAATTTATGCGATTATGATAGTAGTTAGATAGGTACATATTACGTTGATTTTGGACACCTGAAAACAATACTTTTTTGATGAGTAGGTTAAAAGTAAGTCGATAATCCTATTATGGCCGAAAACAATGATGACGTAATGTTATTGGAGCAAAGCCTAAGTTAGTTTTAAATAGGTTACTTAGATAAGAATAACTTTTAAGAGTTCACTTTTAGCAACACGATTCTTATAATATGGCCTTTAATAACCACGTTTCTGTCTGGAAACTTTTTTGCTTTGATTTTCCGATAAAAGTAAAAAAAAAATATGAACGATTTTTACCATCGCGTCATCTTGTTTTGCGCTCGTGTTGAATTTAGCAATTCATCCCTCTGTATACGAGGTGAAAGGATTAATGACAGGGTTGAAACTCATCAATTTTCACGTCATCCCTGTCAACATCATACCCAGTTGCAAAGCTGTCAGGGCTTGATAATAATGACCAGATTAGAGCCACACTTACACCAAAACATTCGTTACGTTATATCTTCGATTATACAATATTGTCGTCATTAACAATTCATCTATGCTGTGACAATGACTCATAAGGGTTTCCCGACGCAGACACGCTATTATAATATTCGTGTTGCGTGACTACTACAAGCGTTACAATATATAAAACGTTGGCATGGCCTCTACATACAGGGGTACATTTTAAATGCATACCCAACTAGGCCTAGTAAAACGAGCTATCTACGCCCAAAAGCGAAAAAGTCCAGGACATTTTCGGACGTGAAGTGGTTACGGCGGAATACATTTCCGCCACACCGAGGGCGATACCTGTCAGATATTAATTTCCGGCACTTGACGCCGCTTGCCCCGGCGTAATTACACGTCAGCAAATATAGACACATCGCAGGCGTTACCCAGCCAGCGACCAGCCCTACACCTCCACTTGAGCACGCAAAAGCCCTCGAACAATATTAGCTTTTAATTATAATGATGCTAGAATGGTAGACGTTATAATAAGCAAAGGTTGACACTTGTAAAAAGTCTTCCTTATTGAGATCCTAAAGTATAAAAAGTAAAACAGAAGAAAAATCTTTTCCTTTTGAACCCAGACGACCGCAATAAACGTTATTTCTATGTTGCAGCTTTGCAACAGTCGGGGTGAAAACCTCGATCGTAAATGCGTTGAAGCAATCGTTGTTACATTTTATTCGCTATCTCCTGCAGCCTATGCCTCCCTGTTACAATAAAACGTGAAGTTGCACACTTTTCAATTTCAGCGTCCGTCGTGCCCCGCCTGTGCGCGTATTTTTCATTTTACTAGCTCTGGACTGGGATGTGAAACAAAAGGACTTTTCCACTCATTGTTTCAGTTGATCTAGAATTGTGAGCATTCCAACAGTTTTTCTGCGTAATTGCCGAGGATTAATTAAACTCGGGGGAGCTCTAGGCTCTAGCATATTATGGAAACTTCCGTACATAGCTCGAGCTATAAATATCTGAAGCATTCGATTCATTTCATCATAAATATCCGTATTTCCTAGTAATTAGTGTCCAACAGAATCTATTTTTTGAAACACTTAAAATATGAAACATTAGATAACTCAGTATCTACAAACGGTTAGCATCACATCGCCTTAGACAACCAGGTAAAATGTACCGGTGGCGATCAATATAATTGCAATATGTCAGCAACGTGAATAAGCTAGAACGCATGCATAGCCGGGCTGCCGGCAGGGTGGCTCCCAGCATAGGTCAGTTACCGTGCGTTGCGAACACGGCATGAGGTTGAATTTATATTTAATGCACTTTCAATAATTTTCTTTGTTCCTTATATAACGTACGTCACTTGGAAAAATCTAATTTCGTTCTGCTACTGCGTAGTGGCTAATTATAAAGTCAAAACCTTGGACAAATTTTAAGACCTAATTTAAGCCGCTTTATGTATTACGTAAATTAGAATGAGCTAAGTAAGCATGTTATTGCTGAAATTCAGTAGGTAACAAGAAAATTACCATTTATTGGACTAGTTTTTATGAATGTTTAATGTAGTTACACCAAATACAATGGATATTGGTGCCCGAGGGCGGAAGGGCTATCTGTCGCAAAAATGGCCATGTTATTCATGGGCTTGATATGAAATTCATGTCAAAAAGTTAAAGGCGACAAAGAGATTTTAAACGTAGATAATTCACAGGGTTGTTCATGATATATTATGTAAAGCATTAGTATCAAAGTCGGGGCAGCGGGCCATTCCTTCGTCGTGAAAGACCGGCTGATATGAAAATTCGTCGTGAAGGGGCCGGCGGCGGGCGGGGTGTCAGAGAGGGGTGCGCGGTTAGGGGGGCGGAGGGTGCACGGAGGCTCTATTTGGGTCACCCCGGGCGTCATTCTCCACGATCAATAGTGGAGTCGGCGCGCGCCGTCTTCCCTCTCTCTCGCGCGCCGCCAGTTACCTAACGCGTCTCGCACACTGCCCCACCAACATTAATTATTTTCCAAATCACCCCTTATATGGGAACTATTGAGATAATACTGAAGACAACTAATAACCTCCATTAGGCCACAAACCGTAAATTCGATTAGACAGGATGTATTGCGTACTTGATCAATACAAGAGTAACCTAACGTGCTTAGGCACATCCTAGTCCTTTCGTGAACTGAATTCGAGGAGTTACGTAACTCAGGACAAAAGATATATATATATATATAGAATAATGAACAGTAACAGGACTACTGTAAAGAATTTTATCAGTCGACGGCGGTTTTAAATGAGCCATCTCAAGATATTCAGCGGCCATCTTCAAGTAGAATAGATGGTGCAGTAAATTGCCAGTCAGCGCTATCTCAAACGGCTCATAATTTTAAAACTACGCTGAAAGCTTATAATGAGGCGTTCCGAGTCGAGGAGCGGGCTGAAGTGGCCGCATAAATATTACTGACGAGTACCCGATGAAGCGGGGAATGCTAACTAGCTGAAGATGTTCATCTCCGGTGAGAAAATTGAGCCTGCCTCAACTCAAGTATGGAATTTGTATGGCAGATTACGTAATTCTATAAGAAACGTTATGGTACAGAAAAAACATCTCTACGTACATATATCGAAGAGCCTTCATCTTGTGAAACAAACGGGAAAACAAAATGATCGGTCTCGGGAGAAATCTGGACATTTGCATTTTGAGTGAATTATTGGACCAACTTTTTACATTAAAGTTCATCGGCTTGGATACGAAACTTTTGAGCGAGTGATTCAGATATTAAATATTTCGTACTCGCATTCTGCTCTGGGACTTCAGAAGTCAATCCAAAATCTGGAAGAAGCATTATATGCTCGTATCTTTTAGCAACGTATTCTTCTTGAACATAGTAAATCATCTATTGTTAGGTAAAATACCTAGACCGCAATCCGC
This sequence comes from Noctua janthe, assembly GCA_910589295.1. Taxonomy (NCBI): domain Eukaryota; kingdom Metazoa; phylum Arthropoda; class Insecta; order Lepidoptera; family Noctuidae; genus Noctua; species Noctua janthe. The sequence continues at coordinate 11,737,102 of OU342563.1, read as the reverse complement.
GTGCTTCAGAAATAGCCCGGCTTGGGTAAGTACGTTGGGATATAAAGTAAACTTTCGTATATAGGTAACTAGGTGACGTCAAATATTATATTCGTTGGCGAAATGTGAGCATATAACCCCTAAAGTTATTGTAAACCACTTCAAAAGCCGAATTTAAAGAGATTGTGGTTTATGGGACTTCAACCAGAAACTTCGAACCACAAATCTTGGTAAAATATCAGTTTTGCGCAAAACTAGGATTTTGCACCGCTACCTATTGTACGACGTGCGACGGCTCGTAACGTTATGTAACAGTAACAAGGTATTGAACTTCTCTCACACAAATATATACGGCATTGATTTTACTACCAGCCGGCGGACTGTAGTAGTTTTCCGTTTGGTATTTTGTACCAAAAAGAAAGAAATCGCAATAGTAGACAGTAATATATCAATCGAACCCAATTGGCGATGAAGATTCTAATAATGCAGTCCATTGGGTTTGATCTTCTACCGTAAACGCTAATAAATACATAAGTAAAAACAAACATCTCACTCAGAGATCTGCTTCTTACTAATGTATTTAATGTTTATCTACCCACTCAACTGAAGCTATGATTGTTAGCACAAATGAGTTTCTGTTAAAAAGAATTTACTTCCACAATTACCGACATAAAACAGTTTGGACTATTCTACGACGTAATGATAGTTAACTAATAATTTGTTAGGAAAACTTTTGTAAACAATCAGGAGAAAAATCTTTGTGAAGATAAATGTTACGAGAGTTTTCAGAAAACACTAACAAGATGAAATAAATATCCTATATCCGGGATCCTTTAACTAAAGGAACTGATATGCTCGTCATGTGTATCTGAATACTCTTTTTCCTTGATATCTGTTTCTGGTCTTTAACCACCTGACTTCCGAAATATAATATAACCTGAATCAAGAAAAAAAAATTCCGTCCCTATTAAATATGTTATTTCTGAAGATACAAAAGTCCTAAAATTTTTCCGCTAACACTTGATATCTTCTCCTTCAAGATTTCCCTAAAAAAAAAATAGCAGGTCATAAAAATATATTTCTGAAGGAAATCCAATAAAAGCAATGAATTTTAAGGATTACCTATCCTTTGCCCAGACTGTCACAATTAATTAAATTTTAACGCCACTTTTACGGCTCCCTACTCCATAAACGCCATATAAAGAGCTAAAACTCATTAAATGACGAGAAAACGTGCGAGTTACAGATAAAATTACTTATCACAATAGACTTCCGAAGTCGTAAGGTTTTAAGGAGCTTGAACATGATGATCCCTTTTTATAATGTAACGAATATTCATCAAATTATAATTCAAGACCCCGTGCTGAAGAAACTGAAACAGTTTCTAACAGTTTGATGCATTTTTGTAAACTTTCTTATGTATGCGATAGTCGGGTAAGACACAAGAGGTCAGATCAATACGAGAAAATATCATATCTCAGATGAAATACCAGGTCGAGTTGATGAAACAGAACATTTTTGTAAGCCACGCTTATCCAGACAAGACACTATAGATAGTAAGGATAAGGAAGATGAACGATTAGTTCCACGTTGTAAAGAGTCAACTAAGAGAAACGGGTACGCTACGTTAAATTTACGCTTCACGTGGATTAGAGTGTGCCAACTAATTTAGAGTTAGCTACACCCATAACAGAAAACGACCAAAGATACGGAGTGTAATCCGCATTAAATATAATAGTAAGTGTTAAAAAAAGGCAGTTAAACAAAGCCAAAAAATTCAGAGCAGTATTTGACTTGGCCCAAAACGAAAGCAGAAATTTGTATGACGATTAGTATTTCCATAGTTTATCAGTTGAACTATCACAAGTGTACGCACATTCTATGTTGGCTTCTTTTAAATCTCGGTAGCTATTCAAAGGGTGGGAAATAAAAAATCGGTCAAGAACACATCGAAATGGTGCTGGAATGTGATCGGCCACAAAATGTACAGAGTGTAAATCATTTTGAAAATATTTGTTTGAAGATATTTTATCGAGAGATATTATGGCGGTGAATGCCGATGGATGTGAATGATTTCATGCGGCGGTTGAGAAATATCAACAGTAAATATGAAAAGTTAGGAATCCTTATTTCTCGAAACACAAGAAATAACTGATTTCTGGCTCTAGGGCTATTCAACCACCGCTTCAAACCGCCTGAAAGAAGATGGGTACACACTCAACACATGTGATCGATAACAGTAGCTTGCCGTTGTCGCGTCAATATTTCAATATTAGATTTCCATATATAAAACATATAGCTGATGCTACGGTACGAGAACAAACGTGTGCAGAATAAAGTAACGCGTTGGTTACGGTAACGTGACTTAATACCATTGGTAAACAATACAGACATTAGGAGATCATGAGAAGTAAACCGAAAATGTGTAATTTACATGAATGTTTTAATCTAGTAAATGTATTGAGAGATTCAGGGCTATTCCCCTATTCACGCTGGTTTTTCCGCTTCGTAATATTCTAGAAGCTGTAGCAACTGGGATGTAGGACTGTGCCAGTGGGGCTCTTGATTCGCTAACGCTATGAAGTAGGGGGATAATAGTTTTACCTCACCTCCAGCCGAGTCGGGCGAGGCCAAAGTGAATAAACCGTCGAGTCGAGTCAATTTCCGATATTAGATTTGCCTACAGGCAGGCGACGGTATTCCGAGTCTGCTTTATCTTTAGCTCGGACATTAGTTGAATGGTGTTTTCAATCAGGCTGTGGCGTCTTGATCGATACGACTAACACTGATTGAATACCCTTGGAGTTCAAGATTTTTCTTGCTTTTACGTGAACTTCTTTGAACGAAATTCGATTGAAAATCTTTTGACGCAGCTTGCGAGTTTAAGCCAGGTATGCTTCGATTCGATTTAATGGACGTTATTATGTTGTCATTAACAACAGCGTGATTAGGTAGTTCCTCTATTCAGTTTGTTACGACATCGAAGTTCATACGAATACGCGGAAGGATCCACTAAATAACTACGTATGTATGTATAAATTATAAGCACAGTGCCATTTTGAGTAGAAGCTCCAATGTCAGCTGCCATGGAAGACACATAAAATTCAATAAATAACCTCCGGGATCAAGTTATATCTCGAATGGGGGCTTCATAAACTCTCCAAATTTCGCATCGAATGACATTAGCTGCGAGCGGAAATAATAAATGAAATCGAGTTAAAATTCACGGGATTACGTTCGTCAAAGGGGATTTCGATCAGAAGCATCCGGAAAACGCGTGGCCTTGCCAAAGACTTGTCTCTGCTTAGTGAGATACGTGTTCCACGAAATTCAGTCAATGAAATTATTACAGAGTAAACAGTATATGAGCACGTATAAACATCGCGCGTCAGTCGTTGCTACGGCCTGTGCTGTTGATTCACTCGGCTCAGCGTACTGAAGGTGAAGACGAAGGAAGTTTATTGCAATATGTACTACCAGATAATATTTATAGTTCTCAGTAACTATTCTAAAAATTGCACACGTCTCGACTCCACTCACCATTGGTTGATGCTTTGAAGAGCTGCGTTTTAACAAGATTCATAGTGGTATTTCGGTAACATGATAAACGCAATATTTACAAAAACAGCAGATTTATTTGAATCATAAATTAAAAACTACCACTGATATTTACAACATTGGTTACACCGCAGAGTTTTAGTACTTAACAACTCTGTTTCCGTTTGGTTTACACAATAATTCTGTTTGTTTAGTACCTTTTAAACACAATACAAAATATATTGATTGTGAACGATGGAGCAGTGGATTAGTTAACCAAGAAGCCGTTTAACTGTTTGAAAATGTTTCAGTTACGCGTAGAACAGGGCGGTTGACATTTGAGAACTGCGGTAGGAGGGCTGCATTAGCATTCAAGGGATTAGCAAGCAGGGTACGAGTCGGAGACAAAACCTTTTTAGAAGCAGAACAAAGAAAAGTACGCATCGTTGCGTAATACTCCTGTGTGGACTGACATCTGCAGCTTTTGTACTGAAGGAAGGAATTTGAATTTCAAAGCTAGCCGTACACCTTGCAGTCACATCGGAAAAGTTTCGAAATCCATGGAAAAGCTCATGTAAATTCTAGATAGGAAAGCTGTGCGATCGTTGGCCATTTGCTGACTGATGCACTGAAAGATTCATTGAAATCTAGTTGTGATCAGTGTTGCGTAACGCTCATTCACTTCGCACTAATTTGCTAATCCTGGCATTGGCGACGAGAAGGGTGTGCTAACCAGGCTCCAGGGTATTTCGCGAATCAGCCGGTGTTAAGTGCACGTGAGAATTGCCGCGCTCCACATAACTTAATTATGAGCTTGACGGCACCGCAAAGGCACATTACCTTCATATTGGAGTAACGCTATAACTTTTTATCGCATGCATAATAGGTATTAATCTTGCAGATTATAGGCGTATTTGCTATTTTCACGCTGGCAACATATTGTTTAAGGTGTTACGACGTAAGGACGAAACATAATTAAAATACAAACTAAGTATTACCTATTTTATTTCCTTAAAATAGGCAACGATATTGCCTTACAAATGTATTGACCCCCTCCTCATCGGGATCATTAATTAATTACCAACATAAAGGTTGAGAACGTGAAAACATGCGAGTAAGATATAAATCCCAAATTAATTATTCAATTCACTGCTCTGCACAGTAAAAAAAAGGTCTTGAAAGGACTCCGGGGGACCGTCCTCGTGTGCATGTGAGAGCATTACCCGAATCTAAACGATTATCCTTTGACCGTTACTGGCTATTGCCGGTGAGATCTGCTCGTAGCGGTCCGCACCGGTGGATCTGGACAGTCCCCACGCGATTTCCGTTCACTACACCACTTGGATCAGTTCAATGCACCACCATTTTAGACACACATTGCTAAGTAAAAATAATTACGATGTTGCACAAGCTTTTAAGGTTTACAAATGAAATTTTATTATTCCGAACTGAATCTCGTAATCCAAAAATTACGAAATGATTGAATTTCATGTGAGATTACGCTAAAGCCATTCGTCCGTGGAGGACGTGCATGGCATACTAATTAGGGCTCAAAAGGAAATGATCAAATTAAGTATATAGAAAAAACGCCTTAATGTTGTTTGAAGAAACCTAAGCTCGTGCTCTCGTCGCGTCTCTCTAATACGCTGAAATACATCTCAAAGAATAAATCGTATAAATTAGTGCTAGGACGAGAAAATTAAGAAAACTGTAGATACCTCGAGTAACATACATAGCGAAACGGGAGAGTAAATGAGCAATTTCCAAGAAACATTAAGTTGGAAGTTTGCGAATATAAGGGAAAAGTTTTAGGTAAGTTCGTTCCCCATTACTATATTAACTGCTTGGTCCAATTGGACGTGGGCGAGGCATATGAATGAATTTCACGTCTGTCCTGAGTTCGTGGTCGGCGCTTGTGCACTCTGGATTTTATTAGTAACTCAGTTAAGGACCTGAAGTGTCCGACTGAATTATTCTGGAACGTCTGCCAGATAATAATTCATTTAATCATAACGAAATTCCTACTTGAAAGTCCATTCAATCGATTAAGTGCAGTTTATTTACAGTATGTGGCGATTGCTTTATTCATTTGAATGTACCCCCTTCTTGGTGTATTTCGCATACCTATAAATAAAAATAAAATTGGCATACCTACAGTGAACGGAGTAAAGACCGAAGCGATCAAATGAGATTTGAGAAAAGATCTTCTGCTGCTTTGCAGAATTGCAAATTTAATTTATCCAGAGCTTTGCTGCGCTCCCAAAGGATTTTAAGTAAGTGTAAAAGCTGAAAAGAACACCACTGGAAGAATGTGTACTAGGAATTAAAAATAACAGCCAACGTGGCGTATCAAGCTAAACTTGTATCATTTAAGTAACTTATGTAAACAAATAGCTTAATTAAAGTAAAGATTACACTAGTTTACAGCATTTGAATTTTTTTAAATTTTAACATATCCATACATTGAAAGTACTTATTACAAATTGCAAAGTTTACGCTGTTTTTAATTCTGATTTGCGTCAGTGTCCTTTTAAGTGGATCAACAGTAATCTGCTAACATATTTTTATCCCTGATACCAAGTACTGTTCCTCAAAATCCTTCAAATTTTGGTGAAAACGAACATCATGTTCATCGGTCACGTTTCCGTCAAGGTTCAGGCCAGGGTCAGGGTAAAAAATCAGGTGTGAGTGTGGAAAATGATTTATTAAAGACATGCTGCACGCATCCGTTTGTCATCCTTCAATTCTTATCCTTCGAAATCACACATCGAACGTACTACATAACCAGATTAAGACAAAACTTCTGAATTTAGAAAAAAAATACATTCATTTTAGTTATTAGAAGGTCTGTTCGGTCGGTCTATCTTATAAGCAAAGAAAAACCTAATAACTGAAAACCTAAAAACTAGTGTTATCTTAGAATTTCTCTCTGTGAACGCCAGCCCCCGTAGCATGACCACCGTAGACAAGGATTTCTTTGACGGAAGAATCGACAAAATGACAGATAGTGCAAAGAAATCTGTCATTGTGTCGACACAATCTGTCATTTTGTCGATGCCATGCTACGGGGGCATATCCCACCAAAATGAAGAAAATGTCTACCATTCCATATTGTTTTAAAACCATCGAATAAGTTTTTGCCGCATTTGATCCGAATAATCGGTAATTCGTGCAGAAAACAGTTACAGGTTAGAAAAAGTTGTCAAACGATGAAACGAGCAGATAAAAGTGACAGGTGTTTATTTTGTAGCCATTTGTGAAATGGCACTGTAGTTCCATTTGACACTCTTGTAGTCACGCAAAATAGCAATCAGTTAATTCCTTTTAGGTGAGAAATACATTGGCTTCCTTATTGTATTAATGTATGTATCAAGCTCCTAGTTTGACAACTGTGGCGTTGGTGTCGTGATGACTCCATGTGATGATCATAAACTTATTTGAGTGGTTACAATACATGCAACTCTGTTTGTTCTACTTATTTCGTTTTCCAATCGTGAAGAAGCCAATCACATCGGAAAAGCAACTTTGTGATCAGAGTAAAAAAAAAAACCTTACTTCCTTTATTCCTCTCGGATATCTGGTCGAGAGTCTGGATCCCATCAGATTTTAGCACCGGACATTCAGCTGCACGCCCGCACTTCCACAATGTAAAGATTTTAACGTAAGAGGCTATTACATACAAAGTAGTTTACTCCACTATTACTATTCTTTCTAAGAACAACTACAGACTGTATACTTTGTATCGCCTGAACTATTTCATTACTTACAGGCAAGTGTGCTCCATTTTAAAGCACGTCTGCGCTTTTCATCAGATGAGGCCGCGGACGCGATCCTTTCCAGAATAATAATGAAATAGGTTTCTTTTAAAGCGTGGCATGCATAATATTTTATTTTTCTACCCAGATCTGGATGGTATAAAGAATATAATATCGTTCTTTAAATTCCTTGATCTTCGATCTTATTCCCACGGTTCATCGGGGACGGAAATGGTCGGGTGCTTATTAGAAAACGCACACTTTCTTGCAGCAATTAATAAAATTTATGAGAACATTACTCTCACTTACACGGAGGTAGAAAAACAGGGAATAAGCGCACTTGTACAAAAACTAACTGTCACACTAAATGATTTAGGTATCATTATGTGCCACACCGGCGGGATAGCAACGTTTGCGAGAAATTGGATGTGGGCGTCGTAAAGCGCTAGTTGTATGCTTCGTTATCTCTCTGCTTTTAAATTAATTAAACCGTATAACGTGTAACAATAAACTTCCACTAATATATCTAAAAGGATGGAAAATTATTTAACGTTCACTGTCATGAGTATGCGATTATCTAGCAAAAAATGTCACGCTGTGTCAAAAACTTTTTCCTCTTCAAAAGCCTAGTGAATTTTGTAAAGAAATATCTCTGATGTTAGGCCTTACATAACAACAATAAATCATGTTACACAATACGTGACTCTACACTAAAGGATGACAATAAAGCGGCAGCTTCACGTACATACGTTGTCAGACACACGCATTAGTCACACAATCACAAGACTGGATGGCGGGCACACTGCAGTTAAAGCTGGATTTCATTTTGGCCTTTGAACCTATTCAATGGGGTAATCTGCGTACCTAGACTGAGTCAGAGGAAAAGAACTGTTTAGGTTTGTTAATTTAAATTAGCCAAATTATCTAGTGAGGATGGGAAGCAGACGACCTTTGAAGCATTAACTTCTTTGCAGCGGTGAATCAACCTGACGAAACTAGATGACATTTTGTTGGAAAAGAAATGCAGACGCATGAAATGGTTGAGTTCCGAAAACTGAATTATTATCTTGACACCCATCGCTCAAATTGGAGATATGGAAAAGTTTTTGAAGCTCTGCTCCAGACAATCGATAGCAGAATAAGGAAAAACATCATAAAAGGAAAGAGGGGAAGATTATATCCGGCAGTGTGTAGGAAAAGCCTGCCCGTGTAAATTATGATGCTATTAGAATGTATTTTGCTCGTGTGTAGGATATCTTGTTTCGTAGGGTAAATCATTTCTTAATGTATTGGATCTCCAAAAATAGTAAATATTTTTGCACTGTGTGACTATTTTCGAAACGTTTCACTCAGTTTTGACACAAATATTTAACCAGTGCGATATAGAAGATTTTGCTTTTATTATGGGTTTGGTAGCTTGAATATTTTTATCGAATCTAAAGGTTCACAAAAACCTAGAAAGGATTCGTGACCGATGGGAGAAATGGCGGGGCAGTACGGGCTAGTAAAATATTTATAGATGTTGTAGACGGCACCGTTTCGCCCTCATTTCGAAATTGCCGAATTGGTGTATAAAATGAATGGCACAGATCCGTCCAACGGTTCCGTTTTCCAGCCAAAAAGAGACAATAAGTCAAATAAAATTTCTATTAAAGCACTTTATATGACATGTATCAAAACTTTATTTTACGAACGCATTTGAATGATAAACATATATGTTTATTGTACGACTCTGAAACACATCAAAATGCAGGCAGCAATAATCAGACGGCATAAATGCGGTGACCATTCAAAAGAGATTGATTTCATTATTTTGCGCGGTGCAGTTGAATCTAGGCAAAACTGATCTGATTCAATTTACTGAAGGGGTGCTTTAGCCATTGCATGAACCTTGAAAGGACGGGTTAGAACGTGCAAGGTGGAATCTAAATTGTAATTAAATTATTTGGAAAACCAGGTGCTTGGGATTGGTAGTCATGACTCATATCAGTTGGGGTTTACAATGGGGCTTTCTCGAAACTGTCTATCAAAAAGTTAGTACAGATGTAGAGATAGTGGTATTGTATGGTATGCCTGGCATGGGCTGGTGTCCGCAACTCCACTCCCAAGGCGTGTGTTTTGCGTAAGGAGGCAGTAGTACTAATAATAAGCATGAAATTCACTCTTAATCAAGGCACATTTCCCAAATTCTGAGATGAATGATGCAATCCTGACAAGTTCCGAAATTAATTAAGCAAACCAAGAACAAAGTCCAAATAAATTAATAACTGGCAATTAGTGATGAAAGATTACACAAATTAACACCTGATGTAACCAATATAGATATGAAAATATTTGGTTAACGATACATCATAGTTTTTTATGGAGTTACCAGGATTAGCAACAGACACAACCGTGAACACCATAAAGATAAACTTGCAAGGAAAATGTTCCGGAGATTCATTGTTCTTGGAGTTTCTTTGAACAACGAATTTTGCTTACTTATATGTCAATCTAGCAATAATGAGCGTAAATCTTGAAGTAACAGTACTTTTAAAAGCAACGAATTAACATTAATCTCTTTTCTAGGAAGAACAATGTTACACGAGATAAAGTTTCTCAAATGGACATGTGGGGAAATTTCGTCAGAAACTACGTCAGAAAAGAAAACCGACCTTGTTTTTAAAAGATTTAGATAGGTATTTAAAAGCAGTTCGACCCTTTGAAGCGTTAAATCACATGTTAAACAACGCCTTGTGATACAAAGCCAGAAAATTCCATTTCTATTACGAAGGATTTAAATTCTGTTGGAAAAATGGAGTAGCGTACTCATCACACACATGTCGTGACTCGTGATACTGTGGAGACAGGGGACGAGGTTTCTGTCTAGCTTAGCGTGCATACGAGTCTGTCTCCGACACGAAGCAAACATAATTACGTTCACCATGTTGACTTTCAGCGTTTAGTTCGTGAATTACTTGCACCACATAATACCCTATACCACGTACACCGATGAATTTTCCAAGCCTGACGTTATTAAAATTTTCCTGAAAAGCAAGAATTCTAATAATGGAATGGGCATCTACTGTAACATAATTAATGTTTTTCATCAGGGCACGGCCTCCAGAGATTTCAGAGATGACATCAGGTGGTCCGTGGCAAGCGTTAGTCATTAGTCACTTGACTTTAGAATGGAATGCTTTTAAAAAGTTAAAAGGAATGAAAAGGAAGCTTAATAGTTTCATAATATAAAGAAAATGTTCTTTTCGAAGAAATAAAAAGAAGCCTCTGTGAAGATTCGCAGTTTCAATATCTTGTTAAAAAAATTACGATACTGCAGTAACTTGCTTGTATTCTAAACCTGCACAGTGAAATGAAACCATTCTGGAGTATGTTTCAAAGAAGAATTTGATTTGAATTGCGGTATCTCCATTTGTAGCTTTGTCTTGTATTAAATTGAATTCCAATTGAAGTCTTCGAGGTACGGGGGAACATTTTCAGCGTGTATAGTATAATACTTTACTTTATTGCAATTGTGCGGAACACAAAGCGTGGGCGTGACGTCACATCAAGGTATCACATCACTCGATCCCATAATGGAAACACTGAGTGCCTCTATATTCAATTTTCCATTTAAAATTAAAGCTTGAAAACTCAGTCCTAAGAAAATGTATTCATAACTACGTTGTACGGAAAGACATTAGCACAGCTCAATGTATTGATTTCTCGCCATTATACTCACAAAGTAGGTTTCAGTATGAGGGATAGCAACGATGTGAACATGTTCCGAGCTTCATAAATTATACAGAGGTTTAGTGGAATCGTAGAAACTGGTGGGAACATACTAGAATTTTATTAAGTACCCATCCCCTTTCCCTGTGCTGTAACAAGAAGGGGTGAACTACCTTATGTCCTCAGGCAGTCTTACTGTTCGGTTTCTATTTTAAGACAGAGACAAACGTATTTGAGATTTCTGAATACGTAGAAATTTAATACAAAATATTCATTATGTATTTCGATGTCAAAATACTATAAGTTATTATTTAAGTTCTATATCAATACTCTTTATCAAATCACTTTGAAAGGTCTATACTTCACAATGTTAGTCTAGGTGCGGTGGTGTCAACTTCAATGATGGAAAAAGCCTTATCACCAACATAGCTCCGCCCGTGACGAAGGTATGGAGTTATTAATGTGTTGTTAGATTTCAGCTTCCAAACTAAAAACATTAACAGGTAAGCTCATTTACTCCACCACTTATGAGAAAATGCTCTTAAAGTTGTTGCAAGGGACATCGACATTCGTATAATAGTAGAAAATATCATGAAGAAGGCTAATTCGAAATGAAAATAAGACATTCCATTATCTCCATCCAACAGTGAAATCCACAAGGAAATCAAAATTACGTAACACCCTATTTGCCGAACAGAAACAGAGCAATAAGCAGCAAAAATATAGTTTCTTTATGGAGTCGGTCGAAGAAGTTTTCGAAACCAATATAGAAGTATAATCAATGTAGGTCTGGTAGTCTTGCAGTCTGCGAGTCTGCGGGCGCGTCGCGTAGTTATGTAACATTCAGCAGTCCTGTCTAATCAATACTGGCGCCCGGCACTTCATGCTAGGGCCAATGTACGAGGAAAAACCTCGAGGCAAGCTCCACTCTACGGATATCTTGGCTAGCATCTTGGCACAGCTCTCCCTGACTTCGGAGTTCCCGTTTTGACGTTAGGATCACGTGTAAATGTGACCGTTTAGATTTGAAGTTCCAGATATCGGTAGAATTGATTTCCGTGGTGCTCAACCAAAAATTGGGATGCTGTTTTCGTTACAAAGATACAACTAACTACTGATAAAACTTCTGCAGAAATTCTTTTTATCTTTTCGTACAAAAATTAAGGCTTCCTTTTTCTCCAAGGTGGCAAATGCGGTCATTAGAATACATCTCGAAGAAAGAGACCAAAATGCCGACTGTACTAAAAACTTATCTCTGGAATGTTCCGGGGAGGAAGTACGACTGCGCCCACAGCTTTACAATCTGAATAAAATAGCTACTTACTATTGCCTATTAAATCCTACGGCACTAAGAAGATGGGATTGTTCACGATCTGCCGGTTCAGCACGAAACGATTTAAATAAAAACCTATTTTCCAACCGAGTAACTACATTGCCTCAATTCGTCTTCCAAACCATGAAATGGATCTTTTCATGTAGTATTATCATAGCTCGGCCAATTTGCGTAGAATGTCTATAAAATGGGGGAACTCTCAGAATAGTAGGGGCAATGTTCGGATAAAGAATGTCATAGTACATTTTTTATTACTTGCGTTGGCATTCCTTCTTTGGCACAAATAGGCCACAAATCACATTATTCTTCGTGACCGTGGAAAATGTGTTATGTTTCTACATGCATTAAATTTTAAGATTTAAAGCTCTATGTGTCGCTGTACTATTGTTATGTTAAACATATTATCCCATTTCCATCTCCATTTATGTGCATTTTACTTACATTTTAATTCATATGAATTATTTCTTATTATTTGCTGGGACTTGCCTAGGTTTTTAATTCTTATTCGTCTGTAGGTAGGGTATGTTATTCGCAAATAAATGGCTGGCTGGATAGGCAACCACCGCACATATTTTCTTAGTCTCGAAGTGACACTCTCGAGAATAGATGGGAGATTTTCAGCCCCAGACCACATGGCGCACTTACGTAACAAAACCTGTCAGAAATTATACTGAACAACCCAAAAGACAGAGACAAATGCTCTCTGTTAGGTTCTCGCCGAATCAAGAAACATTTTCAGGTGAAATAAGAATATTTCGAAACTTAACTGAATATAAAAGTCTCACTATGGAAATTCAGCACCATAAATTCATATATACGAGTATTCCTTCGGTTTTCTTGCCTTCTTTTCAGCTTATGGAGTTAAAATCTCTTACACATACGTAACTTACAAAAATATCTGGGATTTTTATGACTATGGCGTGTACGCATTTATGGGTGCAAACGTTTTTTCTTTGATCTAATAGGTATTCATATGATAGATGGACAATCTGTTAAAATCACATACATATTATTATTTGCCATTACATTTCCGGCGAAAATACAAAAATGGCTCCGTAAGAAAACAGAAACTTCGTAACGTCGAAAAGCCAGAAGTGAGCTTACTGATAAGCGCACGAATAGCTTTCTTAAAGGAGACCCTGGCGATGGGCCAGCAAAAAGGTAAGACGAAAAATAAAAATGTCTTTACCTACATAGGTATATTGCTGTCCTAGCCATGTTCGGTGTTACGACTAGGCAAAATTGAACTACAAGTAACTGTGTCAATGACAGGCACGCACGTAACCTTTACAGGCTATTGCGAAAGGATACCCTGAATTTAGTTTCAAGGACTTTCTTCAGCAACCCCAGTCCATAAACACGAATTCATTCGAACAGCGACACGCAAGTCCCCCTATGACTTTTGACCTTTCTTACTAATTAAAGTTTGACGTAAGAACGAACGCGGTGTCAGTCTGCTAATTTATAAGCGTAAGAAGCTCCTATAGGTAATGTCCTCCATTTTGTAGACACGGCGAGCGTACGGAAAGCGGAGATACATTACCGACTCTTGGAAATCGATACGAAAAGTACACAGATATCGAAAATGGTCGATGACTGGAAGCTCCTAATGGCGGTGTTCATTTACATATAAATTGTCAATTTTTTCCACGCCAAAAATACGTTGATGGATCCGTTCCTATCTGTCAGTGTTGAAATGAAATGAATAAGTTCGATTCGAATCCAGCCTTGTTAGAGTCAGAATCAATGATATTCGTGTAAGGTACTGAATTTCTTGACGCAGCCATATTTTGGGTTTTAGGGATAGGAAAATCATATGTCTCTGAAATAAAAGGCAAACAGACAAGAGTCGAGGTCTTTCTAGAAAGGTTCCGTAATAGCAATTTTGCTACGGAATACTAAAAAACTGACCATTTTACGCTACGAGTATCCTCGAACCCGTATAATCTGATAATAAAAATGTTTGCCGAAATAGAAAGATGGAACGGTCCCAGTGGTATGTCGGATACGTAATCCCATCTGATTTATACATACGAGTACACACTGAAAATATTTTGCACTTATATTCATGAAAGGGGTAGAGCAAAAGCGTACGCTGTTGAAATAAATATGGTTTCGTTACATTTCTTTAAGTGTGCTAAGGTCAATAGAAATAATGCCTAAAAGTTGGAATTGTGGCCTAGTCAGTCTAAAAATATGGCGATGTGATTACAGCGATATGAAGTTTCAAGTTCGAGTAATTAAGGTTGTCGCTGAATTTTCAACGCTACGCGCTACGCGAGATATTCTCGTAGAGTCGTAGAATATCGCTCGGCTACGAAAAGAAAAAATACATTTATCTTGCTACGGTCCTCTAAACTGACTATTTTTATTTACTTCTCATTTATCAGATTACAAGATGAGACGTTAGAAGAATAAAATTTTCTTTCCCAAAGGAAAACTACTGAATGTTTCATTGGATCTCGTACAGTTTACCCACAGGGGTTTATTCCTACGTGCAAAGATGACAATGTACGCGAGAGCTACTTGCATAATGAAATCGCAACATTTGAATAACATCGGCGACGCTCTCACTACCACGGAAACAGTATATGTAAGAACGTTCTCGAACAAACGTAATTTCGAATACTGAACAGCATCTTAGGCGACTTCCAAATAAGATTATTCCGCCACACGACTGCTCTCAATGATCAAACTCGAAATTTCTTCGTTTAACTTCCTCGAACTTAATTGAGTTATTTAATCAGAGTTGGAAAACGTATACGAGTTAGCATCCTCTTATTCACCATGAACAAGACATAGCTCGACAAGTTTTCAATGAAATGTTTTCTCGGCTGGAATGTTGCACAACACTTGAGTTCAGCAAAGTCGTTGTTGACAATAGATACGAATAGCGTAGTTCTAAAGCCCCACTAACGCTATTGTGCTCTAAGAAATATTACGAGGGTAAAACACACTTGGAAGCTGCTACCTTCGTATCTAAGCTCTGACGTTGAATTTCTTTTTTTTATTTATGGGCTCTAGTCGGTGATCGCAAGAATACAAATTATATATTTATTATATTTTTTATAGAACAGTGGAACGATGTTAATAATTTTCGAAGTGTGAAATACATCTTTCAAATTCGATGGTCAGCATCATACGCTCATAGGAAGCTGAGTAAATAATTTGAGACGCTATTAATAGCCCACTTTTATGCTGGCACTCCCCTAAGAAAATTAATCGGGAAAGTAAACTGACCTTCACGCGCTTAATTGGTTCCGTTTTTCCACTTCATCATGAGCTATTTAATCTTCGTAAACAAAACCTTAATTGAAGCAGGTTTTACGATATGAGATTGTACGTAATTATGTCATTATAGTACATTACTTCCATCCACCGTTGTATCTATCTACGATTCTAACGCAGCTAGTCACGCCCAATGTTCTGGAACTTTCGCTACCCGCGTAATATGTACCTGCCTGAACCCCGGGTTACTCCGGGATTACCCCAGAAAATGCTCTATCTATATTATTTTGAAGAACTTACAGTCAGTCTAATGTGAACGGATTTCAGATAAATCCTGGCCATAAGTTGTATATTTGGGCTGGAATTTTCTGGGATCGGAATAAGTCTGAACCTCTTGGGTTCTCATTTCGTATATTTTTACGACCTTTACGCATTAGTCGAAAATATTAAACCCTTTGATTATAAAATAATAGGAAAACTATTTTTATTAAATCGAACAGACTCCCTAACCGAATACTTCTACCTACAGATAGGTATCGCATCTAGAAAGGATTGTGCAATGAATTTTTATTTCCTACCCTGCTGAGAAAGCTCTTGTGAGTGCAGCTCCGAGCGAATGTTAGCTTTACCATAAAACTGTATTAAATTCACCTCTGGCCTTTTCAGCTCATAATCTAACCGAGCGAACGTCAACGTCATCCACTCGGAACTACGTACGACCCTCAGCAGTTTTATAATATGATGTAGGTCAATTTCCGACTGCATATTGTCTGGACAACATTATAACTCACTTTATTATATCAGCCACAGTGCTAGATGAAATGTAAACTGCGTTGTGGAATTGCCTGGCAGTCGTACGATCCATCTCATTCGACTTATTGATCCGCTGACAACGTGGCTAGTTTATGGTGCAGAAAAAGGTGACCTATTTTAACGCATTTTAAAGGAACTAGAAACACGCTTTGCAGTTGCAATGAAATTGAATTGATCTCTATGCATTCCTACTTATCGGTGAAAGCGTATGGTAATTTGAAAAATACAATTCCTTTTTCTTTCAGTTGCATCTAGAAAATTCGCTAGATATTTCCCCCTGACTTGGCAGGTGAATGGAGTTGGGGCTAGTAATTTCTTAGTACCCTACAATTAAGTGATATTCAGTGTTCCTGCAAAAGTGTGCTTCGTCATGACAGCTGATATTCTTGGGAAGCTTCGCCTCTATTCCTTAAGTGCATAATGTCGCGTGCCAGACACTGAACACAGTCAATTTGCAGTAAATCACCTAAGAGGTCAGGAGTGACGTGAATCGCTCTACACGAGCGCTCTAGAATCTCCTAAGGCAGGTAATAACTACCTTACGTCGCGTCGGTTGCCTATTACAGGTTTGCCTAGCAACTGAAAAAACATTTGTTTCCATAAACACGAAGCAGTTGGATGTTCGGTTCGGTAAGTATGTGAACGAAAACAGAAAAGCTTATAAAATTACAAGTTAAACACAAGTTTAACAAAATTAGTCAATGCAACCCAGAAAATTTAAGAGAGATCGACCAACAATCTTGCTCTTCGCTCACAATCCCATGTAACTGGGCGAGTACAACCGTCCTATCGATTTAGTCTTCCTGCGCGCCTAGGACCTCGAGCGGCATCGCAGCGCACTACGCCATATCACAAGGAATTACTACGAGTACATGTGCTTATCCCTTGTTAAAAACACAACCCGATAAGTGAATTACTAGTATAGTAATTCGAGATTTAACTTCCACTAATGCCTCACACTAGTATGTTTGTGGCATGCTGCCAGGATCCCCTCAGCTCCAGGAACGGAAGTGGTCGAGTCGTCATTAGTTGACGTATGACTAGTTTCTTCATCCCCTATACGGGGCAGTAGTTATCTGAATTATGGATGGCAGAATGTGAACTATTCAGACTTCGTGATAGATTCAGTGTTACGTAAGCTATCGATCCTGAAATTGAACTGGAAAACTGCTATCAAATATAATTTTACAACTATACCTACCCAAATGTCAAGTACCGAAAGCAAATATGCAAAAAAGAACGCCTAAAAACAAACGGATCAACAACTAAAAAACAGATTCATCCCCGCCCCAATTTAAACAAGAGATAACAAGTCCCCAACAACAAAATTTCGTCATCATTATTAATGACACTCGTAAAAGTTGGAAGCAGTTCCAACGTGCTTACTAGTACGGCTCAGTTTTTGAAACGCGTAAACAGAAATTGGTAACAATTTGGCGCCAGTGCATCTAAGTTATGAAACTTGCTGTGCAACCTGACCGGATCGATGGCGACCTCTTTAGCGACCAATGCACCAAGTTAACTTGCCCGAGAAACCGTAGCGTGTGCTTTGTTACATTACAGAAATAAGTTGCCTCGATTTAAATCGGGTCTATATGGATTGCCGATCTAGTTTTTAAACTAGTTTTAACTGTCTTTTGTTAGTGAAATGTGAATTCGTCGTCATGGAAAATGTTTCCTCAAAGTACCCGACCAAGTTGAAGAGTATCTTGCCATGACATAACTTGAGCGACAGAAATCGGATTAGACACACCCAATCGCACTTTGTTCGCTAAAGTGGAACTGAAGATATATTGTGGGAAATATTGTGAGATATTTCGGTAAAGTTTTTCTGGAAACTTTGTAAATTCCTTCTGACATTATTGAGATGTTAACTATAATGACAGATTCAATAAACATAAGTTTCTATTTTTGCTGTAAAAGATTGAAAGGCCTAAATAAAGCAACGGCGAAGTATGATGATGTCGATAAATTCAAGCGACATAAAAAGCAAATAGCTTTATAATGAATGTTAGTATTTTAGAACGAAAACTGTGCCCTAATTGTACGTACAATACGACAAAAGAATCGATATAAACGTTCTGAAATGGTAAGCGACCATCGTCTGAATAAATACGAACAATTTTCCTTCAGCTCGTTTGTATGAAAAAAAAACCTTTGAGATATTTCCGAAGAAGACTTTTATCGTTGTAATCCTATACAAAGTCAAGCTGGGCAGATGAAGACTTCGCCATTTTACAAAGTAGAGGACGGATACGAGAGAGCAAAAATAAAAACCGATGTAGGATGTTCCGTATCTTTTTTTCGTCAGTAAAAGCATTTGCTCTGTGTTGAAAGTTAAGAGGTTTTTCTTTTCTGACATTTTCAGAAAACCGGAATTGTTGACGATACGATACAGTTATAGAAGTAATTCTAAATTTGTAGTCTCATGTAGTGTCTTCATTACAAAACATACGCGTTAGTCTTATACTTTTAACCTTCTAGAAAGATTTGTAAGGCTCTATTACTGTGGAAAATACGGTTACTTCCGCAGACGATATCTTAGCGTTAACAAAAGGTGCCATTTCAGGTAACATGAGCTACTCTTACAAAACGTGTTATCTCTGAGGTTTTACGAAAAACGACGTAGAGGGTTTAGTGCGAAAAAATGATATCATCAAACTCCTCTGCAGAAGATAGGAGCTTCTTAGTTAGACTTATCTTTCAATATAAATTTTCTATCTTATGCAAGCCATATAATAATATGCTAATATTATGTAAATTAAGTTCAGGTCTGAACTACATTCAGGGCTTAACAAGTTCAGAGAGTCGTAGTATATCAGTTCTTTTTAATACTCTTAGAAAGTCTTGCGTCTTCGTTAATGTTGGCACATCACGAACACCACCACCTTTGAAATAGTAATGATTTGAAACATGCTTTACGAACGAAGGTACCTATGTATGTACTGTATCTAGGTACAGTCCTTGAAGATATCGAGCGAGCAGTAAATGTTAGTTACTGAGACCTTAACGCAGTAAGAAGAAAGGCGAAAATATTAGATAAACCAAGTAATAAAAGTGCTTTTACGACGTAAGTTGGGCGTATTTTCCGGATTGACATGCTAACTGTATAGATACACATTTGGGGCTATAAGTAAAAATAAGGTACCGTTTGTTGTGTGTGGAACAACGCCCTATTTACAGTATAAGTAATTAGAAAACAGTAGCTTTAATTAAAAATGGGCAGGTGTCGACATTAACGTGCAATGCATTACTTTGTCCACGTCCATTATGGCTGTCGGAATGGAAAATAGTTATGTTAGCACTAAGTAACATCAATGAACAAATTGAGTAGTAATCGAGTATACAGAAACTAAAAGTTTCTCCATTACATTAAGATAGCTTAGCTCACTTAAGTTTTGTTGCTAAGCGTACGATAGCTATCGTCTTTTCTAGATCCCTATCTATCATAACGAAGTACTACCTGCTGTGTGCGCCCCATTACGAGCCTATTTCCTTAGCTGTGGCCTCCGTATATTTTGCAAAATATTCTTTGTCGTCGGGGAACCTATCATGGCCAGGCAGTGGCACGCAACGTCTACCCCTTTATAATTCTACGTGACTGCAAAATTTATAAGTTCCGATACATACGTCGCAGGCCTTACGTAACAAATACAAGCTGTTACCACGCCCGTAACAGCTTCAGTGCTTTCCTACCCTTGAAAAAATAACCTACCTATAAGCCGAAACCGTCTGTTGCTAACCGTCCCCCAGACATCCCACCAAATATTCGTATTAACTTCAAATTACGAAACTCCCTTATGAAATATTTAACAACTTAAGCTGCGTGACCTTCGGTATTAAAAGTTCTTCGGTCGAAGAAAATTCTCGCCCTAAGAGATTTCACCCTAAAGTGGCGGTCATTATGATGCCAGTAACAATGTTCGACGGGCCTGGAACCGAGATAAATATTCACGCCTCGCTGGGGATTCTGAAGTCGACATCGCTCCGGATACTCCTCAGGCAATGTACGAAAAAATAATAAGCAGCGAATATTTCGGCGAGTAACGCAATTTACTGAACAATGCCAAGCTTTCTTCTCTTCTTTTTTGCCGTAGTGACCAAATTGAATACGGAATTATGGAGCCAATATTGAGAAGTTAAATAATGTAAATTACCAAACTGGTTTTGTGAATTTTTGATGTCATTATCACAAACGTTTTAGACTTTCCAACAATCCATCTTTGAATCAATTCAAATCAAAGAGGAAACTTAGGGACTGTATTGAATCTTAGTGGTCAGGAATCCTCTTAGTGGTCAGGAACCCTCCTAGTAGTTATACCTCCAGACTCAAATCTATTGTACGCTATTGAATGACAGAGTATTTAACACCAACAGATGATTTAATTTAATTAACGGCACAATCTTCTGTTGTTTCGTCGAGCACTAACGAGGTAGCCGCCGACAGCGGTGTAATTAAAGCGCTTCAAAAGGCGCGCGATGTTTCTCTGCTAATGTTCAGATACTCCTGAATAATATCCTCATTAGACCAAGGAGTTACACAACGTCTGTGATCGCCACCCACGACAGCACAAGAGTTATGAGGACACGCTCTCATTCCCGACATCCTGCGGGAAGTGCGGCTACTTGCGTCAGCATCGTGCAGGACCTTAGCCTCACTCTGTAGTTAGCCTGTTGTAGACGATCTCTCAGACGATTGCAAGTGTGATATATGACATTCGTCGTAAATAGTCAGCGAACAGATTCGCCATCATACACTTAAGGGCCGAGAATATTAACGATCTGATCTCATGAATGGAAATTCTCCAAGCACGTGCAATTCACACTGCTTCCAACGCGTTTGCATCTAATGAATTTACTCTGGAGATCTCGGGGAATTGAATCGAGTTATCTCTTAAAGGGGTTCCGTTTTGACGTGCCCCATATTCGCAAGGCTGTTTTCTAATTTCACAGCCGACTGCCTATTACGGGCGCTAAAAGATACGAGTGGAGTTCTGTGTAATATGTGGGGCAAGAAAAGTTTTTCGAATCAGGAAAAACTTGTGCTAACTGGAATGGAGTACAATGGATTACATAAAGTTAGTGGAAGTACCCGGGGCGGCACGAAAATATATTTTCAGTAGCACTGGCCATAAAATGATGCGCGGATTAATCTTTTGAATAGGCGAGTACGTCCGCTAATGTTGTTGAAAAATGAGACGCACGGACTATTCAGGTGAACTCATTCATAAGCCATAATGCGAATGGGACAATGTTGGGACGGGTGTGGAAGGCCAACTATTCATGTGTTAGCCGGCAAACCCTACTGGTTAGTGTGTCCATCAATTCATTCACATGAGGAAGTAACCTTACTTTACAATTTGCAAATCTCGTAGAGGGTACTAGACGTTGAATGAATGATTTATTCTAATCTGTCACTGTAGAAGCAGGTCTCGCTCTAGCAATTGATTATAGGCCGATCGCACTGTGCCGGTTTTGTGGCATTAGATTTCTGAAAATTAATAGTGACATTACACGGGGAGTACAAACCAACAAAAGAAAATGATTGCATAGTTACGGTACTATATTCGGAGCAGTACAAAATTCGGCCTGTATTTTTCCGCTATAAAAGCTAGCGTACGTGGGTATCCAGTGGAGTATTTCGCCTACGGATGTGTTGGTAACCTTGGATGAAGATGAGCTCGTCTTGGAGCGCGTGCTGTGTCCTTTGACACAAATGCGGATGCGTTCAATTGGCGAGGCGGCCGTTATCGAACCGCGTTAAACACCACGCAAGGCTGCAGTCCCGCACTTTTGCGATGTTTCATCAAATTGGTGGGATAGAAGAACAAAGAAGAAAGGTCTTTAAATACAAAGCTTAATTAAAATCTATATTTCATTTAAAAAAGAATAAATTGCCGCATGTATGAAAGATCATTACTTAAGAACGACTCGACTGTTTTTTTCTTGTTGTTTATGGGCAAAGTTTGTATGTAAGTTTTTTTTTTTGGTGAGCTCACTTCTCATATAGTAGTCTTCCGCCAGGGCGGGTAGTTAGTCTTAGTAAAAAAATTATATTTTCAAAACTATAGCTTATTAGATTAAGCCATAAACACTACACTTTCTACCTTTGAAGGTAAATTCTACTTAATACTAAAGTGGGACATGCATGATAGCAAAATCGATACAAGTATGTTCTTCAAATAACCTTCAGAATGGCGATATAGGTCCTGTCAATCAGCCAACCAAGTTCAAAATAATCTCATAATCATACTTTTTATTCCTATTTCTGTTATATTCTTCTCTTGCATGAGAAGTGGGCGTTGTCAATATTTATTTTCGTGCATTTTAGGAGATTTTGACTCAATGACCACACTCAAGTCTTAGGAATGCGCATGGCCGCTCAGTCAAACTCGCCCAAAAATGCTTGCCATTCATCAAGCGCCCTTCTGAGAAAGTGAGAATACCTGCCGAAAAAATTTGCGGTCTTCCGGGAAAACGGTTATTACAAAAAAAAAAGATCGGCTTGCCTTGCCTAAAACCCTGATTTTTTGATTAGCAATACATTAATGTGAATAATCTGATGAGATTTTTTTTATTTCTATTGCCCATAGATTGTATCCTCTCTATGAAGATTTGCAAAAAAAATATGTTGGTCTTGGCTTTCATAGAACTTTGACTCATCATCATCTGCTTAGCCTTTTCCCAAATGTAGGGACAAAGACCATGGATTACAGCATATAATGTTTTTTTTTTTAATCTAAACATATACATTGTGAGCCCAACTTTGATTGGTTTTTTTTATTTTATATTTTTTTCCATTGTGTCAAATTTATGCTAAGACAAGATTATGTAGGCATGGATATGACAAGGGCATCTTTCAGTGTTGAAGGGAATTAAATGCAAACTCTTACATAAGGTTGCCACACCCATCAAGATGAAGATCTGCTATTTTCGCATTCATCTAACAAACATATTCAATATTCAAGCAGCATTATTATTGCTGTATCAGCAACTTTTTATTACTTAGATAAAATGTTTACATTAAAATGTTGAACAAATTGGTTTTTATGGCTTACTAGCGACCCACAGATGCAATGTTGATACACACATACATATAAACCTTCCTCTTGAATCACTCTATCTATTGCTGAAAACTACATTAAAATTCGTTACATAGTTTAAAAGATCTAAGCGTACAGACAGAGGGAGCCACTTTGTTTTTTACTATGTAAAGTAGCGGTCAGGTCTGGAAGTCTGGAAGGCTTCTATACTTGTTATTTTAACATTCTTTATAAGTGCTTCTTATTTTTGATAACATACTACCTCATACTTTTGTTGAATTTTTTTTTTTTATATTATTCTTCTAATTAGAATTCCTATTGGAAAATAGGATGAATGTCTTCAAAATATTAAATTCACCTACAAAAGACGTCACATACTACATGGTCAGTCTGTCTCATTTTAAACAAGGTCCCCCAACCCCTACTACCCCTGCCTGCAGGGCAACAGCACCAGACTCATACAGAATGAGATGTAGACGTGTTGCTGTATTATAAAAGTTGCATATTAGTTTACCAGAAGTTGACTATCTACACCTCTGTAATTCAAATAGGGATCTAATAAGATGAATACAAAATTATAAGATAAATGAGTTTGATAGTTTGCTGAAGATTCTGTTGGCCACTTCCTCTTTCCAGCTAACACAAGGAAGTGGTTGGGGAACTGTCTTGTCTTATGTCATTTTAGCTGTTTCCTAAGTACTGATTCCCAGTCTTATTAGAATAAATGCGTTTTTGACGTTGTAATTAGATAGGCGATGGAAATAATGCCACTATTTCAGTTGATGGTAAGCGCTGATGCTGTTGGCTATAGTGCAGGTTGCTTGAGCGAGGATTCTGTAGGTTGTCTGCATGTAACCCATTAATCTATTTGAGGAGTTTTCGTGAAAGGGCTTTTTGTGGTTCCATTTTACATGAGGGTTTGCTCCTGGATAATTTCAATAAATTAATTTTTATCAGCATACATGCTGTGTGTCTTTTTTTAAATCTTATTTCATGAGGACTAAGGTATATAGTAATCCTGTGAAAATCATGTCTTATGGCAAATATAAAATCATTGAGATTTTGTATAATCTTGATGGTTATGAAGAAGACCCTTAACGAGGAATAAAAATACGTTATGGGGAAAAAAAGTGTATTCTTGCAATACTTTGATTAAATGATTATCATGGATACCAACTGGGTACCATGTAAGTTTAAAATTATTTATCCATTTATCGCACTCATGGTTTCATAATGATCTTAGCGTCCCAATCAACCTGAATCTTACTTTTAATAAAGTTCCTGGATTACAGCTAATTATACTGAAGATACAACTGCCTCAACACATCTTGCACTGAGATTCTTTATTCTTTATAATAGTCAGTAATAGATAATTATATAAAAGTTACAAACTGGTTATGTGTGAAAAATACTACCTATTTGAAATTAGCAAAATATCCGGTTAACAGTTTTTTCGTTTTGCCGGCTTTGTTATTCTTTTGCATAATTAATTTAGGAGTTAATTATGAATTAAAAATATCCTTAATATGCAGGCTATTACTGAAATGAGTATGTCAAAAGTACCGTGCGTTAGATAAATGCGTTAAGAATAACTTTTGATTCAAAATTTCGCTGAAAACATCGAAATACAAATCAAAAAAGAAACCAACGGCAGGGGCGTGGTCTTCTTCAGTTATTTGTTCTTTTTAAAACGAATATACCGTTATAATTTTCCGTAAATTACATTCCCTAGCATATCAAATGTAAGTAAAGTTCAATTAAACCCGAAATAGGCGGTTATATCCAAAGAAAATAATTAATACTCACGTCCAGGGACTCCTTTGACGCCATCTTTCACACACAAACAAATTAGTTTGACGTTTATCCAAAAATCGATAACAAGGCTCGTTGCTCCGTTCGGAAATCCTGAAAAATTACAACTGGAAAGTTACTTGTAAGAAACTTTCACGAGCTTATTGGATTACCCTTTCAATATTAGTAATAATTACATAAATAAACTAATAACTACAGAGCAATTACGTTTTTACCGACGGTCTATAAAGTTGTTTTATTCATTCTAAGAGCAAAAATTGTGCCTAATATAGATAGCAATTTAATTACGTCTGTCTCTCAGAATGGATGTAGGAAAGGATCCCGCGGTCCTAAGGAGCTGCTCCTTATCGACATGCCACAAGCCAACAGGTTCGTCGATCCCGGAGGGATCTGCGCACCTGTTGGATAGATTTTAAGAAGGCTTATGACTTGGTGCCACATACATGGCTCATGAGGATGCTGAAGTTGTACAAATTAGATGCAACTATTCGCACCTTCTTGATGTCGTGTATTGGGCAGTAAAGGACGGTCTTTCTCTATCCAGGATGTCGAAATGTTCTTGGGAACGATGAACCGATCAGGATTGAGTGAGGAATATTTCAGGGTGACAGTTTGAGTCCGCTTTGGTTTTGCTTGGCTTTGAATCCTCTGAGCATACTGCTGGAGGATTCAGGTCTAGGCTACAGGTTGAGGAGAGGTAATCTGGTTATATCTCACCTCCACCTTACATGGATGATTTGAAAATATTTGCTCCCAGCAATTTGGAGCTACTGAAAGTGACTGAATTTTTAGTAGAGCCATCAGCACACAGCATGAAAAGTGAGGGGAGATTGTAGGAACCCAGCTCTCGGATTCCATAAATCTTAGATCCCTCTCAGCGACCGAAACCTATAAGTATTTAGGTATGTCAGAAGCGCTGTGCATCAATGTTGCTGACATGAAGCAATCGTTGAAAGAGCCCTTCTTTGGGAGCCTGAAAAAAGTATTTAATTTCAATTTGAAATCTATTTCCTACAAAGTAATCACTGTCAATAATTATTTAAATAAAAAAACCGAAAATAGTTTTTAATTTATTTCTGTAAATCAGCAGTAACGTTGACAGGGGGTGTTGTGTGTCGCCAGTTAAACAAAGGAGATCGGGTGGAAGCGGTCCAAGCAGCGTTGGTGAACGAGACCCATATTTTCTTGAAGCTGATGTCAAGAGCATCATTTTTTCAAAAAAGTTCCTCTATGGACAAAAAAGTTATTGATCATTTAAACTGAACTATGTCAACGATGGCATTAATTACAAACAGACAGAGACAAACATCATTTTAAAGCTTGTTAGAAGAGGGTTATTCTTTGTTAAAAACATAAACAAATCGCCGCCGGGAGAAAAAAGTTATAGACCATTATGTATAATACAGATAACAAAATCTTCTAATTCAAGAGATACAAGGAGCGTCAGTGATTCAGACACATCATTTTAAAGCTTGTTAGAAGAGGGTTATTCTTTGTTAAGAACATAAGCAAATCGGCGCCGGGAGAAAAAAGGGAAACGCCATAATGCACAATTAGTGACAACAAAATCTTCTAATTCAAGAGATATAAGGAGCGACGGTGATTATTACTGTACGTGCGTTACCGGTAAATGAACCATAGGCTGTTGCGCAGATAATAATGTCTTTATTATGGTTTTTGGGCTGGGCACGTCACCAAGAAGAAGTAGTGCCATCCTGCGCATTTCCTCGACTAAATTGCAAATAGTTAATAGTTGAATCATTTGTTCAAGGCCCCTTAGGTTGTGCTGAGTACTGTCCTGAATGATTACTCTTAATATCTATCTGTATGACAGCTCTAAGATGTTTGCTGTGTCAAGGATTTGGTAAACGGTTCGCTTTCATCACATGACAACTAATGCGACCAACTGTGAACTTCAGCATACGATGAAACGTGTCTGCTTACTCCTCTAAGGATTGTAGTCGTGAACATTTTGTCTCCAGGATTTAGCAAACAAATGGTTTTCAACTCATAATAACTAATGCGACCAACTTCGGTATACGATGAAACATGTCTGCTTACTCCTCTAAGGATTATGGTCGTGAAGGTTACGCTTATGTTTATCAGTGATGAAGTGTTGAGAGCTTCATACTAGCTATACTACCTTGTATTGCTTTTTAATAAAATCAAGTATTCGATTTACTAAAAGTACTATTTAGAACCTTTTTTAATCGATTTTTTAGAGCTTTGGTAATTGAAACGCATCAAACACAACAAGTGTTTTGAGTATCCTAGTATCAACAAAGCTTCTTGGATCAGAGTCTATAAAAGCTTGCCCAATCTCCTTTATTGTTGAAAGTTGTACTTTTGTAGGGTCTAGTGTTATGATAAAATTAAAGTTTTCAGAAAAACTTTATTAACCTTTACAAAAAAAATTAAAAAGCCCGATCAACACTCAGCATTTTTTAATTTATAGTCTCCTAAATAATTTTAGGACATTTTAATTAATTTATGTGGTATTCTGTAAATAGGTAAGGCCAACCCACTGAACCCAACCGTTATTACTATCAACACTGAAATGAAACGTCATTAACGTCACACTACATAACAAATAGGTGCAATTTGTACCAAATTGTAAGCGGTAAAAATTATGTATTCGTGTCATAAAATAGCCTAAACTAGAACTGTGATATCGAGATAGTTAAATACTTTTGCCAAGTCTTATCAGAAAATTAAAAACCGGCATTTTCGAAACTTTTCAATTACGTGGACGAGACGCCTAATTTTTGTTGTTGTAATTGTTTATAGTTGTGATCAATTTTATGTTTTGCCGATTTTCAACAGCGAACATGTTATTGGCTTTTCCATTAATATCTGAAGTCTGCTTTTAGTTTTGAAGACAAACTTGTTCACTGCTGACAATTATTGTAGAATACCATAAAACGAGCTTAAATGTTTTAATTTAACTTAATAGGTCTCAATATGAGGATCAGAAGATTATCGGCTGTGTTTTGGACAACATGCATAATTGCGTTTATATTTATATTGTATGTGGTGACTGATTTGAGTTTCAAGTTGCCAAGTATAAAACCAGCTGCACAGGATCTTGATGTAAGTTTATTAATAACAAATATTCTGCAATGATACATCTATCATCTATTTTTTTAACCAAATATAAGTGTTACTGTGTGCATACTACCTATGACATCAGTATCTTTCATTACAAATTTGTTGAATTTAGAACCTCACTAAGTTTATCTGTGTTTCATTTAATTTTTTAATTGTTGTGTTTACTACCTATTACATTGGTCTATCTTTCATAACTAATATGTTAAATTTCGAACCTCAGTATGTTTCTTTTTTTTTAAAATACTTCTGTATTCAAACTCATTCTTATCCTTAACAACCAACCAGATGATAGTTTTTTCAATTATTCTTTTCATTTTAATAATTTTTTTATTTGGTTGTTGTTGACGACATGAGAGTTCCTTAATAACTTCTAGTTACCATGTAAAATTGTTTCATGACAAGAATTTGTGTGGTATTCAACTACAACACAACTAAATTGGGTAAAATAAAAAAACTCGTTTGCAAAAAAACAACTTCGTTTTTTTTCCGATACTATGAATGTAGTGTTTACTGTGCATAACATGTATTTAGGTATAATAGTCTATATACCAAGTAGATAAGAACGATTGTTGTGAGTATGCTATTGCATATTCACACATGAGCTAACTTTATAAGACTTGAAGCCAAATCATAACAATATTATGTACATTTATAAATTAAAATAACCTAGAGTAACTAACAATAAACTAATAATTCGCCTAAGAACTCCTCAACACTGTCAACTGGTAATGTCCTCAAGAGGCAGATGGTGTGGCCACGTTGTAAGGCAAGCCTCTGACCAAGATAAAAGCCAGCCCATGGGCTACGGAAAATTAATCAATTCCATAGAATTCTCTGGATTGTTCATCAAGACTTACCAAACCAATAACCATGCACCAATAAGACATTCCAATACTTCTCATTCTGAGTTCAGTTACCTAATTTCATTTACATTACTTAAGTAATCCTTACAATATTAATTTAAAAAAAAAACTCTTCATTGTTGAGTGTCTGAGTTTTTCAGACAGATAACATTTAAGTACCTTAATCTAAAATATCTGAAAATATTTAATAAATAAATGCTGACAACTTGCCTTGTAATTATAAAAACGGCTCGTAATAATGTTAATAATACCCAAACACTCAAAAAGATTCTAGATTGATATAAAATCGAAAACACTTTTCAGACAAAGTGGTCATCTTTTGAATCAAAACTGCGTCACATAGAAAATGAGTTGAACCAACATCACGCTGTGGTTGGCGAGATAAAATCTGCTGTAGATCAGATTGTTGAGCAGTCACAGGAGTACCATCCTCCTCAGAAGAGGCCTAAAGAGGTGTTATATAAGGAACCTGCCAAGGTCAGGGAGTACAAGGCTGTTGGAGATGAGCCGCCAAAGATGCGCATACCATTCAATGAGTCGTCATGTCCTATACAGAAACAAACAATACCGAAGACAGATATACAGGTACTGTGTCTAATTAAATCTTTATAAAACATCTTTAACTAACATTGCTTTAAAAATTTCAGTGATTTTTTTTAATAATATGATATTCACACAATTCAATATTAATATTATTATTCATATTGAATTGTGTGAATTATTTCCAAAAACCGTTTTTTCATTTGTTTCTTTAGAGTATTGTTATCAGTTCCAACAAGCCAGTTGTATGATAATGTTTCATAATAAATTTATTATGCATTATTATTTATTGCTCCATCCATATCTTTACTGATAATCAGAACAGTGTAAATAAATATAAACACTAGTGATTGTAATTATCTTTCTTTATATAGGTTTTAAGAGCCTCCTTTAAGAGTTAAAACTGTTCAGCAGTTGATTTCTCTATGAACAGCTTATTATGTCATGGTTTTAGGCTGCGTTTCCACCAGAGATGTGCGAAGATGCGTTGCGAGGGATGTGTTTGTTAAGAACCAATAGGATTACTTCATTTACCTAGCCTTGCTCAGCGCAGCTCTAGTGGAAACGGATCAGCGGACCGAGGTTTTTGTTCACTCAAAACAAGGGAAAGATCTGTGCGAGGGATGTGTTGGGAGGGATCTGTGCGAGGAATGTGTTACGAGGAATGTGTTGCGAGGAATGTGTGCGAGAAATGTGTTGCGAGGGATGTGTGCGGCGGATGTGTGCTAGGGACGGACGCGAGCGAAAAAATAGCAGTGACTAGACGGTGTGGTTACCGCTCGCATCTGAAACGAGCCCGCTACATATCCTCGCACCGCTCATCTGCGCACCGTTCACAGCGTCGCTACGCATCCTCGCACCGCTCAGCGGCCTAGCACATCTCTGATGGAAACTCTCACACCGTTCCACAGCCTCGCTCCGCCTTGCCTCGCCTCGCACATCTCTGGTGGAAACGCAGCCTTAGATGTTATCTTTTAAGATGAAAATCATGAAAACCAGCAAAGTCCCCGCTAGGCTTACAGCAACCTGTATTTCCATTGGTTCTACGGCCATGACTCTGTTCAAGGAGTATCCCCAGGCAAGTACGGGTTGACGAAAGCCACTGCTCCGAATTTTCTGTTGTAGTACTTGTCGCTTTCCTCAGGCTGTTCTTCCTTTACTATTTAGAGGTTTTCATAAAATAAATACTTATTACTTATGTCATGTTATAGATGCTGTCAATGTATGATCGAATCATGTTTGACGATGAAGACGGCGGCGTGTGGAAGCAAGGTTGGGAAATAGAATACCAGGAAAACCAATGGAGTCAAAAGAATAAACTGAAAGTTTTCATTGTCCCTCATTCACACAATGATCCAGGTAACATTTATTAAAATATTAAATGGTTTATGATTTATTGTGTTGCAGTTGCTTTTGTTGAATGTTATAATTATGTTTTAAATATATTTTCATTATATACAGACTACAAACAGAACTAAACTAAAGATAAAAATAAGACTAAAAGTAAGAAAATATAAACATCTAAACAACGACGACAATAGGACACTTAGGCGGCAAAGTACTCCTCCGCATCGCTGTCATCTGGAAACGTGCCCAGAAGACAGGCAGCATTGCCACGCTGAATGGCAATGCTAATTCTTTGGCCAAAGAAAGAGCCAGCCCTCTGGTCACGCGAAGTGTCGACCAGTCGGCGAGAGATTTCCTTAAAAAGGAGCCCCATGAAATTATTGAACATTTATTTATTTAATCAATAACAATGTGAACATTTAATAGTAATATCTATAAATGCACTTGACTTAATAATAGTTAACAAAACAGGTAGGTATTGCAACCAGCACCCTTAGTAAGTTATGAAATAACTTGTATTAAGGGCAGTGGTACAACCCCACTTCAGTTTTACAAAATAATTGCAGGTAAAGCAAGTGTTTTAAAACTAAAGTTAACATAAAGCCATAATTGCAGAATTCAGAAAATACTATTATAATAACATATTTTATTATTGAAGTGATTTTAGTTTTAGTTCTTTAATGTCTATGAGTAATCTTGCTAGGTGTTTGATCTTAATTTTACGAACAGATATGTGTGATACGCTAATAAGCCACAAATATAAAGGGTGTAAATAGACCCTTAACATAGCCGAAAGGCACTTGTTCTCCCCGTCATTGCGATAATTTTTTTGTTCTAGACTTTTTCACAAGTTTTTTTAAAATACATGTTTTTAATGTAAGATTTTTACTTTACACGCTTCCACGACCGCCGTACTATTCTATCCATCCATCAGCACAATGCTTTGAGTGCTTTCCATCGAGTCCTACCGTAAAACGAGATTTATCACCCCAAAAAAAAAGTCGTTTCCCAGCAATAATTTTTGCGTAAAGTTACTTAGTTTGATGTACAGAATGCTTGGTTGACGGCTATGTGAAGGGTCTGTTTACACCCTGTAGTATGTATTTTATACAGGTTAGGTTTATATATTTATAACAATAAATTACTCATTTGTGCTAAATATGTTTAAATAATGGAAATTCGCAACATAATAGAATTAATAATAAACGTCGTTTAGAATGCGTGTATTTTAGCTCGCCGCTTCTGTTGCTAGGCACTATTAGCTGTAGTTTCAATCAAACCGGATTCCCCATCACTGTCAGGACAGGGCGATAAATACACCGTGTTCTATGTGTCAGTTTTTCGGACGTTCACCTATTTCCGCAGGAATATTTTATCCTATATAAATAGTCAAGGGAAATAGATTGTAATACGTTGTTTTGTGAGTTGTGACAGCTAGGCGTTACGCCTCTGAACCCCGAGAATACACACTGTATCCGATTTTTATAAAATATGCAGTTGACTACTCAGTTTAAAGTTCTATTTTTAGGGTTCCGTACCTACCGAAAACACGGAATCCTTAATAGAATCACTCGCGCGTCTGTCTGTCCGTCTGTCAAAGCCAATTTACTCCGAAACTACTGGACCGATTGAGTTGAAATTTGGTATACATAATTATGTAAGTCGGTGATCCAAAGACGGACGTCTAACGTAAATTAATTAATTTAAAACATGGGGGCCACTTTTGGGGGGCAAATTAGAAAATGTGGGGTAAACTAGAAAACATGTATCGTAAAACTAAAATTAATTTCTAAGTGACAAGTATAATAACAATAAGAATAATTTATTTAAGAAAATCTTACAAAAGTGTACATTTAGGCGCAGTAGTATTATTTCTCATACAATAGTATAATTAGTACTTATAAGTAAACTATAACTAAAATATGTTCAACAGTTGCAAATAATTATCAATTCATATGTTTGATAGCTACCTGCCCGATCTAGGTTTATTTAAACTTGTGTTTCAGGCCATCACTTTACATCACAGCACAATTTAATTAGGACAGTCAAATTATGAAATAAAATTAATCAAATTGGTACAAAAAACACTAATAGTATGATTGTAGTAATGAATCCCTTAATGCAAAACTGAAATTTGTTTTTAATTAAATTATGGTCTTAAAATCAAAGTGTTGCAACCGATGCTGAGCGATTGGCTGCTGCGCTGCGTGTCTCGGGTTCGATCCCCGCACGGAACAAATATTTGTATGATCTACAGGTAGTTGTTCCGGGTCTGGCTGTTTGTGTATGTGAGTTTAAATGTTTGTAAATGCACCCACGATACTAATTCCTAGTGTGGGGCAACGTTTTTATATAAAAAAAAAATATATATGAAGAGGCTCATATTATAGATATAGAGGGATGTTTTTTATAGGATTTTGAAGCTCAGCTTTGGAGAAAAATAAAACCGCATTTTAAATTATATCTAAAGTACTTAGTATTAACTAAAAAAAATATACCTATCGCTGTATTGTTCGCCGTCATAGTAGGTATTGCTGGTATCCTGCCAACTAAAGTTATGTGTTAAATCAAAGAAAATTTAATTATTTTTCAAATGCTATGATTGGTTGTTCGTAATAACACCTGGCAATCAATAACTGGAGGCATTTAGAGCCACGAGATTAGTTTTCGAAAATTTAATAACTATGACCATTTATCAACCAATATGCTTAGAATTCAATAACGCATTCGACAGATCGTATAACATTACAATTGATTTTGCGTAGATAATTTAAGGACGTTACGGTTGCTTATCAAACGCACTTGTTAAGCGATAAAGATAAAACGTTTACGAACATCATGTATATGTTACGGCTAAAAGCCGAAGTAAGGTTACACCTAGTTCTAGCCGGCTAAACCCAGGTGCGACCGGTAACAGTTGTGTATCCTTTTTATTGCTAGGACACACCGACCAAATGGATTAGGTTAGGTTAGGTTCGAACTGTGACCAAACGCGCGCGAGTCGAGCGAGCGCTACATCCAAATTGGTTGTATGTTCTAACCGAAGATAAGTAGGATACATCTAAGTTTATCCGACTCCACCTAGTTGTACCCGGCTAAAACTAGGTGTAGCTGCACTTCGGCTATTAGCCGTAACATATACATAAACATACGTACGTATTGTAACAGCTGTTAAGTAAAATGGGTGTATAAAGACCCTAAACGAAGCCCACACCTTGTTCTCCCCATCTAGTTACGGAGATATTGGGGGTCCAAGATCAACCTATAAAAAAAATACAAGCTTTTAATGTTATGATTTACTTTAAATACCCTCATGACCCCCGTACTATTCAATGCACGTAGAACGCACGATGCTCGATGCGCGTATGCACGTTCGATGCGTGTAGTTATTTTTATATATTTATTTTGTACCCTATCACAATGTTTTCTTATTTAACCCAAAGGTTGATTGGTAGAGAATGCCTTGTGGCATTAAGTCCGCCTATGTACCACTTTTGTACATGAAGTTTAAATAAATATATAAATAATGCATCCATCAGCACAATATTTTGAGTGCGTTCGTTACAATGAGCCCTACCGTAAACCGTGATTTTACACCACGAAAAAAAAAAGGTCGTTTCCCAGCAATAATTTTTGCGTAGAGTTACTTAGTTTGATGTACGGAATGCTTGGTTGACGGCTTCATGAAAGGTCCGTTTACACCGTGTATATGGACTTACTCCTTACCACTTTCCTGTCCTCATTTTTTTTTGAGTTTAGTACCCATAAAGTGAACACACTCATGATAGTTTACTCTTTGTCTATAAATTTTCGCCTTTAATTCAAAAAGGCCTTGAATATGCCGCGACTTAGTTATCTTAAATATTTATCAACAATACGGTAATTGTTTGCATACACAGCTTATTTATCATGTGTGTAGATCGCGAGATAATGTCATCATATATCAATAATGGTCATCGATAAATTGAAGAGGAGAATTTAATTATTAGAGGTTTGAATTGTTTTCTACCCTGATGTGACGTGTACCGACACGTCAAGCTATATATTTCAGTATAACATGGCCTCGTTTTGTATATATTTCCAATACAATGAGAGAATGCGTCGGCACGGTTGGCGCAGTGGCTGAGCGATCGGATGCTGCGCTGCGTGTCGCGGGTTCGATTCCCGCACGGAACAAATATTTGTATGATCTACAGGTAGTTGTTCCGGGTCTGGCTGTTTGTGTATGTGAGTTTAAATGTTTGTAAACGCACCCACGATACAGGAGAAATTCCTAGTGTGGGGCAATGTTTATTTTTAAAGAAAGAAAGATCTGCATAAACCGGTTTTGTGTAACTTGATTGGTCGCCGTGCGTACCTAAGACGGGTTAACAAATGGGTTAAATTTGATCCTCAAGCCTTGTTGGTCGAGTGGCTGCTGAGCATGAGGTCCTAGGTTCGATTCCAGGGTCGGGCAAAGTGTTGTTGAGTTTTTCCATCAGGAATTTCTCAGTAACAGCCACGGAGCCTGGATTTACGCCCGGTCGATGGCAATAGGCTTGCCCCCTATAAAGATAGCTGGCCAATTTTGGGTGTAGGTACTATTAGGCTCCTCTGACTAACCCTTTGGGGATTATAGGCGTGATGTTATGTTATAAAAGCTTTTTTTAAAGAAAACCAATAGAAAAGATTTTAGTAGATGATGAAAATCTTCGTTCTCTTGCCTTTATCCTAATTTATTAACCATTGGCGCTGTCTTCCTCTTCCATACTTATCTGTTACTCCACATCTCAGCAGTCACCTCCTTTCTAGCCACATCATCCCTCACACAGTCCATCCATCGTTTCTTCGGTCATCGACATTCATGCTCAAATATTTACTCACGACATTTTCCTCATTCCGCGAACGAAATCTCGCAGAATAAAAAAATGTTCTATTGTGATACTTCTCCGAATAAAACAGATGAACATCAATGATTGTTGACAAAACATTGCAGGCTGGATCAAGACGTTTGAAAACTACTACAAGACGCAAACGCGCGCGATATTCAACAATATGGTGGAGAAATTGTCAGAAGGCATTGGCAGGAAGTTTATTTGGGACGAGATCAGCTTTCTGGCGCTATGGTGGAACAGCGATGCGACTGACAAAGATAAGACTGCATTTTTGAAGTAAGTATGTGTTGCCAGTGAACAAAATTTCTCACTCGACGTTCCAATAAAAAGTCAACTCTTTCAGCATTTTAAGAACGTCGAAAATGACATAACAGAGTCCCCCAAAACGCCCGCCCTTCGACAACCAACGTTCCAGCAACCAGCGTTCGGTCGTGCAAATTCGCGGTGATTGCGTTTAAAATACACTTAATTATTAGGCAAACCGGAAAGCGTTCCGTGTCGGCGCGTTGATTCGTTCCGGCTCGTCGAACAATATGAACACGACGTTCGACGGTTCGCACGACAATCACTTTGGTTCGAACGCGGTCTTAGGGACTAACTACACTTACTCAGCTCTGTTCAGCTCTTGTCCATAGAAAACAACGAATTTGTATGGAGATTCGTACGTATCTGAATAGACGCGGAAAACTGAACAGAGCTGAAAAAAGTGTTTTTTTTTTTTAGAAAACGTTGCCCCACACTAGGAATTTCTCCTGTATCGTGGGTGCTGATTACCCATCCGAAAAAAAGCGTGTTTCTTAGTTTTTTTTTAAATATAACATTTTATTTAAAAATCGCCTCACAATCTCCCAACGTTGTGCTTGACACAGCAACCTGCATATTAGTTACTTCCACTCTCGCTCTCTCACTTTCTCGCTCTGACTTAGTTCTTATTTCCCCACCAATAACTTATCTTAATTCTTATTGTTCCAGTCTCGTAAAAGCCGGTAAGATAGAAATAGTAACAGGCGGTTGGGTAATGAACGACGAGGCCAATTCCCATTGGCTGTCCATCATCAGACAGCTCACCACAGGCCACCAATGGCTGATCGACAACCTAGGCGTTATACCGAAAAACTCTTGGGCTATAGACCCCTTTGGGTACTCTAGTACACAACCTTATTTGCTCAAGTTGGCCGGATTTGAGAATTCGGTCATACAAAGGGTGCATTACAGAGTGAAGAAGGAGCTGGCTGCTCATAAACAGTTGGAGTTTAAATGGAGACAACTATGGGGTATGTTTTTGGAATTCTTTAAATTTATTTATTTAAGTTTTGAAAACTATCATGGTGAAAACTAACATTATCAGCTGATTTAAAAAAAATAACTGAAGAAAAATTTCCATGTGAGTTTAGAATAATTGACTGAGTACGTACGTGTAATCGTTTCGAGTCAGTGTACCCTGTATCACAATATTTGTGTCACTTGTTTAATTTAGTATTTTACAATATTTTTTTTTTACCTTTGTATAGATTCTTTTTATCGATTGTTTGTGAATGTGTGAATATTGTAGGCTTTGTAGATTCCCAGCTGCTTGTCAACTTTTTATTTTGTTCTACATTTTTTGTGTAGTAAGCAACGACTTATTGTCGGCCTACGCTGTCCTCCCATACTTAAGTACAAATGCTGTATCCATGATAATATTGTAATACCAAATGATTTGAAAAGAGTAACCATGGAGTTTCTTGCCAGTTCTTCTCCATAGGAAACGACCAACCCGAACCGTGCACCTTTTTGTCGACGTTTTATAAGTGCCCATCTAGGCCTATGTGAAATAATTTTTTTTTTGATTTTGAGGTACCGAGTACGTGGTAAATGTTTTCGCGTCGGTGTCCGTTCCACCCGGTATAGACTTCAAGTACAGTACTTAATGCCACAAGGCAAAGCGCCTATTGCACAGTACAGTCAAGAGCACCAACATATATACACTTTCCTAAATTTAGAAGCATTTTTCGCGAGAAATAACGTTTGTAATTTAGAGATAGAATCTTTTTCATAAAATATGAGTTCCAAAATTCTATGTTCGTTACAACATGAAATTTTAATCAAAACACTAGGTAAAAATCACTTTTAAATCTAAATAAATTCGCGCTGTGTGATTTTCAACACTTGGTTCAGCAGTGAGGGTTGAAATTCTAACAGTGCATTACTATTTAGGCATTAATTTAGATGCGAATCAGTTTAAGTGAAAACGAGCATAACCGCCTTATTAGATCCAGTTTTTGCATTCATCAGAACTTTACTCCGACTTTGGTTAGTCCGAAACCCACCAAAACCGACAACTTAGTACGATTCTAAAAACTGTGTTTAGCTTAGTGTTAGACATTTAAAAAAAAAAAAAAATTATAGTAAAAACTTCGACATGGAGACGTCGTCTCTGTCTCTCATACCTGTTTATTTTTTTTTGTAGATGGTGTGGGCAAAACGGATATGTTTACACATATGATGCCATTCTATTCATACGACGTGCCTCACTCTTGTGGGCCTAATCCTAAGGTAAATACACAACAAAAACAAGAAAAAAATACATTTTAATTAGCCTGAAAATAAAGGTGGGTTACAAAAGACTGCTTTGCTTTTCTAGGTGTGCTGCCAATTCGATTTCAAAAGACTACCAGGTAACGGCGTCACATGTCCATGGGGTGTGGCACCACGAAAGATCACGGAGAAGAATGTTCAAGAAAGGTAAACATTTGCTTGCTTTAGCTTGTCTCAGTATGAGGAGCTCGTGGCTAAATAATAACATCCACTCGGGTCGATCTTCAGGTTTAGTCGTGTTTACCTAGGTACCCATTACATACCGAGTTTGCTCCGTGACTCAGAAAGCACGTTAAGACGTTGGTCCCGGCTGTCATTTGTAGATCTCTGTCAGTCGTTACAGGTAGTCAGTGGCCCGAAAGTCTGACAACCAGTCTTACCAAAGGTTATCATATTACCCATTACTAACCGGGTTGTGGAGGTCAAATAGGTAGTCTCTCCATGTAAAATACTGATGTTCAGCTGCATCTGGTTAGACCGGAAGCCGACCCCAACATAGCTGGGAAAAGGCTAGGCAAATGATGAGCTTGGCTCAGTATACTAAGGCAACTAAGGTACTAGTAGAATGCTGTCCAAGGTAGTAACTAGCCGCTGATGTACGCTGATGACCACTGACGATGATTGATGCTGTGTGATCACTTGTTATATTCACTCGATGTCGACCGGAGCCAATAAACCCAGTGACTCTTGTGGCTTCACAGCAAAATGCTATTTAAGGAGCGTTCATCCAAAAAGTTGGCAACGTCGCAAATAGCTCTCAAGTATTTACCTATTTTAATAAATTTGGCAATATAACTGTATGGGAATAAGACATATGGCTAATTAGTGAACTAGAATATTGATAAATAATTAATTGCAATTAAAAAATTGAATTTGTAACTGTTGTAACTGAATTTGGTTTCGTAAAGTTTCCAAATACTTATTTTACATTTAAAACTAAATATTCGGTGTTACGATATAAATTATTGTATTTTACAATCAATATTTTAGTTCACTAGTTAGCCATATTTATTATTTCCATAAAGTAATATTGCCAAACAGAGAAATATTTCACAGATATTTGCGACGTTGCCCACTTTCTGTATAAACGCTCTTAAATAGCAACTATTGGTTGAAAATGATAAAAAGGAGCTCGTGGCTAAATAATAACAGCCGCTCGGGTCGATCTTTAGGTTAAGCCATGCTTACCTAGGTTGGTCTGTGGATGGGTGACCGCCCATTACATACCGAGTTTCCTCCGTGCCTCGGAAAGCACGTTAAGCCGTTGGTCCCGGCTGTCATTTGTAGATCTTTGACAGTCGTTAGGCAGTCAGTGGCCCAAAAAGTCTGACAACCAGTCTTACTAAGGGGTATCGTATTACCCAGTACTAACTGGGTTGTGGAGGTCAGATAGGCAGTCGCTCCGTATAAAATACTGGTATTCAGCTGCATCCGGTTAGACTGGAAGCCGACCCCAATATAGTTGGGAAAAGGCTTGGCAGATGATGGTTGAAAATGATACAATTCTGTTGGTCTTTCTATGCCACTTATCGCTCCGCATACACTCAGATAGCAAGCCAGCCTTAACTAGTATTTTACTTTTGCAGAGCCCAAACAATCCTGGACCAGTGGCGCAAGAAAGCGCAGCTTTACCGCAGTAACGTGGTGATGTTCCCGCTCGGTGACGACTTCCGGTACGACCGGTCTAACGAGTGGGACAATCAGTACCAGAACTACGAGATACTTATCGACTATATTAATAATAATGATGGATGGAATGCTGAGGTGAGGGTTTTAAATAAATATCCATCTATCCTATTAGTAGTAGTAAGTAGAGCAGCGGTGGCCCAGTGGTGGAGACGCCGACTTGTGAGCAGTAAGTCGTGGGTTCGAACCCAGCCAGGCGCATTACCTTGTGTAAGTTATTTCATCACCACTACTCTCAAAACGGTCAAAGAAAACATCGTGAGGGTAACCGGTATGTCCTAGACCCAAAAATTCGAAGACATGTGACATCTACCAACCCGCACTGGGCCGGCGTGGTGGATTATAGCCCATTCCCTCTCATAGAGAAGAGGCCTGCGTCCCAGCAGTGGGAACATATTAATAAGCTGATTATGCTATTATGCTATTAGTCGGTACTGTACGGGCGAAGAACGTAATATTTTTTTTTTTGGTAGCCTGTTGATTGTCTCACTGCTGGGCAAAGGCCTTTCTCCTTTCAAACCTTTCTGTCCTGTGCGATATCTGGCCATGTTCGTTCAAACGAGATCAGATCGTCCCACCACCTTCGCCGCGGTCTACCTCGATGACGATTTCCTCCGACAGGCGTCTAGTGGGTGACGATCGTTGCCCATCTCTCCGGGCGCATTCGTGCTACGTGGCCAGCCCACTCCCACTTCAGCTTGGCTGTTTTTTCTCCAACATCTGCTACTTGAGTAATGGAGCGCAGCAGTGACGAAGGTTCCATAGAATTCGATTCCTACCGGCTTCCGTTTGAAAAATGGCACAGTCAGTATTATATAGACAAATAATATAATGACATAAAATATATGTACTTCGGCTTACCCCTTACAAAAATTGACCCTTCGCTGCTGGAGCGCAGGGTAGTGTTTCTTACGCGATCTGTTCGCTTAACACCTATTATGCTGCGCTCCATTGCTCGCTGGCAAATCTTGAGTTTGGACTTCTGTTGTTCAGTAAGTAACTTTGTGCGCCGAACGTAATAACTTTTTTAAAATTTAATTTCCAATTCTAAGTGGCTGTGAGAGGAGACCACTGCCGATGCAATTTTAATGACATTTCATAACTTATTAATTTGAATTTATGACATTTTATATATATCTCTTGAATTTTTACATTGTATAAGGTATTAATTCGATTTTATTTTGTTTTCGACACTGTTTATGGTATTAATTAGAATTTATTAAATTATATAACTTTGACTTTAATAATAAATTTTGCATGCCTGACGTCTGGATATGTATAAAATGTACTGTATTGAGCAATAAATATTTAAATTTGAAATGGCCGATGGGTCTCAAAAGTACTGGAATGGCTACAAGGTGGGCGTCCATAGGTGAACCCATGATCTGGTGAAGGTCTCGCGAATCCGTTGGATGTGGGAAGCACAGAGTGATGCAGGCTGATGATGATAATAAACACCCAGAACTTAAATTTTAGAAACATCTAAAAAGCATCACCTTAAAAACGTCAAGTAGTGATAAGTTGCTTACAGATTAAGTTTTGAGGGGATGGAGGACAGGGTGTAAAGTTCTTCATCCCCCATAGAAAAGGGAGGATCCTCCAACCAGACGGGTCATATGTCTGGTGGGCTACTCCCCGACAGTTGTTGTCGGGTTCTTCTATATAGACTTAAGTCGTGGATAAGTTTAGTTGCGCGATGTAGAATTAGGTATATTTCGATCTTTAATTCGACATCTGTGTCATAGATGGCGCTGTAGTACTTTTAGTTCTATGTTTCTGTAGTACTCTTTCTAGTGCCGCTACAACGTTACCAGTGTCTTTATTCCCTAAAAATGTTTTCAGATACAATTCGGCACCCTCCAAGACTACTTCAAAGCTGTCCACTCGGAAGTCAAGTCCTCATCTTTCCCCGTGCTGTCAGGGGACTTCTTCACGTACGCGGACAGGAACCAGCACTACTGGAGCGGATACTATACGTCCAGGCCGTTCTATAAGAATATGGATAGGGTGCTGCTGGCTTATGTTAGGTAAGGATGTTATTTGGTATGCCAGATCAAAAGAAATAAACTGGCGAAACTTCATACACCGTGCATAGAAAAATAAAACTATATAAGTAGGGAGATCCAGCCTTTTTTGGAACTCCTAATTGTAAATTTATTTTTGCGAAGTAAGAATTTAGGACAGGAAAGGACTTTTAGCGTAGCAGGTACCCTAAAAGTTCCATTATTGGTATAATTAACATAACATCACGCCTGTTATCCCCGAATGATTAGACAGAGGTGTACCTAATAGTACACTTACATTACGCCAGTTCTGTTTAAGTCCCATGTAATAGGAGGCGAACCTAATGCTATCAACCGGACACAAATCCAGACTCCGTGGCTGCTAGGAATTTCTCATAAATTCCTGATGGAAAAACCCAACAACATTTTGCTGGACCAGGGAATTGAACGCGTCGACCTCATGATCACTATCGCACTTGTGACCACTAGACCAAAGATAAATTAAAAAAAAAAACGCTAATCTTTTTAGACCGTCAGTAGATGCCTTTGCCAAGTGACATGGGACAAGGGCAGGAAAATGATGAATGATGATGAGTAGATGCCTCCGCCAGATTCTCAGGTCTGATGCGGCTTCGTTAGTATTCTTCTAATTTATTCCATAGAAGGCCTGCCCCACGTAGCGATGCGACCGACACGTACGTAGGACCTCTGCCATAGACCGTAAACCTCAGGCGGTAGGCCTACATTTCATCATCATCATCTGCTTAGCCTTTTCCTAACTATGTTAAAGTCGGCTTTCAGTCTGATGCAGCTGAATACCAGTATTTTACATGGAGAACCTATCTGACCTCCACAACCCAGTTAGTACTGGGTAAAACCACAAATTTCTGACATTGTTCATACAAAATTACGATACGCCTTGATAAGACTGATTGTCAAACTTTCGGGCCACTGACTACCTGTAACGCCTGTCAACGATCTACAATTGACAGCCGGGACCAACGGCTTTTAACGTGCTTTCCGAGGCACCGAGGAAACTCGGTGCAGGCTATATTCAATGTTTGACTTTATACACCGTGTCTTTATAGTCGTCTTACAATGGTCGACAACTCAAAGTACTCGACATAAAATAAGCGTGTTTTTTTTTATCTTCCATAATAGGTACAAAAAAAAAAATAATAAAAAATTAGAATAAAATTAGAATAAAATTAGAATAAAATTATGAATCATCCTGTTAATGATGTTTACGTGTCAAACGAGAGAACATATACCTTCCCAGCACTCGAGTCATCATCGCTCGCAACAGGGTGTTTTAACTACGTCATGCGTCCTAATACTGAATAATATTTTTATTTTTAAAATCTCATAAATACGTTTTTTTTATGAATGTTTAGTATTCATTTTATACACAAAGTGGGCTGCCGTTGTAAGACGACTAAAAAGTCACGGTGTATATAGTCCATAATATTCACTTTCAGAGCTGCAGAAATAATCACAGCTCAAGCTACAGCCGCTCACGTGGTGTCCAACATAATGTCGCTACAACTACGGGACAGGGTGGAGCAGGCTCGTCGCTCGCTGTCACTGTTCCAGCATCACGACGGAATCACTGGCACCTCCCGCGACGAGGTCAGAGAAGACTACGCTAAGAAGTAAGTGACGTTAAGAAAATCCAAGATGGTGGCTACGATCATGTTATCTTTTCGGCATCCGAGTCCTCGGAATCATGGAAAACGACGAATATTTTGCAAAATTTCACAGTTGTACTTTTGGATTTTAATTTCATTCTCAATTTTGGCACCTGAAATCGGATGATGAAGTTATAAATGGCATTATTTTCTTGTGAGTGTGAGAGTTTTTTTTTTTAGGTACTTTTCGTTTATTTCAATGTAAAATTACATTTCCTGTACACGGCACTCCATTTATGTAAATAATACGGATAAAATCAAAAATTCAACAATGGATGTAGAAATACGAACGTAGAGAACGAACGACGCGTGGAATCAGCTGTTCACTTCCTGTCTAGCTACAGAGTTCATCGTCGCGCTTGCCGTTCGCTACGTGCTTTTTCTGGAGGGCTGTCTCTTACACTCTATATACTGGTCGAGTATTATTTGAGTCCATCGACACGCAAAGAAGAAGAAGCAGACCAACTGTATCTTTGCTTCTTTTCAGAATGCTAAACGCAATAAAATACAGTCAATCAGCGATCCAACAAGCAGCTTACTACCTGCTAAACCAGCCGTTGATCGTAGACCAAGCCCAAGAAGACATATACTTCGACGTGGACGACATCTGGCGGTCGCACGATGAGATACCGACTCGCATCACGATAGCGCTGGATGTCGTGTCGCCTTCCAGGAGAGTCGTGTTGTATAACGCGCTTGCGTTTAGGAGACACGAGATCATGACTGTGTTGGTTTCTTCGCC
The DNA here is from genome assembly GCA_910589295.1 of Noctua janthe. Lineage (NCBI taxonomy): Eukaryota > Metazoa > Arthropoda > Insecta > Lepidoptera > Noctuidae > Noctua > Noctua janthe. The sequence continues at coordinate 11,692,463 of OU342563.1, read as the reverse complement.
GCATGTTGAGGTTAGTTTTTGAAGAACTTTTTTATCTGTACAAAGTCGAAGCTGATTAACCGGCTACCCTTTGCTCCCCGTCCTTACTTCGTGCATTCGTAACAGTTCGTTTAACTTCGGTGCTTGCTAGAAACCTTCCGAAGGTGGATTTTTTTGGCCGAAGTTGGCCGAAGTCGAAGCTTCGGTCGGAGACTAATGTAACTATAAAACTCCAATTGATTTAAATTAGGTGTGTGTTATTTTAAGACTTAGCATAATCAGCCTATTAATGTTCCCACTGCTTGGACGCAGGCCTCCTCTCTATGAGAGGGAATGGGCTATAATCCACCACGCGGGCCCAGTGTGAGTAGGTAGATGTCACATGTCTTCAAATTTTTGGTTCTAGGACATGCCGGTTTCCTCACGATGTCTTCCTTCACCGTTTTGAGAGCAGTGATGATGAAATAACTTACACAAAGTAAAGCGCCTGGCTGGGTTCGAACCCACGACTTACTGCTCGTAAGTCGGGGTCTCCACCACCGCTGCTCTATTAAGACTTATACTTACTCAATTCACTCAAAAACTAGACGAACATCGCCATCACAATAGTGTAAACATAATTAGTAGTTAACTTTAGTTTAAATCAAATAAAAGCTGAAGCTCACTTTATGTGCTTATATTTTGGGATTGAGGTAGACAGTAGAGTATATAAATTCGAGTATTAAGTATTGGTTTCGCTAACCTCCCAATTTCGGATAAGGCAGACTAATATTAGAGGCCATTACCGCACTATCCTTCCGTGCAATTGCTTCAACAGGTTTACTCAAACTGTGTCTAGTACTTTCCTCAAAAGGGTAGTCCGTATATGGTACACGATAAATTCATTTCGTTTTTACCATACAAAAGATCTTTAGTATAACATACACATCGTACACATATATAAACTCACGCCTTTTTCCCATGGAGTGGGGAGAGGAGGGGGGGGCGCAGAAATTACAGAACGCCACCTGTTACGATCCTTAAATACTCCTTTTGCCTCGTCCACGTTCATACATCTGGTAAACATGCACGCCGGTTGCGAGTATTACGCACCATGCCTGTCTGAAAAACTTCACCAAGAAGGTCTTCAGAATAACTTATTTATTATTACAGGTATTCGACCCCGAAGGCAACCCGATGATGGCTCAGATATCGCCCGTAGTAGCGGGTGACAAGCGGCTCGCGTTCGCGGCCAACAAGTACCAGCTGTCCTTCCCGGCCGTCGTGGAGCCGCTGGCGCTAACTGTGTATACTATCTCGCTGAGGGATAACACTAGGCTCAACAAGTAAGTACGACACATGATCTACACACGCCTAAGCGGCAAAGTGAGGGAGTAAGGTGGTGGATTTAGCACCGATATCTCTATAGGGTCTAACTATTTATACACGAAATATTTTCAGGGAATCATCTATTGGTTATAACAAAGCCATTTCAAGGGGTTTTTTTTTATCTGACTATATTTTTTATAAAAAATAAATAATTTAAAATTACTTGACCCACAAAATAAATACTGGCTCCTTATTTTTAAGCATCCATTACGCTAGTTTACTACGTCGTATTTACCTACTGTCATTGTTAGAATATGAGAGTAAAGGTTTTATGCAAAAAGTCGCAAAAAATTTTAGAATTATAATAATTTTGTAAAAAAAAACACTCGTATAATTTTTTTTTCCGTTGCTATGGCGACTTTACGACTTATAGAAGTTACTCTTAAAATATTTCGTGTATGAAAAGATAGACCTTATATATTTAACCTACAGCCATTTTTATTTTGGTTGGTATTCCAGCCAGGCTAAAATACACTTTATTTTTAGGGATACTAAGTACATGTTCTCGTCGGCGTGATATGGAACAGCCGGGTAACAAAATTGAATATGAATAGATTACTATTCCGTTGACAATGACATTTGAAAAGTATTTTCTCGTTTACCCATACTGCCATCGCATATACCGTTTCATGCAGGATGTGCGATTTCGCTCATCTCAGTGTAGTTACTTTTTCGTGCAACCTAACTACGATGAAGGTACCTCTATGATACGTTCGGCAAAAAGCCGTTTGGCTTAGCTTGAGTTATATCGAGCCGGCCCGTAGAGTTGACCCGAAGAGACCCGAGATTCAGCTATGCTAGATGCCGAACGGCACTAGCCGAATGAAAGCCAAATGTAGTGCTGGCTTTGGTTTGGCTTTTTTGTTCAACAAACTACCAAAAAAACCAAGTGTTTTGTAGCGCCCAAAAATATGTACCCAACAACGTAAGCTATAGACCGACCGCTGTAATGAGTCCTTGCCTCATCAAAGGTACATTAAGCGTACACAAAGTCCTAACAATATCCCACAGGTAATTTGCTTTAAAATAACCATAATCCACGTAGGTATTACGATACTAATTGAACCAAAACGTGTCAACCTTCAAAATATTCCTTTTAAATTGATACCTTCGCGTGGTCTCATTAAAGCGGTCGGTCTATAGCAGTAGCGAAGGGTCAATGTTTGCAAGAGGTAGGTATCGTTAATGTGATTTTATTATTTGTCTATAAAATACTGATTGTGCCAGTTTGCAAAGGGAAGCTGGTAGGAATAGAGTTGTACGGAACTTTCGCCACTGGTCTATACTTTGTGTCGCAATTACAGCTTATGTAACCACACCATCTACCCCACAGATACACATCCTACTCCCGCGTAAGAGTCTATAACGCGGACTACTGGACAGTAGACCTTCCGAAGATGTTCCCAATAGACCAGCCATCAGCCCGCCTCATGGAAGACATCACCATACAAGCAGGGAACAGTACCCGCGTCGTGATTACCATGGATGGAGTTATTAAAGCGATTGTGTCACCAGAGGGAACCACTGTGCCGGTTCATATGGATTTTGCGCAGTGAGTGTGTTTTTGTTTCATTTATTTAGCAGCTGACCCGGAAATTTTCTGGATGTCGACAACAGCGCCACCTACCGGTCCCAACTATTGCTAAGAACCATCCAGGTGAGCCGAAGTTAAAAAAAAATCTTCAAAATCGGTCTAGCCGCTTATGAGGCGAAGAGTTACGAACACACGTACATCAGAATTTAGTGAACGGGTCGTTCTTCAAGGTTAAACATAATGCTCGCCGAGGTCGGTTTTAGGATGGGTGGCCATCGACTACATAGTAAGACCCCTCCGTATATGAGTCAGAATGGATGTGGAAGACTGAGGTCAGGGTGCTGTGGCGAAGCTTGGGAGAGGCTTATGTGGACTGTGATATGCCATCAGCCCGCCCATGGAAGACATCTCAACGAGTGTGCTTTGTTTATTTAGGTACCAGTTCGACCTTCAAGGTTAAGCAACGCTTGCTGAGGTCAGTTCGTGGATGGACAGCGATGACATAGCGAGAAGGGGTCTCTTTACTTGGGTTGAGTTGTCAGGGTCGAGTTGTCTCGCCGTCAAGTTGTCGAAATACCAGGTCTGACTGGATGCAAAAAGCGATTCAACTTCATGCTCATGCATATAATATATTCGTAACGGCTGTCATTCAATCAAATGTAAAAAATTGAAATATCTTCTCAGGTATGACAGCCAACGTGGTAAGGACAACAACAGTGGGGCGTACCTGTTCGTGCCGACGGGTCCCGCGACTGAGTACAAGGCAGACGCCTTCCCTGAGATCGTGGTCACCGAGGGCATCTACAAGGCCACCATGTATGCGGCCCTTAACTCGCCTAAAGCTGCGGACATTGTGTTAGCCGTAAGTAATACCACTTAAGGTGTAAGCGCCAGGGTAACCCGCGAAATTCAAATCATCTTAATTTTTTTGCAATTTGCAGGTCAGTGTCAGGTTGTATGTTGATTAATATATGATTCGCGACCGTAACAAATATGGTTTGACAGTGTTATAATCGTTATAACATCAATACAATCCTCTAAGTTCATTTAATCCCATTGAATGACTTTTTCATGAAATAGTCCTGACCTGCAAATTACAAAAAACGTAAGAATTTTTTTCGCGTGCTCCCTTGGCACTTCCATTTTAAACTTGATGTTATGTTATATTTATTTCAACGACACAAAATTTAAATGGGTTATGATTCCGTTCAATCTTTCGCATTTAATATTTTCTTCACTCACAAGACTATAATCTTATGTTCCACAGATCTCAGTCCAGAACAACCCAACGCTTCCACACAGCGAGGTGGAAATCTGCAACACTTTGATGATAGACCCCACAGTGGATGACCTGGAGCTAGCCCTCAGGTTCCGCACAGCCGTCAAGAACGGACCCGTCTTCTACACCGACCTCAATGGCATGCAGGTGAGATGATAACCAGTCTTTCCAAGACGTATCGTATTACCTAGTAACTGGATTATGGTCAGCATAACAGCTGTATCCGGTTAGACAAGAAATAGTTGGAAAAATGCTGAGCAGATGATAAGTCATCACAGTCTAAAGGGTGGCTTGCGAGATAACCTGGGAGAGGCAAATCGAGTAAAATGGCGAGAGTTGCATAAACCTAGCAGAGAATTGAAAATAAAAATAATAAGTATTTATTTGACTCGCACAGGACAAAACAATATAACAAAATTAAATAAAAAGAAAACACACAAACGATTAAAAAATAAGAGAAAATAAATTAAACTAAATTGGTTATGTACGGGGCTGAAAGGTCGTATCCTCAGCATGGTGCTGTAAGATTAAAAAAAAAAAATAAGAATGTCACACCATAAAATGTAACTGCTACTTTTTCGATCCTGCTTTTTCTAATTCTTACTAAACAATTCAGATTTCCCCAGCATCTATAACACTGTCCTCTTCCATAGAAGATAGTGCTTCCACCCAGCATCTGCTGGCACTGCGTGTGCTATCCATTTCAGTAAACAAATAAACAGCTACTTGCGAGATCGTTTTTCGTTTACCCGTGCTTCTGATGCTCTGTGTAGATCCCACCTCAGGCATCATCTTAATTTCCCATCCCATAAAACTGAATTCTATTCTAACTCCTTCTCTGTTCACGCAGTACGTTTGTGGAACTCACTTCCGCCTAACATTTGTGATTCTAAAACTTTATTTATGTTTAAAAAGCAAGTTAAAGTACATTACCTCTCCTCTATACTGTAATATTCTGGATATATATTATAGGTATATATTTACAGTACAAGTATTTATTTTATATGTGTATATTTGTATGTATGTTTATTTTTTAGGTATAACTTTGTTTTAAGTTCCCATTTCAATTTTCCTGTTTTGTCTTTTCTACACACTGTGTCTACATTTCTAATCCTACTTTCCTCTCGCAGGTCTGCTGGAAGAGATTTCGCATGAAATAAGCAGTACCTTTGTGCTTTTCTATCTTAATGTAATGTCTTGTTAAGTATTTTGTGTGTACATAAATAAATAAATAAAAGTTTTCAAGTTCATACCTTTTAATGGTCGTAATAAGGCCTGGTTCGAGATGGCGCAGGAGAAGAGTATCTGGAAGGATATGGGGAAGGCTTTTGCCCAGCAGGGGGACAAAAGGCTAGGCTCAGGCTGGTTAAGGGTACTGAAAAAAAAATAGCATTGATAACCTGGTGGTGTGACCATCGGACTGCCAAATCATAGGTCTCGAGTTCGAACCCAAGACACGCACCTTTGATTTTTCGGATTCATGTGCGTATTGTATAATTATCACTTGCATCGGTGAATGAAAACATCGTCAAGGAAACTAAACCAGCATGCCTGAGAGATATTTCTCGACGGCATGTAAAGCCAAGTCAGAGGCAACTCTGATACCAGCGGCACTAACCACGCGATAAAGAAAGAAGGTTGTAATAATCTTTTACCTTAAAAATCATCTTTATTTATTTAAAAATAGGTACGCCAACAGTACATACATTTTACATTTAACAATAAAAATATATAGGTTATGTTTCTTATGTAGGTACCAATTACAGGTGTACACAACATTCTCTGGATCTTTGACTTAAACTAAATAAGAGATCAAAAAACTGACTTACACTAATAAACACAAAAGAAGAAATATCCAAATAAAACTAATAAGTTAAGTAATCTTAAAATCACTTTTTCAACAACAAACTTTGCCCACAGATGATCAAACGTCGTTACTTTGACAAGATTCCTCTGCAAGCTAACTTCTACCCGCTGCCGGCGGCTACTTACATTGAAGACGAAAAGATTAGGTTCACAGTCCTGACGTCGACGCCGCTCGGCATGGCCGCCTTGCAGCCGGGGCAAATTGAGGTAATATTATTTAGGACTGACTGTAGCGCAAAATGAAAACCATGAATTTAAAATTGAACGCGGACGAAGGTCGCGTCGTGGATCTTTTTTTGATGTAGTGCCGTATGAAATGTACATTTCTCTTGTAGATAATGCAAGACAGAAGACTGAGTCGGGATGACAACAGGGGGCTCGCACAAGGCGTTCTGGATAACATCAGAACGAGACACACGTTCAAAGTTATTATTGAGAACGCTAAGAAGACTTGTGAGGTAAGTCTTGTATTATGTGTACATGTCTTTACTAAGAGAGTCCCCGTAAATTCCAGTATACAATGTGTCCAGTCATGGACTAGCGATATTTTAGGTACTTATATAACAACTATTCTAATACACAAATTTATTGATTTGCAAAGAAAAAAACTTTGTTTTTTTGTTCACAAAAAAAATTGTCAATTTGCATTTTTTTTTGGAGTTTAATCTCTTTTTTTTCTGAAAGTAAAAAAAATGTGATGTGATGCTAAATAGCAGGAAAGTGGATTGGACCAAGTGTGTAGTGTATTTGTTTATTAGAATAGGATATTCTACATACACACATAATTATATAAAAACTGTTGTTATATAGGTACCTAGAATATCGCTACCGGACACGCTGTATAAATCAAGTTTATATACTGGTCCAAAAATGGACTTGACAAGTTTCGGTCTTCAATTAAGCGTCGCGATATCGTTGCATGAGTCTGTATCAGGAAATTGTATTTAACAAAGATAAAGCTGTCTTATGTATAAAAAATGTTCCCGTTTTCCAGCAAAAGATAGCAGCAGACCACCCATCAGGCCAGCTAACACTGGGCGCTCACGTATCCCAACAGTTCCTACTGCAGCCACTAATAGCCATGCACTACACCAGCAAGAAGGACACCACCCGCATCGGCTACTCGCGAGCCAGCATCAACCACGCGGACTTAGTGCTAGCGTCGTACCACTCGCATGTTACTGCTAAGGTGAGTCGTGCTACATACAATGTGTAAACGGACCCTTCACGAAGCCGTCAACCAAGCATTCTGTACATCAAACTGAGTAACTGTACGCAAAAATTATTGCTGGGAAACGACTGGGACTTTTTTTTGGGGTCTAAAATCACGTTTTACGGTAAGAATATTGTGCTAATGGTTGCATTAAATAGAACGGGGACCGTGGAGGTATTTACAGTAAAGTTATCACCTTAAAGTTCCAATATCTCCGTAACTGGAAGGTTCCAAGGTCTAGAACAAAAAAAAATAGCGCAATAACGAGGAGAACAAGTGCCTTTCGGCTTCATTAAGAGTATTTTCACACCCATTATTCCCACCTCACTAAAATGAGATTTGACGTATATATTGATGGGTTTAAAAACCTTCCATGATCGTGACTTCTAAGATATAGGGATATAAACAGTTTTTATCATAGTAGTTTAGAACCCAGGGTTTTTTTTTCTCTGGACAATTAATTGAATGTAGCCCTTGAGGCTCTAGCATGAGCGCGCGGGGTAAACGTAACGTACCTACATACGTCGATCTTAATTAAAAATACTCGTTTTATACATAATATTTTCATCATTTTAAAAATTCATTCATGTCTATGAATGATACTGAGTGTCACTGTTGCAAACATTTTAACTAAAATGCTATTGGAGAAATGTATTTTCGATTTAAAAATCGACGTATTTACGTTACGTTTACACCGCGCGCTCGTGCTAGTCTTTCTGTTTCCAAATGTAATGGCGATTTAAGGAAAAATAAATTATTTATTATTTTTTTAATATGTTTTAAGCTCTGTTTTGATATGGAAAGAAAAAATCGAGTGCGCGCAGGGTTTGAACCTGCGACCTTCCGATTCAGTACACCGGACGTGTTTTAAGCTCGTTTAGGATCATAGTTTTGTTTTAAAAATAAAACAAATTTGCACGAGTAACACAGACGAACTTCTTTATAAACCTGTGGTCGGTTTTTTGTTCCAATATTACCTGTAACTGATTGGAAACAGTTATAATTAAAGCAAATTATTCCTTTTTCACAGAGAGACAAGGACAGCGTGGTGCACGGTATGGGCATGACGTTCCAGCGAGTGTTCCTTGACAACTGCTACGGTAGCGCAGAGATTAACAAGTGGTACCATGTGGGAGACGGGCAGGTGAGTTCTACACCTAGTTTCAAGAGTTTGTTATCATGTTTTCGTGCCCGTTTGTCTCGCGGTCGCAAATACAACTGCTGAAGGTGGAGTCCTGGATACAATTCCCAGATTAGTGTTATTGGACTTTTCTCCTTAACAATTTCTCAGTCACAACTACGCCTTCGGTAGCTGGTGATATGTTACTGCACGTTAAGCCGTTGGCTTCGGCTGTCATTTGTAGATCTTTGTCAGTCGTTACGAGTGTTCAGAAGTTCGAAAGTTTTCCTAACATAGTTGGGAAAAGGCTAGGCAGATGATGATCTTAATAGGTTACCTGTGTCTGAGTGCGCACGTCATGATCTCACTCCGGACGTGTCGGATTGCCGTCCCGTCAGACTATGAAACTAAGGGAAGAGTGAGTGCACCTGTGTGTTTCACACACACTTGTGTAGTATAATACTTTCTCCGTCCATGACTCGTCAAAAATCGTCATTATCCAAAACGGCCTGGAAGACAGTTATTATTCTTAACATCACATTTTTGTTACAGGTCGCAATCACAGACTTCGTCGACACATCTGCAAGCAACGTGTACGACAGCTCACTAACATACGTCACCGTACGCAACCAGTTGCCCAGCGGGGTACTCACTCTTTGTCCAATGGAAGTGAGATCTGTGTTCATCAACCAGACTTTGAAGAAATATTAGACTTTTTAGAGGGAGAAGGAAACACTCGAATATTGTCGGTTTAAATCGCGCTGAAATTCCAATATAAGCCTTGAAACATGCGCAAGTCGTCGCAGGCAATTAGCCTCATTCGCACGGGAGAGTTTTTATCAGGCACTGGATTAGACACGCAGGTGGAGTAAAACATCTTATAATATGAATTTTGTATACCTCAATGGCGGGATATAGCAGACTTACCTGTAACTAACGCATCATATGAACCTACTAGCTGTTGCCCGCGACCTTCTCCGTCATTTTATAACCTTCCTCGATCAATGGGCTATCCAACACTAAAAGAATTTTTTAAATCGAACTAGTAGTTCCTGAGATTAGCGCGTTCAACCAAACAAACTCTTCAGTTTTATAATATTAGTATAGATGATCCACAATACATTATTTGAATTTGAAACATCCAAGAGTGCAATTCTTGAAGGAACTGCAATGCGGTCTGTTCAATTCTTATTGCTCGGCACAATACCGAGAGTCGAAAATCCAGTGCGCGATAAAAACTGCTTCAATAAATGTTGCTATTAAACAAATTTTGATGACATTGAATAATACACTTTATTATCAGTGTCGTAAAGTGCGAAAATCGTTCGAATATTGATAAAGTTATCAAACGAATCTTCAGTCGAACATGCTCATTTTAACTAGAAAATACAAGAGAATGATTTAACGTTCAATTTTATAAAATTATTCTGCTCTTCCTCCTTAAGTCTGAGCCTCATGTACTGCCTATACTAGTAAATGTTTAGAGGTGAAGACCAGATTGTTGACCAGGTCACCATGACCGGTCAAATCGGTCAATCTTACTTCAGTGTGAAAAAGAGATAGAGCTTGTCTAGCTCTCTCTTTTCCACACTGATGTGACATTAAAACAATACTGTTATATGAGGTGGTGGTACGAGCCCGAGATGAGTGTCGAGTCGGGTGGGCCTAACTAACTGTGTTATCATGTTTCTATATAATAAACGCAAGACCTCTCGTGTGGTCTCTCAGACCATGAAACTAAACAACTTTTGTTTTATGAATATAGAAAAATAAAAAAGAAAATAGTTTTATCATACATGTTGATCAGCTGATCGCGTCAGTTAACAAATCAAATCAAATAATTTATTATTGCGGAAAATACTGTTACAATGGTGGCCTAAAATTTACATGTTTCAAATGATTCTACCGTAAGGCATGCAAAATGATACAATCAAGGTTTAGCACAACCAAGATTGACATTGAAGTAAAAAAAGAAAGAAAGAAAGAAAGAAAGCGAGAAAGTAGAAAGAGAGAAAGAGAGTAGAAAGTCTAATTACTTTTTTCCAATTTCAAGAACTCGTAGAACAAAAGTTGTTCAGTTTCATGGTCCGACACGGCAGGTCTTGCGTTTATGTAACACCTTGTATATGTATTAATTGCGTGGAAAACTCCGGTGTCGGTACACACATATTTACGAGTAAATGGGTAATAAAAATAATGTTAGGTCATCGCATGTTATATGCCTCCAATATTTCAGAGCTTGTTGCAGCAATATTCTTCTAAACAAACGGCTAATAACTAGAATAGAAGATATACAAATCGACTGATGTAGCAGTTTTTATTTTTGTTAATTGTGATGCGGAAAATAGTTTGACCTCACCGGTTTCTGATAGGCAAAACAAATGATACTGTATCAAACGCGACGATAAGCAATCATAATTTAAAAGTCAGAAAAAAAAAATGTCTTTCAGAAACCGTGGTTTATTGTCTACCATGCAATAATGATTTGTGGGATCATAGATTTTTGTCTTTGTATCCTAGGCTTTTTAATGTCACAAAATGCTCGTAATCTAAACCAGTTAATATTAAAAAAAAATAGTTAAATAAATTATTTTACAAAAACTAAGATAACAAATGCGCCGGATAAACGAGAATAACAATATATTTTTATTTATCACATTTGGTTGTGTCGCAATATATGGCCATCCATTATGTTTACCACTAATTTTATAATATTATTTTATTTATTTAGTATATAAGCTGGTATTCTTGCTGTTATGGAAAATTGTCTAGTATAATTTATATAAATATAATTAATTAATATTACGGATAAATTGATGATCCTTAAGTTTATTTAGTTTTTAATTTGATATTGACATTAATGTTTAAAACCTCCACTATTCTTGATTTAGGAGTCAAGTAAAAATTTAGGTTAATAAGTTTTTAAATTACGTAATTTTACCGTATACTTTTATTTGATACGTTGTTGCCCGCGACCTTCGTACGCGTGGAATTATTATAAAAATATTATTTCTCTATTTGAATCGGATTTTGTGATTTTGTTAACAATTGCAAGGGTTTTAATTTTCTTGCACGGAACATTAATACTTTTTCTATCTGCCACTAAAAATCTCGTGAAAATCGGTCAAGCCGTTTCGAAGATTAGCTGGAACAAACAGACAAGAAGACAAAATTTAAAAAATGTTTTTTTTTTAAAGTACCGTACTTATATACTTTCATATGCATTCAGTACAAAGCTGTTATTTTAAAATTACAAACAGACACTTCAGTTTGATTTATTTGTATAGATTTGGTGGTTCATGTTTTTATTTATTACTGATCGTATTTCGTATCGCAACCGGCGTGCGTGTATGACCAGAGATCTAAGCAACTTAAACATAATATAAATTTGGAAGATTTTTGAAAAAAAATAACAACTATCCTTCAGGTTCATTCTGGTTAATTATTTCGTGACAAGTATAAATTAGTATCACCCATAGATACGAAAAAAAAAACTAACTAATAGTGACACGAATTTTAAAATCGATTATTTTACCTTACGTTTTCTCCACGCGTACACACGGCGGCCAATCAAGCTATGTAAAACCAAATTAAGCTGATATCTCATTGTACGTGAAGCTCATACAAAGCGAAATCAGGTTATACTGGTTCACTGGTGGTACAGCTTGATGTGCCGCCGTATGTACGTGACTGATGTATGAACGAAAACAGAAGGAGTATGTATGGATCGTTTCTGCCTACCCCTTTAACAAACAGGCATCAGTTTTATGTAACAATTAAAAGTACACGGTATATAGTACTAATCACAATTATAATACTGCCAAGTTGAAAGTGCAATAACAATTCAACTTTTTTACTATAAACGGTTGCTATTAGCGGTCTCTAGAGTTAAGGGATGTATATATTTGCACGTGAATACTTAAAGGTCACTTTAGTGATAGTCACTTATTATATAGGTTGACTGGTAATTAGTGAGCGATACTTAAACACGTGATTGTACTCATGATAACAAACAAGTTTCCCAAAGAAACATGTTTTTTTTATACTCATTTACTTTTATCACAATAAAATTTACGGAGCGGGCTTGAGAGCCACGCGGTTGCTCTGCCCACCCACTGTTGCACGGTTCGATAGTAATGAGATAGAACAGCGTCACGCGGTTAACAGCTGATAGGTCAAAGGCGCGCGCGCGAGTTTCATACGGCTGTTGTGTTATTGTGATAAAAGCGAATGAGTATAAAAAAATCTTTGAGAAAGTTGTTTGTTATCATGAGTACAATCACGTGTTTAAGTATCGGTCACTAATTACCAGTCACCCTATATTGGTGTATATTTGAATTGCGTTATCTATGATAGGGTTAAGCTATGGTTTCTTAGAACAGTGGTCCCGCCGCAACACATAATGGCTGTAAAAATTATAACTAGCTATTGCCCGTGGCTTCGCTCACGTTATGGTCGTAAATTATCCCATGGGAACGCTTTAAATATAGTCTATGGCACTCGGGGATAATGTAGCTTTCCATTAGTGAAAGAATTTTCGGAATCGGATCAATAGTTCCGGGGATTACCCCCTCCATACAAACTTACAAATAAATTTTACCTCTTTATAATATTATTATAGTATAGATAAATAATTCGGTCTGTGCCTCATTCCGGGCCTCTGCGAGTTGTCTTTAGCTCCTCGTAGGCTTCGTATTCCCAAAGTCCGAAACGCGAGACATGTCAAAAACTTTATAATAATAATGCCATGCCTGCTAAAGTCCCACTGCAGGGCGATGACCTCTTCTCATATTGAAAAGCCACGAGCATTAATCATCACGTTTTCTCAAGGCGGATTGACAATATTTTGTTGACCGTAAAATCCCTAAAGCTTTAGAAAATGCTCTCTTGTACACACCGCAGCACTGTGTAAAGGCGGCCCCGCTGTCTTAAGAAACTCTAACTTGAATGGTTATCCGAAAAATAAAATTGTTCCATCGACGCATGATATTAATATCATTTAATTACTTTTTGCTGTGGCAAAATGAGATTGTAAATGTAGCACAAATAATATAATAATTTTAAAAAGTAAACCCACCTAGGTTATATAATAAATGATCCGTGTATTTATTGTAAAGAACCGACCACGAAACTGTTTACCGTATTTCCCCTACCGTGTACAACTTGAGAATTCGTTTGTATAAAATCACTAAAACTGTGTTTATTTTGCGTCAATTAAACTCTGTTTAGTCATCGTCCAACTTTGTTTTGTTTTGACAAAACAGCTTCATGCATTGAGTTCTACCATTTTGGAGCTCATCAGATGGAGCCACTGTCGAGTAAGGTCTTGTCATTAATTCTGTTTTATACTTTAAGTTTAAAGTAACAATAACTTCATAAATAGTTTATTTTATTACGTATAACAACATAGTGTAAACTTCGGAAACATATTTACAATATTCTCCCTAAAATTAGCAAGCATGAAACATTTAAAATCATTCTTCCTCCAAGTACTAACAAATAAGATCCTAACTTGCTACTTAAAATCTTCAAGTCATAATTTATTAGAAATGGCTCAATCTAGACCACAATCGTGAATATATATTAGTAGAAATACGTGATAAAAAGCGTCCAACTCGAACACTATGACATCTGGCATTTCTAAAGACCTTACTCTTACACGAGCGCCTCTAGCGGCGAAATTATGCACGACAGCCCCCATTACCTACACAGGATCAAGGTAAATCAATACAATTTACATTCCAATGGATGTCAGACAGACAAGCGCCAGATAAATATGTAGTTGTTTAAGGACGTAGTTTTTGAGGTATACGTGTAAAATTCGAAAAAAGACTTCACGCAACTGTAATGCCTCGAATTGAACACGGATAGACCTAGAGAATTATTTATAATCATAGTTTTTGCATTCTACGAGCATGAATCAATCAATGCAACTTAAACTTTATTTCAATGAAATTAAGCACATATACATGCTCGTAATTTGCAAATACGACAATTACTTACAATTTTATTTATTATGCCGTTTCATGTAACTCGATACAAATTTACATGGAGATCTCAATACTTAAACGTCATACTTATTTATTGAGAATAACACGATTTCTTTTGATTATACTTACTCCATTGTATTTATGACTTTCATCTGAATTATTTACCTATCTATGTAAAATATTAGTGAGATTTGTATTATACTGTTTTACCGCGCATTTAAATGTATTTAATGAACTAATGATGTAAATATAGGATATTGTGTTGAAATGGACTTTTCGTTTTTCATTAATTTTACCCTAATCTACAGCTATTACAGTACTTGACCATGAATAAAATGCATTGTACAAAAAACCTAATGAATTGGTACGACATTTATCAATGTTAATAAATATTGAATGCTATTCGAGCTTACATCAAAAGCAAGACCTACAAGTCGTTGTCCAGCTAACATTACACTTAGCTAAGCTCTAACAGGAGACGTTTTCTAGCTAACATAACACCTAGTTAAGCTCCTACAAGTCGTTTTCTAGCTAACATTACACGTAGATAATCTTCTACAAGAGTCGTTTTCTAGCTAACAGTACACGTAGATAAGCTCCTACAAGAGTCTTTTTCTGGCCACATTACACCTAGTTAAGCTCCTACAAGAGTCGTTTTCTAGCTAACATTACACGTAGGTAAACTCCTACAAGAGTCGTTTTCTGGCCACATTACACCTAGTTAAAGCTCCTACAAGAGTCGTTTTCTAGCTAACATTACACGTAGGTAAGCTCCTACAAGTCGTTTTCTAGCTAACATTACACGTAGGTAAGCTCCTACAAGTCGTTGTCTAGCTAACATTACACGTAGGTAAGCTCCTACAAGTCTTTTTCTGGCCACATTACACCTAGTTAAGCTCCTACAAGAGTCGAGTTTTCTAGCTAACATTACACGTAGATAAGGTCCTACATGAGTCAAGGGTTTTATAGCTAACATTACACATAGGTAAGCTCCTACAAGAGTCGTTTTCTAGCTAACATTACACGTAGGTAAGCTCCTACATGAGTCGAGTTTTCTAGCTATCATTTCACGTAGATAAGCTCCTACATGAGTCAAGGGTTTTCTAGCTAACATTACACATAGGTAAGCTCCTACAAGAGTCGTTTTCTAGCTAACATTACACGTAGGTAAGCTCCTACATGAGTCGAGTTTTCTAGCTATCATTACACGTAGATAAGGTCCTACATGAGTCAACGGTTTTCTAGCTAACATTACACATAGGTAACCTAGATAACATAACACGTAGGTCTCACTTTTTTATGATAGCCACTTCCAAGGCAAGAGTCTCCCAAATTTTCCTAGCAGCTTTTTCAATTAGATGTCCAACACTAAAAACAAATGCTGTTGGGTAGTAAGCGCATCACTTTAGAAGAGTATTTCTTGTTAGTCCGAATTTAAAGTAAGAAAAAATTGAAAACTTGCTCGGAAAAATAGAAACCTAGATAAAAATCGGACGAAGCCTAGTGCGGGTAAGTTAGTGTAAAAAAAACTAGATTATATTGGAAGTGTATTTTTATTCCAAACTTAACATGGTAACAAATTATGCCGTATCACAAACATAAAATAAAATAACTAACACACAAATACTGTCAATGTGTAAAACTGTACACTGGTTTATCTAAAACGAATACAATTGACTACAGTCATATCATCTTTGATGTCTAATACAATAACAGCTTTAGTTGAAGTACAAAATATAAAAAGCGTTTTCTCGATAAAAGAATTTTCTTTTCAGAACAAAAGTACATTTACTGTAATGTTTCAATCATTCTAAAATCAACCTAACTTAAACTAACATACTGATGATAATCGTTTAAGTAGACATAAAAGTGATACCAAGGATTTGAACAGACTGTATGTCTCGGAAATTAAGACAATGTAAGAAATACTATGTGTTGCAGAATATAATACTATAACAATAAGTGAGAAATACTAAATTGAGATAGTAAAACTATAGGTGAAATGCATACCAAGTTAGATTTTAAATTTGAATCAAATGAATGCCACAAAATGCATAAAAACAAAATTCAAATAAATGTTTTCCTCAACGCTCAGAGTTTATTTCATAAATAAAAATACATAAGTACTAAAGAGTGACAAGACTAGAACGCTGCTTAATTCAACAAAAAATATGCAACGACTCCCCACAAAAAAAAAATGTGATTTCGTTCTTACTTTACCTAACTGTAACTTATTTTAGAAATACTACACAATACATAAAAAAATTCATACTTTTCCATACATCGTTTCATCTACACGGGGGACACAAAACAAAATCAGCTGTTCCATACATTGTGACCGTGTAAGTATTGTACTTTTGTAGTAAACAGCAGATTTTTTTTTAATAACCCGGGCTCAGAACGATGTACTGAATACGTGGTAACAGTTTTCGCGGCGGTGTCAGAATTAAAAAATGCCAGTTTTTTTAATTACAATGACTTTTTAAGAAATACCACGAACGAATATCACTTTAAGCCGTTAGTCCCGCTGCGGGACTTTTCGAAAGAGATACCGCGGCCCTGGAACACAAAGGGCAAAGAATGAACATGGATGGGCTTTAGTTAGTACAAGTCTGACACTCCCTTCCACTCCGCCCAGAGCGGGACCCCTCATTTGATGATTTCCCATCCGAAAAAAAGGCGTTAGTCCCGGCTGTCATTTCTAGATTTTTCAGTCGTTACAGGTAGTCAGTGGCCCGAAAGTCTGACAGACCAGTCTTACCAAGGCGTGTCGCATTATCCAGTAGTACTAACTGGGTTGTGGTGGTCAGATGGATCCGGTTAAACTGGAAGCCGACCCCAACCTTGGAAAAGGCTAGGCAGATGATGATGATTATTAATACATAGTTTCCCATCTCAATCCTACAAAAACCATATAAATCATACAATCATTCGTTGCATACGTCATACCTTATTCTATGAATTTAATTAACACACCGATATTTACAATTATAACATAAAACACCAGTTATCGACTAAAATAAATAAATTAACACATAGATAAGCTACTGGTAACCAATATAATCACTCAAAATAATAACGAGACTCGATAAACTTGCACCCGTAACAAAAGCGAGGAAAAAATGCATTTGACCTAATTTAGATTTAGGTGATATTTTTGCCCACACAATTTCCCACCAACAGTCGTTGAAAATTTCAAAATCATGGTTTAATAGGGAAGAAAACTGATAAATTACTTCGATATTATTAGTATTTTATCTTGTTACTGATTGGCCGCTCTTCATTCAAGATGTCTTTGACAAGGGACAAACACTCAGCGCCCTCTGGCGGCGAAGCATTCAGAAAAGTACCCCATTGAAATAAATGCTATATTTTTACCCACAGCGGCGGTTTACTCACATTATAAAGCTCACGCTACGAGCTTAAATATGTCACCGATACCCGGTCTTAATATAAAAATGGAAAAATAATACGGTTCTTTTAAAAACATAATACAATAAAATACATGTCATATGGGATATACAAATGCCAAATTATTTCACATGCCATGGACACATTCTGGAAGTCCTAATTATAGATAATTTTAAGTATATCACCGTGTTGTGACGAAAGTAGTTTCTGACAAACAGTAATCTAAGCAGACCATTTCTATAAGTCCCACGGCGATCTAAAATGTCCCACAATGGTTTATAAATTCTCACAATGGTCTAAAGAGTCCAAACTAGGTTTAAAGATTCCCACAGTGTTCATATTTATAGCCTAGATAACGCTTTGTAGTCTACAACGACGGAATTGCTCGCGAAGTCTACGCCAAATGAGGGTAGTATTGAATTGACTAGATTGTGACAATCTTCCATTGTAGTAGGCACCAGTTCGTAGATTACATCGCTCTCTCTGAAACAAAAGATACAAATTAATGCTGTTATGGATCATCAACTTTCTAAGAATTTAAGATTATTATTGTGCATTGAATGGTACTGCCGCCTGCCAGGGCTGCGGGACTGTTCGAAAGAGATACCGTGGCCCTGGAACACAAAGGGCAAAGAAGGAACATGGATGGGTTTCAGTCAGTACAAGTCTGACACTCCCTTCCGCTACGCCCAGAGTGGGGGGGGTCATTTGATGATTTCCCATCCGGAAAAAAAAAAAAAAAAAAATTGGTACTGCCGCCGACGATAGTAAAGTATGAAATCAACATGTATCACCCTCATTTATATGGTATATGAAATTTGGAAGTAAATAAACGTGCTCTCTCGTGAGCGCAGTTTATATGGGATGATCGCATTTATTTATTTATTGGTTGTCCTAAAATAAATTATAATTTGAACAACGTAGAACTTTGGTTATAATTGAAAAGAGCGTCAACATTAAGAACTTCTTCCGTCGGTTTTAGTTACTGTCCAAAGAAATCCCGACTTATACTTTATCTTTTACAAATAATAAATTCTTACCCTTTATGTTTAACAAGCGCGTCGGTGGCAGCAAGCCCGTTCAGACAGTTGGCAGTGGCTTCCAGACTGAGGCAGTAGGGATGTACTCGCTGACTCTCCACGCGTTGTTGGACTAGCTTCAGAGCTTGTTTGTGTGCGCAACTTGTTTGCTGGAAATATGAGGGAAAATGAAGATAAAATTGGTAGTGAATTAAATAGGTGGGCAACACAGGGTATAAGAAAAACCTATACTTAAGATATGCCGTACACAGAAACTGTTAGTGAACCTATATTAAATAAGTAAGGGTAGTTTCCACGAACTTAGTACCCAATTCTAGACTCAGATGACATTTTTCGTTATTTTCTATGAGAAACATATTAGTAATGTTCTGTTCCTAAATCGTGTGAATATCGAAAATTCTATTGTTAAAATTGTAACAGTTATTGTATTGTAGCCTCCTCTTCAAGTGTGTCAAATCAGAAGTTAAAAAGATACTAACTGGCTAAAACAACTGAATTTCGTAGAATTTCCTACCATTTTATTTTTACTGATTGCTCTTGAGCAATTTAGACAGAGCTTACGTAAGAGAAACATGATTCGCTTTCGTCAGAGTACATTACATACAAGCTGTAAACGGACCCTTCACGAAGCCGTCAACCAAGCATTCTGTACATCAAACTAAGTAAAAAATTATTTTTGAGGAAAAAAAAAAATTTATTTGGGTGAAAAATAACGTTTTACGGTAGGACTCAATGTAACACACTCAAAACATTGTGCTGATGGATGAATTGAATAGTAAACGGGTCGTGGAGGTATTTAAAGTCAAGTTGAAACATAAAAAAAAAAGTATTTAAAAAAAAAATGTGAAAAAGTTGGAACTTTGACCCCTAATATCTCCGTAACTCGTTCGAGACGGTTCCCAGTTATGATCCAGGACAAAAAACTGATCGCAATGACGGGGAGAACAAATGTCTTACGGCTTCGTTAAGGCCGACACATACCTCGCCGTTACATCATCATCATCTTCATCCACAGCCCGATCTCACCCACTGCTGGGTATAGGCCTCTCTTTTCTTGTGCCAATCTCCCCGGTCCTGTGCCAGCCTCATCCAGGTTTTTCCCCCTATGGCAACTATGTCGTCTGTTACATACCTCAGTCAAAACTTCAGCGCATTTCAATAACGTCGTAAGTGCCGGCAAGACGGACCACTTCAACAAATACTGTATCTTTGTATCGTTGCCCAGTGTATACAGCTCGCCGTTGTACGATATAACTCCGTTTTGTACACAGTAGTCTAGTGCTTTCTTGAACGTCTGAAACGTTAAAAAAAAAAGATTTAGAATAGCTATTAGAAAGAAAGAAATATTATTTGTCGCAGGGACATGACGTGCATACAAAGTGACAAAAACAATAAACATACAACGTATAACAAATATTTATAAAAACAACAGGACGGAACATAAACCCTTAAAGCTTGCACGTCGTGACTGCGACAAGTAGGTGCACCACTCAGCATAATTCTGTGCTATGCGGGCCCTCAGCACAGCGCTGGTTTTCAGTGGTTACCCGTGAAAAACACGTCCAGAAGCCAAGACAGCATAAATATTTGATTACATAAATATGAAAATAAAATAAGCAGTAGGTAGTTGGATTATAATATAAAACAATTTTTCAATAAAATGTAAATTTTCAGTCAGTTCATGTAAGCGACATTATGAAAGAATCATGACTAGCTAGAGTGACGATCACACAAACAGACAGATAATCGAAAATAAACGTTCTCGTCTGGAAATAAGAGTTCCCACGTATACACTTGATTGATCGTTTAGCTTTAGAATCAGAAAGGCGTATGTAAGGATGCGCAGGAGCCGTTTTGTAGTTTTTGCCTGCCGCCATGGGAATAAGGCGTTAGTTTTTGTATGTTGAGGAGCTCGTGGCTAAATAAAAACAGCCGCTCGGGTCGATCTTTAGGTTAAGCCGTGCTTACCTAGGTTGGTCTGTGGATGGGTGACCGCCCATTACATACCGAGTTTCCTCCGTGCCTCGGAAAGCACGTTAAGCCGTTGGTCCCGGCTGTCATTTGTAGATCGTTGATAGTCAGGTTACAGGTAGTCAGTGGCCCAAAAACTCTGACAACCAGTCTTACCAAAAGGGTATCGTATTACCCAGCACTAACTGGGTTGTGGAGGTCAGGTAGGCAGTCGCTCCATGTAAAATACTAGTATTCAGCTGCATCCGGTTAGACTGGAAGCCGACCCCAACATAGTTGGGAAAAAGCTAGGCAGATGATGTACATATGCATCAGAACAGCAATCGTTTAAAATATACATTTACTCATACTCACGTGTGCTTCTTCTCTTTCCAAGTGGAAGAATTCGTGACTGAGTAGTTTTCTAACGCGGTGGTAATCAACCTCCATATTATCTAGAATGAAAACGAATAGTGCTTCACTAACTTATTTGTTCGTACTTTTACCATAAAGACTTGGTAAATCTTAGGTTTTACTGGAAAATCCTTTGATTTACCATACTTCGGGCTTTAACAGTAGTAGTACCAGTTCCTTGTATACAGGGTATAAATAGACCCTTAACGAAACCGAAAAGCACTTGTTCTCCCCCTGTTTGCGATCATTTTTTTTTTCTAGACCATACCTGGGAACCTTCTAGTTACGGAGATATTGGGGGTCAAATTTCCAACTTTATTACAAGTTTATTTTTTAAATACATATTTTTAATGTAAGATTTTTACTTTAATCACCTCCACGACCCCCTTACTAGTAAATCCATCCATCAGCACAATGCTTTGAGTGCGTTCCATCGAGTCTTACCGTAAAACGTTATTTTTCACCCAAAAAAAAAAAGTCGTTTCCCAGCAATCAATTTTGCGTAAAGTTACTTAGTTTGATGTACAGAATGCTTGGTTGACGGCTTCGTGAAGAGTCTGTTTACACCTTGTATATAAAGAACTTTTGTTCAAAATGTACTGCGTCTAGATTCTGCGATTAGTGTGGTCCGTCAGGGAATTTTGTGTTTTAATTCTAGATTTTTATGAACTAGAAAATTGCAGAGTAAAGTTACCTCTAGCGACTGCACGTCTGTGTACAATCAGACAAATGATTGCCGGTGGCACTAGGTAGTGGAGTATAGGGTTCACGTACAGCTGCAGTTGGACTATCGGCACGGCCGCCACCATCGTCTCTGGCTGGAGTATGTGACCTGAAAATTTGACAAGACGATTAAAACATAAATATAGAACATATGGAGCTTAGGCAGAGGTGTCCCTTGTAGTACACCCACGCCGATTACATTTAACTCCCATGTAATAAGGGGCGAGACGAGTCGTATTTGGAAAGGAAAAGTAGAGACATTTTCCTTTCCAAATCTAAAAACGTGTATTGTGTGGATTTTCATGAATATGTTTGTCTGTTAGTCGGATATTTTCAGGCTTGCTCGATTTTACATGATTAGATGGCCGTTTAAATCTATTCCTATTTTCAAAATACACTTTATACCACCTGCTTACAGATACTCGCTGTATTTTTTAACACGCTTTTATAAGCTTCACCAGTAACTAAATAAGTAAAAAAAAAAAAATTTGATTTGACACACTTCCCGGTTTCCGATTGAGCTGAAATTTTTCATACATGTTTAGTTTGGATGACAATGCATGGTTAGCCTAGTGACCTCATTCAAAATCAGCTATGGCGGACGTCCAATGATGGCGGACAAGTTATTTCTATGCATTCTCATTAGATGGGTATCAAATGAAAGGTTTTATGAGAAGAATACGAGACACAAAATTGCGTCACTCTAAAGCGTATTATTTTAACTATATTATTATTTTTTCCTTTATTCGTATTTACACACATAAATTACATTTTTAAATATTTCCTAAAAACCATATAAAAACATTTAAAAATATAAATAATGGTCCGCCGGTATCAGGAGCAGGGTCCAATCTACCAGTGGTTAGTGCTCCAGAGACAGGAACCTCCTCACAATGCAAGCCGTATCGAGGAGTACTGCCTTCTGAATCAGGCCCTTGATCCAACCGCCTAAGGAGAGCCTCGAAAGATGGTCGTCGAGGCTCTTGTCTATAAGGCCATTGGCCACCACGACGATTATTATTTTTATTAGTATGTAAGCCTGATTGACAGATACAGTTTTAGTTTTCAGGATTACTCTATCTATATCTATGGATTATAGGATAGATAAACCATACTATTAATATTATCTCCGAGGCTCGACGTATCAACCAAATTATTTACATAAGTCGCATTTATAGATAAGGATTACTTTTAATACATTTGGAATGTGTGTGGACAGATTTTGCAAAAGTATATTATCGGTAATTATAATTTATTAACGAGGAAGTGCATTTACAAGAACAGCGATGTAGGCATTTCCAAAAATAGCAAAAGTCCTTCAATCCCTTAATTAAGCCGTATTACCCAGTCCAGGTAAAAAGGGGTGAATCCAGATCAAACTTTGAAAGGGATTTTAACATTTAATTCACATGATAAGTTACCAACGAGTCCTATATTTTTAACCGACTTCTAAAAAAAGGAGGAGATCATGTGTGTGTGTGAGTGAGCCACCAGCTTTTTTTTTCATGTCTTTTCACCGATTTCTCTGTGATAACTGGTCCGATGTTCGTGATTTTCCATTTGGTAGAGGAAGCTTGCGCGGTGGTCCCATATAAATTATATTAACTTAGGTAGTTATGACTTATCTTCTATAATACGTAATTTTCCTTCTTCGTCTGTTGATGACATGATGATATCATAATAACTTTACGTTACAAAATAAAATTATATATGACAAAAATTTGTGTAGGATATCTCAACTAAAAAGGGTATTAATAATAAGTCGGTTTTTTTTAGCAAAATTGATTTAATTTTACCTTTTTTTAGTTGAGATATCCTTCATAAGTTCTTGTCATATATAAATTTACTTTGTAACGTTTTTTATTTTATTTACTTAACAAGCGACCCGCCCTTGCTTCGCACAGCGCCACCCATCGGGTCGACAAGTATATCTAATGTAGCCTATATCCTATATTTTAAGTTAAGCATCTAGCAGTAGAGCGGTGAAAACTACATTCAAATCCATGCAGAAGTTTTTGCGTGGTGCGCGTACAAACAGACAGACAGACTTCTTAAAACTGTTGTTTTGGCCTCTGTTGCTCTAATGAAGACCCCCCTTATATTTTTTTTCATTATCTTCAATATACAGACATCGGCCTGTTACAATTTTTTTTATATGTAAAGAATACACTGAATTATTTAGAGACTTTATTGGCCATATACCATATATATTCAAATTTAACATTCCTTTCAAAGTTTCGTCTCGATTTACCCCTGCGTTTCTATTCACCCCGTTTTGCTATACAGCGTTTTGATCTGGTAGGTATAAATACTAATCCATTACCCACATACTAATTTATTTTAATACTATATATTATACATAATAACTTTACTGATGTTTCAGTAAAGTTATTATGTATAATATATAGTATTTACTGAGGGTAAATAATTACTCTCAGTAAATATACATACATAAGTATGTTTGCATTCAATTAAATTACCATATTCAGTCTTATACAGGGTGAATTTTTCAAAATGGCATTGATGGCCAAATCAAAAAGGAGTCCAAACCCCATTTTAATGAAAACTAAAACTGCTTGATTGGATTTAAAAAAAAAAAACAATATTCCTAGCCAGTAAACGATCCCGACGATTTTGAAAAATAAAACACACTGTATTACTACACCCTGTATATTATTACCTTGAAGAGCAATGCGTCATAATATGATAAACGTAATTATGATCTGATTTGCATAGCTGGTCAAGAACACAGATTTAAATTGCAAAGTCAATTCATTTATTAGGTGTCATTTACTTTTGAATTGAATGGAACAGGAAATGAGTACCTGACCTACAATTTTTCGTCATAGTATTTGTAGATAATATTTTATCATTACGATTTCTAAATCGATAAAGGTTGTAAACATTGCGTGTGACAAATGAATTTTCTTGGTAAAGTCATCGCGTCCGAAACAATTCTGCACTCCGGGACAAAATTGTCGCTTTGCACAGCTACAAAAATGTACAAGTCCAGGGGCTGCAGTCTCGACATAGATAGCGACAAAAATCGGTCGTTAAGTCATAACGATGTCAAATTTCTTTAATAGATTTTCAACTTTATTTCGAAACCTTAAGGTTGAAAATCTATTAAAGAAATTTGACATCGTTATGACTTAACGACCGATTTTTGTCGCTATCTATGTCGAGACTGCAGCCCCAGGCGAGGGTGACTGGTGGATGTCTTCTCTACGAAGTACGAAAGCGTTTACAAAAGTAACATAGAACATTTGATGCTTCGATTTCGATTGAATTAGGATTTGTACCTTAAGTTAAGTTTATTTATAGACCAAGATCACGTAACCGCCAGACCTACGCCATTTTACAAAAGCTGAAAGGTTTTCTGTAAAAGTATTATGAAAAGTCGGTCGTAGTGGCTTTGGCAGATATCAGGTAACAAAGGTGTGCTTTATAGCTGCTAGGTTACGTCATAATATAAAGCATGATTTTTTGACATTATATAAGGGTAGTATGATGATTCACCTCCTCCACTGCCAGACACTTTGTGTGATGGAAAACACCCGCCAGACACCTTTGAAGTATGTTCAATTGTGAGAAATAAGGTACAGAAAAAGGTTCAGTTTTTTTAAATGACGTAGGTCTGGCGGTTACGGGATCTCCCACTATTACCAGAAAGCCTATTTGCACTTAGCCGTTACAAAATGTAACATACTGTAGAACGTAGTCGTAAAGCATGATAAAAAAATTGGCGACTGATTATAGCAAGGACCTTGGATTTATAATTCTTTCTAACATAATCAGTAATTTATCTAGTAAAACTAAAAAAAAAAACTAATTTATTTGAAAAATAGAGAGAAAACAATTGTGATTTATTTATTTGGGACTAAAGCTATGAAGAGAGAGATAACAATATTTACCTTTCATCTTCTTTTTCACATCACTAGACAGGTCCGTCAGAACTCCTGAGATCAGTCTCAGCTTCCTCTCCTTATCCAGCCTCATCATCTTTTTATGCACCACCAAAATCCTCTCAACACTGCTCCTTACATCATTCTCGAAGACTGTGGCTCCCAAATTCCTTAACTCTTGGACCATCCAACCTACTTCTTGCACAACCTCCTCAAATTCTAACGGTCTATCCTTCATCAGACTCTGCATTAATACTAGGGAAAGAAGATTCGAGATAGTTGCTACTGTATTCTTCTGTTGAAGACTGATGACGTAATCTGCTATGCTCTGAACCTTTTTGAACTGTTCAGGTGTGAGTTGTTGGATGTCTAAAGGTTTCAGCGTTTCTTTGGAATGTGAGGTGTCGTTCTTGAGGTACTCTCTCACGGATAGCGGTGAGCCGAGGTTGATGTAGATGTTGCCGAAGTGGTCGTTTAGGCTGTGTAGCGCTTTTAAGAAACCCTAGAATGAGAAAATATTTTGTTTTAGGAAAAAGTTGTAATTTAAGGAGTTTAGAGAGGATCATAAGCTGTGATGTGACATTCCATGATGGTGCGAACATTTGCTTGCGAACTTTTTGCGCAGCACTAAATGTGTTTAACAAATATTCAGCGATATGCATTCGTTTTCGTTGGCTAAAGACTTTCGATCAAGTCAAACACGTTAAACAAAAATTCATCAGTCTTTCATACATTAGGCAATTGACGCAAGCGTACCTACTTACAGAAAATTTACAAAAGATATTTTTTTCACATTATCATGCGAATTTTAAGATAAATATTAAATTCACAGATAATAATACTAAATACAAATTACATTGTTCAAAAGCACTTTTGAGTATTTTGCATTATTTGCTGATATTCTGACGTAGGATTCGTGTCAGTGTAGTTCATGTAAGTCGCCACACCATTTTATACGTTTTTTTTATTCCGTTGCCTGCCTTGTTAACTGCCTCGTTGGTTTAGTGGTCGCAATCGCGACTGCTGAGCATTAGGTCCTGGGTTCGATTTCCGAGTCAGGCAATTTTTTATTGGGTTTTACTATCAGGAATTCTCAGTAGCAGTCACAGTGTTTGGATTTGCGCCCGGTTGATGGCTTGCCTCCTATTACATGGGACTTAAACATAACTGGTGTACTATTAGGTACACCTCTGCCTAACCCTTCGGGGATTACAGGCGTGACGTTATGTTATGTTTTTATTCCGTCTTAAAAGGTATTAATGTGTTACCTATCTAGACACCATTAAACAGCCTACCATACCCTTTGAGTTGCTAGTAGAATGGCGTCAGATAGACCCTACACCATCACAATATCACTTGGGAATCTTGGGATACCATCTACGGTTTATAAGTGAACTTAGTACATAGAATACCTGTGCCTGACCTTGCTACGGTAGCTAAGTACTTCAGATGGCATAGTTAATATAATTTCAAGGGCACAAGAATATAAAGACGCACATAGTATCCACTAAGTGGGCGTGGCATCTCCTTTACGCAAATATGACAATAGTAGCTCTTGTATTTACATAATTCAACGAAGTGATAAAATGGTTAAAATGTACATTGGTATAATTTGTTAGAAGCAGTGAGCTGGCTGTCCGATTTAGGTTTTGTTAAATACCTAGACTAGGTATATTGGGTATAATACTATGTGTTTATATAGCTAATCGTGGATAAATAATAACAGCCGCTCGGGTCGATCTTTAGGTTAAGCTGCGCTTGCCTAGGTTGGTCTGTGGATGGGTGACCGCCCATTACATGCCGAGTTTCCTCCGTGCCTCGTAAAGCACGTTAAGCCGTTGGTCC
This sequence comes from Noctua janthe, assembly GCA_910589295.1. Taxonomy (NCBI): domain Eukaryota; kingdom Metazoa; phylum Arthropoda; class Insecta; order Lepidoptera; family Noctuidae; genus Noctua; species Noctua janthe. The sequence goes on along the minus strand of OU342563.1, from coordinate 11,664,826 downwards.
CGGCTGTCATCTGTAGATCTTTGACAGTCGTTACAGGTAGTCAGTGGCCCAAAAAGTCTGACAACCAGTCTTACCAAGGAGTATCATATTACCCAGTACTAACTGGGTTGTGGAGGTCAGATAGGCAGTCGCTCCATGTGAAATACTGGTATTCAGCTGCATCCGGTTATACTGGAAGCCGACCCCAACATAGTTGGGCAAAGGCTAGACAGATGATCATTATAATGAGTTTAAGTCCCATATAATAGGGGGCGTTCTTATTGCCATCAACCGCTCACAAATCTTAGATCTTATCAGATAATACATACTATAATGAGAATGAGATTTCATTGAAAAACCGATTATAAAAACGAATAAATTCCGTCTTTATATTTTTGACCAGTTACAAGCAAACGATGACCTTTGCATGTTAAATATTGCCCGTAGTCTTACAAACTGACAATGACAAGCATTGAAGAAAAATATTGATACAATCACTTGACGCGTTCAAATTTTGTAAAAACGTGTGAGATTTATCCCAAGCATGTGCGTATGTAGATATAAGGTAATTTACATATGTACGTTAGATAAAATAATTACGGTGTGCAAAGGTTGTTATTTTTTTATCACAATAATCTCGTAATTATGTTGGTAGGCCAGCTTTATGAATAAACCAATTTGTCATTCACATTGATTTTACAAATTCATGTTCATGCCGTTTTATAAATCGGTTGAGCACTACCTACTCCTACGAAAAGAGATTGTAGATAATGTTTGGCAGTGGGGCTGTTTTAGGGTTCCGTACCGTACCTAAAGCTGTCTGTCCGTCGTCGGTCCGTATGTCTGTCACAGGGCTGTATCTTTTAAACCGTAATATGTAGACAATTTAAATTTTCCTCGTGTGAAATAATAAAAAAAAAAATATGAAAAATTAAAAGAGATCAAGAAACGTGTTTTTTCGGCGTTTTTTGTGTTAAATATTATACGGTGATACCTTTTAGGGATCTGGCCTAAAAGGAATCTATAGGTACTAATATTATAAAGCTGAAGAGTTTGTTTGTTTGGTTGAACGCGCTAATCTCAGGAACTACTGGTTCGATTTGAAAAATAATTTTAGTGTTGGATAGCCCATTTATCGAGGAATGTTATAGGCGATACAATTTCACGCGGACGGAGGTCGCGGACAACAGCTAGTATTTATTATAATCTCACATTATTATCCGTCTGTCGCAGACGATTTCTTCTTACATTTCCCAAAGAAAAGAAATCATGATATGAAGTCAACAATTAGGTACAAATGTGCGTCATACATAGGTGCAGTAATTAAGTACCGTATCTATTACTTATGTAAACAATTTATTCATTTATTCATATTAGCAATATTATAAATCATTTTGAATGTAACGTGAAAAACCACACAATAAGTAAATGGTTGTTTATTTATTTTTTCAATGTTTCTAGTCAGAAATGTAAACAAAAAAGAATAAAACAACTAAAACACAAGAGTGGTAATAATATTTTCCTATTTATATGCTAATTTAGTTTCTTGACCTTGCGACATAAATATTTATATTGTTTTGAATTCATTGAATGGCACCATACAATAGAATTAACGGAACGCTTCGTAAAATATTGTTATGTAGGTAGGTACCATACTGCCTATTAACTGTCTTAGAAGTCTATAATTTTTGCGCTAATTCTGCATAACAAATATCAACTGATAAACGGACATTATCATTTCATTTGTCTCGACTAAATTGTATACAGAAGACCTTTATTGTAATACCTATGTTCACAAATAAAGTTTGATTGATTGAAACGTTTAATAAATGTTCCATAAGGCTTCCACCATATCTTAGTATACTATTATAAATGCGAAAGTTTGTGAGGATGTTTGGATGTTTGTTCCTCTTTCGAGAACGGTTTTTAAAAACGGTTTAAGGTGGAAGTGCCGGGGTAGACCAATTTTTTTTTTTTTAATAGTTTTTTGCAATTTACAGGTCAGTGTCAGGTTGTATGTTGATTAAGATGTGATTCGCGACCGTAACAAGGCTTTACAGAGTTATAGTCATTAAACTCATCAATACAACCCTCTAAGTTCTTATTATAATCCCATTTAATGACTATTTCATGAAATAAGACTGTAGTGATGTAAGTGCATATTATGCTAGTGTGTAAGCCTATATACTGAAGAACCCAGAATAAACGTTTAGTATTAGATCAGCATTCATTGGTTTTACTTGTCTCCAACTCCCAACCTCACATGGCGACCCTGCCATCTCGGATTCGCACTCGCGCCTCGGTACCGTGCCCCTTTTAAGGAAAGCGCTAACTAAACAAGTAATTAATTGTCACAGTGAACGTTTAAATAATCAAGATGAAGTCACATATCATTTATTGCTTTTGCTATAAACTAACGTGTTCGAGTGAAGAGAAAGTGCAACAAAATGTGCAACTCGCAAAACAATAAGGAGCAGGTGGTGATTGCGCAGAATGCTGCTGCAGGGAGAAACTCCGCTCAAGTTGACCAGTTAATGTACCATGCCAGCACTACAAACATTGTTCTAATTGCAATTGCCTTGTTGCTAGCTCTTGGTGGGCTCATCGTGGCATAACGTATGTACCGAAGATGTCATCGACGGATGGTGGAGAGACATGCTAATGATATAGTACTCAGGAGGTATGCCAGCATTTTTAGAGGACGTCGTGCACCAGCAGAACAAGAATACGGCAGAGAATATACGCGTGGTAATAACGAGTGCGATAAATAAATAGCTAATTGGTGAAGTGTTAAAAAAAAAAAAAAAAAAAAAAAAAAAGTGGAAGTGCGCGGAAAATTAAAGGAAGTGCGCGAAAAAAAAAAATAAAAATAAAAAATAAATTGATGTAATACGGTCTCGACAAAGTGCGGTACGGTTATAAAAGTTACGCTATGGACACTAAGTTACGCAGTATGTATCGAAGAAGTTTGGTATGTATTATATTTAGTATACTAATGTTATAGAGTTATGTTCACTATATCTAATTTTATCGAGTTATGTTCATTTAATGGCAGAATTTTTAAAAACTATTTGCGAAGAACTCATAAAGATAAGAGTTTATTTAATAAAAATTGGTCCCTCTAGGCGCCAAGGAAATATATGTGAGAAAAAGTTGAGTGAAGCTAAAACTCTATACCAGCAGTATACGAAAATTTTAGAAGAAATAAGTAGGATACTACAGACGAAAAAGGAATATGAAGTTAAATTAATAAATCAGTTTAGCGAAAATATTGAAAAGTTGTATTCAGAAATTGCTGATTTGTGTAAGATTAAGCCAATAGATTGTGTCACAATGGCGAAATTTGACTTAAAAATTGCGCTAAATTTATTACCAGTCATGAATGACACAGAATTAATCACTATGCAATTAATTGATGGTATCGAATATTACGATTCTGTTCTAGAGGATGCTTCGAAAAGTAATTTAATAGAATTCGTATTAAAAAGTCGGTTATCACAATCTGCAAAATTAAAACTATCTAAAAAATATAATAAGGTATCTGAATTACTGAGAGATATGAAGTTGCACCTACTACCTAAAAAATCATTCATAGCATTATCCAGTAAACTACAGTCGGCAAAACAAAGCGAAAAATCAATATCTGACTATGGTCAAGAAATTTCAAACTTATTCGTTGACCTCACGATTTCGCAGTCCGAAGGCCACGAAGACAGTTACGATGTATTAAAACGCGTTAACGAAAAGCTCGCTATAAAGCGCTTTGCTGACGGACTACGAAACCGTAGGTTAAGCACAATAATAGCTGCAAGAAATTATAGTTGTTTGAACGATGCAATACAGGCGGCTGTGGACGAAGACATTTCGTCAACTGTAAACCAAAATGATATTTTGACAATGCGGAAACCAAACAGGTATTTTGTTAGCAATTACAGAGGTAATCATAGAGGTATGCGTTCCACCTCACGGCCGAGGAATACCCATCGGGGAGGTCGCTACCAGCAGAGGGGTTCCACTCGAGGTTGGACTGACACATCATATCGAGGTCGTTCAACAGCACGAGGATCACGAGGTAGGTCCTATCAAAATTATAGCCGTGGTAGGCAACAACAAAGAGGCGGACAGATACATGTTATAACCGGGAACTCGGAGCCCCAAGTTCCACCGGAAAACGTCGGAGAGGAAAACAACCAGCAGTTTTTTCGAGGCTAAAAATAACTTTATATATTCATATAATAATTCGCTATTCGCCACTTTATCCATAGACGGTGCAGCATATTCATGGCTAATCGATACGGGAGCATCGATTTCAGCTATTAAACAAGAGTACATTATTAAACATAACATTCCTATCCATAAATGGACGACAACTATAAACGGGATTGGAGGCAAAGTACGGGCAATAGGCTACGCGTGTATAAAATTGACAACTCAGACATATTGTTTTAGTCACAAGTTTTATGTTTTTGATTCGTTGCCATGTAAGGCGGATGGCATCATTGGATATGATTTCTTAAACAAGTTTGGATCGTGTATAGACTTACAAAGTAAAGAAATGACTCTTTATACTTCGTTTAACAACAAGATAGTTTTAAAGTTAAATAACCAGCTTAAACATATGTTTAATATACCATCTAGGTCTGAATCAATCCATTATTTAGATACAAATATGAATGAAGAATGTGTGGTCTGTGCGAAAGAGTTGTCTGAGGGTATATTTATGGCTAGTACTATAGTCTCACCGGTCAATGGCAAGATCCCTATTAGAATACTAAATACGACTGAAAACACTGTAACCTTAACTGAAATTAAGCCAAGTATACATAAGTTAAGCGAATACAATTTATGTTCATTTGATAGTTGCACACAAGGTGCCGATCGTGTAAAAACTTTGTTATCAAACCTCAACTTAAAACATTTGAACTTAGAAGAAAAGATAGCGGTTCAAAACGTGTGTGCTAAATATGCTGACATCTTTTATTTGCCAGGGGATACATTAAAAACTACACCTATTTACAATCACAAAATACATTTAAAAGAACATGCTAGTCCCATCTATATGAAACCATACAGATTGCCACATTCTCAGAAACCCGAAATTGAGAAACAAATAAAAAACATGTTATCACAAAATATTATAGAACCCTGTTCAAGCGAATGGTCAAGCCCAGTACTTCTAGTACCAAAAAAAATTGATACCACGGGACAAAAGAAATTTCGTTTAGTTATAGATTATAGGAAATTAAATAACGCTATTAAAGACGACAAATTCCCGCTGCCAAATATAACGGACATCCTTGATTCTCTTTCCGGTTGTATCTATTTCACACATCTAGATTTATATCAAGGATTTTATAACGTAAATCTCGATAAACACAGTAGAAAATACACAGCTTTTTGTTCCGGTCAGTACCAAATGACCAGGATGCCAATGGGTCTAAAAACGAGCCCAAATTCTTTCTCAAGAATGATGAATATGGCAATGGCCGGATTAACGTATGAAAAATGTTTAGTGTACTTAGATGACGTAGTGGTTTATGGGAAATGTTTAAATTCAGCTACTAAAAACTTAATAGATGTGTTTGACCGATTGCGAAAAACTAACTTAAAATTAAACCCCATAAAATGTGATTTCCTCCGAAAAGAGATGTTATACTTAGGTCACGTAATATCGTCAGACGGTGTACAACCGGACCCCAAAAAATTGGATGTAGTTAAAAATTACCCAGTACCAAAAAACTCGGACGAGGTAAAGCGATTTGTCGCTTTCGCTAATTACTATAGGAAATTTATTAATAAATTTGCAGCAATAGCACAACCCTTAAATAATCTTTCAAAGAAAAATACTAAATTCCAATGGACAGATGACTGTCAACAGTCATTCGATCTTTTAAAACAATTATTAATGAACCCTCCAATACTTCAATATCCCAATTTTTCATCTGACAACGTGTTCACCTTGCAAACAGATGCTTCGGGTTATGCAATAGGAGCCGTGTTAGCCAATCAAAACGGAAAACCCGTCGCATACGCCAGCAGAACACTTAACAAGGCCGAAAAAATGTATCCGACAATAGAAAAAGAATTACTTGCCATTGTCTGGGCCATAAAACACTTTAGGCCATACCTGTACGGTCGTAAGTTTAAGGTCCTAACCGACCATAAACCACTAATATATTTATTTAATATTAAAGACCCGTCCAGTAGATTAATGAAGTTTCGGATTTTGTTAGAAGACTATGATTTCTATGTGGAATACGTGAAAGGATCGGATAATGCAGCTGCAGATGCATTGTCACGAATAACAATAACATCAAAGGATTTGAAAGAGATGCATGAATGTGTTTTAAATGTACTTACGCGGGCACAGAAAAAGAAGTTATGTACGGGACAAGACAATTCAGATACTATGGTTACTACTGATGGATGGTCTGATCAGCCAAACGTCGTGGAAACTCATAGTAAGCCGAAAATGTCAATTGAACTTACATTAACATGTAATAAAACTATAAATAAATTAAGAAAGGAAAACGTGATAGTAGAAGAAAGTCAATTATTTGTATACGTACCGAAAAATATGGTAATATACATAAAACCAGAACCTCAATCACAATCGACGCCAGGCGCTTTTGTGAGAGAACTGGAAACATTTTGTGGAAAATTAAAAATTGACGAAATATATTTACTTAAAAATAAACAAAATAGTATGTTTATAAAATTAATAGCACAAGAAATAAAGCAAAGTAGCCCGTGGTTAGGTCCAAGATTATGCATATTAGACGACGTAATACGAATACAGGATAAAGATGAAATTAGAGTCATTCTAAACGACTTCCATCTGTTACCTACAAGTGGCCACGCAGGTATCAGACGGATGGTCAATAACATAAAAAAGTACTATTATTGGGCAGGTCTCGAACGCGATGTCACTGATTTCATAAAAAGATGTGACAAATGCCAAAAACAAAAATATTCGGTCCATATCAAGGAACCCATGACTATAACCTCAACAGCGCACGCAGCATTTGAGAAAATATTTATGGACGTTGTAGGTCCGTTAGATAGGGACATACAAGGTAACTCATATATATTAACGCTTCAATGCGAATTAACAAAATACGTCGAGGCATATCCTTTAAAAACAAAAAGAAGTGAGGAAATTGCTAAAGAATTTGTAAATAATTTCATTTTACGACATGGAATTCCTAGAGAAATAGCGACCGATAGGGGTGCAGAATTTATGTCTGAAACAATGACAGAAACTTGTAAATTACTTCATATAAACAAAATTAACGCTACTGCTTATCACCACGAGAGCATAGGCTCACTCGAGAACACACATAAGCATTTAGGTGCATTCCTGAGAATCCAAACAGATAATCACCCGGAATCGTGGAGTACTTGGTTACCTTATTGGTGTTTCAGCTATAACACATCAGTTCACACCGAAACTAAATACACACCTTTTGAGTTAGTATACGGTAAAAAATGTAACTTACCCAGTAATGTAACCAAGGCCGTGGAACCACTTTATAATATTGACGATTATCCTTTACAGCTAAAATATAGACTACAAGTATCCACTAAAGAAGCTCGTGATAATTTGATACAATCAAAAACATCTAGAAAAATAAAATACGATCAAAGAATTAACCCAATCGTATACAAAAAGAACGACTTAATCTTAGTTAAGAACGAGACTGGTAATAAATTTGCCAATATTTATTCAGGTCCTTATATTGTGATTAAAGACATGCCACCTAATGTGGAAATATTAAAGAATAACAAAATTGATGTAGTACATAAGAACCGTACCAAACTGTATAATAGTTAATACTAAATTATAATCTAATGTAAAATCATGTAACTAATCATAACTGTATTGTTCTGTATGTTATCCGTTATTCAAAAAAAAAAAAAGTTATGTAATTAATAATATTACTATAATGAATGCATGTAATCATAATATATTCTGTCCATGTACTCATAAAAAAAATAATAACCTATATAACTTAAGCAATAAGATAAAAATAAAATAATATAGTTAATTATTTTATTTTCCCTTACCGAGGGAGATGTAGTGATGTAAGTGCATATTATGCTAGTGTGTAAGCCTATATACTGAAGAACCCAGAATAAACGTTTAGTATTAGATCAGCATTCATTGGTTTTACTTGTCTCCAACTCCCAACCTCACAAGACTTTAAACTACACTAACATTATTATAACTAGAAAACGGGATATTTACTATGTTTATTGTTTTCTTTCGTTAAACCTAGTATCCGTGATCCCATGTGCTTGCAACAGCGCCGAAATATCGGGAACTCAAAGAAAACAATAAACATGGTAAATATCCCGTTTTCTAGTTATAATATTTCATGAAAGTCATTCAATGGGAGCACACCCTTCACGAAGCCGTCTACTAAGCATTCTGTAAATCAAACTTGAGTAACTGTAGTACGGGGTAGATGGGACACTGACGCGAAAACGGTTACCACGTATTCAGTACATCATTTGGAGCCGGGACATAGAAATTTTTCATAGGTTATTAAAAAACAGCCGTTCCGTACATTTTGCCCGTGTGCTTTTTTTTTGTTGTTTATTGTAATAAACAATAAACGAGCAACAATAAACGTTTATTGCTTAGTTGATTAGTTCGCAATAAACGTTTTGACTTTGACCTAACATAAAATTTGAACGTTGACCTTCGATATCTCCGTAACCAGAAGTTTTCCAGGTATAGTCTAGAACAAAAAAAATAGCGCACTGACAGGGAGAACAAGTGCCTTTCTGCTTCGTTATGGGTCTTTTTACACCCATTATTTTACTTTTTTCCCCCCAAAAATGGGTGACACATAAAAAATTTACACTATATCGTATGACTCTGTTGTTACGGCATCTACATAAAACATGCCACACTGGTGGTAATCAGTCTAATATCTAAACGATAAAATAATCATATTTGAAGTACTAAGCATGAGTGTGAAAAACTGTATTTGATACTCGCTATCGGTAACTAAACTTAGGTCAAGATTCGAATAATGATAATGTTATATTGACAAGTACCTATCACCTAATCTATACAGTTTTAAGATTGTTTTACTAGCACTTAACCCGCGACTTCATCTTCAAAAATTGTGATAGCTCGGCTAATTTGCATGATATTAATATAATTTATAGCATATGTTACTTCCTGATAATTTAGTTTCTATTAGTGACAAACAGCAAAAACGTTCGTTTTCGGTCAATAAAAAAAAAACTCGAGAAAAAGTTGTGACTTTAACCCCTAATACCTCCGTAACTAAAAGGTTCCCAGGTATGGTCTAGAACAAAAAAATGATCGCAATGACGCAGAGAACAAGTGCCTTTCTGCTTCGTTATGGGTCTTTTTACACCCTTTGTGTCTGTCGTATATTAGGTACACAGTTGATTGACGCAAAATTTCACCAATAGAAACTAAATTATCAAGAAGTAATTCCTGATAATTTAGTACCACACCAACCTTACTTTTCTTGTAGATATCTCAGGAGACGTCAAGTCACCATCGTTCTTAATCATGGAGCCACTTTGTCAGACTACCCACCGATTCAGAACCATATGATAAATCTATTACAAGAGATGTAAATATAACTGGACTGTCTCTTTGTTCTAGCGGTCGCAACCGCGACTGCTGAGCATGAGGTCCTGGGTTCGATTTCCGAGTTGGGGAAAAAAGGCACCAAGGAAAGGTTAAAATCGGTCCTGTAGTTTCAGAGCTTATTCAGCACAAACAAATAAAAAAATCTTTCCTCTAAATAATATTATAGTATAGACTAGCTGTTGCTCGCGAACTTCCTCAGCGTTAAATTATAATAATTTTTTTCTTCCCTATTTGAATCGGATTGATTTATTAACAATTTCAAGGGTTTTAATTATATTGCACGGAACCCTAACCCTTTTTCTTGAATAAAAGTAGCCTTACTCCTTATAACGTCAGTTATCTGCCAGAAAAAGTCCCTTCAAAATAGGTCCTGGTGTTTCGGATAAGCCGGAACAGACAGACAGACAAACCCTTCACGAAGCCGTAAACCAAGTATTCTGTACCTCAAACAAAGTAACTTTACGCAAAAATTATTGCTGGGAAACGACTTTTTTTTTGGGTGAAAAGTCACGTATTACGGTAGGACTCAATGTAACGCGCTGATGGATGGATTGAATAGTACGGGGGTCGTGGAGATGTTTAAAGTAAAAATCTTACATTAAAAACAATTATTTAAAAAAAACTCGAGAAAATGTTGGAACTTTGACCCCTAATAAATATTAACTAGAATGTTCCTAGGTATGGTCTGGAACAAAAAATGATCGCAATGACGTGGAGAACGAGTGCCCTTCGGCTTCGATAAGGGTCTTGTTACGACCTTTATGTCTGTCGTATATTACTCAGTTGACTGACGCAAAATTTCGCTCGACGTTTTACCTCTGTCCTAGTTTATTATTAGTTGGAATTCGCACAAGTGGGTCTGTCTACACGCGACTACGGCCAGAGCAATTAATGATGTAACTTGAAGCAAGTTCACACGTTGTGTTTAGCGGAACGAAACTAAATGTAACCGTCTGTGTTTTACGAACTGACAAATTGCGAATTGACATAGCTTTTGAAGATCAATGCTGTGGGGGATTTAGGCTGCCATGACATTGATATCGGATGTAACTCCTACGGACTAGTAGTGTCGGATAAAAGAGTAAACAGAATAATACACCATGTATGCAAATCCTACTAAAATTATAAATGCGAAAGTTAGTGAGGCTGGATGGACGGATGGATGTTTTTTACTCTTTCACGCAAAAACTACCGAACGGATTTAGATTAAATTTGGCACACAGATAGTTTATAACCTGGATTAACACATAGGATCATTTTTATTCCGGTAGTGTGACCCTGTGGGACAATTATCGAGCTCCACGCGGGCAAAGCTGCGGACATAAGCTAGTATATTATTATAGGTACTGGCTAAAGGTTTATTATCGCATTATAAAAATATGCTCCTATTCCAATAAGATAGTTGCTGCCCATTCCCTTGACATGTCATTCCGAAACTATTAACCATGGAAAAAGACATGCTGCACCGATCCTAAATAAAATGATGATGACGATGATGAATGTTGGATAGAAAGCTATCCAATAGAAAGCATTCAACAACATTCATTCATTAATTTTTTTTTAATTTGTTATTTATTTTTTATTTTGTATCTTTTTTATTCAGTCTGCTTGATAAACTTTATTCTTTCTTTCTATCCCAGACTTGCTCTTAGCGGGCAACCACACTGTATGAAGTCTTCAACATCATCTGCCTAGCCTTTTCCCAACTAAGTTGGGATCGGATTCCAGTCTAACCGGATGTAGGTGAAAATCAGTATTTTACATGGGCCGACTGCCTGTCTGACCTTCACAACCCAGATATCACTGGGTAGTATGTTGGCCTTAGCAAGACTTTTGGGCCACTGACTTTCTGTAACGACTGCCAAAGATCTAAAAATGAGATCTAAAAATGACTAACGGCTTGACGCGCTTTACAAGACACGGAGGAAACTCGTTAAAGTAATGTATGGTCACCCATGCACGGGCCGACCCTGGCAAGCGCGGCTTAACCTGAAGATCGACCCGTGCGGTTGTTATTATTTAGCCACGAGCTACTACACGACGATGACGACGTCAACATGTATGAATAAAGTCACTTTATCAAGAACACTACTACCTCAATTTTTCGCTTATAAACGTCAATATAACATTATCATCTGTTGATTAATAACATGTGTGATACGGCCTTGTGACGAGTTTACGAAACACATAGTGACATTGACCTCCTTATTTACTACTAAATAGTAAATGTTCGAAGAATCTCTCTCTATGTGGGCCTCCGAACAGGTTTGACGGCATTTAGCATTGCCAAATCTTGTGGTTGTTATTCAAAGTTAAAACGATTATTCGAGAATACCTGCTGTATTTGGATAATTTCTTTGTCTATATGAGTGTGAGACAATAGATTCTGACTAAATAAAACACAAATTGCAGACGTAGGCAACACAGTCGCCAAATTAAATGGAACTGGGCAGGCCATATACGCTGCATGTCGCATCAGAATTGAGCGAAAATATCTACGGATTGGGTTCCAAACAACAGACGGCACAGCGGCAAGACCAGAAGGAGATGGCGTGATAAGGGAAAAAGGGACAAAGGACTTTGCCCTGCAAAAAAATAATAATATTGTAAAGCTGAAGAGTTTGTTTGGCTGAACGCGCTAATCTCAGGAACTCCTGGTTCGAATTGAAAAAATCTCTTAGTGTTGGATAGCCCGTTTATCGAGGAAGGCTAGAGGCTATACAATATCACGCTACAACCAATAGGAGCGGAGCTTCAATAAAACATGATGCAAAAACGGGGAAAATAATATTTTTATAATAATTTCACGCGGACTAAGGTCGCAGGCAACAGCTAGTAATAAATAATACGGGTCAAATTCTTGTAATTTTATTCTAAAAATATTATAATAATAATAATAAATGTTTATTCACAAAAAATACAGATAGTAAGTACTTATATAAAACAGCTGTTGCTAAATCTGTGCAAACCAAGTTTATAACCCTGCCTCTTAAACTAGGATAAACCTGTATTTTAAGAGACAGGAGAATATTAGTTAATGATAGTGAACTCATTCTGACGTTAACAATTGATATTCCAGTTTTCGAAACTATGTATTTGGCTACCTTAGATAAAATTATTTAGGAGCATTGAGGATAAAAATGAATGGAATAGGTATATCCACGCTATTCCAACTTTGGCCTCTTGTTTCTCATTATAAATTTTATGTCGCAATAATATATTTAACTATCTTTTGTAACTTTTTATTTTATTTAACTATCTTTTGTAACTTTTTATTTTATTTTTATGACATACTTAACCTGTAACAGTAGTATAAATATGTTAGCTTTTAGTCTTACAAATCATACGACTTTTTTCAATATCATCATCTGCCTAGCCTTTTCCCAACTATATTGGGGTCGGCTTCCAGTCTAACCGGATGCAGCTGAATACCAGTTTTTTACATGGAGCGACTGCCTATCTGACCTCCATAACCCAGTTAGTACTGGGTAATACGATACCCTTTGGTAAGACTGGTTGTCAGACTTTTTAGGCCACTGACTACCTAACGACTGTCAGAGATCTATAAATGACAGCCGGGAGCAACGGCTATACGACTTTTTTCAATAGCACTCGTTAAATGTAGATAGGCTCTAATATCCCACTACTCATACGCCTCGCCTCATTTTTTAGTATAAGCATAATCATTAATCAGCCTATTAATGTTCCCACTGCTGGGACGCAGGCCTCCTCTCTATAAGAGGCAATTTTTGAAAAATAACATTTTTTAGTAACGGCTACAATTCTGTGCATGTATGTTTCCTGTCGATCTCTTAACTCCCTTTCTGGGATGAATGTCGGGTTTCTACGTGGTATACTCGCATATAGTCAGTAGGTACTATGCCAGTTCGACAAATGTTAATCAGAATTGCAGATCACGGATTGATATATGATTTAAAGTGTAACTTACCCCTGTAGACTCCTTAGGTTTGGGCACGCCAAGATGTTCATACGCGAAGAGGGAATGCTCCATCAGCCTGTCGTAGCTGATGTTCACGGGGATTATCGTGATGTCGGACACCTCGTGAGCGAATAGCGGGACAAGCGTCATTGAAAGCATCCCTGTTGATCAAAAGACTATGTTTCAATTTGTAAGATTTATCTGCCGAAATATTGGTATGTATACCAATATTTGGGGTGTAAACAGACCCTTCACGTAGCCGTCAACCAAGCATTATGTAAGTACACAAAACTTAGTACCTTTACGCAAAAATTATCGCTGGAAAACGACTATTTGTTTTGGCGTGAAAATCACATTTTACGGTAGGACTCAAAGTAACGCACTCAAAACATTGTGCTGATGGATGGATTGTATTCACGGGGGAGGTGTTTAAAATAAAAATCTCATATTAAATACATGTATTAAAAAAAAAAAACTCGTGAGAATGTTGGAACTATGACCCCCAATATCTCCGTAACTAGAAGGTTCCCAGGTATGGTCTAGAACAAAAAAATAATCGCAATGACGGGGAGAACAAGTGCCTTTCGGCTTCGTTAAGGATCTTGTGGCCTTTATGGTTGTTCCTCTGTCTTGGAGGACAATAAGCGGCAGTAACGTAGAAAAGAGTAGGTACCGTACAAAATAGGAATATTTTCTTACAATGTAGTAAATAATAAAGTAATTAATTTGCTGAACAAAGGTCTAAAAATAAATGTGCTCGTATAAACTTTAACTGACGCGAATATACGAGAGAATAACAATTATATTCAACTGATGCTGTTTTTTGAACATTTCGGTCATCTCTTAAAAGATCTTTTCTGTCGGGAAAGTCAGGACCGTTTAACTGTTTTCGACATGCATTGGCCTACATCTCAACGATAGCTTTTAAAGCATTTAAGAGTGTTCAGCCAAAAAGTTGGCAACGTCGCAAAGAGCTGTCAAATATTAACCTGTTTTAATTAATTTGGCAATATTACTGTATGGAAATAAGAAATATGGTAAACTGGTAAACTAGAATCATCATCATCATCTGCCTAGCCTTTTCCCAACTATATTGGGGTCGGCTTCCAGTCTAACCGGATGCAGCTGAATACCAGTATTTTACATGGAGCGACTGCCTATCTGACCTCCACAACCCAGTTAGTACTGGGTAATACGATACCCCTTGGTAAGACTGGTTGTCAGACTTTTTGGGCTGGAATATCAGTAATGAATTGCAATTAAATCACTGAATTTGATGTTGTAACCGTTTTAGGCGTAAAAGAGGCATTTGGAAAGTTTCCAAATTCTTTTTTTACATCTAAAACTAAATATTCGGAGTTACGACATTAATTATTGCATTTCATAATCAATATTTTAGTTCACTAGTTAGCCATATTTCTTATTTCCGTACAGTAATATTGTCAAATTAATCAAAACAGCGAAATATTTGACGGCTTTTTGCGACGTTGCCCACTTTCTGTTTAAACGCTTTTAATACAACTAATTAGTAGGTAGGTAGGTATAAGATCGACAATGCAAGCACATCGCACGTTTTTGTCTACATATTTCCATTTGTCTTAACATTGTAAACACTTCATTATGTTACTTTAGCAAACATCAGTTACACCTATTACATTAATAACTATTTTACAAGAACAAATATGTCTTGTACTAAGAAACTATGTTAAAAGCTTTGAACAAAGTAAGTATGCTTTGCTTTGAAAATAGAATGAAGTACTTAGTATCTATTATTTTCCTAAAGAGGTCGAAGGTTTCTGTTTGTTATGTACTTTTTACCCATCTACGACATAAAGGAATGCAACTTGTGACTGTAAAAAAATTGAAAATAAAAAAAAGCTGAAAATTG
This sequence comes from Noctua janthe, assembly GCA_910589295.1. Classification (NCBI taxonomy): domain Eukaryota; kingdom Metazoa; phylum Arthropoda; class Insecta; order Lepidoptera; family Noctuidae; genus Noctua; species Noctua janthe. The sequence goes on along the minus strand of OU342563.1, from coordinate 11,649,379 downwards.
GCGCTTGAGGATTCCCAACGCGCAGTTAATACATGAATCGAGTCGATATTCGCAACAAAAAAAACTATGATACTTGTGTTAAATAAAGTGAGTGTGTGTCTTGTTTTTTTATTCAATGTCATCAGAAATCCTACGCCGTATGCTAGTTTCAAACTGAGCCTGGCGGTCAGTTTAGACGAAAACAGGATCGTTTTACTATTGTCTAAAGTAGAAAATTGTATGAATATCGATGCGGACGTCAAGCGTCGTCTCGCGCATGCTCGCGACTCGATCGCACGCCTTTAAACAATGGTAATGCAATCATATTTTACGCGCGCATGTTTTCGTTCAGTCTGAACAGACCGTTACACGTAACAGGTTCTTTATGTATGATCAACAACTCACCATATTTCGGGAGCATACTCTTATTGCTTCTACTCCTGGTGCCTTCAAGGAAGAACTCAATAGGAGCACAGTGCTTCCCCACCACAGTCCTGACGTATTGCTTCAAGGTCGCTGCATATAACGGGTCCCCGGCTAACGTGCGGCGTATGTAGAACGCACATGTCTCTCTCATGCGACGCCCTATGACCGCCATGGAGTAGAAATCTAGAAATAATGTACTTGTTAGAAGGTAGAAAAGTTAAGTTAATAAATAGGTGGCGAGAAAAAAAGGAGAACTTTATTTTGGACATGAAACTTGCGAATAGGATAGCGAATTTTCAGTATAGGATTTCTAAACCCTCTATGCTGTTTTGTCTCGCTCTCAACTGCTATGACTGCGTCATTCTCATTCTGCCCTTATCCCAATTTAATTTGGGAGCGGGGCGCAACATCTCTTCTTCCATATCTCCAACGTTTTATCATTCGTTAATTTATGACTGCGTCTTTTCATAAAGTTTTTAATGTGGGTAACACATTATTTTGGGGTCGCTAATTAGCGAAGAAACATATTTTATGATATGTGTAATTTCACGCGCTGTTGGTTTCTTTTCTTGTAAAGACAAAAACACATTGGTTATTAATGTTCAAACTACTACGATTCAATTCACATTTCCCACAGTCGCTATTCACAAGAAATATGTGTCTTAGACTTCATAGTAATTATTCATGCTAATTGTGTTTTATATTATTTGATTGGGTTAAAAGTTTAATTTATGTGCGTGTGTGTTACTGTTTAAAATGCGAAATATTTTTTTTTTTACCTAAAATACACTAGTCTAGTTGTTGGAACTGCTATTGCAAAATTAAAATGTTTGGGCAGAAGCGAAAATTTCTTTCTTTTTTTTTTTGTGCCTATATAAATTTTCGATAGCAAGAAGTAATTTTTTTATATATTTATTTTGTACCCTATCACAATGTTTTCTTATTTAACCCTAAGGTTGACTGGTAGAGAATGCCTTGTGGCATTAAGTCCGCCTATGTACCACTATTGTACATGAAGTTTAAATAAATAAATAAATAAAAAAAATTAAGTCAAAGGACAGGTAATGGTAGGCGCGGTCACAAGAGGTGTGAGCGAGATGACACTGACTATCACTTTCATGACCTACATCTACTCTGTTACCTAAAAGAAATAAAAACATACACACATACCCATGCCAGCAGCCACAGCTGGGAAGTCTATGTCAAAGTGATAGCACAGATAGGTCATAAGGCAGAAATCTGCATAGCTTCGGTGTGTAGGCAGGAATAATACTGGATTCTTCCCCATTATTGATTTAAGCTACAATCATAATAATGCAGGATTAGTTGGAAAATGGTTGTTAAGTTATATTATTATATATTTTTAAGTGTTTTAGGAAAGTGATATTGGGCTTTTCCATCATTTCTCAATTGCTGGCAGGAGTCGAGATTTATGCACAGTTGATGGCAATAGGCTCACAACATAGGACCTAAATATAACGGGCGAAATGTGGGTGTACCTCTGGTACACCTCTGTCTAACACTTTGGGGATTACAGGATTGGTATTATGCATAAAAGTAAACTTATTCTTACTTCAAAAGCTGCAGCTTCATTGACAAACATCCTGATTTTCATCATGAAGGATATCTTGAGGAAGACAACGCCCATCCACCGAATGACATGAAGCTTCTTATCAAGGCCCATCTCCTCCAGATAGTTGTACACTTCTTGGTGCAGCTTCTCTTTGCTGACACCACTTCGTGCGCATTCCTGAGTGACAGAGAGGGAGACTGTTACTTTCTTCTCAGATTATTTTCTTTTCTTATTTTATCATGTACCTTTTTATTTTATTATTTCTTTAATATTTATTAGATTAAAGAAAATAGCAATTGTGTATTTTAGAGACTTAAACCCTAAAAACCTTACGAGTATGAGTATTCTATTTTAATAGCAGTAAAAACCAGTCTACCTAATTTAATTGTTTTAGTGTTATGGTAAGTTGATAAAAGCGCTCTTCCTCTCTCCTTCCTATTTATTTAATTTAGCTGTGCCCGACAGGGACCATTATTGTTCCTTCTTAATTGTATTTTACCACCTGTATATGTACATTATGGATTGCAATAAATAATTTAAATTTGAATTTTACACTGAACCCTAGGCTGACATTATTTAACTTTTGTATTAAGAATTTAAGGGTCAGTATTTGTATTTTAGACTAGCTGACCAACGCAACTTCGTCTGCATCACATACGAGAGTGTGAGTCAACCTTAAAAGATAGACATATGCTATCGTGGGCTTTTTTTTAGAACTTTTTAAGAGGATGATTCCGTCATACATGATTGTTGCATAACCGTTTACGCAGCGCACGCAACGGAAGCTCTCAAAAAGAATAAATTTTCCCTATTTTTGCATAATTTTTCATTGATACACCGCTCCTCCGCAAGAGCAGCGGTGGCCCAGTGGTGGTGGACCCGACTTACGAGCAGTAAGTCGTGGGTTCGAACCTAGCTAGGCGCATTACTTTGTGTAAATTTATTTCATCACCACTGCTCTTAAAACGGTGAAGAAAAACATCGTGGGGAAACCGGCGTGTCCTAGAACCAAAAATTCGAAGACATGTGACATCTACCAACCCGCACTGGGCCTGCGTGGTGGATTATAGCCCATTCCCTCTCATAGAGAGGAGGCCTGTGTCCTAGCAGTGGGAACATTAATAGGCTGATTCTGCTGCTTCTACTCCGCTTTTATTGGTTGAAAGCAGTGTCTTGTAAAGTACCTTTGATATAATAACTTTTAAAAAAAGCCTGTCAGTTGATTTGACAAGTTCTTCTTGAACACTCAGTATTTTACTGCTACATAAAATATCCTTGATAATAAAACTATTAATTGAATAAGAAATTCGAATGTAAACCACTTTTGTTTCGACCGGCGATTTAGCTAAATTTTAGAACACAAAAGCTGTTATTGTGAAAGTGTTTAGCTTTCTATTGGTGAAAAAATGGTTAAAATCGGTCCAGTAGTTTCGAAGCTTATTCGGTAAAAACAAACAATCAAAAAATATCCTTTTTATAATATTAGTATAGATAGGTTTGGTGTCACAGCTACATGTCCTTATTTATTATATGGCAGGGTAAAAGTAATAGAATAAAATAGAATAGTAAAATCACTGTAAATGTTATCTGCTCTAGCCTTGTGATAGATTTATAGGCTAGTATTATCAGAAATTTATGAATGAATGTTGTTTTCTAGCAATGTTTGACTTTGGAATTCAGATCATAAAGTAAAAGTTAACTGTATATTGATAGGGAATCCATTCAAAATACTTACTGCTTCGATAATAGCGTCTAAATAGACCGATTTAGCGACAATGTCCTTGAGATCCTGTGGTGAACAATATTTGTCCAGTGTCAGGGTTCGTTGGGGATACCAGTTCCGGGTCATAAAACTGAAAATCCCGGACTGCGTCCTCCTCGGCTCCAAAATATCAACAAATTCCACTTGATCACTCATTTTCACAGTTTTTTCAACGAAAATATCACCAACTAACACATTTCTGTACTTTGATTAGAGGTTATGCCGTGAAAAACAGTACAGAAAGTCATGTATCACACAACTTTAATGAAATGTAATCTGTTCATTAATTTTGTTCGTAAATTGTGTTTAAATAAAATTAATTATATTTCGGACGCCGGACAACCTCTCCCTTCCACAATGACATTATTACTGACAGTGACAGATCGTAACTTTACGAATACATTGACGTTTGTACAAAATTGGCAAACCAGCTGACAGCCGCGTTTTATTCTCGTTCTTTTTTCAGGGTAGCCCGCGAAATTCAATTTTTTTTAAGTTTTTTGAAATTTGCAGGTCAGTTTCAAGCTATTATGTGAATATGATTCGCGACTGTGTACCCGACCGTCTTCTTCTTCTTCTTTGCGTGACGATAGATTCAAATAATATCCGACCAGTATATTGCCACCTGCACAGCTCTGTTACACGACCGTAACACTGAGGTATATGTAGTTACAGACTTATAATCATTAAAATCATCAATACAACCCTCTAAGTTCATTTAATCCCTTTTATTGACTATTTCATGAAAAGGTCATTCAATGGGATTATATGAACTTGAGGGTTGTATTGATGAGTTTAATGATTATAACTCTATAGCCATATTTGTTACAGTCGCGAATCATATTTTAATCAACATACAACCTGACACTGACCTAAGATAAGATAAGATAAGATAAGATAATTTTTATTTGTGCAAACATGAGTGTACATACAGTATAGCATGCAAGGTGGCACTTTATAAATGAGCTGTCACGTTTGGCCTATAAGGCGTACAAATATATAAAGTAGTGAAACTTACACAACAGTTCAATATAATATAATACAATGCAATTCAATTCAATATAGTATAATTATAATCCGATTCAATTCAATATAGCATAATTAAATTCATTCACGACATAAATTTAATAGGTCATTCATATTTCAATAATTTTATCATTTAGAAAGTCGCGTATGTCATAGTATGCTTTCCCTTGTAAGTGTCGTTTTAGCTTCATTTTTAATCTATGGACATTAAGTTCTTTCCACACTTTTGGTAGTTTATTATAAATTATGGGGGCCATACAAAAAATGCTCTTTTGCATTAATGCGGTTTTTGACTGGGGTACACGAAGAATAGTGTCATCGCGTCTGCTACGGCTACTTCCTTCTGATATGCGTGGGAACCGATGTTGGTTATGTTTCACAAACATGACCACTTCCAATATATATAGCGAGGGCAGTGTTAGTATTCTGTAGTTAATAAAGTAGGGTTTACAGCTTTCGGTTGTAGCTAACTTAAAAATCGCCCTAATACATTGTTTTTGGGCTTTAAAAACAATTTCCTTGTTGGTCGAGTTGCCCCAGAAGATTATTCCATACCTAAGGTGTGATGCAACTAAGCCATGGTATGCAGTAAGTAGCGAATCGACTTTAAGCACTGCAGTCAGTTTATGTAAGGCATACGCCGAGCTACTCACTTTTTTGCACAGAGCCGCAATGTGTTCCTTCCAGTTTAATTTACTGTCAATCGTCACTCCAAGGAATTTAGCGGTATTAACTTCTACGATAGTTTTATTATTATATTGTATGTTAAGGTTACATAAGGTTGATACGCGCTGGCCAAAATGGATTATATTAGTTTTGTCAAGGTTTATCTTCAAATTATAATTAGTTAATCATTGATACAAGAGAGTTATTAATGTCCGTATTATAATCATTTAAATTATTATTATATTCAATTGTCATAGTGCTGTCGTCGGCAAATAGTGTTACAGATTGATCGATAAATTCTGGTAAATCATTTATGTAAAGTATAAAAAGTAGAGGGCCTAGCACGGTGCCCTGAGGTACTCCATACTTCACTACTCGTTCTTCTGATTGGTGTTTGACTTCATTTTTAGTTTTAGCATTGATCGATGATATTTCCGTGACTTGTTGTCTATTTTCGAGATAAGATTGAATCAATTTTAGAACGTTACCTCTTATTCCATATGCTTCCATTTTGTCCAACAGAATATCATGCTTTACATAATCGAACGCCTGGGTCATATCGCAGAATATGGTGCATACAGGGTTCGTCTTATCAACACTCGAGGTTACCTTGTGCAAGAAATCATAAATAGCCATATTTATAGTTTTGTTTGCTCTAAATCCTTTTTGCTCGTTAGCTAGTATATTATTTTTTTCCATAAAGTTGCTTATATTCAAATATATATATTTTTCATAAATTTTTGAAATAATACTGATGAGTGAGATTGGTCTATAGTACTCCATAGCTTCCCTATTTACTTTTTTAAATACAGGTATTACTTTTGACTTCTTTAAAGCATCTGGATATATACCTGAACTGATGGTTAAATTAATAAGGTAACTAAGGTGTGAGCATATATCATCAGCGATCAGTTTAATTATCTTTGTTGAAATTTCGTCACAACCGACACTATTCGTGTTTCTCAAAGATTTGATTATTCTAAGTACATCCTGTGGCACACACGGTGGCATGAAAAATGATTTTACATTCCAAGGTATTCGATATGTGACATTATTTCCTGAGCTTGGTATTGGATTGACTTTTTCAATAAAATAATTATTAAATGCATCAGCAATTTTCACGGGATCTGTAATGATATCACTATTTACTCTTAATTTTGTAATAGGTTGTCGTGGCATATTATACTTTGAGCTATTTATTATTTTCCAGCTCGCCTTGGATTTGTTACTTGCTGTATTAATTTTGTAGTTATTTTGAGCAAATTGTGTCAAATTCATAATTTTTTTTAATAGCTTGGAATATTTAGTGAATAATGTTTTATTTGAAATGTTAGGGTTACGTCTGTATTGCCATAATAGTTGTCTTTTTTTCTTACTACATTTTTTTATGCCGTGTGATACCCATTTCGATTTTTTTGTCGTATATAAGGTTGACATTTCAAAGGGAAAGCATAAATCATAAAAAAGAGTAAATGTTTCCATAAACTTATTATAGGCTACGTTGGGGTCACTTATTTCATATATGTCGGCGAATGATAAGCTACGGATACAGTCTTTAAATTTTTTAACATGCTCTATATTATAATTACGTTTATTTACACGCCAATATTTAATAGAACAACCGTTTTGGACAGGAATTTTTATTAGCTGTGCGGTGTGGTCCGACTATGCAAATTCCAATATTTGCACGTCACAGGATTTTTTATGGTTATGCGCTATATTATCTATGCATGTTTGACTTTTAAGTCTAGTAGGTTGATACACAGATAATTTTAAATTGTAGTTTAACAGTAAGCATTCAAAATCTAGCGTTTGATTAGTTCTTTTTAAGACATCGATGTTGACATCGACCTAATAAACGTAAGAAAATGTAAATTTCGCGGGCTATCCTGGCGCTATCGTAAAGAGTAGAGCAGTGATCCATAGAATCATAAGCTTCATTTGGCACACAGAGTACTTTTATATATAGGTATAGAGGCTTTACTCAACGGGTTCAGAAGGAAAGTGATTGGTGGCGCCCTCTGTAACCACAAACATACAACTTTCCTGATATATGTATAATTGTGTAGATGTATATGTCTACCAACATTCTTGCTTCCAGGCAGGTTTTTATTTTAAAATTAGGTAATTTATGTTTATTAACCCCGTAATTTACTCATAGACTAACGTATATGAATAAATTAAGGAATTACTTGGCTGCAGAAAATTAAACCCATATTATTATAATCATAGTCATTTATTTTGGCCTAAGCATTTGTGCAACAGTCGTCGTAGTAGGTCATACATAATAGATCAAATCTTTTCTTTTATTGTTAGTAATGTTAGCTTTTAGCGACATTTCGTCAAACATTAATAATAATATGCCGAGTTTGTCTTTAACACATTTGTTGTTGTTGAATAACACATAGAATGCCTTCAAGAACAGACTGGATGATATCTCCAAATCTTAAGGGTAACAAATATTGTCTTCCATTCAAAATTCCAATTCCAATTTCTTGAAAAATAACAAAAACGACCGGCAGATTGATTGTTTGACAGCTTGCTTCATTGATGCAAGTAAAAAGTACAAAATAACTACTACGACACCAATTTAGCAGGTTTTATTTAGAGTATCACTTACATTAAAATGTATGCCAGTAATAATGTTTTATTTGTTAAAAACGTATTTTATGATTTTATTTGATATATTACGCCTATATCGAATTTACTTAAAAAGTTTGGTAGTTTATTTAGTTCAATTATAATAAAATAAACTACTAAACTGAATATTTATTTTATTAATGGTAACATTTGGCGTTCATTTGATGGAGTATAATGAAACAAGAATAAAATAGTCAATTCGTCAGTGAAGCTGTAGTATATTGCAATTTATTTTCAATTTAGTCGGTTAGCGTCAGCAAACGCCATCTGTATTCACAAACCAGCGATACATGATTTTATAATACGACAAAATTAAAAATGCATTAGGAGAAGGACCTGTTACTAGATTACGGTAGTCTTTCAATTTAGTAACATTATTTTCTCCTAGTTGCATGGTAAAATGTTCTAAGATTGTACAGCCTGATTTGGCACAATAGTGCTGTGCTGCCACACGCAAATAAGGATCAACCACGAGAAGATATGTATAACATTTTTTTCAACATTATCGTTAATTGTTATTGCTGTAGTAACGTTTGCACTTTGCATACTACATTTTTAATATGATTGGGCTGCTCTCTTGAGACTCGAGTCCCAAGAGAGCAGCTCAATCACACTATTTGGTAACTTTATGAAATGCAGCAGTAGGGTGCAACGGGGTGCAGAAATAGAAAAGATTATTTTAAATAAAATTACTCTTTTCCTGTGAACACAGCATGCACAGGCCACTTACGCCTCGCGTCTCACATTGTCAGGGCCGTAGGCATGGGAAGGATGCGAAATCTCGGGCAACTATAGTGAAACAAATGGAAGGAAGGTAAAAAATTTCGAGCTTGTTTAGACATCTTATGTCATTGACCTTCACAAGCGTTTCTTTATACATAGGCAGATTTAGCCCTATTTCTATAATACAGGACAAAAGAAAACCTATCACATTCGAAGTAGAAAAACTTCGATCTGTTTTCATGGAACTGAAGATGCACCCCCCGGACATAATCCAGCCAGCGCCCATGAATGAATAGATAGGTAGGTCAAAGTGGATAGGGTAAAAAATTGAGGTGTATAAAATTAAACAAAACTATTGAATTCTACTCTTTTTATTTCGTGTAGAAAATTATCCAAAGTCTTAAACATTTAGCACCAAGATATTTCAATAATTGCATCTCCTAAATGTTAACTTTTAAAATGATTACTAAAATAGAATTGATTTCTTTCAAAATGAAATATTCCAAAAATAATAATATGGCACACACATTAATAGAATTTGTAAAAAAACGTAGAAGTATCAAAAAGTAATTATGTAAACTTAAAAACAATGCCAACAAACACTTTCACAGGAGGATGTCTGGAAAAATCTTGGCGTTCACATAGGTATACCAGTACCTAATATGTATGTCTCCCTGTAGTCACCGATACTCGATACTACCCATACTTATACATATATTTGTCAAATGTCTAGTGGCTGTAGCCACGTTACAATTTTCATTCTTTTTGATTCATTATCATGGACAACATTCATGAACCAGCAAATTATTTTCATCATGTCAGCAAATAAAAAATATATGAGAATATTCTCATCTCATTTTATCATAACTTATGAAATGAAAGGACACAGATTATTATTAAAGTTACGACGTCCTGTCTAATACTTAGATGGAATATTTGGTAAAGATTCGTGAATCTTAAAGCTAAAGTATGATAATATATGGGCTTGGCCTTTGTGGCGCTCGCCTCTCAACACATAAACTTACAATCTAAACATAATCAAGCAATATTATTAAAATAATTTTCAATATTTTAGAGCACATAAACTGGAGTCGACACAAGACCGTGTCCTCCACCATTTTGGGTTCCACCGTTTTTATAAAAATATAAGAATGTACTTTTTACCCATAAATTGTAAATAGAAATAAAGAAATCACTGTTATAATAACTAAAAAAAATCTCTACAAAAATATGTTTTTGTTGCATTATATAGGATTATTATTTCGGGCAAAATGATCTTGAGATCTATATTTATTTATACGAAAAGGAGCTCCTATTTTTTAGTACTTTTCAAGCATACTTTGTCTTTGAGCAAAGTTTTAAATTATTACCGGTTTAGGCAATATTAAATTTTAATTTCTTAGGAGTTTCTCCATAAGCACATACAAGTTTTTAATGTTGATTTCAAATCTTAATTGACTATGGTCATCGTGACCTACATATACGGTCGGCAGAGAGTTACCTTATGAATGAACTCCTGTTTAATTGCTCTATGGTCCAAGAGTAAAACAACACGATCTACAAAAATATCACATTTATCAGACGTCACGTGGGGATACAGATTGACTAGCACGTCCGCTGCAATAGATGCAATCATTGCAATTTATGCTTTAATATGACAATGATTGAGTGCCCAGTGCAGATTGATGGATTTCGCCTCAACGCATGTCTTAGAATATTTGCCTCTAGGACATCCCGATGTATTCCTGCACCATGCAAGGTACAGGAGTACGAGGTATCAGGGTTGTACCCACCTTCGCTGAAAGTCATTTTTCTTTGACCTCAAAGAGTTCAAGCGTATTTTAAGATTAGTCTGTTTAACGCCGAAGTTTAGTTATTATATGTATATAATAAGCTCCATGAACGTTATGGCACAGTATATAGCTGTCATGTATAAGATTCAGGCCTTTTTATTTTTATAAAAAATATAGATGATTATTTTATTTTAATAATAGGTTATTAGTGTACAGCTGCCATTTATGTTATGGTCTATATTCAAAACTTTCAGTTTTGAATCCCAGCTGCATATAAGGCTTCAGTGTTGGACACTGCATTGATTTAACTTATTTTTTTGTGTGTCTTGACACGAATTTGTAGTAATAAAGCTCATGCGAGGTCCTCTAAGAGAAAAAACAGCGTTACACATTGGCTCAATTTGGCATTCAGAATTTGTGAGAATAAATGCAAAATACTCTATGTTTGAATCCTCTCAGTAGCAGTCTTGATTTATGACCGTATGAAGGCAATAGGCTCGCCCCCTATGACATGGGACATTACCATAACTGGCAACATGTGGGTGGGGATTACAGGCCATCCAACCACGCTTATAATCACAAAAATATACGAACACAGTATGTGTTCTGGGGTAGCAGCGGACATGCTATAAGGATTGAAATACAACACAGACGTTTCGACACCTAATATTAAAAAGTGGAATGTTACCACTAAGTCTCAATCAAATCTCCTAATCTACGAGTATAAAAACACCTCTTAATATCACATACAAAAAAAAAAAAAAAACTAAATGGCCTTTGATCAATACTTTTTAAAATCTCAGGAGATGCCAAAATCACCATGCTTGAAAGGCGGGATTGTAGTTGGCTTAATATTCATGCACGTTAATGCTGAATGGTTTCGCAGTAGTCACTGAAGTAGAACCACGATTATCCGGACTAGACTACAGAAGTTGTCGTAGGTCATTCATAAACCATCGCAGATGTGATGGGTAGAGATATCTTATGTTAAAACAATTCCAAGAAATATAAGTTCAAATATCCGTTTTTCTTTGCGTAAACTTACGCCGTGATCCGTGACCGACATTTTTTATTCAACCATTTTATTGTGCTTGGATACCGATACCCATTATTTTTGCTATCTATCTCAATTTTGCACTGTGATGATGGATATACAAGTTACGTATTTCTTAGTCAGACCAATCGTGAAACCGGATCCGCTTATCTAGATGACCAAGATCCGGATAATCGAGTTTCTACCTTATGGCCATAGTGGACACGATTCTTTTAGCGATCAGCGATTTTTGGGAGCTCGATACTGACAAAAAGCGATCGCCAAGCGGAACGTACAGTCTATTCACAGTTATTTTACCTCTGAGTTTGCACCACTGTTCTCAAAATCAAAGTAATCTTTATTGTGGTTGCTTTTTGAGTTTCTTATTTTTTCATACTGTATGGCCTGATGTGAAGCGATGACGAGGCCTAGGGTGGAGCACGCTTGTCTAGAAGAAACCGATTCACTCGAACTTCGAATAGACCCAGATTATAATGATCAGGGAACAGAGAAGGCGCCACTGAATTCCACAGACTGGCGGTTCGCACAATAAATGTGGAAGCATAGCGTTTTCACTTCGAGGTGCTGTCAGAGGTAATTTATCTGTGAAACGGGTGTACTAACCTCTAAGTTAGGCGTATAAGAAAAACCGACCGCATCAACTTTATAAATTATTATCTTTTTTTTGTCGTGTGTTCACAATTTACAGAATAAACATCATTTACCGTCCGTAGCGAGTCATGCAGTCACCCAATCGCTGATGCTAAAAGCATCCTGTCTGCTATGGCCTGAAATGTGGATGCTACTGCTCATCCACAAATTCTTCTCTCGCTTAGCCAGAGGGCTTAGGTCTTCGAAGTAAACTTCTTCCTTCTAGGACGTGTCTTTTTGGCACTGATCTCTATTTCCCGCATCATAGGGGTCAGTTTGTTGCGTATATCCTTGCTGCAGGTGTCGTCGTTCATACCCGTGGAGTCAAAGCCGTGGTAGCTGCCTAATTCGCGGCAAAGTTGCATGTATAGTCGCCATTTTATGTCTGTTTTGAGACAGAGTGGGTTGCCAATGATGATACATTTGGCTTTGGCGCGGGTGATGGCTACGTTGAAGCGCTGAAAACAAATATGTTCATGAGTTATGAAAAAGAGATTAAGCAAGCAGCTGAGTTTTTTAACAGTAAGAAGGCAATTTCAGTTGTTGGATGATTTCGCGAGATGTATCTATTCAGAGCGAGAGGAACGTAGAAAAAGGAATACTCTTTATTGAATGTGAACGTGTACACCATATAAAGTGAAAAGATAAATGTTAAAACATTGAAATTTCTTGAGAGCGCCGTGTAATAAACTATGTCTTTAACACTGTAAAGGATGATTTCCACCAAACGGCTCGCATCGCATCGGGTCGGATGTCGGAGTCGGATACGACAGATGCGGCGACAGCCGATCGCATCCGGCAGGATGTCGACACTTACGATTGGCGCCGTACCGTAACTTGCGAACATATCCGTTTCTGCGCCTAGTCAAATAGTTTAATTTCATTCGATCGTATACGACGACAGGCGAACGGAGCCCATCGCGTGTCAGAGCATCCTTTTGGCTACGATCGCGTGTCGCAGTAGACGGACGCGGTCAAGCTTTTACGCGCGGCTTGGTAATATAGACTTTAAATACTGTGTACACGATTTAATATCGTTTAAAGATTGTAAAATCCGTTCCGATCCGATGCGATGCGCGCCGTTTGGTGGAAATCATTATTTACGTGTAAAGTTTTATGAACATTGAAACAGACATTCATATCGTCGGTGCGCTTGCCAAACTGAATATGTGCATTTTAAGAACTTTTCAGGACAAAAAAAAATGTTTTTCTCGTAATTAATGAATAGAAGAAGAAATCAATGAATCTTCTGAAAAAATAAAACAAAATATGGCAAAAATATCTATTTTAGTCTAAGATAATAAAAAAATTATTACGTTTGTGTATGAAAGCTAAAATATGTTTTTTTGTTGTGTACACACATATCAGGTTTGGCAAGCGCACCGACGATAGGTGTTCTGAGTGTATTTATTCAACGTCATCAAGCCTGCAATGTAACTTACCTTATCATCAACAAGGAACCCGAGCTGGAACTTGGCGTCATGCTCCAACAGGTTACAGTTGGCGCGGACGGTCGATATAATGATGATGCGCTTCTCTTTGCCCTGGTAAGCTTCCACTGTGCCCACTTCTATCTTATCGTATCCCTCTTCTCTTAGGGATTTCTTGATCTGGTACACCTGGAATACAGAGCAGATTAAGATTATGAAAGCTTTGGATGAAAAATCAGCTAGCATTTTACAGGAACCTAGAATAGCAGTTGTAAGCTGTATCATACCGACAGTCGGTCAAAACACATAGAAAATCATCGGGAGGAAATCGGAATGCTCTGGAAGCTAAATTGGAAGGCATTTGACAACCAACAACCGGCACTGAGCCCGCGTGGTGGTTTACAGCCTGTGCCCAGCCGTGGGAACACTAATACTTTACGTACGATTATGATGTTATACTTATGTCAAAATCAAAACATTTATTTCAAGTAGGCCAGTTACAGGCACTTTTAAACTGTCGAAACATAGACAAGAATGAAATGTCGCTACATTCCCAGTCACAAGGCATAAAAACTGTGAAAGTAGTGTAGTTGCCCATTCTGTAGCGTAGATCTCTATGGACAATCAATCAATCAATCAATCATTTATTTTGTTAAACATAGGTATGGTTACAGATATCAGATAGTATATTGTCTAGAATATGTGCACTATGTTTTGCCAATTTATGGCGTGCAAAATTAACAAATAAGGTGGCAACGGTGGAACGGGCAAGAAACTCTATGGACACTCTTTTACTGTATACTAATGTGTTATATTTATTTATGAGTGTCTACAGAGATATCACTGAATTACGGTCCCCTTCTTGCCTAAATATGACAAAAGATACGACAGATATCCCGTACCACGGGCAAGGACAAAGTTTGCTAGAAAGCATTATAACAGCTTAGCGCCACGCCTCTACTTCAAAATTAGCCAGTATAAACTAATTAAGCATGTGAGTAATTTCCAGATAAAAAAGGAAATATTACTTTGGCTGAAAAACTATAGCTTCGATGACACTGAAACCCCTTATCAGTATTCTAACCTAGTGACATAAATATTCATAACACACATCTCATCACACACACGCTACCTCTATTCCATAATTATGAAATGTGCCTTTATTTTACTTCACCCTATCTTCCTTCTGTTCTTCTGTTGGTTTTTATCAATTCATATTATTTTTAAATTATGTCAATTTGTACAGTAGATATTTATTTTTTAGTCAATTTCTGCAGTAGCTACAGTGAGCACTGTCTAAGCTTCCACATTCAGCCCTATGTAACCGGAAACCTCAACACCTGTCATACAAGCTGTCCTAGTGTTGAGACCACATTGTTGTCATTTTTATTGAAGTTAGAGGAAATAAATTTATTTATTTATTTACTTATGTGACAGCCGGGCCGCCTAATCTTCACACTGGACGCAAGTTTACCGTAGGCGTTGATCAGCTTATCCAGGTTATCAAAATGGCAGTATTGTAAGGTTCTTACAAAGTATTTATGTATGTGCCTGGCTAATGATAATGGGCTCGCTTCTATGTATAGGATAACTGGCGAGCGTGTCTACCAGTTCGGTAAAAACAAACATAGTGATGTTGTGTTATCTCACCTGTCGTATGTATGGTGTGACGATCCCAATATCACGCATCGGCACATTGTGTACCTTCACTAGACGCCTCACGTACCGCTGTACTATTTCGCACTCCATCATATTGAAGAAACTGTAAGAAAGACAACTTGTTAGAAACATTGAATTAAAACTACGCATAGTCGCACGGGACCGGTCGATGTGGCGACACTTGGGGGAGGCCTATGTCCGGCAGTGGACGTCTCCCAGCTGAAATGATGATGATGATAGTTATGGCGCAGGATAATAAAAACTACCTGTACGAAGCCTATGCTAATGTTGTCCTTATGGCAAAGTCGTCCGTGTGGTGTTTTTTTAAAACATCGATAGGACACGACGAAGACAATAAAAAAAACTACGAAAGATTTTTGTGATAATATCGGTTCGGTTGCGCTAATTGGTTAGGTTAGCTACATTCGAGGTATATTCTAACCAACCAGAACAAAACATGTTAGGAATTGACTGATACATACATTAGCGAATCATTCAACCTAGAGAGTGTATTGAATAGTCATATTGTTCTCATACCTGGGAGACTTGCCAATCTTTTGTTCCTTGGACAGCACTCCGTGGAACACGACAGCGCAGCTGTTTTCTTTCTCACCCAGAATCTCGACATTGCTGATGCTATCCTCTTTGGCCAATGCCTGCAAACATTAATTCAATTTAATTATACTTGGAATGACAAAGCAGTTGCTCGACGCACCGAGAACGCCTGGAAGAGCCAATGGTCGATGAAACACTTAATAAAGAGTTCTTTCCCTATTTCACTTAAACGGAAGCACATGCGACATTTATACTTTATATTTTCAGGATCAACCTGGAAAAGAATCACCTCCTGCCTACATTTCTATTCCCTTAGATCAACCAATATTACTACTACTAAACAACCTGTACACTTTTTTGTAAACCTAATGTTTTAATAAATTTATGTTATTACTAGCGACCCGCCCTTGCTCCGCACAGCGCCACCTATCGGGTCCAAAATTATATCTAATGTAGTCTATTTTTTAAGTTAAGCATCTAGCAGTAGAGCGGTGAAAACTGCGTTAAAATCAATGCAGTAGTTTTTGCGTGATGTGCGTACAAACATACAGACAGAAAGACAAAAATCTAAGAACTGTTGTTTTGGCTTCTGTTGCTCTAATAAAGACCCACCATATAAGTTTTTTTTTTTCAATATCTTCAATGTACAGACATCGGCCTGTTACAATTTTATTATACATACGGGTGTAAACAGACCCTTCACATATCCGTCAACCAAGCATTTTGTACATCAAACTAAGTAAATTTACGCAAAAATTATTGCTGGGAATCGACTTTTTTTTTTGGGGTGAAAAATCACGTTTTACGGTAGGACTCGATGGAAAGCACTCATACCATTGTGCTGATGGGAGGATTGAATAGTACGGGGGTCGTGGAGGTGTTGAAAGTAAAAATCTTACATTAAAAACATGTTTAAAAAAAAAAAAACTTGTGAAAAAGTTGGAACTTTGACCCCCAATATCTCCGTAACTAGAAGGTTCCCAGGTATGGTCTACCACAAAAAAATGATCGCAAAGACGGGGAGAACAAGTGCCTTTCGGCTATGTTAAGGGTCTATCTACACCCTTTATGTATACATTATTTATTTGTAATATTAATAAGCCTCACTATAGTTGACTTACCCTGAGTTGACCATTATAGAAGAGTTTATCAGGTATCGCGAGGATATCCGGGTTGGAGCGGAAGTTGTCCCGTAGCATCACGATGTAGTTGGGGTCGTTGCGAGTGTCGCTGTACATTGGGCAGGTCTTCTTTAGGCGCTCCATCAGGGATTGTCCTGAACAAACATTCAACATTATCAATCAATTAGACCTACCGCTCACATGTCGATTGTCTCGTTCTGGGTCTTTGCAGTACGCTACTTGGCAAACAGATAGCAGTTCTCGCAAAATGGTTTAGTTTACTCAGAATTTGTTATGAGATTCTGCCGATGGTATGTTATTTATTTGCAGTGGTATAAATATATTTAATTTAATAAGTCTTTTATTTTCGAATTACGTACTTCACAACTTTACAATTTAACCATTTTAAATTTTTAACCCTCGACGCAAAAAGAGTGGTGCTATAAGTTTGACCGCAATGTGTGTGCGTGTCTGTCTCTGGCACCGTAGCTCTTAAACGAGTGATCGATTTGGATGCAGTTTTTTTTTATTGGAAAACTAGTTTCTTGGCGATGGTTCTTAGATAGATTTTATCTAAATCGGTGCAGCCATTTACTAGTTATGGGGGACGAAAGTGGGTATGAAAATACGAATATTTTCAAATATACCCAAGTGGGGTATCAAATGAAAGTTCATGATGAGTATATTACAATTAGAGATGTTTTATCAAAATCGGTGTAGCCATTTACTAGATTTGGGGGATGAAAAATCGAATATTTTCAAATATACCCAAGTGGGGTATCAAATGAAAGCAAATGATGTATTACAATTAGACTGGTATTATAAAAACCGACTCAGCCACTTCATTGACTTTTTAAATTTTTGTTCGCTTTTCTTTATTACGATAGGGTTTTTTTTTTTATCCTTTATAATATTCACGGAATTCGGTGTCTTTTGGCATAGGCCTCCTCCAACCGTTTCCATAGTGCTCTGTCCAGTGCCACCCTAGTCCAGAATAGTACCAAGGTTAATCTCAAATCATCCTCCCATCTTTTTATGGGACATCCCTGTTTTCTAGTACCATCATATATATCATAATAGGCGGGCTTAATGTCCTAAGGCATTCTGTACCAGTCAATCTTTGGGGTAAATAGAACAATACTGTGATAGTATTTTAGGTGTAAATGTAAAATAGAGTATTTTCAAATATACCCAAGTGGGGTATTAAATGAAAGTTCATGATGTGTATATTACAATTAGACATATTTTATAAAAATCGGTGTAGTGATTTACTAGATTTGGGGGATGACAATTTGAAATGTAAAATAGAGTCTTCAATTAAAAACTACAGGGTTAGGTGTGAACCATATTAGTTTTTTTTTGGCATTTGTCCATTCTGATGCTGATAATAAAACATACCAAGTCCCAACTTGTGTGCGTTGTGCGATATAACGACGGGTCCCAGCTGGTGAGGGTCTCCGGCCAGCACCAGGGATCCATTCTGCTTGAGCATCCCGCACACAGGGATGAGGCAGGCTGGCTCACTGGCCTGTGCTGCCTCGTCGATGAACAAGTGCGTGATGTGTTTAGAAAAGCGACGGGAGCGCATGTGTCTAGAAAATAGGATGTAAAGTTAGTTTAGTATTTTAGAACAAGTATCAAGCTGCAGGCTACAGTTTCAAGTGGGTGCCTTCAGTAGCTGTGCAGTGCGGTGGGTGTTAACGCTCATCAGCGTGCGAATGACAGAGCTGAGCGACGGCATCAGGCCTCCCCCCCCCCCCACACCGCGCATCTACCTCTGATCCCGTTTCATTTAAGCGATAGTATTAGAAGAGTAGGTAACAGCAGAGGAACCCTTTAATTTTGAAAGTGTATGCAGTGATAATTATGTATATCTGTTAAGCAAGCGGTTTCGTGACCACATTCTTTACCCACCCCATTTTATTATAGTGTTGTCAGTTGGTACCATAATGCCTAAATAGGGTTAAGTCGTATGGGATCTTTAGAGCGTTGGATTATCAGCCTTCGTTTTAGTGTCGAAAGTTTAAAATCCAACAGCTCACACAAATTGTGCATTACCTAGCAAACTTTGCGGCATGTGAGAGCGTGGTGATGACGATACTGTGCTCCAGGAACTCCTCCACCTCCACGTGGTAGAAGGTCTGGCGCGATGTGCCGTTCGAGTACTTCGCCAGCTCGTCGGGGAGAGTTTCCCTGGAATACAAAGACAGGTTAGTTTTATTGTTAAGCTTGTACAAATGCTCAAGACGTGTCATCATCATTGTTAGCAGCCTTTTGTGACATGCCTCCCTGGTAAAGAAAAGTCTTCAAAAACAAAACAAAATAATCTATACATATGCACATCACGCCTTTTTCTCCATGGAGGTAGGAAACCACAGAACGCCTCCTTATTATTCCTTTTATTTATATTTTTACAAATCATTTACATTTTTTTAAAAGTATATAACAGTATACCAGAAGCTATCAGAAAGTAAAGCTAAATAAAGAGTGTCTGGCGTCCTTTAAGAGGTCTTTGTTTAAATTCCTTATAGATAGATGTTACTACTCCATCACTGAATTTACTGCTGATAAACAGAGGTACTATGACGATTCCGACTTGCCAATTAAACATTTATGATTTTATTTATTGATTAAGTATAATTGTGTTTATTTATCTAAAATTGTAATGACATGTTTACCTAACTGACATATTTTAAATTGACTGTTTTTTTTTTTTGTTCTTAATGTAATCTATTGACATGCCACCTTGTATTGTATTGTATAACGGGCCGGTGTCCGCAACTCCACGTCAAAGCGCGTATTTTGCGTGCGGTGACATGCCACCTTATTTGTTAATTTTGCACGCCATAAATTGGCAAAACATAGTGCACATATTCTAGAAAATATACTATCTGATTCTGTAACCATACCTATGTTTAACAAAATAAATGATTGATTGGTTTTAAATATTCCTTAGAAAAAAAAACAACTGTAGCCCACCGGTAACGGGAACAGGGTCCAAGCTACCGGCGGTCAGGGCTTCAGAGAGAGGAACCTCCTAACAATACGAGACATGTCCAGGAGTACCGCTTTCTGAATCATGCCCTTGATCCAGATGCCTAACGAGAGCCTCCTCAGGTATTGGTCGAGGCTCTTGGCAATTAAGCCATGGGCTGATACAACTATCGGCACAATGATCGCTGAGTCCACATCCCACATGTCGACAACCTCGCGAGCCAAGTCAAGATACTTGATTTGCTTATCTTTCTCGGAACGCCACTTTTATTATTATTAGCCATTTGTGTCCTAATGCAGGGCAAGGGCCTCGGGATTCCCTCTTTCCACTTATCCCTATTCAGTGCTGTTACTCGCCAATCTTTGTGAAAAGGGTCGAGTTCGTCCCGCCCCATCTCCTTCTGGGCCTGCCGCGCTGCAGTTTGGGACCAATTTGTGTAGTTACTTGTTACGAAGTAATTTGTTTGCGTAAATAAGCTACACAATATTGATCTTATAAGTATATTGATCTCTTATCTCTCTATGCATAATTATTTATTTTCTAAAGAAAAAATAATTTTGGCCCCATCTCTCCTGTAAAACATTAAATGTTTGTGTACTCACCAGGGCCTGAACTTGGAGCTGGCCCGCAGCAGCCAGCCCTCGGACGGGAACATGTGCGAGTACTTGATGAGCATGGAGGCCACGTGGTCGGCGGCCATATTGGAGTCAGTGCACACCATGATGCGGTTGTCAGGGTCTTTTAGTACCAGCTGTGAAATTATGAATGGGTTAAAATCCGTGTTTTTATCGTGTGGTTAGTGCGTAACCTTGTGTCAGTTTTCGTTTTTTGGTGACAAGACTTGGTATTCCATGCCGTCAAGAAATAAGCGTTGCCCCACACTAGGAATTGCTCCTGTATCGTGGGTGCGTTTACAAACATTTAAATTCACATACACAAACAGCCAGACCCGAAACAACTACCTGTAGGCCATACAAATATTTGTTCCGTGTGGGAATAGAACCCGCGACACGAAGCACAGCAGTCAATCGCACAGACACTGCGCCAACCGTGTCGTCATAATATGTCTCAGGCATGCTGGTTTCCCTCACGATGTTTTCCTTCACCGAAGCAAGTCTTCTTATTTCTTAATCGTGTGGTTGGTACCTAATCTGGGGTCAGAGTTTTATACCGCCCATGGGCCTCTGACTTGGCTTTACATGCCGTCGAGAAATATCTCTCAGGGATGCTGGTTTCCTCACGATGTTTTCCTTCACCGAAAAGCAAGTGATAATTATTATACAATACACACATGAAAATGTGAATGTGAACATGCATGAGGTCATATTGTTATTGAAAATTTCGGATTGCAATACGAGCTAATATTTTCTGATTATTATAGTAATTTTAAAGATGATTTTGCTTACTGTGGATTCAACAAAACAGATAGAGATAAAGACTTGAACTAAGAGTCAGCACACGTAGCTTTACCACCGTAGAAACGGGTTTTATCGACGGAAGAATCGACAAAATGACAGATTTCTTTTGTTGATGTGTCATTTTGTCGATTCTTCAGTCGACAAACCCCGTTTTTAAAAAAATCTACGTGAAGGAAAACATCGTGAGGAAACCAGCATCCCTGAGAGATATTTCTCGACGGCATGTAAAGCCAAGTCAGAGGCCCATGGGCGGTATAAAACTCTGACACCAGATTAGGTACCAACCACACGATAAAGAAATAAGAAGACTTGCTTCGGTGAAGAATCGACAAAATGACAGATTTCTTTTGTTGATGTGTCATTTTGTCGATTCTTCCGTCGACAAACCCCGTTTCTGCGGTGGTCATACTACGCGTGCAGAGAGAGAAATAGTTTTTTTTGCCAGTTCCAACTCACAATTTTATTATGATGGCGAAAGATTTATTCTTGCAAGTAGGTTTGTTCAAACACTTTACAAGATTTTTTTTTGCACTAGTTGATGTTTGTGTTTCCTAAATCTGCTACACTGTGAAGAATCTATGTCACAGTGTCTTTTAAAGACAAGACATCGTCTTGGTCAGATCATGTAAGAACCATGCAGACTGCGTGCAAGTATTGATCCGGGTTTATGCTCTAGCAAATTATATATACACCGTGACTTTTTAGTCGTCTTACAAAGGCGCGATTTTCTTTTTTTGTCTTCCATAATAGGTACAAAGAAAAATGATAATTAAAAATTAGAATAAAGTTATGAAACATCCTGTTAATGATGTTTACGTGTCAAACGGGAGGACAATACCTACCCAGCACTTGAGTCCAGTAGATCATAGCTCGCAACAGGGTGTTTTAACTATGTCATGCGTCATAATACTGAATAATATTTTTATTTTTGAATTATTAAAGTTTCATAAATACCAATTTTTTTTTTTTATGATTGTTTAGTATTCATTGGATACATGAAGTGGGCTGCCGTTGTAAGACGACTAAAAAGTCACGGTGTATATGTAAAAAAAGTACCTGCAACACAGCTTCAACAATGGTGACAGTCTTGCCTGTCCCAGGGGGTCCATGCAGTAAGTAGGGAGCGGTGCCAGAGGTTCCTGTTACGATTCGCTCCACGGCACAACGCTGTTCCAAGTTGCCTTCTACCAGCGGGTTGAAGTAACTGGCGGGAGGGAAAAAGGGTTTAAGTATGGTAAGCAGATATAAAGAGCGCTTAGCACTTGGAGATCGTGCTTTCCGTGTAAAATGTGTCGCCTGTGCGTTATAGGGCGCTTTCTCTGCCTTGAAAAAACAGCGACAATCGCGTCTGCATCGCGTATACTCGCTTCGAATGCGTAAGTAAAACGCCATAAGCATAGGCCCTATAACCGCTGGAGTATTGCGCGGTGCAAAATTAGAACTTCGAATTAGCGTTCTTATGTTGACCGCTAATTGGGCCCCTTTAGTCATCCCTTGAGATGGCCCAAGGAATGACAAAGGGACCCAATTACCATTCCTGTGTAATAGTACAAAGCTTACGCTGTCTCTGCAACAGGCGTGTCTTAGTAGCACTTGATTAGTGTTTTTTTACCAACCAACTTTTTTTTAGTCAAGTCGCTAAACCAATCTGCTTTAGGCAATTTCTATAAAAAAAAAACTATGAACACTTATACTCACTTTTCGATAGGCTTCACAGTCTTGATCTTCTGGTTCTCCTGCGGGAAGATCCTGGACTCATGACCCTCGACCTTGACGTTGTGAACCGCGTTGTGCATGCGCTCTAGAGGAACACGGGATATGAAGAATCGCACGTCGAAGAGCGCGCCGCGGCAGTAGTACTTTGCGAACCTGGGGGTGAAAATTGTTTGTTTTTTATATTAAATGGGTCTGTACTCTTGACTTCAATCTTCTCCTGAGGACAGAGATGAGGTCGACGATGGAAGGACCTAACCCAAAAGAAGCGTATTAACTCGCGATTTAAATAGATCGGGGTCATATGAACTTGGGAACACCGACGCAGGGAATTCCACTCCTTGGCTGAGCGCATAATAAAAGATATAGCAAAGCGCTTCGTGCGAATGAGTGGAACGTCGACAAGGTATGGGTGATAACCTGCACTACGTCTGGAAGGATTCCCAGGTCCCAGAGGTTGTAAGGGAAGAGGTTGTAACGTCTTGCAGGGCAGGTTAATTTTATAGTAAAGGTTCAATTCCCAAGCCGACCGCAACTGCTCGCTGTAACTGACCCTAGCGACATTATTGGTTTTATAATTGCACCAAACACATTTTGGAATATAGTTATTACTAGCTGACCCGGCAAACGTTGTTTTGCCATATAAATAGTATGAAAAATAGATGTTGGCCGATTCTCAGACCTACTCAATATGCTCACAAAATTTCATGAGAATCGGTCAAGCCGTTTCGGAGGAGTACGGGAACGAACATTGTGACACGAGAATTTTATATTTAAGATAAACCATGTGCTTGGCATGCATAGTCCCCTAGATATAATTTTTCGAGGAAGTCTGAAAGTGGCGCTGGTGATGAAAAACTTGTGGTAATCGGTTGTCGTGGTATGGGCATGTGATGCGGAGGAATGAGGAAAATGTTGTGAGGAAAGTTTTGAGTATGAATGTGGATCAGTGGCAAAGGTTCCTTACAACTCGGTTCCTACCGGCTTCCCTTTGCAAAATGGCACAGTCCGTATTCTATGGATAAATAACATAGTCACATTAAAGATATGTACTCTGGCTTACCTCTAACAAAAATTGACCCTTCGCTACTGATGGATATAAGAGTAGAGGAATACCAAAGAAACGAACGACGGACTGTGTGAAGGATGATATGCAAGAAAGCATGTGTCTGGTGTCTGATTAGATGGCTAATAATAGAGATGTAAGGAAGAAGAAGACATGCTGCACTGACTCCAAATAAATTGGTATAAGGACCGGAGAATGATGTTGATCAGTACCAACTACATGTCTTCGTAAACCGAGTCTTAAGCAAAAAGTAGTCAAAGAGATTGTTGCAAATTCTTCTGGATAATAAACAATTTTTAGGCAAATTTACTTACTGTTTTGACATGGAAAGAAAAATTCTAGTGCGAGCAGGGTTTGAACCTGCGACCTTCCGATTCAGTACACCGGATGTCTTAACCAATTAGACCATCGCACCCCCAGGTGCGGTTGTTAGTTCCCTACGCAGGGTTTGCGTATAAAAATATTAAAAATTTACTTACTGTTGGTTCAAACCTCCGATAAGCGCCACATTTTCGTTGATCTCCTTCACGGTAGCTTCGAATAGTACTTGGTGCTGATTCATCGGCTTTATGAACAAGAGGTCCCCTGCAATTACAAAAAAGCTATTAGTACTGATATGATAAAGACTGCTTCGTTGGTCGAGTAGTCGCAAGCGCGACTGCTGAGCATGAGGCATTGGATTCGATTCCCAGGTCGGGCAAAGTTTTATTCAGTTTTTCCATCAGGAATTTCTAAGTAGGAAGCACAGTCTGAATTTGTGCCCGGGTTGATGGCACAGGCTCGCTCCACTTAAACATAACTGGCGAATTGTGGGTGTACTATTAGGTACACCAATTTTAATTATAATATTTTAAAGCATTAGTACTATATGGCCCCTGGACAAATTTTGAAGGACTGTAAGCCTCGGATTGCAGTAGATAAGGTGGAAGGAAGGAAGGCAGGCCTTCGCCCTATAGTGAAGCTACATAATATATTACCAAGCAACAAGGAAGGCCTCTTCTCCGCGAGGCCCGGCACTTCGAGCGCGTAGCAGGTGCCGGACATGTGGTGCTGCATCACTATTGTAACTCCCGACATGTTGTATTTCTGTTAAAACAGACAAAAACTTATTTATTTATTTCAGACGTAGTCCATATACTGTTAGTAACACAAAAAAAAACCTTATAAAGCTATTGTTAGTACATGCAAAAATAAAACCACAGAAAAAAGCGGCACCGCACAGGAGCGCCAGTTTATGCCAAGCCCTGGACGCGAGCACCCGCAGTGTGTAGTCGCATCCAGTGCCGCCACATCGGCGAGTCCCAGCGGCCCACGAACACGCTAAGAAGGCTGTTCGAGCTGGCACGCCTGCGCTTCATAAGAGACGCACAACGCTTCCGCATGATGGCATGAAAACCATCCACGTTTCTCACCGCTAACATTTCTGAATCGCTGCAATGGCGCGGCAGCTCGAACAACACCCTGAACGCGCTATTATACACCGTGACTTTTTAGTCGTCTTACAACGGCAGTCCACTTCATGTATCCAATGAATACTAAACATTCATTAAAAAAAAAAAGGTTGTTATGAGATTTTAATAATTTAAAAAAATATATATTATTTAGTATTATGACGCATGACGTAGTTAAAACACCCTGTTGCGGGCGATGATCTACTGGACTCGAGTGCTGGGTAGGTATATGTTCTCCGGTTTGACACGTAAACATCATTTACAGGATGTTTCATAATTTTAATTTTTATTATTATTTTTCTTTGTACCTATTATGGAAGATAACAAAAAAAATCGCGCCTAGAGCTATTTTATGTCGGGTACATTGAGTGGACGACCTTTGTAAGACGACTAAAAAGTCACGGTGTATTATACATGCATGAACAGACTAATGACAAACCTTGATGTTAAGTCGGATGATGGTTTCTTCATACCACAGAATATTGTGGAAGAATCGGATGTAATTGTCCTTAGTGACACCAATACTAAATGTGTGTCTGTAAAGAAAAATAACAATAAATAACATTCATTAATTGCGAATACGTTTATTTATTTACATCGTCATAATTATTATGTCCCACTTTCAAATAACAAAATAAGTATATATATCTACAACGACGACAATAGGACACGCATCTGAATAGACGCGGAAAGCTGACCGGATGCGTACGCATCTCTATACAAAATCGTTGTTTTCTATGGATAAAAGTTGAACAGAGCTGAATAAGTGTGGTTAGTCCCTCAGGCGTCAAAGTACTCTACCAAATCGCTGTCATCCGGGAATGTGCCCAGAAGGCTGGCAGCATGGCCACGTTAAATGGCAATGCTAATTGTTAGGCCAAAGAAAGAGCCAGCCCTCTGGTCACGCGAAGTGTCGACCAGTCAGCAAGAGATAAAAAGGAGACGCGCAATTCCACTTCTAGTTTAGTTTAGTTTAGAACTTAATATAAGTGTTATTAACCTATTTCTGTTTCTGTTAATCGTACGAAGTTGACATTGGCCGTATGATTAGATTTGGAGAGATAAGCATAATCAGCCTATAATGTTCCCACTGCTGGGACGCAGGCCTCCTCTCTATGAGAGGGAATGGGCTATAATCCACCACGCGGGCCCAGTGCGGGTTGGTAGATGTCACATGTCGAAATCGAATTTTTGGTTCTAGGACATGCCGGTTTCCTCACGATGTTCGTTCACTGTTTTCAGAGCACTGGTGATGAAATAAATTACAAAAAGTAGGTAATGATAATCATTTCAGCCGAAAGACGTCCATTGCTGGACATAGGCGTATGTACAGCAGTGGACGTCTTTCGGCTGAAATGATGATGATGATAAATGCGCCTGCCTGGGTTCGAACCCGCGAATTACTGTTCAAAAGTCGGGGCCGCCACTCCTGGGCCACCGCTGCTCTCTTTGGAGAGAGATGTAGAGTTAATAATAGATTGAAAAATTGTTCACTTGCTACGTTGAACTACGTACCTCAGATCGGCTGCTAATTCTTTATGAACCTGTTTTCCAGTCTCAGACACATTCAAGCCGCCGGCGAAGATATGTTTGCAGCTTGTCGGTATACTGAAGTCATCTTCGCTCCGACTGTAATAGATAAGACATAGAAGTATTGATTAACAGAAGAAGTGTGGGATCTACCTAGCCTTTTCCCAACTTGTGGATCGGCCTCCAGTCTGACTTAATGCAGCCAATTACTAGAATTTTACATGGAGCGACTGCCTACATAATTATGTCACAGGAACGCACTACCGGGATAAAAAGTCTTGGCCTATTCTCAGTCAAAATTTCATCCAAATCCGTTGAGTCTATAAGGCGAAAAAGGTAACAAAAAGACAGGCTATTCTGAATATTAATTTTTTTGTTAATTTGTTCCTTCTTATACTGTTAAATAGTGTATGCTCTAATGGGTAGATTTTGAAGTTACCATAACATAACCATAAGAACTACTGCATCACCAAAAACCACACTAATAAAAACTTACTTTGACAGGCAGATTTACTTTTGCATTTTTAATTTGAAAGTATGGTTTCAGTATTATTATTTGTGTTCCTTATATGGTATTCAATACTCAAATTTTTATTGCATTCCATAAGTATTACATAGATGGTGTATCAAGGTAAAAGATCAATATGGACCCTGTCGGGCACAGCAACATTAGGAGAAAGGAAGAGGGCTAAGCATCAATTCAATAATATTATATAAATTATTAGAAATTATAAATTTAATTGGGTATTATTTTTTTATTTAATTTAATATATACATAATCCATTGTTAGGTTTGTTCATATAGGTATAGTATATTAGTTAATGTATTGCATAACAATAATGTAGGTTTATTATGAAATTATTAGAAGTATTTAATTAATAATGGTAGTAGACTTGCATTACAATTATGAGTTTGCGACTCTCATGTCCTTTTCACAATGTTTAAATTACAATGATAGTCGCTTGCTCGTGAAATACCATGAATATACTATACCCATCTGCTTAACCCCAATAAAGGTGTATTTACTTACACATCGGCATTGGACTTGACAATTTGTTTAGCCCACACTTCTTTTCTTTCGTAGGGGCTGGTTATATTATCATGCACGGTTTGGTTTGCCTCGACAAACACCACCTGAAATTAATAGTGATATTTAGTTTTGCATTTGAAGTTGACACTGTAAGTACAAACCGGCCAAGTGCGAGTTGAACTCGCACATGAAGGGTTCCGTTGTCGTGCAAAAACGTGTAAAAATACACGTTACTGTAATTCGGCCGAGATGTACTCAAAAGAACGTTTAAAAAAAATGCTAATTGTTATAGCGGCGATAGTAATTACGCACTACCTATTATGATTCCAAAGATACAGTCCAGTGACAGACGGACGGATAGATAGATAACGGAGCCTTTATCATAGGGTTGAGTACGAAACCCTAAAAATGATAACATTTTTTGGGTGCCGAGAAAAGTGACAATCGGTTTCAGTGTTTCGTATTTTGTACACGAGTGCCCAATTAATTCAATATATTTGTCACTACTCTGCTGATAAAACGTCGCGTTTTCAAGTTCTACTACGACTAAAATGTTTTTAAAATTTCGATCCAAAATACACACGTTTTTTTTTCTTAATTTGACGAATAATTAGTATAACATTTATTGATTATAATATATTAAGGAGTTTTTAAGAATCAGCCTGTATAATAAATACTGAATTCGACAATGGAGATCAATCCATTATAATTTGAACCTTATCCTAAAACTCATACGACTACATAAGACGTATGATCGGAATTCAAATACTAAACGGGTTACTTCGCCTGCCGCCAACCATATGTACAGAATACGAAATTACTTTAAACATTATTACTTATTAGTAATATCTTCACATCCCTTAATAAAGCAAGAAATACAAAGATTACCTACCTATTGTTTAAAAGTCACATTTTTAATACGTATAACTTAGGTCACTGTCTAGTGGTCGAAAGCGCGTCTACTGAGCGTGAGGTCCTGGGTTCGATTCCCGGGTCGGGCAAAGTGTTGTTGGGTTTTTCCACCAGGAGTATCTCAGTAGCAGCCACGGAGTCTGAACTTGTGCCCGGTTGATGGCAATAGGCTCGCCCTCTTTTAACGACTTAAACATAACTGGCAAAATGAGGGTGTACTATTAGGTACACCTCTGCCTTACCCCTCGGGAATTACAAGGCGTGATGTTATGTATAATGTGTGTACTACGTAGGTAAAGTAGGTATTGCGTGCAATCATTTATAAATGATAATAGGTCGTAGATTACGAGGGAAGCCCCTGTTCATGAGCTGTTATGTTAATTGTTTTTTAACTAGACTCAGAAAGGAAATTCAAACCTATATTGCGAGTAAAATGTAATAAAATAATAACTATAGTAACATGTTGTTCTGCTGCGTACAGGTAGATAACAACAAAAATCGATGATCTATTCTACCAACTATCTTCAATCTTCTTCTTTCTTTCTATTTATTCTTTTTTTCTTTATTTTTATTCGATGATGTTCTATTTCTATCTCAAATATTTAGGGACCATGCGCACTACGCGATCACGACTTGTCGCATTCTCGTACTAAACTGGTCGCATGCCCGATCGTGCGATCAAACTTTGTTCCTGGTTTCGACCAAGTCGCTTCTGCGGCCAAATATCGTGTAGTGTATGATAGAGAAATAGAATATCTGGTTATGGGTATGTATGAATATTCAACAGTTCTAAAAGAGACCTGCGATCGAAATCACTTTTGACTTTACCTAGTAACTATTCTAGATTTTTTGTTTGCAAATGACTCGAATATTTAACTATTCTTATACCTTAACGCATATATTTCGAATCTGTCTTTCCAAAGGAATTTTCCCTAACTGTCTAGAAAAGGGTGTTGCTATCCCTATCTATAAATCTGGAGACAGGGACTTGGTTACTAACTATAGGCCGATATCATTACTACCCTCAATCTCAAAAATAGTTGAGAAAGTTATAAATAACAGACTAGTTAGCTACCTAGAAAAAAACAACATTTTGTCACCTGCGCAATTTGGCTTCAGAGCCAAATTATCCACAGCCGATGCGGTTCATAGTCTGACCGATTATGTCTCAGAACAGCTAGACAAAGGGAACCAGGTCCTGGGAGTCTTCCTTGATTTAGCGAAAGCCTTCGACACTGTCTCTGTTTTTGTGCTTCTAAGAAAATTAGAGGCAATAGGAATAAGGGGAAAGCCACTGACATTACTTTCTGACTACTTAGACGACCGATACCAATGTGTTAGGATTGACAACTTTACGAGCGATGAGCAGAAAAATACTGGATGTGGTGTTCCCCAAGGAAATATTTTGGGCCTTACCCTATTCTTGATTTATATTAACGATTTGTGTAATCTAAATATCAAGCACGGCAAAATCATGTCATATGCTGACGACACGGCACTAATTTTTTCTGCTAAAATCAGTAGCCAAGTTGTTGGACAACGCTCAACTTGGTTTTAATACTGTGACTAATTGGCTTAAAAGCAATTTACTGACACTAAATGCTGACAAGACAAAATATATTCACTTCTCCATGCGCATGCCTCAACTTAACACTGCTAACATCCATATATATGCCCATCAATGTGATAACCTGTCAGTCAACCTGTGCAATTGTCCTTCTATCCTCAAAACCTGTAACATTAAATACCTCGGGGGTTTTAATAGACGACACGCTCTCTTTTAGGTATCATATTGAAAGTCTGGTTAAAAGAGTGCGCAAATGTCTTTAAAAAAATACGAACTTTTGCAGATTCAAAATTAATCACAATGTTTATTTCGCCCTATGTCAATCTATAATTCATTACTGTATCATTTCATGGGGTGGTGCATCAAAAACTATCCTGCTTCACCTTGAAAGAGTTCAAAGAACAATTTTAAAGGTAGCAAACTTCCATCCTTTTACTTTCCCACAGATCAGCTGTATAAATCCTGCAACATGCTGACTGTGCGACAGCTATTCACTTAGTATTAAAACAACACTCTATGCTCACCTACAATGCTGACAATACTAACAAGAGACGGAATGATATAGTATGCATTTCTAATGTAACCTCCAAACAAGTCTTTGTGGAAAGATTCTTTTCATTTTTAGGCCCTTTTCTGTACAATAGATTAAATAGAAAACTAAGTATATATAAGTTAAATTATTTTAACTGTAAGAAGTCTATAATTACTTTTCTACAACCAATATCTTCTGCACAGACAGAAGACTTACTTGTTGTCTGCAAGTAAACTGCTAACACGCTGTTTTTTTGTGTTTGTTTATTATAAGTTAGTTATAATTTCAGTACTTTAGTTTTCATTTAATGTTAATTTATTTATTTTAAGTAGGTATTTATGCACCTTGTAGCCTGAAACACAGGTTCAACCTAGTTCAGGCAATAAGCAACTGTGCTCTATGTTATTTGTTAAGATATATTTTGTAAATGTGCCCCTTTTTTATAAATAAACGATTATTATTATTTTGGGATGTGTTTTTGCTTCTCAGCTTACTGGTATTTCCAACTACATTTACGGGCCTAACCAAAGTAAATGCAGTGTGTGGTGTGTTGTTATTATTATTATTATTCTACCTCTGCTTATTATCTCGTTAACTTGGGATATTAAGAAATGTTAATAACAATTTTGTTTAACTTATTTTTACATGGGACTTAAACATAACTGGCAAAATGTGGGTGTAATATTAGGTACACCTCGTCTAACACTTCGGGGATAACAGGCGTAATGCTATGTTATGTTAAAACATATTTTGATTAATAGGATTTGCCTGTATGCGTGTAGCTCGGAAACTATTCCTATTTCGTAACCGAGGTTTTGGTTTACCTTTGGGCCAATGTTATAGAATTCCGTCTAGCTGTTTAGGCGAGAAAAGGTAACAGACAGACTTACTTTCGCATTAATAAATAACCTGTGTTCATTTATAGCTTGGTTTGAATAATGCAATGCCTTCAAACTCGACTGTAAACTATTACTTTTTACTACTACATGCTATAATCTGAAATCAATACATATCAATTATTGATCTCCTCATTGAAATTGGCATTGAAACTTTTTTATGAAACGAAAGATCGAATCGTTATCGAGCGATACGTACGATTACTTTAGCCAGTTGATGGCAATAGGTTCACCCCCTATTTATTTCTTTAACACGTCAAGTACAAAGTACAGAGGCGGACTTAATGCCATAGGCATTTATTACCAGTCAACCTTTGGGTGATGCAAACAAACAGTGGTAAGGTGTATATCTGAAAATATTTTTTATCACATGGGACTTAAATATAAAGGTACGAGTTCGTAGCCGACCGCACACAGCAGCAGCAGACGACGTGACGTTGCGACATGTCGGAGCGTCACGTCGTAGTCCTATGACTACGACGTGACGCTCCGACATCGGTTCCGAACCCAACCGCAGATGGACGCTTCAACGTCGGTGGCACTACTGGCGACGCGTCGTCTGCGGTCGTGCGACATGACATGTAGTCGGGCGACGTGTCGCTAGCTGCGGAAGGTATTTCATAGAAATACTTAGAAACCAGTAGCGTCGGAGCGATACGTCGTCTGCTGCTGTGTGCGGTCTGCTGCTGTGTGCGGTCGGCTACGGCCTCGTACCTTAACTGGAGAATTAAGGGTTTGCTATAGGTATACCTCTCCCTAACCCTTCGGCATTACAGGCGGAAATAGGAGTGTCATTTGAAATGGCTCAAAAGATAAGCCGAATGAATCATCAAGCTAGAAAGGTTTACGGAATTGCTATCAGTAATGGATGGTACTTAATGATGATTTTGTAAACAATAGGTAGAGGTTACATAATTAATTGATAACAGCGTCTGGCAGTCAATTTCAAGAAGCAGGATGATGGTGTTTAAACACTCTTATTAAATAACTGGCGAAATGTGGGTGTACTATTAGGTACACATCTGCCTAACCCTCCGGAGATTACGGTCGTGAACTCGTGAGGCTCAAGTCCTACATTGCTTGGGGCCGGTGCAACACGTTTTCTTCTTCTATGTTCCCCATTCTACCGTCAAGGTTATCTTTCATATCATTCCTCACACAATCTGATGGATTATTTTTGGTTTGGCTTTCCTCCCCCTTTCCATCCACCACTCTTTTCTTGTAGTTTGTTTCATTTCATTTAGTTAATTATCTACATAAAACAAGACTCTTCTCTCTCTATTAACTGCCTTTACTCGATCTATAAATCATCTCATTACTAAATTTTCGATAGCATCCAAAGTATCAAAAACATGGACGAACTGTAGATGAATAACAATACACTACTGTTTGCGACAGCTTCCGGGAAACGATAAAATATTAGTGGTACGGCTCAAAATATACCGGGAACTAGGAAGGTAATCTTTAAAGTTATTGTACTATGAAGGCCACAGGACCCACAGGTAGCCAGAACCAATTCTCCTGGCTAAGACGCCTCTCACTCGAACGATCTGCGTAATGAACGAGGTTCACGAGCGAATCGATATTTTTGTCGTGCAATTTGAGTGAATTCGCAAGTTAAGTCAATAAGGCGTTAGGGCCATGTTAGAAGATGTTAAGTAATTGTTTTTTTTTATGTCTGTTGGCATTTGTTAATTTCAGTAGTTAGATAGCTAATTGAGTAGACACTTATTAATTTATAACTGTCTTCTTATATTTTGTTTTGTTTAACCAGTGGACTAATTTCATGGCATGGTCTCGTTCTGAATATTTATTTATGTAATAAACCAGAATAAGAGATTAACTCTTATTCTGGTCCACACTAACGAATTAGGTTTAAGAGTGCCTGTAATGATAGTTGTAAGATGAATTAATAAATGTGCACTGTAGGCTGGGAAATTATCACGAGAACAAATGTTTAAATCGCCAGATCAAGGCATATGGTGTATCTGACGATTATTAAAAATCTGCATCTTTTTAGTAAAAGAGGTGACAGGCACAATTAAAATACTAGAAATAGCGACCAATTAGGTCAACCAGGCTTCAGACACGCTAAAGTAGACTCATCTTTCATGGGGTACTGTTTGAGATGCTATAATAAAATCCCACAAATTATTCTTGAACTGAATAAGACAAAATTTAAAACATGCATTACAAATTGGACGATTTAAATATCGCTGATAAAAATACTTGGCTCATTGCCTGTCCTGCTCCTCAAGGACAGGGGCGCATACATTGATAGCATTTAATAGTGTAGTTGGAGCTGCTGAAGATTGAACAACTATCTTTGCATTGTTTAATTCCAATCTCTTTGTTGCGCAAAAGTGTTCACACTGAGAAGAAGAGTGACCTCGCATATCCTGAAATGGAAAATGGTCTG
This sequence comes from Noctua janthe, assembly GCA_910589295.1. NCBI lineage: Eukaryota > Metazoa > Arthropoda > Insecta > Lepidoptera > Noctuidae > Noctua > Noctua janthe. The sequence goes on along the minus strand of OU342563.1, from coordinate 11,614,813 downwards.
TGAAATGGAAGATACGATTTTCTCTATTCTTCATCGTGTGGTTAGGACCTAACCTGGTGTCAGAGATTTTATGCCGCTCATCGGCTTCACACTTGGCTTTACACGACTTCTAGATACATCTCTATCTTCTATTTAAATGTCATTATTAAGGAAACAGTAACGTAATTAAACGAATAAATAAATAGATAGCATAGTTTATTGACGCAGTAGGGCGAATCCTAAGGCACGTCGCCCACACGAATTAAAGTCGACGCGGGCGCACAAGCGGCGCGCCGCCTTAACATTTTCTTTAGAAATGAATGGCAGTGCGCTCATATACTACATGTGACGTCATACGACGTCGCCTCGCCTTAGGTAAGTCGAGACGACGTCGCGATAGCCGCCACGTGGCGTCACGGCACGGCCGAGGATAGGCCTCTACGTGGAGTCGCGGCGCGGGCGGCTATACTTCCTCCCCGTTTCTTTATGTAGCAAAGCACGAAACCAAATGACAAAATGGCGGTGGAGTCGTGACGCGAACGGGCATAGCGCCCGGCCGCGCCCCCACCTCATCCCCGTCCCGCATCCACTGCGCCCGTGCCGCGACCCTAGTAAATGAGCGCAGCGCACTGCCATTTATTCCTAAACAAAATGTCTTGTGCGCCCGCGCCTTGACGCCGCCTCGACTTTAGTCCGTGTGGGCGACACGCCCTAGACTTACACTTTGCACGAGACATTAACGTGACAAAAATGTCGAAAATTAGTTATAATTTGTTACAGAATTTATAATATTTTTTTTTAGTTTGAACATAACATCACGTCTGTAATTCCCGAAGGGTAAGGCAGAGGTGTAACTAATGGTATACCCGAATTTCGCCAGTTATGTTTAAGTTCTATGTAATAGGGTGCGACCCTATTGCCATCAATAGGGCAAAAATTCAGACTCCCAATAACACTTTGCCCTAAAAAAGAAAGCCAGCACATGGGCCGCCTCAACTTCAGTAGTGTCCAATATTTTTAAACAAGGTAATCAAAACCACATCCTAGGTAAATAAACATAACGTTATTAACAAGAAATCCCTACAAAAGTCTTGTTAAGCTTAAAAAACGGTTGCAATTTATTTCGACGTAAAACCATCAAATCAGCACTCAACAGTATTTCTGTATGAAAAAATTGTTAAGTCCCTTCAAGGACAAGCCCAAGATCCTTCCGTCCTTTGGTTCCTTCAAGATTTACGACAAACAAGATGTCAAATATCATACAGTCCCTCAAAATAAAATAAAAACAAACGTGTGAAACGGCTTATCTGTGAAACAATGAACAAATATTCAACAAAAACTAGGTGGGACGATTTTTTTGATGACCAGTGTATTTAGACCACCCAGTATGCGCTAACCAAATTCATCGTCTAATTGTATGCCATTTTTTTTAAATCATTAGGGTAACCGACCGACTGAGTTACTTTCGCATTTATAAATACACGTTTATGGCATCCATTGTTTTTTTAATCGGCCGATCTAGGGTATGTTCAATGAAATGCTAATATCTTTGAATCTAGAGACCTAGAGACGTGCAAATGATCTTATTGCAAGGATAAACGCCGAGGCTATCAAACTGTTAAATAACTTTCCTGAAAAATTAACAAAAAGAGCCTAAAAATAAGACCACGAGCACAGCACCAATTTTTTTTCATTTGAACATAGCCCTGTCCCAGCGCGTCGACTCTACATGTTGCAGGTACCCCGTTCTTAGTTTGAGCAGGTAGAAAAGCAAAAAAATTACGACTAGCAGTGAGACGGTAGAAAGGTAAGTGAGTGAGTGAAGTTGCTAAATAATAACAGCCGCATGCGACTATCTTCAAGGTTAAGCTGCACTTGCCAAGGTCGGTTTGTGCATGGGTGACCATCATTACATAACAAAGTTTCCTCCGTGCCGTCCACTCACTTACCTACCTTACTAGCATCTCACCCCACTCGTCAATTTGGTGCCTTTTGTATCCCCTGCTGGGGTACTCGCGACATTGTGGAGTCTGTGCTGGAGAAGGGCTATATTCCAATGACAATAACTCCTAAAATAACTGAGTGATGAGTCAATATTTTGATATAATTTTGTAAGTTGACTCAAATACTTCTGATTGAAATTTACGATGAAACTTACCTTATTATTTTTTAATGTAAATTTTGCACTAAAGTAGAATATGTAAAAAAATAAGTAGGTAATTTATAAAAAATTTGTAAAATTTCGTAATTTCTTATTTTTAGGCTCTTTTTGTTTATTTTTTAGGAAAGTTTATTTTATAATTTCGAAGCCTCGGCGTTACCCTTGCAATAGATCATTTGCCCGTCTCTAGGTCCCTTAGATTCAAAAATATTAGCATTTCATTGAACATACCCTAGATCAGCCGATTAAAAGAACAAAATTGCTGCCATTCGCGGGGTGTGGGGTTAGGAGTATTTATAAACGTGCATCGACAACGATAGAAATGAATACCTATATAAAATTTCCTTAAAGTATCGGTAACCGGTAGCCAAACATATTGTAGAATCTTATACAACATTAGTTTTAGTATATGCGAAACCTGATACACGTGTCTAGTATTTTTATGGTAAGAATCTATGTACATAGTTTCAAAACTGTATCATGAAAAATCACAAAGTTATAGGCTTGTTCTGTTATCTGGTTGTCAGCACAAAAACGCGGTCACCACGCGGCGCCACCGCGCGCGCGCCTTTAGCGTCGCCTTGAGCTCATTGATAATAATAATGTTGCAGTAGGTACCTAAATGATTGTGATAGGTACTTAGTGCCACTCGGTGTCAAACTTGTAACCTTTTTTAAATATTTTTGGGACAAAATATAACATGGTTTAAAAATTATTGGAATCAATGCAGTTACTTATTCTGAACAAACTACTCGTATATTCAGGTTTTGCATAATTATACTAAAAATAATGTTGTATTATATTAAAATCTCGAAACGGCTCGATCGATTTTTATGTTTTTTTTTATGTATTTTTGGTAGGTATGAGAATAGGTCGTAAAGTGTACCGCTAGGGGTTAGATAGGTAGGGTAGGGTAAAAAAAGGTGCATTGCACACCTAGTATTAGTAGGTATAAAAGTATGAAGAGGTATTCGTGGGAAGTACCAGAATGGATGTTGCCCTTGCGTAATAAAGCCAAAAATAAAACAATAAAAAGACGCAAATAAAAACTGTGTCTGAAATCAATACTTATTCACGCTTCGATGCATGTGACATGACTATTTAACTGCATACGTCTGATGAGTTGAGTGAATACGGTGTTCTTAAATAACCATGTCCCTTATGTTTGAGTCTCCAGTGACCAAACACCTGTACTTCTGAGGATCTTATAAAGGCCACTACTGGGCTGAGCCTAACTCATTTAACACATAATTGTAATAACAATTTTTATACCATCAATTCGAATAGAAGAAGACCTAAGACGTCGTAGTCGCATCGGAACGGCTGATCGACAGCTTTGCCAAATATTAGAAATTTGAAAAGGGATAAATTTGAATACCTACATAGGTACGTCTGTTTATATCAAACAAATTATAACTATATAATAATGAGCTCCTCACAAAAGAACCATACAGGTACCTACTTACATAATGCCATTTGAATACTAGGGACAAAGTCCGCCTTGAAATTGTCGAGTACGGATAAATTTTATTGGCTAATTAAGTATTTTGAGCTTTAAACATTTGTTTGTAAAAGTTATATTGCTTTGACTATACAACGCAGTGTAACATGGTAGCACAACTTTTTTTTGATTATTGAATGGACTAAATAACACTCGCATATGACCAGGTAAGGGGTCAGCTTTTTGAACTTAGTATAAAAAGGAGATTTTCCCTTTGCGAGACTTTGTTTGAAACGGATTAATTAGAGTGCACGTGTAATTTTGTATTTCTGCCTAAACCAGTTTGATCAATAGTCATACTGACACGAGTAATAGTATATTTATTTGCATATACAAAGGTGTTAAGTACAAATTACGGACAGTCCTGCCTGCAACAGTTATTTTATCTTACATAAACCTTATGACAATGACAATATTTGTATGGCCTACAGGTACTTGTCCCAAGTGCGGGGCGACGATTTTGTTTAAAAAAAAAAAAAACAAAACGAAAGGACAGAATAATGGGATATCCCAATAAACTGTCCTTTCTTTTTAATTTGGACGTTGAATAGGGCATTTCACAAAAGAATCATTGGCCAGAAACACAGGCCACAGATGTCTTGATATTAGCAGAAAATTGTTAGGTAGGCATTGGAGCGATACGCAAAAAACCGTTTTTGTTTTAGTGCACGATTATCTGTTTGGTCATCAAGTTATCGATTAATTGAACATTGAAACAAGAGAACATTTGTGTCATTCGTTTTAACAGGTCATGTTCCGAACTCAAACACAAGATTAACTTATTAAAGAATAAGCCAGATAAGGATAACATTTAAGAAGAAATAGGAGGTCTAAAATAGCCGCTTTAGCAGAATCATAATAAGATAATAGAATCACGTTGAAATTCTTAAAATGATCACAGAGGCAGTTAATTATATGAATTGGCACAATGTGATTATGTTAGAGGCTTCCGGACCCACCACGCACAAATGACCAATTGGGAGTTGGGGCTAGATTAAGTACAGACAATGGTGTCCCTGTCCACATACATACCAACTTAGTATATTCTAGAGCATAAGCATAATCAGCCTATTAATGTTCCCACTTCTGGGACACACGGTCTCCTCTCTATGAGAGGGTATGGGCTATAATCCACCACGCGGGCCCAGTACGGGTTGGTAGATGTCACATGTCTTCGAATTTTTGGTTCTAGGACATGCCGGTTTCCTCACGATGTTTTCCTTCACCGTTTTGAGAGCAGTGGTGATGAAATAACTTACACAAAGTAAGGCGCCTGGCTGGGTTCGAACCCACGACTTACTGTTCGTAAGTCGGGGTCTCCACCACTGGGCCACCGCTGCTCTCATATTCTAGAGATAAAGCATTTTTTGTGTGATGTTTTGCAAGTCAATTCTGATCATTCAGGATACCTACGAGCATTTCCGGCGGCCCTATCCAAAATAAGTAGTCAGAATTCTTTTATTGATTATTATTATTTTGTGCTAATTATATATGTAGTTAAATAGGATATTGTAGTCAGTTTTAAGCAGAATTGGTGATAAATGTAACTGAATACAAACTGCCATTTATTTTATGGGGATGATTTGGTGTTCTAAATACAAATTAGTTTCTTTATGTATTATTGGTAATCCATTGGCTAAGGAAATTCAGATTATTTCTCAAGTGTCGTACACAATACAGGCCAAATCTATGCAATGCATTAAAAACTTCTTGGTTGATTCACTGATAATATGTACCTATCCTCAAACATCATACTAACCTAACTAAAACATAATAAAGAGAAAATTAAGGCACTTACCATCTCCTTCATGATGATAATATTTTGTTTCCTTTTCACCTTTTGAAAATAGAATATTATTGGAGTTTCATATTGACCCACATCTGGTGAACTGAAGGACACCACAATATCTTCCAGCAGTCTGTTTCCTACAACATATAAGGTCAATTAATAAAAAGAAATGAAATTTTAGATGATTCCATTAGTTATTTATATTAAAAAACAGGCAAACAATGTGACTTGTGAATTGAATAATGACCAACTTAATTGCTTGATCAATTATTGACTCTAATTATCAACCGCTCAAAGTACAAAGACAAAAATATTTTTTAAAATTATATAATAATGTTAGCTGTGCAGGGTCTTGAATCAAAAGTGATATGAAATAGAGTGGGACATTCCCTCATATAAACTGGTCTAGAATCTATAAAAGATGGCAACATTGTACCATTAAGCATTATTGCTATACATTGTGGTTGATTTGCACTGGGTGTGAAAAAAACCAAGAATTCTGTACATGAAACTAAGTAATTTTTTGCTGAGAAACAACATTTTTTTTTGCTGTGCAAAATCGCGTTGTAAGCTAGGGCTACATGTAATGCACTTAAACCATTGTGCTGATGAATGCATTGAATGGTACAGGGGCCATGGAGGTATTTAAAGTAGTTATAATATTTCAAAATATGCAAGATTTTAATATTATAACTAAATATTAAAAAAAAATAACATTATAAAAATTTGCGAAATATTTGAAACTTTGATCTCCAATATCTGCGTAACTAGAAGGTTCCCAGTTATGGTCCAGAACAAAAAGATGACTGCAATGACGGGGAAAACACGTATTTCTCGGCTTCGTTAAGGGTATTTTTACACCCTTTGTAATTCAAATAAATTAAGAACGTTATATTTCGGCTTTACGCTAATTTTACAATTTATCTAAAAGGCATATAACGAAAATGTATTCTATTATTATAAAAGTTTAGGAGGCGGGATGGTGGGATGATGTGAGATGTAAAAAAGGTTTTGATGGCCTACATTCAATAGAAACTAGAAATTAGAGGTCTCAAATCAGGCCGTGACAGCCTTAACATGCACCGGGAGAATGATTATTACTAAATAAATAAGATATCTAAAATTGGCTTTATCGTTATTGGTAGTAGTGAAAACAAACTATTTTTTACAACTAATTGTTATGTCAAGCAACAAACGAAAAACATACAATTTCAACAAGGAAACCTTGCATTGTTTCGTAACAAACATAAAAAATGTAAATTATTGTTTAAAAACAATAACACGTTTTTTCTGTCTCATGTAGGATGTTTTTCATTTCTTTATCTATTTCGTGAGGCTTCAGTGCATTCTATGGTACTATTTCAGCCTCCTAGAATCAAATATTTCGTAGAACAATTAATAGCATGCAGCAAGCATTGCAACACAACAATATTGCCCCAAACTATAGGGTCTAATACCCACTCTCATCTGCTTTTGGTTTACCTTTGATATTAACATGCTGTTTATTTACTGCTATTATGCTAGGGTCTTTGGGTTCTTTATCGTTTTTTTTTTTTTTTTTCGGTTGGGAAATCATCAAATGTCCCCCCCCCCCCCCCCCCTGGCGGAGCGGAGGGGAGTGTCAGACTTGTACTGACTAAAACCCATCCATGTTCCTTCTTTGCCCTTTGTGTTCCAGGGCCACGGTATCTCTTTCGAACAGTCCCGCAGCCCTGGCAGGCATCGGCCCATGCGGACCCCTACTTGGTTGCTGACATCTCTTTGAGGCGCGCGTGGAACACGAACGCGCCGTCTACACGGCCTGTCGTCATTAAACGGCCGAACGGCGAGCTAGCCCATAACTCGCCGTCCACAGGCCAGCGCCTACGGTGGCCGGGAGCCACCACGTGACCCCCGACGCCCAGGGCGTCTCCCGCGGCGGCTGGGACGTGAGGTTCTTTTCCTCTCACGTCCCGCCACCTCCTTCATTAGCAACTAGGGCCGGACGCGAGAGATCGCCGCCGCCAATCGCCGCTATGAGGACACGGCGGTGCTCCGCCCAAGCGGGGCAGACCTCCACAGTGTGCTCCACCGTGTCCTCCGGACGATCCTCGTAGTAGAAACACCCGGGCGTTTCCTCCCGCCCGATTCGGTGCAGGAACCTCCCGAAACAACCGTGTCCGGTGAGGACCTGCATCAGACGGTAGGTGAGGGCGCCCTGGCGCCTCTCTAGCCACTCCTCAAAGAGGGGACTTATCGCCACTATGGTGGCGTGCCCTGCACGGGGTTGCGACAGTCGCTCTCTCCATGTCGCCATGAGATCACGATCACGCCGGAGGTCTGTTCGCTGAGCGGCAATTTGCTGCGGCAGCGGAGTTTCCCCCCGACGTAGTGCTTCCGCGCACCTTTCGTGCAGGCGCGCGAAGACTATCGCCTCCAGATCCCATGGCGGCAATCCGGCAAGGGGGCTAGCTGCCTCGCCGAAGATCGTGCGGTACCCCCGGATTAGCCTTATGGCTATCACCTTTTGGGGCGCGTTCATGTAGTGGGCGGCTTGCCGCCTCAAAGAACGCGCACCCACATCGGGGCCCCGTAAAGGGCCATGGACCGCACGACCCCCGCGTAAAGCCTCCGGCAGGAGGCGTTTGGACCCCTCAGGTTAGGCAAGAGCCGCTTGAAGGCAGCCCTTGTCCGTTCCAGTTTGGGAGCCAAACGTCGGAAATGGTCCACAAAGTTCCACCGGCTGTCGAGGACGAGTCCTAGGTACTTCAACGTCGACCCGACGCCGATGGAAACCCCTCCTATTGGTGCCTAACATGGTGTCAGTTTTTATGTTGGGTCTGGGCCTCTGAATTGGCTTTACATGCCGTCAAAAAATATCTCTCAGGCATGTTGGTTTCCTCACGATGTTTTCCTTCACCGAAGCAAGTGATAAGTATACAATACACATGAATCCGAAAAATCAGAGGTGCATGTAATTGTTATAATTAAAAAGAAAAACACACCTATCATGCACAAAACACATACATGCATGAATAATGAATAGACTGAACTCCTTAATCATACCATGTTAGTAAAGCTCCTTGATCCCTTATGGTTAGTTTGAGGGTTTTTAAGAAATGTCATACTTTACCAGACTTACGCGGCGCCAATCGGCGTGTCTTACATTCCCCGGTGAAAGGATTGTTTTCCAACACAAAATTGAAATGTGAGTGAACCAACTTAACGCATCTGACGTTGATATCATCCGTTTCGCTTTCATTGGACACGGAGAATTTAAATTCTACTTTCTCATTGGGTTTGGCCTGTTAAATAAATTACTTTTGTTAGGATCATAAATTACAGCAACCAACATAATATTAAGTTTTAGAAGAAGTTTGTTTTTACTGCTGTCTTTCATAATGGAAGATAATTTTATTCTTGCCGATTATGACATCATTATCTGCCTGGTATTGTACATAAATATTCAAAGCATGGATGAATACAATTTATTTATTTTAAATGACACCAATAATAAACACTGTTTTAAGTTTTCACGGTTTACAACTAAACTTATACTCTCGACATACCGAGCCTAACCATTCAAAGTGAACTCAAATCAAAGGGCTTACTTAATATTTTTACAAAAGAGTTTGTTTTTTCTTTATAATAAATTCCTTTGCAGAAGTCATTTCAAATAACACAAATTTAACTGTTTGACCAAGTGTTAAAGTATATGTTTAAGTTATATAATAACCCTGCAACAACAAATAAATAGATCGTCATATTGTGATGACTTAATTTTTTGTCTAGTTTGTACCCACAGCTTTGTGTGCCAGTAATTATCCCATGGAGTCATATAACCAGGGTAAAAAGTATACATGGCACTTGGGTAGATTATGATCTGCATTAGGGCAAGGGTCAGGTAACGGTCTACCCATGTGTTGATTTTCATGAAAATTTGTTTTTACATTGAAAAGGCAGACATGCCATGCCATGCAGGCCTGAAATGGCTGCTTTAGCAGTATAATAATAGAATTTAAAATTCTTAAAATGGTCATAGACACAGTTAATATTATGAATTGTCACTTTGTGACCATTTTACGAATTGAAACACTAAATGTTTCTGCTAAAGCAACCATTTTAGACCCCCAGTTAATTTTGCATTTAAAATAATAGTACGAAGATTATAATTATAGTCAATGACATAAGCAAAAAATATATGGATGGATTGAGCTGCATTTGAAAACTTCAGTGTCCAATAATCTAAAAGTGGTACTTACAGATATTTTAACTTTTCCATCCTTGTTTTCAAACTCCGAGTTAAGACTTGACCTAACAGAGCAGGATACCGCGGCGATGCCTTTCCGATTTGTAACAAACTGATTTCTGGCAATGCAGAAAAAAAAAATTAAAAATAGCAAACTATCACAAAATTACTTCCTACGTCAGGTTATTCTTAAATAAAATACTTTTACCAAAGAAATCTAAGAAAATATTTAACAATAATCAAATAATAAGAGGAAAAGTACACGTGCGGTAAAAAGGACGCGCACCAAATAAAAATACATACAAACAGCAATCAAAACAAACAAAGACTTACTTATTCGCAGCAAATAGCATAAAAGAAGCGTTTTTCTTATGCTTTTCTGTATTAAAATGCTCAGGCTGCACGTCTCGGGCCGAACACGCAGGGCAATCAGTGGAATCAGTCGTTTTTATACGACTGTTATAATACATGGTTAAGTAAAAACAATCGCCTTTAGGCACTTGTAATGTTTTGAAGAGAAGCTTATAACTTTCAAGACTTCCAACTGTTTGAATGATTGAAGGTCACATTTATCACAAAATAATTTAAAGACAAAAGCCAAGCGCTAAGGTGCACTCATAGTTGAAACTAAAAGTGTAAAAACAAAATAATTGAGAAAACAACAAAAATTTGATATTATGCCGACTATGGAGAGGCGGCGACTGATTCTCTCTATATATACTTAGTTTACTCTTTGGGCGGCGACTGACTGGGTTACCAGAATAAATATTTTGATTGAATACTTCATGACGGTAATTCCTTGTGTGGAAATAAAAATAATCCAGTTTTTAAATAATAATGTATGTCAATGAGGCATAATTTTGCTATATATGATGAAATGATGTTGTTCTACACCAGTCAAAGCGCATCTTATTTTTCATATATCATTATTTCAAATAGATATACTATTTATAGCTTTCCGCATTTCAGCGTGCTAAAAGAATAGGTGTCAAATTAGGTAAGAAATATTAATTAGTCTGACAAGGATATTAGATTTTTACCCGGGGATTTTCAATAAATTGTATTATAATAATCAGATTGCATTGTCAGATTACTAGATAGACATATCGCACCTCCGGTGCTACACTGTCACTTATGCAAATAATGTAATTTTACAGGAGAGCCATTTGAAATTTCTACTTCCTATTACAGCATATAGAACTTGTTGACTAAAGAAGTAGAATGATAATATTTAAACTACATCTTTAAGCTATATTTTAAAGTAAAAGAAAACATCTCACTTATTTGCCATTTAAAAAATTTGAAAGTTTAAAAATGTAAAATTACATTATTTGCATAAGTGACAGTGTAGCACCGGAGGTGCGATATATATTTTTTTGGAATAAAATCATATTAGCTAGACTGGACCTTAAATGTTGATTAAAAAGCAACTTGCATATGTCGAGCAGTCACTCTAGTTGCAGTGACTGTTAACAGTAACAGTACGTCCGCGTCATGAGCCCAGTACAATGAACATAATAATTATGAATAGTTAGGAATCACTTAATTGGGAATGTTATTTTTAGAAGGTTTTCTACTGGAGGTTTGAGAAAATGGTCTCCTTACTTTAATTTCATACAAAAACAGAAACGACAATGCAATTTCGTTGTCTGAGTCTGAATGTTGACACAAGAAAAAATGCCATGTATAATCACAGAGGGGGTGGGTAAGTTTAATAAAACGTCATTGATGCTTTTACATAAATTATATAATCATATAATCAGATTCATTCGTACAAAAATATCATAATAATAATAAAATTGAGATCAATATCAGGAATGTTAATTAAATAAATTAAGCGTTTAAGTGACTAGAAAATGAGATCATAATAATTCAAATACAATCAGGAAACAATCGAAGGCCCTGGAAATTTGAGTTTAGTTGCGGATTCCTTCGAAGGAGAACTTGGCGTCTTCGGGCTGTACTTTAAGCTCGCTGCGGCGGCCGGTGAAGGGGATAAGCTGCCACTGCCAATTGCTGTCCAGGCGGTATTCGGGGCCGGTGCAAACGCCCGCCCATTTGTGGCAGTAGTAGCCGGGGGCGCACTTCTTGCCGTACATGTCGAATTCGCGCTTCTCAGTGCACTGTTCACGGGGGCCCTGGTGGAAGAAAACTTTCATGAGAATTAAAGATTTCAAGAAGCAGAAAATTCAATGCTTCAAAGATTTGAAGCATCATCGTCAGCCTATATCAGTCAATTTTCTTCTCGACAATTCTTACTTTGTGCTATGAAGCACACTCACTATTTTGTAGGTATTCCAAATGTGTTTGGACATTTTCTAAAATCCTATAGATTTGAAAAGTGGTTATTAGAGATTTTTACGGATATAATGACAACGTACCCTGTAGCAGTCAAGGCGTTTGCCGCAGACTTCGTTGGTGTAGGTGCCGAATTTGCAGATCTTGTAGGTCTTGTTGCCTTTCCTGACGGGACACTCCTCGTTGCTCGCCATCCAGTGGTCAGATTCTTCACAAACCGGACATTCGACAAGCACCCTGTAAAGAAAAATATTCGATGGGTGTGAGATCATGGAGAGCTTCAGTGGCGGTTGCCAGAGGCGGCATTGCACTGTTTCGCACTTACCTTACAAATCAAGAATGTCACAGTTTATAGTATGTTCACACTTTAAGTGTGCAGTTCAAGGTGGCGTAGTTTGTCAAGAAAATTTGCATCGATATGTCAAACTTGGTACATTTATTTTAGTTCTGTGTTTTCCCGCCTGTACAAACAAGTTGGTTGAAGTGTACTCAGAAGAGACGGCGGTCAGTGAAAAAGTTGTACGCTCGGCACACTTTATTTTATTAGTCTTTGACAGTGCCGTGTAATCAATATCATATTTAATTCTTAGGTCTGGCAAGACAGATTTCTTACCATGAATCGGGAATTTTTTTGATTTTAATTCGTGGAATTTTCAGTACCTAAATAGGTGATTATGATAATGACACGTGTAGTCACACATTCTCGATTATTTATCGCCTGTACCTACTCCTCCTAAACCTATTTGATTTCAAATGAACGTTCGTTGAAATGTTACTGAAATATTTGCAAAATTATGTTCTACTAATTGGTTCATGCTCTAAGCAAGCGTTTTTCATTTGTTCTATTCACATTCGCTATCACAACATGCACCGTATTGCTTGAGCATGTAGTTGGTGAACAAGTGGTACGGTTGGGTAATAAGTATGATGAAATAGCAATTTACCCTTCAACTGGAGCAGGTTCTTCTCTGGTGAAGAAGTTCCGGGATTCGTAGGAGCCTCTGTAGTGCGCCAGGCAGGAGCTGACCGCGACCAACATCAGGTACACCAGGGAATGCATTTTGAAGAGTTCTGAAAAGGAAAGAGGTCAAGTAAAATCCTATAAAGGCTCAAGGCATAGATTTACATTCTATGAGGGAAACAATGCTGCAAGTAACTTGGCGCTTGAATCCTATCGTCAGAATGCTGCCGGAAAACATTTGTGAAAGAGTCGATGGTAATTGTATTAAAAAAACAAGATAGCGGTTTTAATTCCAATTATGTTCATGCGCCAAGAGATCCATGCACAACTATAACAATCATGTAACGGTCAAAAACGTATGGGACTGACATATCCTACCGAAAAGCTTAAAGAAAGTAGGCTACAGACCTTGTGTTGTATATCGGGCTGGTATCTGCAACTCCACGTCAAAAGCACGTATTTTGCGTTTGACACAGGGCCAGAGATCTAACGTTGAGTTTTGAATTACTGTTTCATTTGAAATATATTTTCACGGGTTGAAGTATTAAATACTGTGTGCTAGTCATTAAAGATCCAATTAACTAATAGGGTCCTTAGAAAATACTATTAATTAGTTTTATTGTGATAAAAGTGAATGAGTGTAAAAAAAAATCTTTGGGAAAGTTGTTTGTTATCATGAGTACAATCACGTTTTTAAGTATCGGTCACTAATTAGCAGGTACCCTTTATACCTAGGTACCTGATACAGACTTACATACATATGATAAAATATAAATGATAGTGTTATTATCAAAATCATGCGTGAATAAAGCTTTACCTGTATTACAATAAAGGATATTCTATCTATCTATCATGTTCATCATTCATCTTTTAGTGGGTGACATTATTTTGTCATACTAAACCAGAATACTTGAAATATTCCGTCAAAAATCGAAAAAAAAAAACGTCAATTTTATACAACACTGCAATACCTCATCATCATCTGCCTAGCCTTTTCCCAACTACAGGGTGTAAACAGACCCTTCACATAGCCGTCAAACAAGCATTCTGTACATCAAACTAAGTAACTTTAAACAAAAATTATTGCTGGGAATCGACTTTTTTTTGGGGTGAAAAATCACGTTTTACGGTAGGACTCGATGAAAAGCACTCATAACATTGAGCTGACGGATGGATTGAATAGTACGGGGGTCGTGAAGGAAAAATCTTACATTCAAAACAAGTATTTAAAAAAAAAAAAGTTGTGAAAAAGTTGGAACTTTGACCCCCAATATCTCTGTAACTAGAAGGTTCCCAGTTATGGCCTAGAACAAAAAAATGATTGCAAAGACGGGGAGAACAAGTACCTTTTGGCTATGTTAAGGGTCTATTTACAACCTTTATGTTGGGGTCGGTTTTCAGTCTAACCGGATGCAGTTGATTACCGGTATTTTACATGGAGCGACTGTATTTCTGACCTCCACAACCCAGTTAGTACTGGGTAGTAAGATACCCCTCGGTAAGACTGGTTGTCAGACTTTTTGGGCCACTGACTACCTAACGACTGTTAAAGATCTACAAATGGCACCCGGGACCAACGGCTTAACGTGCTTTCCGAAGCACGGAGGAAACTCGATATGTAATGGGTGGTCACTCATCCACAGAGCAACATAGGCAAGTACGGCTTAACCTAAAGATCGACTCCAGTGGCGGTTATTATTTAGACACGAGCTCCTCCAACACTGCAATACCTAAATAAAATAAATAGGCCAAATTTACCACGGTCGTAAGGTGAAACCCTGTACATATATCCATGGTTCAACATTCATTTTTGACGGTTGACTATCCAAAATTCCAAACCCTTTCATCCAAACGGAAATCGAACCCGTGACTCTACTGACTACCCTTCATGTTAAGTGTATGAACAATCCATGAGAAATATTCCAAAAATACGAAATGAGTTAGTGAAATACAACCAACGGCGGGCACATCATCACATGACTCGTAAACAAAAACATTTATATTAACTTACTAAGAAATTAATCATGTCCTGAGACATCATTAGTTAAAGTAGTTATTTTTACAATTCTCGACGAGGGCTTGAATGAGTATGACGCATTCGACTGTAGTAGGAATGTAGTAGATATAAATATCTAGATAATACATATTTGTGATCATATTGCATTAGGTGGGAGACGATCATGTACTAAGTCTGACCTAGTGGAAAATCCAGCCAAACAGTATAGCTATCATGTGAAAATTCGTCTTGGGTAGAGTCTGCCAAAATGGCGGTGCAAAGGCGACTCTAGAGGATACATTTGGGACAAGCCCGCATCTTTACCCAATCACTGCAACTCCTGAAAGTCAGAATCAACTGTGGTGACTATCAGAACAGCACCGAAGCAATGAAGCTTGAACATTCTCGGAGAAACGATTCAATTGTGTTCGACTCCGCAAAAAAGAAAAAAAAAAGAAAATATATCTTCCCTCCATAACAAGAAGGAGACTCTAGATGATAGTAAGCAATAATGACAACGAACTACATCATGGAAACCATCAACATCATCAACATGTATGGTGATCCACCGTACCGGTTCCCCCTCTTTGCAAATGCTTAAAAAAAAGTGCAGTCCTTCTAAAAAAGTGTTGTTTTATTCACAAAAATGCATCGGCCTACATCCCACCCACATCATTGTGTTCGAGCTTTAAATATTGGGGAGTCATGTGTTTCCGTTAGGTGTAAACGTCGTGGCAACCCGCACGTATTCAGACGAATCTATTTATATCTAGGCAGCTCTTATCACACAGTCTAGCACCGCTAATCGCTTTAAGAGGCATGTGATAACTTTCGCAGCTGATCTTTCTAACTAAGAGTGAGACGAGAGACTTCGAACGAGCTCGAAATATGAATCTGGCGCGATTTCTGGAAAGGATGTTATTTGACACTAAACCAAACAGCATTTTGAAATTTTATAATTGCCAGGAAGCCTTTGAAGTTGGCTGTTATATTATCCTTGGCAGATCAGACATTCTTAAATGTCTGGCTTTAAACTTCGAAGCCACGTAAAACGGTATCGGCAGATAAGACCTTGGGCCATTATATACTTCTTGCATCAATGACGTAGATTTCTTGCACACTTGAGGGGTCAAAACATACACCAGACGTGCGTAATTTCTTCTTTGTGTTCATTTTTCCGCATAAAATATGGCAGATATAGAAATCAAAACATTATAATTTCCGATTCACGAGTCAGTGACATAGAATTAAATTTAAAAATAAACGTCATTGCAGTGTGACGTGGGCGCAGCTGAAAGCGCGAACGTGCCAAAGTTATTATTTGATATCGTTGCTGGTTTCGTACGGTGCTAAAAGATTTTGAAGTGTACGAAGACAGCAATGTATGTATAGCTACATTTTCATGCTTTTCAGTCGGTTTATTTCGGAGTGAAGATCTGTCTGCGCGAGCGCCGCCCGCCCAAACGTCCAACGTCCACTCTCCAAATGCGCATTCAAGTGGCACACTTCGAAGAATACAGAGGCTACAAAGCCAACTACACATAATTTTCACGTTCAAAATAAGCGATAAAAGACGTTATTTCTAAAACATTTGTGGTGTTCTAACAAAACAGTGTTTGTTTGAATATTTCGATAGTTATTTGAGTTTTTAGAATGGGAATGATTTCGCGTGTGCGCGGCCGCATTAGGAGTGATTCTTTCTCGAAGATTCACACGCTCAAATCGAAGGACAAACTTGCCAACATTGGTAAGTAGAAAACTTGGATTTATATAATATGAAATTTGTTATGTTGGCGATGAGATAGGTAGTCGCTCCAGGTATTCAGCTGCATTCGGTTAGACTGGAAGCTGAGCCTTACATGGTAGGGAAAATGCTATTCCAATAAAAAAATCATGGGGACTGGAATTGATGATAGCAAATGTTCAAACACATTATGTTATTGCAGTCATTAATTCCTTATGACAAGCAGATATTAAAGGAGTGCTTTAATTTTCAAAGTGCTTAGATATTTAGTCGTTATCATTATCTCTAATAGAAGCTCATCATTAGGATTTTGGATGGACCCATTAGCAATATTTACAAATTAATATGTGTTATATACGAGGTATTATAATTACGACGAAAAGCCCTAAATTATTCCTTAGTCATTAGAGTAATACATTTCCAAGCAACAATAATGTAGGCCTGGTGTTTGTGGTATAGTATGTTTTTTTTTTAAATTTTATTTTGTCTAGCAAAGTGTCAGAAGTTGTGCACGGTAAATGACGATCCTCCTCATGGAACTTAAAGGTACGTCGACACCGTTGTCACAGTTGCCGTTGTAACTTTTTGTGGAGTGCAACGAATAACAAAATAAGTTAACTTCAATCTGTAATCATTTAGCATCATAAGGGTGTTACCACATCGATCGTTCGATCGTCGATGGTAGACTGAATAAGTCTACGTCGATCGAAATTTTCTTCTACACCAATTGATTGATCGTCGACATTTCTACCATCGATCGATTGGTGATCGGCGATAGATCGATAGGTGTGGCCACCCCTAATGTTGCTCTATAAAAAGTAACTTCGGTGTGGATGTACCGAAAAGGGCAAAAAGTCTCCTTTATTCTAGTATTTTATTAACAAAAGTAAAGGTTGCATCGGCCTGAAACCCAGCAAGTCGCAAAGGCCTCTTGTTATGCCCAAACCTTCTTCATCATTTAACACTTTTTCAACAACATGTAACAGAACAGAAGTATATGAACGGCTATGCTGCAGAACATCAAACTGAACAACTTCTTCCATGGGTCCAATATCGCAAATGCGAAAAAATTATCAGCTGACATTTGGGTCGAGTAGGCATTGAAATTTAATTTATTTTTTTCGCATTTGCTATATTGGACCCATGGAGGAAGTTGTTCAATTTGATGGTCTGCAGCATATCCTTTCATATGATAATACCCTTTCTGTAACACGTTGTATATGACCAAGTGAAAGTTCATCACAATCTATTCCGTATCAGTAATGACGTGTTATTGTTTATTTTTCTTAGTTTGTTGAGTCACGCCTGCCATTGTCACTGGCACGTGGAGCCAGAACATGTGGCACGAATGCACGAGGGCTGGTCTGGCATATCTTGCTCTGTCATGACTAAGTCCAAGAATGGATGTGGGGAATGAATAATGCTATAGCTGGATAGATTGATGAAAGATGATTAGAGAAAGTGACTCCTACGCCGCAGTATCTGTTGGTATAGTTTTCAGTGCGCCTGTCATTTCATATTTAAGTACACCGTACAATCGATAACTTGCGGCAAAAATGGGCACTGTTATAAGAATTTAGTTCTTTATTTATTTGCTCTCATGCACATCACACATTTTACAATGTTACTGTCGGTTTTTGTACATGGACCCTGTCAGGGCACTGCAAAGCACAATGCTGGTTTGCTGTTGAGTTTATGAACATTAAATTAACATAATAAATATCAAAACACAATATAATACTTTTCTGAAAAAAAAAATGTCCAGAAGTCGTTATGATGTCCAGTTAAAACACTATTACAATAACACACATAAAGTGATATTTAAATCAGATTGTGGGTAGGTAGTAAAAAAAGTAGAACAAATTAATAACAATAACAAGGATTGGGTAATAATTACTTTATTGTGCTGATAGTCATAAAGGCATCAGATATCATGAGCCGAGGGCCTCCACAAGTGCTAATCGGATGAGAAGTGTTTCGTATTTCCTTCCAAATCAATTTTGACTTTACCACCTTGGTTTTACAGAAAGCTATCGCTTACTCTATGCCCTCAGGATATAACTGACGATTATTAGCATTGACCATCTACTGTTAGTTAATCACTATATTATAGTTATACAGAGTGGGAGGGTCACCGACGCGAAAACTTTTACCACGTATTCAGTACTGAGCCCTCTCCCTCCACATAGAAATTTTTCATCGGTTATTTTTGAAAAAATCGGCTGTTTCCTACAAAAGTGCAAATACCTACTCGGTCAAAATGTATGGAACAGCCGTTTTTTTTAAATAACTGATGAAAAATTTGGGGGTCTCAGAATGACGTACTGAATACCTGGTAACCGTTTTCGCGTCGGTGTCCCTACCACCCTGTATAGCAGTTTATTATTTGAAGCACAGCACGAAAAAGAATAAAAAATAATATGATTTGCCATTACGATTACGCTATTACAAAGAATATTTATTTTATTATGTAATGAATGATCCAAAACAAAATGAATTGACTTCTTACTATCAGTAGACAACATGCAAGTGTTTACATTTATTACGAATAACGCGGACGAATATACTGCGAGAAACATTGAAAAACAAACTAAAACTTGAGATAAATAATAAACAATATTTTAACTACGAACTCTTGTGTTTTTGAAAAATAGGCCAAACCTTTTCCTAACTTTCAAGATATTCTTTCTTTATCGTGTGGTTAGTGCCTAACCTGGTGTCAGAGTTTTTATGCCGCCCATGGGCCTCTGACTTGGCTTTACATGCCGTCCAGAAATATCTCTCAGGCATGCTGGTTTCCTCACGATGTTTCCCTTCACCGAAGCAAGTGATAACTATTTGCAAAAGTTCATTTTCAAAGTAAAAGGAAGTAATGAATGAAATCATCCCGAATGCTACGAATTTACTACGACCTAGTGCTACGATTTAACTAGGCCTACGACGTAGCAGGACAACGTTTAAGCGTAGCGCTACGATGACTGAGTCTACGTACGCCGTAGCAGGACCTTTTGTGCGAATGTCATTTCGGTTATTATCGGTACCTTTTGGTTGGTACAGATTTATATGTACCTATATGTTTTTACGTGCGGGTATGATGCGGACTTTGATAGTCCTCAGTAAGTCAGTAGTCAGGTTTGAAGAGAATTATTGTAAACCATGTATAACTACGCGAAATATTTTTTTCTTTACTGATAAATAATTTTAATCTACATTTAATACGGCCACTGACTTAGTAATAATACCAAGAATCCATTGCAGTTACAAAGTAAACCATTTCGCGTAGACAGTCTTAAAGTTTTATGACTAGCAGCTACCATTTACATTAAAATAACTCTATTCACTATTTGATTCAATAATAAATAACTCGGTGAACGCTGAATATTTCAGTTTAACGACTTTGATATCGAGAAAAGTATAAAACGAGAAATGGAACAAGGTGACTGGGTGACGAATACAGGCAAATAAATAATTTCAATTTAGACATTTTGACATGAAAAGTGTCTGAATTATGTCTAAATAAAATGGTGAATTTACTAGTTAAAATCTTCGTCAATAACTAAGTACGTATCGTTTGTACACTTATTTGTCAGCTAAGTCACTAATATTAGGGGTTAAAGCATGAAATTGTGATTTCGTGAAAAGTGATATTTCCATACTATTATTTTTTTTTTTTTTGGAAACTTCTGAACCGATAATGTATAATGCAATTGCAAACTACAGAGTGAAAAAAGCTACATTTTAAATTTTAAATTCTCAAAACAGTCTATATGACAAAAATATACCTACTTGAAATAGTGAAACCGACGGCACATTGAAACACACTACACTTTGAGGTAATATGCAACTACTAGTACGGTTTTTAAACTCTAAAAGGTACGTAATTTAACAATTAATCGAATAAAAATGGAATTAGGAAAAAAAATAACTATACGTAACGTACGTAACTATACGTCAGTGGCGAAGATTCCATACAACTCGATACCTCCAGACTTCTCTTTGAAAAATTGCACAGTCAGTCAAATAATATAATCACATTAAAAGATATGTACTCCGGCTTACCTCTTACAAAAATTAACCCTTCGCTACTGCTATACGTCAAAGTTACAAATAGAACAAAATGTGAGACAAAAACGGCAATTTCGTAGTTAAAGACATATTATTTGTGAATTTGATATAATCACGATGATCTCGTAGCGAGATATTTTATTAGTTTTTCCATCTGAACATAGCAGTACAAAAGTAAGACTTGTTCACCCCATACGATAACCGTAACATTCATTCAGTGATAGCCTAGCAATGTGACCATCGGATTGTCAAGTCATAGGTCTCAAGTTCGAACCCTAGACACGCACCTCTGATTTTTCAGATTCATATGCGTATTATATAAATTATCACTTGCTTCGACGAAGGAAAACATCGTGAGGAAACCAGCATGCCTGAGAGATAATTTAAGCATTAAGCACTAAGTCCGCCTTTGTTCAGTTTTTACTTGTGCATAAAGTTTTAATAAATAAATAAATATTTCTTGACGGCATGTAAAGCCAAGTCAGAGGCCAATGGGCGGCATAAAAACTCTGACACCAGGTTAGGCACCAATCACACGATAAAGAAAGAATGAGGAGAAGGCGTGTGGCCCAACAGTGGGAACATAATACACTCATTCATTGGTGGCTCATCGTTGTTGTTCCAGAAGAATGTAGGCGGGCAGAAGTTTTTGAAGATCGAAGATGTTTTCTTACTGTCAGTTATTCATAACCCATTATGTAAACTATTGAGCGACCTTCGGTATCTCAAACTCCTTCATATTACGTGGAACAATTCTCAGGCTCAGAGGAAATATTTGTCTTAAATATAATGGAAGCTTTTAGCCCAAGCGATGCTGACGCAAAACCATAAAAATGTGTCTCACTTCTGAAGGGAAAATCTTCGAGAGCAAATATTTGGAATAGCCTTATTTTTCGCGTTAGTGGCGTCAAAGGTTTATTTTTAAAGAGTTATTAATAATTGTTTACAGTGCACTGACTCTGGCACGTTATATTTCTTCTTTACGTGTTTTTTTACGAGAAAATGGCAGTTTTAGTATATGTTTGGGAATTGAAGGAAAACTTTGTTAAAGAACTACGCCTTTGTGAAGAATTATTTTTATGAAAGTGTCGTAAAATGTCTAGAAACTACTGTTCAATCAAGAGAAACAACCATGTCTAATGTCTTAAATCACTTTCTAACATGGCGTAAAAAGATTAAGGTATTTTTTGTATATATTCGGTTAATCGGACAACCCGATGTAAATTCATACGACTATCTACTACCAGCCTTTATAATAACTGTCTCGAAAGACATGCATACCATGGATAAATTCACGCCTTTACGCCATGAGTGTAGGATGAAACTACAGAACACCATCACACCAAAAGACATGTACGCCAAAAATTTTACATTTTCCACTTTTTACCATTTCAGTATGGCTTCTGTCACTGGTCCTGTTACTACCCTACTGGGCACCTCGAGGGCTGCTGGTTGCGCTTGGCGGTGCATGGCTGATGGCCGCGTACACATGCCTGGTGGTGCCAGTGCTCATCTCCGCGAATTACAAGTACCCAGCGAGGTGGTACCCGGCCGTGGTCAAACTCGCTCAAGGTAAGATACAACAATTTTTTTAAAGGTTTTAAAAGGAGGTAGATTTAATTAAATATTTCTATGAGGATAGAATATTAATAAAATGTTATTAATAATAGGAGTAAGTAAGAATTTCTTAATATTTTGTTCTATTCGGAAGATAAGAAAAAAAATCAGTCTTTACCATTTTGTCCCCACGAAAAACTAGGGGTAAACTAGGGACCGTAAAAGGAGTATCTAAGGAGCGTTTCTGCCTACCTTCATGGAGAAAGGTGTGAGTTTATGAAGGATAGGACTGAGTTGATTGACCAACAAGGAATTTAGTCTTTTAATTTCACTTTTGTACGAAGACACCACATGGCTCAGAAATATCACAAATTGAAGAGAAAATGTTGCGGACACTGTGTCCAGCCGGATATTAAATCTGGCAGTATTTCAAAAAGCCAAACAGGAAGGAAAATATACACAACGTGTCGAAAACAACAGACGCCCACGAAATCATTAGCGTTGTGTTTAGGCCTAGAGCGAGGAAAAGTAAACACAATAACACAATGTTTGTGCCGCGAATGCCTTGGCATAAACTGTGGGGTGTGCCAATCTCCCGACTCCCGACCTATGCGTCCCACGCTCCAAGTCTCTTCAGTCGTCATTGACTGAAGACGGCTCCAGATTCCACGATCGGATGACGTCGAAACTGCATAACGTGGTGTAATATTCTACATTGTGTGTATGCAATTGTTTTTAGCTCAGTAACTGAGATACTTGACTCAGAATGTTCTAGAAACATTGCGACTCTTCGTCTAACCTCTGATGTTTTGAACGGGCAAATTGATTGGAGAAATGTTTTATGTTGAAGGATGATTTTTCAGTGATGCTCATCATAAATTTCGAGTATGAATAGTTGATAATCACAAAAAAAGCACATTAGTTATTTGAAATTACCGGTCGCATGATGGCTGAAGATTTGCTTGTAAAAAAACTGCATAAACAAGTATGAATCATAAATTAATTGAAAACATTTTAAATTGGGGTCTTTGCATAACCAAAAGACAGAAAAACGGGTTTCATTATCCAAATTCTGAGCCACATTAAGTGGTTTGATTTTTTCACGATGTAGATACCTACGTCGGTTCTCCATACAATATAACAACCATATCAATTAGACAGGGCCGGGCCCTTAGCTGGCCCTGGCTGGAGAGAGTCAAAGCACCCACAGGATAGTCCAGTTAAGCAGAAGCCACTCTCATATTAGTTTGTACTGTGAGAAAAAAAAAAAAATAAGGCTGTCATTTTAAAGCTTTCTTTCTTATTTTCATTATCTTTAGGCTAAAATCATACTAACTAGCAGAGGTCATATAAGTCTATACACATCTTCATTTATTTCAAAGATCTCTGAAAAATCATAAGCGCTTTGGATTGTTATTGTTGTAGTCATGAGTGTATATTTATGTGGAAAAGTCAGGTCATTGTCGAGTAGAAGCTGAATGGGGCGACGGAAGCTGGCGAAAGGCCAGTGCGCGTGCGTCATTCCCGTTTACTTGTATTTTCTGCGTCTAAACAAGAACACATGTCTTGTGTACTCCTCGATGATTCAAACCAAAGAAAGTCTCGAGATGTTGACGTCGATGTTGCTGGCTTAATATATCACCTGTCTTCATACTTGCTACACATTATTGCAGAAAGATTTGATTACTAATTGCTTCAATAAAAATGTCAGCTGTACTGGAAGTAATCTTTTATTGTTTACTCCATTAGTGCTGGATCACATTTCAAAGCTGCGAAATATAATATTTCTAATTACAACCAAAACGCAGAATCTCTGACGAATGTCAACATCAACAGCGTCGTGTTTATTATTTACGAATTCAAAATACTTTTTTGTTTTGGTACAAGGGTACAACAGATGCAGATGGTGCGCAGATTTGAGACAAACATTAGTACTTGTGATAGTGTTTTTATTTTTGTTTTCGAAAAATCTAAACGTAAAACGTATTGTCTGATAAACAAACGAAGATCTGCTAAATTCCAATCTTTGTGGTATGACATCGTACGATTCGAAGTTGTCTAATTATTCGAAATAATGTGACTGGCCGGATTACCCAATGGTTACTATTTCTGTAATTAGAGCACATTTATCTCAGACTTATCTATTATTTAAAATTACTACGTGATTTTAGGCACGATCTAGGCGTGTGCAGTTTTAGAAGAGTTTGATTTTTTTATCAATCTGCAAGCTGACTTGCTGATTTGGTAGAATTAGTTAGTCAAGCAGTGAGTTTACACGTCTCCAAAGTTTTGTAAAGTGTGTTGAGACCATGGTGTCGAAAATGAGTCACGTTCAAATTCTTAAAATGGTCACAGATGCAATTAATATTACGAATTGTACCGTAATTCATATTATTATTCTATTAATAGAATAATAATCGTAATAATGATCGTAATTACGATCCTGCTAAAGCGGTCATTCTAGGATAATTTTATCAACATACCTATTTATTTGAGTGCATTATAATAATTATGTCTTTCAATACACACATTACACATCTAGTAGAATTATTATAGTGTGTTAAGTTTTAAAAGATATCTACGATCAACCAAGATGAGTTGAAGAAGTAAGTAAAAAGTACTCTTAAGATAAGATCATAGAGTTAAAATTACAATGTTTGTAAACTTACCAGATTCCTTTCTATGTACTGTAGGAAGGTGAATGTTGCTGGAGAAGCGTTGTTCTGAACTGACCATCCTTATTTAATGGGGGTCCTTTTATACTCAACATTTTGCTGGACAGACACTGTTACTGCGGCTACAAACAGTTTCAATGTAAAAGAACCACGATTTTTATTAAACAATGAAATATTTAGTTAGTTTTAGTCAGTTTTGTCGTTGCAAGTCATTAGTAATTCCGTAATTGTGAAACGCATATGTCATAATTTTATCCTGTTGACCTTTTTTCCTCGATTTGATGAGCCCTGTAGGTAAATGAGGCTGGTCGAAAATTATAAAACGCTTAATTTTCTACGTCATTCAAGCCAGAAAGCCCTAGCACGAGCGCGGTGTTAACGTGACGTAAATACCTATGTGGATTTTTTAATCGAAAATGCAACTATTCTATAGCATTTTTAGTTAAATTGTTTGCGACAAACACAATCAGTACCATCCATAGATCATGAATCCATAGATATTTACGTTATGTTTACACCGCGCGCTCGTGCTACGACCAAGGAAGTTAATAGTAGAAGTTAGGATAAGTTGAACTTGATCTGGTTTTGATCACTAAGAACCTGATAGACATGAGACATGATTACCACACGTCAAAAAATTGGGTTGAAGTAGTATATTGTGTGTCATTTTATGAGCGACTTCATATATTTTCTCTTGCACAGACTATTCGAACCAGAGTACGATTCTCCACTCAAAAATAATAATAAAAAGTGTCATGGCACTATCTTGAATTCCCGGTCCATTTTTTTTACCTCGTTCTCTAAGAATAAGACTAAAATGTGTCCTTTGAGAAAAAAATATGCAAATGAGGGAAAATTTCTTGAAGCAGTCGCGAGTTAACTTGTTGTGGACAACTCGAAGTGACAGGCTGGGGACATCCTCCCACGCACATTTTATGAAAAAGTACCTTCTATTTGTTGCTACACTGATTTTATTTAATTACTCAGTGAAATTATTGATCATCACGTCTCTCCCAACCTACCAGAAAGAATTTCCAAGTACGTAAGATAAGAAGATTTCTGAAATGTAGACCGTACAGTATATGGAGTTATGACCACAAATTGTATGAGTGGGAAAGACTGCTAAGCCGAACATTTGCTACATCGCGTGAACATTTCCTACATCACATCAAAAGCCATACATAAGATCAAGCCTGTAATCCCCGAAGGGTACCTATAGCAGTCACATAACAACCAGTCTATCCAACGTCCAAACAAGGGCGGATCCAGCTTTCATGTCACAGGTTCAAGAAGTACCGTGTTACTCAGCAACTGGGTAATTCAGGTCAGATAGGCAGTCGCGCCATATAAAATACTGATCGTCAGCTGTTTCTGGTTGGAAGCCGACACCAAAATATCTAATTGGGAAAGTGTAAGAATGATATTTAAGTCCCATCATTAGTGTACCCTTAGTATCTGTAGCTATATGTTCGAAGGAACTAAATGTAAAATCTTCATTTACAGAATGTGCTCGGCAGCTGCGAGCGCCTGTGACACGCGTGCTGGGCGTGATGAAGGCTGTGTATGCGCCGGTGGAGCGCGCTGAGAAACTCTTCCTGCAGATGAACAACCTTTCAACTATGATTGGACAGGTAGAGTGCATATTCCTCACATAGACATAGACACTAAAGTACTTGAACTTTGCTAACTTTAGCAGCAGTTGTTACTGCTGCTACAGTGAGGGAGCGAGCCCACGGTCGAGCCCATTGCGAGATGCTTTACTTAATCAAATCAAAGACAAGATTAAACAGCATGGTTCGCCATTAGCCCAAGTGACAAATAACCAATGAGAGTTTACTTTAGCATTATTACCCTATACTCTGAAAACTCAGTAACTACAAATAATTAGGAACTTCGCTGCATTTCTTGCTCTTCCCATTCTGATAAATTTCTTACTCAGGCATCAAGTTCGTAAAGCTTTCTTACTTTCTTCCAGTTGCTGATGTTCACAGCCTGTGACCGTCTGCTAGTCTCTCAAGGCAGACTAACGTGTCTCTACTCCCTAATGTTCTACAACGTGGTCACGTACTCCGTCAGCTACGTCCGTGAGATCTGCACCAAGGAAGACTGGTCACCCTACGTCAACGTCACCCGCCATTCTCAAGTCAAGCACCTCGCCATGTCAGCCACGAAGATTGTCCTGGAATGGACGAAGGCGGTCACTTTCATTGTCACCATAACTTTCGTCCTCCTCGCTCTAGGATTGGAACAAGGATTGGAACATTACAAACCTACAGCGTTATACACAGCCATAACAGGCACATACTACCTTCTTACAGAGAGGACCTTTTTGGAACTCTGGCCGATAGGCCTCTCTGCTTTAAAAATAGAGATGTTAGAAGGCATGGAGTTACTGTACTTCGGTGCTTTCGCTAGAGGCATCACTACACTGTTAGCCTTGCCTTTAGTGCCAGCTTTAGTATGGTTCGAACGGTGGAGATTAGCTGCTCTGCTGTTGTACGTATGTGTCTTCGTTCATGGAAGACACAGGCTTGGGGAAGCTCTTATGAAGCTGAACGAAGCGAGAGGTTCCCTAGCGAGGTTCAGGCGGGCGACACCAGATGAGCTATCGACCCTTGAAGACGTCTGTGCTGTGTGCTTGGGGGCAATGAAATCAGCTCGTGTCACGCCCTGCGCCCACTTCTTTCACGCAGACTGCTTAAGAAAATGTCTTGCCACTTCGGACAGATGCCCCATATGTGTCAGGCCATACGTGTTCTGTTGACCAACGACTTATTATATTCGGATAAGACTGCTTGAAACGAAAAAATTTTTAACATCGCCTTTCTTAAATCGAGGATTGTGAAAAAGGTATTCGAATAAGGTGATATTTTTAAAAGTAAGATGTTTAGTATCTAAGTAGGCGATTTTCCATGGGTTCGATCGTTGTTGTGTTCGATTTTATGTCTTAATAATTACCTACGAGTTATATGCCTTTAGGCGAATATTCATTGTTGTCTCAATATTATTTTTGCACTGAATAACAAAAATTAAGAAAAAAAATACTATCACCTCTCAGTTCTTGAGGTCTTTCCACTGATTAGATTGAGTAAAACAGTACCCATATTTTGTAATCTAGTCATTTCGGAGCTTCGACTTTTTATTTTTTTTTCGTGTCGATTCTTCGACTTAATGCAGCGAAGTAGAAACATTTTTTCAATTAGAAATTACACATTTGAAAACGTCCTTTTCTGTTACTTTGTTTTAACCATGTATTAATGTTGTCGCTTACTGCTCTAAGGGTTCCATGAGTAAGGAGACTAATTATAAATGTAAAGAGTAAGTGTAATATGGATAAGTTGTACTGTTAAACTGTGCACTTTTACAGCGGACCGGGTCCGTACTGAACTTGAGAAACCGTACGAAGAAAACTAGGACTGACTGTTAAAAAAAAATTAAAACACTTGTTGATAATACGCATAGTTTATGCCAGTCGCCTATCTATTAGTCGTATCGTATGTTCTTGAACTCAGAACGGATGCAGTGCATAAGGGCTCTTACTTGTTGATGTGGTATTGCTGAAGGGTTACAAAGGCACCTCATGTACCCAGATGTTAGCAGCTCTAGCTAGTGAAGCTGCCACCACATTCTATGGGTCCATGTCTGTATTAATGTTTTGTAAAATAAATTAAACTCCTAAGTATGACTAATTTCGTTTTCTTTACACCTCATTTACCTGGTAAATAGTCTTTCATTCCTAATGGCCGGGTAGTCTCTGAAAATGGCGACAGAACTTAGCTTATTGCATATAAAGATTTTTGGCAGACCATATTAAATATTCAAGAAATTAAATGATAATATTTTAAAGTTCTGTTGACCAGAAGGTTTGGTTTCCTCACGGCTGTCGGTTTTCGAAGGTAGAAAGAGTAAAATAAAATTACGTAGCTCTAACTACATAAAGGAAAACAAGAGACACTTAACCAAGCCGACAGGCACTGATTCTTCGAGTCATTGCGATATTTTTTTTTTTATACATTGAGCATTGAGTCCTACCGTAAAACGTGATTTATCACCCCAAAAAAAAAAGTTGTTTCCCAGCAATAATTTTTGCGTAAAGTTACTTAGTTTGATGTACAGAAGGCTTGGTTGACGGCTTCGTGCAGGGTCTGTCTGTTTACATCATGTATATTCCTGAAACATTTCGTCAAGTTAACGCTATAGCTAAAAAGACGGGAAACTTGATCTTCCAGAATAAGTTCACTAAATGTTGAATTTATTCCGTGATTGTAGTGAATTGATTAAAAGGTGGTTATAGTTTAGAAGATCTAAACGGTCACACAGACAAAAACGAAAAGCGACTTTATTTTATAAACATCACGCCTGCAGAATCTCCGAAGGGTTAGGCATAGTTGTACCTAAAAGTAGTAGTGCTACATTTCACCGCAATGCTGAAGTCCCATGTAATAGGTGGCTGCTAATGGGAAAGTTCTGATGGAAAATCCCAATAACTCTTTGCCCGACTCGGGAATCGAACCCAGGACGCGGCCAAGCGGCCGAACGGCCAAACGATACAGTTATTTAGTTTATATTTTGTTAGATAGATGTCACCTATGTTACTTATGTACCCACTACGTTATTATGATATAATGTGCTTAGTTTTTTATCATGACCGTGAGTAACGCTCAGTAAGGGCAATTAGATATTTATGTGAAGTAAATAAGTGTCTGCATACGGTCTAGGTCTACAAATACAACTTAGGTTTCACAGCGCTTCGAACTGTACCTAGCCACTCTAGTTTGGCGCATTGCGACTGTAAGTAAGCGAAATCCTTACTCCTTTTACGTATGAAAGAGACACAAAGAAAGTATTTTAAATAATGCCATCTCGCTCGCTGATATTCACGATACTTCGGTAGATAAGTAATTTCATAGTTGTACGATTGTAGCCTATGATTTTCCACTGGAATAGGAACTGGAGACAAGAACGTCTGAAAATTATGATTGTTTACACTGGATAATTTATGTACCTACCTAAAACATAACACTATCTTTTTATAGTATTTTAGATACCTACCAACAGTTGTTGAAAATTCTATTTGTCAAAAAATGCTCTCAGTACAATGAAGTCATAAAAAACTTTTAGAAATCGGTGGCAAAAAGTCAATCAAACAAACAAAATTAAAGTTATTTTTTCTTATACTGTTTTTTTTTGAAGTCGGTTTTTTTTGCAAATATTTTTTTTATTATTTTACTGTTTTAGTTGATATCTCCCACACAAATTCATGTCAAATATAAATTTTATTTTGTAACGATAAGTTAGTATCATCATGTCATCAACATACCTACGCTGAGAAGAAAAAATATACTTAGGTACTAAGAAGATTAAGAACTCACAAACCACCTAAGCAAAGTAATTTTGTACTTACTTGGACTGTATCTTTTGAACCATAATAGGTAGACGCTTGAATAAAACATAACAACAAATAAAGTTAAAAATTAAAGGGGGTCCCCATACAAGAAACGTGATTTTTCGGCGTTTTTTGCTCGAAACGGAACCCATCGTTTGCGAGTCCAACTAGCTCTTCCCTGGTTTTTTCATAAAAAACTGAAAAACCAACATCATAATATGAAACTAAACAACCATTGTGAATTCGTTAACTGCATGCTATTTCAGTACAGTGTGCAGTGTGTACAAAACAAAACACCCGCCAAAACCGAGAAAATAGCAAATGGCGGCGTTGCCATGACATCATGTGGTTACGTCACGTAAACAAAACTGTCAAAAGTTTGGAGGTTACACAGTCGGAGTCGACTACTATACCACTATCTCTTTCAGATGTAGGCTTCGTTCGCAGTGTTTTCCTGTCATCTCTTTCCTGACCGCGCACTTGCCACAGCCGCCAGCTCCAAACCTAAAACAGCTTATCTCATAGAATTTGTTCTATTGGAGTCAGTCAACGCGGCATGCGTAGCAAGACAAGTGTGCGATTGTCGGTCCGAAACGAAAACTTGTAAGAAGCTAATGTTACTAAATAAACAGTTTTATCAATGAAAATGTGAATTGTTCGTGAAGTTCTTATCAGTGTTTCTCGTCCCCGTTCGGATACTTTTTTTGATAAGGTAGGATTATGGTTTAATCACATTTTGTAAAATAAAACAGGAATGCTAAAACATGATTTGGACCGTTAAGAGGACGGAAACAATGAGATGCCTTAATCATTAATGAGCTTGATTCAGACGGAAAAGAAAATAAAAATGAAACAAAAACATAATATGGAAGCTGGGTATTGATTTCTTGGTTCCCAGAATTTGATCCTTATTAGCGACACTATCGAATGCTACAGTATGTTTTTTTTTTCCAATATCAATGGGTTCGATTCCTGGCTATGATAATTGATTTTTCAAAAATCTAATGATGTAGTTTTCATCAAAATCGGGCTTGAGACTCCTTCAGAGTATTTTTCGCTATTCTCTATGAAAAATTCACAATGTATATGGACTGTTGTTGGATAAATGACTTCCTAAAACTGAATCATAGGAATATCTCTATAATGCGTAGGTGTAGCTACCCATTAGGGATATTCCTGTGATGAGTTGAGTTAGACAACTTATGCATCTTTCCTTATGTGTATGTAAATCGTAAATACCCACACATAATAGAAAAAATCGACGCAATTTCTTTTAATTTAGGGTTTAAAACCATTCCACCTTAACATATGTATATTAAGGTATCTCATGAATGCATAATCAAATTTTAACAAAAATAAACTTGGTCCTGATAAAGATCCATCCATACCTAGATATGGTACGGCTGTACACAATTTTTTGTCCTGTCCTTGTAAGGCACCTTGATAATCTCAAAGATATCCAAAGTGGGCCTTCGAATTCGTCCTTCTTTTCATCCTTGACCCTCCGTAACCTCGAGCTCCCTGCAGAGGCGACGCGACGTCGAGACGATAGCAGATCCTGACGTAATAAAAATTAAGCTTTACTGACTGTGTAGCATATGTATTGATTAGAAAGACGAGTGTTGATGAGTCTGGGCTATTTAATTTGTATCAATTCCTACATTGTTTCCTTGTTGAGGGAATTTTAACGTGGATGGACAAGTAACAATAGTTCTGTAATAAAATTGGCATTTTGTTTTTCTACAGGAGGTTTGTTCAATTTAAGTCCTTCTTACTCCTTTAGCTACATGAATCACGACATAGAAAGGATTTCCTTTTTAGCTTTGAGCTGTACAAGCTGCAGTTGGTAGAATAGCTAGGGTTTTTACAGGAACCAACATTCAATAGACGAGAATTAACCTGTTCCGCTCTATACAACATTAGTTTTATTATATGCGAAACCTGAAACATGTGTCTAGTATTTTTATGTATAACAATCTACATACAAAATTTCAAAACTGTATCATGAAAAATCACAAACTTATAAGCTTGCTCTGTTACCTGGTTGCCCGAACAAAAACGTGGTCACCACGCAGTGGGCCCGCGCGAGCGCCTCTAGCGTCGTCTGGAGCTCATTTATAAAATAATTTGGCAGTAGGAACCTAAATTATTGCGATATGTACTTAATATCGCTCGGTGTCCAACTTATAACTTTTTTTAAATATTTTTGGGACAAAATATAACATGGTTTAAAAATGATTGGAATCGATTTACTTATTCTGAACAAACTATATTCAGGTTTCGCATATACTAAAAATAATGTTGTATGTATATGTGTAATTCCACCTGCACTTTGCGGAGCCTGTCCGAATTCACCAGCAAAGCCGTCGAGGTGGCAGAGTTCTTTTCAAAGCTAATTTGATTCCTTGATCCATAGACTAAACTGCACAATAGCAACATCATTTATTTACACAGGGCGTATGGTTTATTCACGACTATAGATGGCGATTCAGTCACATTTTCCTGTTACTCCTGAAATACTTCTAAGGTTATATTAAAGTAAAACGCACGTATTAACAATTAAAGATACGATAGTGCACTTCAGTAAACCATTTTACATTATTGTTTATATTATTATCAACCGACGCTCGGCACATTATTTTTTTTATCTTATCATTCTCGTTGAAGCCAGAGCGTGGCCACTTAGTTGAAAATTCCATATAAACAGCTATATGTATAAAAAATATAAACTGTTTAACAATGAACTACCACATAAATCGTGCTCCTGCGCCGAAGCGTGGCTATAAAAACAGAATATTAAATGTGGGTATTGCGTCATGCCCGTAAATGAGATTATGAGACGACAACATATACAATGGTGTGGTACCATAGCTATATCTCAACAGACTGCATTCTTTATATCGTTTCATCTGTAAAAAAAAAAAAAAAATTTCTCTATTAATCTCTGACTCTGCTAAGTACTCACTCACTTTTATTAAAAATACGGGGTGGAAGGAACACCGACGCTAAAACGGAAGGACACATAGAAATTTTCGATCGGTTATTTAAAAAAAAACAGCTGTTTCCTACAAAAGTGCAATACACCTACACGGTCAAAACGTATGGAACAGCTGATTTTTTTTTGGTAACTGTTTTCGCGGCCACCCTGTATAGATATATCATAATGAAAGCATAGTGAAGTTATGCCAAAATAAAACATTTTTTTGCTAAAAAAACAAGCTTTAAAATTAGAAAATTAGGTTTATAGCTATCAACATTGAACGCGACATACAAAGTTTCGTGTCCGTGTCCGCATAATTAAGTATGATAAGTCTTTAATAAGGGCTTTTCGGACGAATAGACTTCTTAGACTGAACTAGACAACAACTGAAATACAAAAGTGAAATAAAAAAGTTCTGCCAGGCAACGATTACATAATACTGTGCATCAAAAGTTTTTCGGTGAAAACGGATCCTATAAATGGCCTAAACAGAGTTTTCTGGTTAATCCAGGAGTGAACTGTAGAATTGAGGTATATAATGGCAATTGCCCATTTGTATTCTGCCGTCAAACATAAATCTCGATCGTATCGTGTACAGTTTGCAAATTGGAGTTTATGTCCAAGCTGTTGACAGCCCGTGCATCTGTTGTCGGCGTGATGGTAATGGATTGTATTTCTGATCTTCATTTGAGGTCGTACACCTGTTTAGGTTGACGTCAGCAAACCGTCGGATGGATATCAAAGAATTTTTATTGTTTGGCTCAGCTGTCAGTTTCAGGGGATAGATCCTATTAGGTTCCAGTACGGTGTTAACTGGAGGAGTCAATGCGAAATGGATGAAGAAGAGAAGAACGAATTCCAAATCCCAGCAAAAACTAGATAAATCATCTTAATAGAATCAATAAATCGATTTGGAACTGACCGTTTATTCCATTAACGCTTAGGTCTTCCTTTTATCTGTATTTTATAAAGTTTCTTGTTAGTCTTTCACTTTCGATCATCCAAATGTCTGCTGTTTTTAAAACAACTAAGTATATCCTACCTGAGTTTTAATTCGTTCTCTTATTTTCACACTGTCTTGTCATGCCCCTGGAACTAATTCTATCCTTGTCATGAAATTGGACCTAATTCTATCGTAATACAAGAAAGCATCTCATTTGTTTTATTACCTTTGTTAGGACTTGTTCATACAGGTCATAAATTTAATTTATTAACGCACCGAGTCGTTAATTTCTTCATGTACAATACTATTAATACAACTACATTCATACAGTGCCGATAATTAAAATTAACCATACGAATGATGTCATGATTCACACATCGAGGTAGACGGCTATGAATAGGATCATGAATATTTAGCACCCGAAGGTGTCTCACAACTGTTTCTAACGTCGTTTTTGCGACTGTGAAAAAAAATAAAAAATGCAGGATTCGCCGGAAGAAAATAAGACGATTCGCCGAAAGAAAATAAGACATTTAGGTTCAGAATATCCTACAAATTGTCTACACAGGCTGTCATTAACCGATCGTTCAGTGTTTAATACTGTTTGTGCAGGGAGCTGCAAAAAAAGATTTATAAAAGAAAGGCCTTTAACATTGCTAGAAACCCGCTAAAAGAGCTGATACTGACATTGTAGAAGACGAAAACGGTGCTGCACTGTGTCTAGGGGTTCTATGGGGCTGGATTGAGGAAGATATCAACCTGTTGAGAAAAGCTTGGCGATCTAAGCTTAGAAGTCTAGTCATACTGTGACACTATGCATGATGATGATGTGTCTTTTCATCCAAGTCAAGAAAATATACATTAGTGGACAGACTTTTCTCCCTCTAATAAAACTAATATGTAAATTAATAACAAAGGTAATAAACACGGCCTTGTATTATATAATATGTGTTTATTCTCGCCAATAATTCATTGGAGTGTAACCTCGAGGGAAATCATTCAATATTTACAGTATTGCGTCCAGCCAGTAATGTGTTGATCGTAACTGACGTCTATATTCGTCACGAATATTAGAATATAAGCTCAGGTACCGATGTATTCCCTGACGGGATGGACAGAGGTGTCCATAATGACCATTTGCTAATTTGGTCTTTGCAATTCGCAAATTACATGGGTTCACCGTTTTATTGAAGGAAAATATCGCGAGGAAACTGACATGTCATAGAAAAAAAAATGAAGACATACGAGATCTACCGACCCGTATTGGGGCCGCGTTCTTGGTTACAGCTCCCAGATTCCCTCTAATAGAGAGGAGGCCGGTGTCCCAGCAGTGGGAAATTACAGGCTGATTATGCACTGTTTGGGGACGTCAGAGAGGATTTCTTTCAAGACCATTTAAAACTTAAAAAGTTAATGTTCCGCCGGTATATTTTTAATAGTTCGGATGGCACAGTGATTCGGTTCTTTTCACCGGAGATGCACCAATGTCCACATTGTTCAATTTCACAGCTGTGTACAAAACTCTAAGAGCAATCTACAGCAGACTCTATAAAAAGAGTGATAGATAAAATATCATGGTCTTCAGTCATCACCATTGCCGGGTAGCACAAACTTCAGCGCACATTACCAACAATTACGCTGTCTGGCTTCAGAAATCAATCTTTTTCAGAGCCGAGTTTAAACAGATTGTATGACAAACAAAATATATGTAATAATTTAATTAGTTGATCAACATCACTCATTAATTTTTTAAGTTTTATAGACGAAATTGGACAGAAAAGTCTGACTTCAGAAAGCAATCCTTTTGAAAGCCACGTTCTGTCAGATTGTTTGACAATAGGCAACAAAAAAGATATCATCATCCACAGCCTGAAGTCACCCACTCCTGGGTGTAGGCCTCTCTTTTCTTGTGCCAATCTCCACGGTCCTGTGCGGCTCTGCCACCCCCATCCAAATACTTAAAAAATAAAAAAGATATGTCTTAAATCAATAATCTACACAGCCTTTTGCGTAACCTAAAAGACGAAAGTAAACGATAAATTCTCACAAAACCAATCCTTATTTATAAGATTGTGTGGCAAGGGACTTCAAACCAGACATTTCTACGTTCTTTAATCAATTATTTAAGGCACCGCAGAGTATCAACTGCGCACTTGATGATCTGCTTACTGCATCAGTGAGCGGGGTTCGCGTGGTTCAGTTTAAGGCTAAACAGATCAGTTGAACTTTTTGCCATAGACACGCTAAGAAGAAGAATCAATTTCTCAGCCTTTTACATCTGAAAGACGAAAGCAGTTATGATCTAATTGAGTAGAAGCTGCCAGAGGTCATTAGGTACTAATAAGTCTGTACGTAATGCTTAAATATAAATGTCCAATAAACTTGTTCAGTGACCATAGTAACAAAATACACTACAACCAAAGTGGGCGACCTCGAGCGAGTATTGAACCAAGACGCCAATATTTTGTACTTGCAAACAAAAACTTCAAAATATTTACATACGTAGGTACTATTACTATGAATCGTTTTTCGAAATGACATAATATTACATCGCGCCTGTAATCCATGTAGGGTAAGGCGGAAGTGTAGGTACCTATAGTACTCTGCGAGCCCATGTCTATTACCATCAACCGGCACGAAAAAATCGTAATTGAAAAACAAAATATCGCTTTGCCTGACCTGGGAATCTAACCCAAGAATTCTTGTTCAGCAGTAGCGTTTGCGACCACTAGTAGACCAAACCACAAGGTAGTCAAGATGACGAGTATTTATTTATCGATCGTATTGTGCTCGGTTTAAATCAATTTGAGTACAATCAAAATTTATTTGGGTGTATCACGAAACATCAATTCTAAAACACAATACTTGTCTAGACTTCAATTACAGGTCGTGACTTATTCAATTGCCATCGGCTTACCTCGTGTTTTGATGTGATGAGACAATCGTTCTAAGTTTATTTTGGTGCTGGTGACATTTGCAAAGAAACACGTTACAAACTTAAATACATATTTATTCATTTGTTTGTGTCCTACTAACTTTAGCTGAGCCATTGAGCAGCATCGAAATCTTGCCTTTTATATGAACATGACTGATTTTTCAGATTCATGTGCATATTGTATAATTATTACTTGGTTCGGTGAAGGAAACCAGCATGCCTGAGAGATATTTCTCCACGGCATGTAAAGCCAAATTATATGGCTATGGGCGACATAGGATCTTTGACACCAGGTTATAGGCACTAACCACACGACAAAGAAAAGACTAGTCATTGGGTTCAAATGGAGTCAACCAATCGTAGTTTACTGCCGGATTGATGTAGGGACTTAGGGACCTCGCGCAATACGGGGCCACGTTCAATACCTTTGGCAGCAGAAGCTACGACCAGGTGGCCTACCATAACGTCTTAAAGCAGGAGTAATTCCAGTGTGGGAAAGTGATGGCGCTAGACGACCTGTATAGGTCTGTCTCTTTCCCACACCTTAATTGCTCCTACTTTAAGACTTCATAGTAATCCCCCAGGAAGAAAAGCTTGGTCTCACAACCAGGGTCCGACCATTTTTATTCAAGATAGGGGCCGGTCATTCGACGTCATGGTTGTGGCCGAGCAGGCGAGCAGTGCGCGAAGTGTCTTAGTTCCCAGTTTTCTGCATCCAATTCACTTGATCTCTGCGCCTTCCATGCCCAGAATCTGGTTATTCATTTCGTTAGGGATAAACCTCCTTCCTCCTCCTTTAGGAAAATGCCTATCTGTTCTGGCTATGTTATGCCTATACCTGCTTGTTACACTTTAGAACCCATTTAATACCTATGTAAATGTTCAGTATTCCTGGAAAACTGGAAACAAACTGTCGTGACACCGATCAGGTTTTTCTACGAAGCATAAAAAAACTCATAAAACTTTCTTATAACCTACGTGGTTCTGTTCTGTGGAACTAAAATACATTTTATAACATTATTTTCAGTCCAATAACTAATGAACGTTTGGCATGCTGTGTAGGTATTTCCTGTTGCTATTTCTGAAGTTTAATATATTATTTCCCACACGACTACATTGAATAATCCATGTGCCCTTGGCCCTTACTATTAAATTATATTTTTGACGGCTTATACAATGTCTTATGTAGGTACATAGTTGCTGTTCAGTTTTTGTCTTGGTATTCATCGTTTAAAACCAATTACAGTAAATAAATTACAGGAATAGTTAGAATCTAAAAAAACCCGTTAAGTGCGAGTCGGACTCGCGCTTGAAGGGCTCCATACCATCGTAGTAGGGGATCCCCCTTTAATTTTATTATTAGTTGTTTTAGCGGCAACATAAATACACATTCTGTGAAAATTTCAACTGTCTAACTGTCTATGTATGACTATGACTAGTACGTTCATGAGAACAGACAGATGGATGGGTGGACGGACAGTGGAGGCTTAGTTACAGGGTCCCGTTGGTTATCCTTCAGGTACGGAACCCTAAAAAAGTTTATATTTCTTTTTGTTTTATTTGTAACTAGCGACCCGCCCCGGCTTCACACGGGTGCAATATATACATATAAATCTTCCTCTTGAATCACTCTATCTATTAAAAAACCGCATCCTAATCCTTTGCGTAGGTAGTTTTAAAGATCTAAGCATACATAGGGACAGATAGCGGGAAGCGACTTTGTTTTATACTATGTAGTGAAGTCTAACCAAGGTTTGTTACAATTAAAAGCTCTCGTTCAGTGTTGCAGATTGAAACTAGCGTCATCAAATATTATTCTATTGATTAAACTCCTTACCGGGTGTGTACAAATAGAAATTTGTTATACTACCTACCTTATAAAGTCCAAGTTTTATCTAACTATTTAAATATCTTGAGTATGTTTTGGAGGTCAGATTCAGATAGGTGATCGCTTCCGGTTAGACTAATAGAAACAGACCTGAGAATGATGATTATGAGGTAGACTTGTTGGATGGGTATTTAAATACGTACGTTAAATAAATGTTACCTTTTAATCTTTGTTTTCTGTCGAAATATAGTTTTGCTATCAAAATTATTGTGTAGGTAACCTACACGATAATTTTGAAATTCTCAATTCCGATATGAAAAGGAAAAATCGTTTTCCTGTTATTGGCGTATTGGCTATCAACAAAACAAAATAGCCATTTTGTTTTAAATTTGTATCCTGTTGGACATTTATAACTGCGCGTCAGTGGCGAAGTTTCCATACAACTCGATTCCTACCGGAAGAATTTATCTATTGGTATCGACATTTATAAAAGCAGACTGTCCAAAAAAACGGTTTTTAACACCAAACTTGAGCCGATATATATATCCATAGAAAACAACAATTTTGTACGGAGATGCGTACGCATCTGAATAGACGCGGAAAGCTGAACGGATCCGTACGCATCTCCATACAGAATTGTTGTTGAAAAGAGCTGAATAAGTGTGGTTAGTCCCTAAGAGTGCGGTCTTAGCGCATGTATCCATCAAATAATGGCTGGGTTCAGACAGTAAAAAACAACAGCTGTATTGACTCCAAAAACACATAACCTTGTGAACTTGTGATACCTACAGTACAAAGCTACATGTACTAAAACTGCACGATATAAATAACCCATTGTGCGAGAGTTAATTTAAAACCACCATTGGTGCCAATTGTATTCGACGAAGCGCCGATAGTATCTAATCGACGAATTTGTCCTACTTTCGGTATAAACACGAACTTTCGTGGCTATAAAGAATATCTCTACATTAATTCTGATCGTAAATTAATCTCTCCGGGGACGGCCTAATTCAATACATTAATTGACCTACAAAAGTAGAAACAAATGGCTGATCTACTTTAACTAATAAATTAACAATATTAGCCGTAGCGTGTCAAACACCTGGCAGTCACATTAATCGTG
Source organism: Noctua janthe (assembly GCA_910589295.1). Taxonomy (NCBI): domain Eukaryota; kingdom Metazoa; phylum Arthropoda; class Insecta; order Lepidoptera; family Noctuidae; genus Noctua; species Noctua janthe. The sequence goes on along the minus strand of OU342563.1, from coordinate 11,574,664 downwards.
ACGTACTCTTGATCACTGTTTTACTATTATAGATAGACCGTAGAAGTAGACCATCACCATGATCGAAAAGAGTTTTTGGCAGAGTTAAATCATAGAACTACAAAATGTATGGATGGATGGCATTTGGAGTGGACCCGGACCGTCCCAAATAACCATTCACATTCACCCTTGACGATCTAAACTACTGGTAGCTACGACTCTGATGACGCCGCAATAAACGTGGCAGGTCACTTACTGGGCCAAAACAATAATGTAATCTAGATTTAATTTTCTCATACTTTTTTTAAATGTTATGAAAACCAGCTAATTAAAAAGTACCTCCTTAGGTTGATATATTAGTTGTTGTTTTTAGCTACATATGGCTAAAAAAATATTAATGGTAAAAAAGGTAAAACTAAAAATTTCTGACAGGCCGTCTGATCCAAATTTTTTTTGTTTTATCTTTTTTTTAAACATTTATATTTTTTTGTGTTAAATCAAAAACAACAAAAAAATAAAGCTAGTCATTGACTACTACTGGTTCCTCAAATTCAAAAGTCTTATTAGCGTACTAAATTATTTACATTTAGAACTACTCTGACTATTCCAGATTTGCCATGACCATGGAGTGAAGCGAACATGACGATACTTCTGTACGACTACTTCGATCTGGAGGAGAGGTCCTCCAAGACGCTCAGCGTGTGGAAAGGTGAGACAAAATTCAGATTATTACTTCTTAAGATTTTATATAAGTTTAAATTCTTTTTTGGAGGGATACACAAACATAACGAACTTTACCAAGTAACCACTCAGAACCATAGCTTCTGTACTCAAAGAAATCACCTTGTCAGTCAGACCTGCCAGACCCACTGAGGAGGTATCTCCTTAGTGGGTCTGGCAGGCTCTGATTGACGAGACTTCTCTTCTATAGTCAGATTTAAAAAATGAAAAAAAATAGGTAAGGAACTAAGCAATCCGTATCGTCTAACTGCTGGGCACTGAATACAATTATTTACCTCATAATGTACAGTTCTAAGAAGACTGATGCAGTCATTGAACCGTTGATCTAGCATTCTAGCAGGTTATCGAAGGAGTACCAAGTAGAGTAATGTGGACTAAGTATGTCTAACCCCGATGCGCCGTCATTCATGAAAGACTTCTATGTATTACCAACGTTTCAAAGATAAGTTATCTTTAAAATAGGTAGACATTCACGATAAAAGGTGACTATGTGCATCGATGAACTACTTTTCAAATGATATTGCTAGGTAATTATCAGAAATATGATAAGGCATTATTTTAAGGTAGTTTTAGGTAGGTAGGTAATGGTTAAAACTTGCATGACGTGTTTTCATGAACGGACGCTGTTTACATAATATTGTTCAGTTATTAAATAAACAGACTGATGAAATAAACAGATTTTTTTCGGAAACTATAACACAGACGCTTCAATGTTATTTATTTTTAGCATATCTAAATATGTTTGAAAAATAGTAATGTATAGTATCCATTCATTGTAGTAATCACAGTTTCAGCACCTACCTCAGGCATTTTCATGTACCTACATATTATGTTGTTCTATTCCTGAAAAAAAAAAGGCTTTTTAAGTTGACTTATTATAAATCGTAGCAGATTCACTTTTTGACAATCAAGGTGATGAAAAGACTGAGTAGAGACTTAGAAGCGTGTCTTACTCGAGAATTCATCTATATCTGTATATAGGGTCTAACTATATACATACACAAAATATTTTCAGAAAATCATCTAAAGGCTATAACAAAGTCATTTTAAGGGACTTTTTTTTCTGAGTATATTTTTTTTATAAAAAATAAATAATTTAAAATTACTTGACCCACAAAATAAATACTGGCTCCTTATTTTTAAGCATCCATTACGCCAGTTTACTACGTCGTATTTACCTACTGTCATTGTTAGAATATGGGAGTAAAGGTTTTGTGCAAAGTCTCAAAAAATTTTAGAATGATAATAATTTTGTAAAAAAAACACTCAGATATTTTTTTTTTTCGTTGCTATTGCGACTTTACGACTTATAGAAGTTACTCTTAAAATATTTCGTGTATGAAAAGATAGACCTTATATACATATACAAATAATAAAACAGAAATGTCTGTTTGTAATATCAAAGTAACCGCTTTTTACTGAATGCTTATGAAAGTATATACGGCACTTATAACAAAAACACATTTTTTTTTATTTTTGTCTGTCTATCTGTCTATCTGTCTAGCGGTCGGTCTGTCTGTCTGTTCCGGCTAATCTCCGAAATGGCTTAACCGATTTTGACGGGACTTTTACTGGCAGATGCTGCAGCTGTTATAAGGTCTAACTTATGCTACTTTTATTTTAGAAAAATAATTAGGGTTCCGTGCAAAAAAATTAAAACCCTTGAAATTGTTAACAAAATCGATTCAAAAAGGGAAGTAATCATTTTTATAATAGTTTTACGCAACGAAGGCCGCGGGCAACAGTAGTCCTACATACAGGGTGGAGTTATAAAAAAAAAATCTGCTGTTTCCTACAAAAGTGCAATACTTACACGGTCAAAACGACGAAAAATTTCTATGTAGGGGGCTCAGAATGAACTGAATACGTGGTAACCGTTTTCGCGTCGGTGTCCCTTACACCCCGTATAATTCCCCGAGTTTATCACGATATTTAGCAGCTCATAGATTAATCGTAAACTCAATCAACCGGATAACAAGTAGGTGCGTTGAGTATGTACTCATCGTTTATCGGTCTTATGTCATTATGAGCTCACTTTTGCCATCACCACACCTATTTCAAGTCACTTGAATTTTAAACAAAGGTGTTTGGCAATTTTGCGTTCACCATTATTGCACTCGAAGGTTTACATTGCATTGGTGTTAAAAATAATGCAAACAACCAGTCGGTGTGGGGTGGGATAGATCATAGAACAGTGATGATCGAGTAATAACGGCACTGCTTTACGAGTTGTAGGTCGTGGGATCAAACTCAGGCAGGCGCATTACTTGTTGGGCCTAATTTATTTCATCACCACTGCTCTCAAAACGGTGACGGAAAACATCTTGAGAAAACTGGCATGTCCTAGAACCAGAAGACATGTGACTACTCCCAACCTTATGATAATTTCATTCTTATTCTACTTAATATTTTAATGGCATTGATAATTTAATTTTGAACAATTTAATCTAGTTTTTATATAATTTGACCTGTTTTTTTTAAATTCAATATTAATTTTTATGCTATTTTAATTTGTTTTTTTTATGTTTTCTAATTTAATTTTGTACAATTTTATCTAGTTTTACCTAAAAACTAGATAAAATTGTACACAACCACCAAAAAAACCATTAAAGAAAAAGGTTAAATTACATAAATTTAACCTTTTTCTTTATAAATATTTTTTTAATGGTTTCTGAACTATAACTCGTTTGTGTGGCTTTTAATTGTAAATTCAAGTTGGTTATTAAATAAATAAACCCTAACTAGACCCGCGAAGCCCTCTCATTGTGAGGAAGCCTTTGGTCCCAGCAGTGGGAAAATTACAGGCTGTTTATGCAGTGATTGACAACAAGGTAGGCCGACGAGTTAGGGATGATTGCGCGATACTCTGTAAACAGGCAACGCTTGGATCCGGTCCTGCCCTGTGGCAGGACCTGATCGTTAGTTGGGGCAATTATCTTAGGGTTGGCCTATAAAAAAAAATTTTATGATAGTAACTTATAAGATAACCTGTAAGGCGATTTAACGAACTACAGCTTTGACCAATGTCGTTCAACCCTACTTAATTTGGTACTGATATGTGGCTACATTATTTGTTTAAACCGAGTTGTTTCTAAGTACTTTTTTTTCTTTTCAGCATGTCATCTAATACTGTACGTGTGTGCTGCCGTTTTCGGCATCACAAACTACGTATTTCTACAAAATACGATGCAGATGGTCGGCGAAAATTGCGTGTTGTATCCACGCACTCTAGAGTTTCATTCAGTTGAGATACTGGAGACTAAAACTGGAAGTTATAATAAGAATGTAACTGATGATGCTCAAGTTAACGCAACCGTCCCTGATGCAGAGGAGAATGGGAAGGTGAAGAGAGAGACAAATGATAATGAAACACATGTGAACGTGACCGAGGCACCTTTTGAAGACGAGGCATTCTTTACCGGTAAATTTTCTCCTATTTTAACTATAAATCTACCTATAAGTACCGACAACTTGCTTATTCTTATTATAAATATTATAAAGTACGACCCACCAGGAATTTTACGTAGCATATTTCACATCAATGCAATAAAACTGATCAAGATAATATGAAACAATAGAATTAAAACTTATATTTTTCATACCGTTATTATGTTTACTGTTGTGAAAAATAACAGGTGTGATGAAAATATATTTTTTCAGCAAGACTTCTGTAATCCTGTCTCTTGTCATAACATGTCTTGTTTCACATCTGTATTTTCGGAGAAAAGTACGGTTAGGACGTGAGCAATAGTTTTCGTAGAGGCAGAGTTGTAGTACTGTAGAATGACGTGGAGGCTAAATTCTCCTTTAAATAGAATATTTTAGAAAACGGACCACACTTTCATTGATAAAACTCAATTGAGACTGTGCCATCATAAAAAAAAAAACTGTTCGTTTCCTAAATAAAATTATTCTTAATTCAAAATCCTTTAAGAATCCGAATGCAGCTATAAGCAGCCTCCCTAATTTAAGGTTAGTTGTAAGTTATAAAACCTTACAGTGCCTACACTTACATTTCGAGTTATATTTGCTACCTAACACAGTACGAGATTCCCATATAACACGAACTGAAAGTCCCATGTAAACGGGGGTCTCTTGTTTTCTACTTATGAAACCCATCTTCTTATACTATTGTTTTTGTCAAGGGCCTGAAAAACGTCCCGTCGGCATTAAACCTTGGATTTCTCATCTCTCTGTAACACTCTACGTGAAAAGGAAACCCAAAAGTAACGAAAATTCATGTTCTTAGATTGCCCTAGATTGTGGATTTATTTTAGTTAATTTGACTAACTGTGAGGCAAAATTGACTAACAATTTGGATTGCGTTTGATTGTGTTTAAATTAGTCACATTTTTATTGTAAAATCCATCATCACCCCGTGTTTCTAACATGAAGCGGTCTTCGCGCAAGTTAATATTTGATCAGAACAAAATGAATTCGAAAATCGAAAACTTGCGCTTGCGCGTCGTTCGCTTAGTTAAGTCTATTACGAACACGAACTTAAACTTTCGGACAGCCGACTACCTGAGGGACATAGTTGCACGGTTTTGTTATAGAATATAGGTATCTAGAAATCCCGTAAAATATTGAGAATAGCTACTTAACTACCACAGAATTAGTATGTACTACATTTGTGATCAGCCAGCTTATTCTTCCCAAACTGATTTCAGCGAACGAAACACACCGCTTAGCGTTGGACACATCAAGGACGCTGTTTGATATCAGCTCGAACTGTGACTTCGCCGAGTACATGCCCATAATGTCCACGATCTTCGCTGGAGTGTGGATCACCCTATTCACGATGTGTCCTCGAGGAGGACGCGTTAGAACCGGGTTAGTAAGTAATCGTGGTATAGGAACAAAAGAGGGAAAAAGGCGAATAAGAGAAAAAAACGTGGCCTGTCTAACCCCCACCATTTTCAAACGCTGTTTTAAGCTTTCACGGTTTAAAACTAAACTAAAAATCGATTATTATTGATTTGTGATTGTTTCGTGATTATTCATTATTTTATGGTTTTGGTTTTTATGACTTTTTTTTTTCATTTTTGATGTTTTTTTTTTTTGGATTTTGGATGGGTTTTAAATCGGGAGCTCAAAATAATGAATAATACCAGTAATAAATATGATGCTGTGTGATGAATCACGGAAGATATCCCGTAAGTGACAGTAAAGTTCCGTCATTTTATTTAATTTTCAAAAAAGCGGCTATGCATAAAACCTGTCTCATACGAAGCTTGTTTGTATTACAGGTTTAATGCGTGGCCGCTATTCTGAAGATGAAATAAAATGGCGGAAGTTGGGCAGCCCAAATATTTTAAAGCCCTTAGCTTTTTAATCTGTTTTCATCTTATCTTGGAATTAAGCGAGTTACTTATTTTGGTATATGACCCAACCCAACCACAAGGAAATCCTCCAAGACAGGTCATAATCCCTACAACACATTTTTAATTTCTGAAGACAGCCATAAATTGTAAACAAGACACCATTCGTAATTGGAACAGCACTGGTTGGCTGACGTCCAACGAGGTCACAATACGGAAGATTTGACAAATCTTGTTAACGATGCCGGATAATTAAAAAATAAACTCGTTTACATACAAATATCATTTCTTGATTTTTGTAAATAATATACAATATGCTACCGCTTTAGGTACCTCAATGCAATGCCAAGTTCCAGTCACATTTTTACAAGCTACTTGAAAATAGACTTTCGAGATCCCAATTTAGACCCTTTCTAAAAAATAAAACTGCGCATTTTCGAGCGGCCAATGAATGAATGATTGTCTGTACTTGTGCATCCCATACCAACTCATCAGCATGTCCTGTCTAACTAAGAACGTTTTTCATCAAATTATGACCTAAGCATCCCCACTTCAACTATGGTTTGAATAGATGAATGTACAGGGTGGCAGTGATCTGTATATTTGACGTAGGTATTGTACGCCAAATGGTAACGTGTAGGATAGACAATATTAATATTGTTATTTGGAAATGATCCCCTAACGTAGTCATATTTTTTCCAGACTACAGCAGCCATGGCGAATCCTGCCCCCAGCGCTGGTGTTCGCGCTGGTGATGGTCGGGGTGACTGGTCACAGCTTCGCTCTTACCAACGGAGGCCTGCACGCTTTCTGTGCAGCCTTCTATGAGGTGTCTAATTCAACCACGTAAGTATCAGCAAGACGAGCCGTCTCACCGAAAGGTATTTGTTATTTATTTAGTACCTAAAACATTCTGAGTAACGTCGTAGCGTGGACGATATTTTAAAACAACAAGGCCAGTTAGGTTAGATTTTGTGATGGTACTACTACATGTCTTCAGCGCCGACACTGTCCTGGCGATGATCGCTAAGTCGCCATCAGACTGGATTGCCCTTATATCTGGCAATGCTGTAGCAGACATATTGTTACCATGTGAGTGTTCGTTTTCGTCTGCGCTTTTTATCCTGTCTGTATCCTTTTATGTATCTGTTTGTGTATAAAGATAGCGAGTCAACGTTATTGAAATAGGAACCCAGATTACGGTGACAAACTAGATTAGGCTTTACTGTTTTTTTAGTGGTTGTTAACGCTGAGCTGATAGGACGGACGGTGTCTAAGAATGTTTTGTCATGACTAAATTATTATCATCCGCCTGCCTCTTTAGTCTTAGTTGTCGCAAACGCTACTGCCAAGAATGAGGTCCTAGGTTCGATTCTCGGATCGGACAGCTTTTTCGGTTTTTCAACCAGCAATTTGTAAACTAGACTTGCGCCCGGTTGATGGTAATAGGCTCGCCCCCTGTTAGGTTAGACTTGACCATAACTTGCGAAACGTTCCCGTGTACTATAGGTAGCTCTAGCTATGTTTTTGTATTATTATCACGCCTATTGTTTTTTCCAGGTGTTCTTCAGTGAACGCATTCTTGCAACCGAGTTGGAATGCGACGTGGGGTTTCAGCGGCCGGGTGGCGGCGACCCGCGCCGCTTGCGCCGGAGTGCTGGCCAGCTGGGCGTGCGCCGCCGCCCTGCTGCTGGCTCGCTGTCTCGTGGCTCCAGACTTTGTACTCAGGCGCACTGATGTCTACATCACTAAGGACCCACAGAATGTAAGTGGTCTTTTAAACCAACGACACGTGTCTATATGTATGATGGATTCTTTATACCCTTGAAACCTTCAAACAGCTGGATAGCATCAAATTTTAGATCAAGCTAAAATAGTCGCAGAACTGCATCGAACTACTTAAAAAGTGAGCTTGTCTGACGTTTTTTTATAGTTTTTATTCATTGACAAATAAAAAGTTAAAAACTTAAGAGGTTCTTAATGTGGCGCGTTACCTTATTTAGAACTAGAACAAACGAAGTTTCCCTCATTTGTTTAGTAGTCGCAAGCGCTAGTACTGTGGGCCAAGAGGTGCTGGGTTTGATTCCCAGGTCGAGCAAAATGTCATTGGGTTTTTCATCTAGAATTTTTCAGTAGTCTTGTGCCCGATTGATGGCAATATACTGGCCTTTATTACATGGAACTTAAACATAACTGGAGAAATTTACATACTATAAGTACACCCCTGTCGTAACCTTTGGGATATAAAAACATGATGATCATGTCATAAAATTCTTTACAGAAAGTCATCCCACACATGTTGAAGTCTAAAAAGTACCATAAACGGTCGAATCAAAGCTCGCCCAGCAAACGTGACAACGCGTCGGTGCGATCTGAGCCTACGGTCACCACTGAGCTGGTGACAGCATCCGTGGAGCAAGGACAGGACACCGCCCCCACCTCCCAAACGGTGACGCCGGTCACCTCACCGCGAAAAACTGACGACATTGAAATGCAAGAACGTGCAAATGATCTACATTAACTGTAATAGATTCCTGAAACTACACGTAAAGTGCTACAAGGATGTTTTTGCGTTTGAATGACGTTGACACAAGCAAGTTGTATGTTGTAATAAAAAAACAATATGGCGGCGTTAGTTCCGATTCGTGTACACTGTACATCTTTAATTCTTTACCCGCTTTTTAGCGCAATTTTAGCCTGTTCGATTAACCTTTTTCGTGTCGAATCAATATTATAGGTTTCACAATACAAGCCATTTACAATGTTACACATGCTTTTAACGATCACTATTATTTTTCCATTTTTTCCAAATGGAAAGAATCGACCATCAAGTCTTATCGGCACTATGGTATATACTTAAGTTTACAATTTGATTAATTAAGTAATTAATATAATTAAAGCCATTTAAGTTACAAATAAATTTATGTAAATACAGCTCCAGAGAAACCTCACCCCCTAGAAATGAATAAAAACCGACATATTTTAACCTAAAGGATGATCTACGATGTTTACTTGCGCGCCATCTCTGTGACATTAATGAAGTTAGTGTTCTGTAGTTATTTATTATTTATTTATTCCAAACATAGAATTATCCTTACAGGCGATATTGTACACTTAAAATTTTAACAGTTATTTATTAGCATACCAAATTATATACGTAGCTGTTCTTGTGAATTTACACAAAGTGCAACAGAATAAGTCTAAGTCCTCAACAATGTGGTTGAGAGTGCGGAGCGCGCTCGTGAGCAGCGCCTTGCGCAGCAAGTTAGTTCGCGCGCACGATTCCACCAGCAACCGCGGCTGACGACGACAACCCACATACCCGTCTGGCACGACAAGCTCCACCCTTCGCAACTATCCGCATTGTGTATCTTCCCTCTAATTACCTTAAAGATATAAGTCACAAGTGTGAGTTGCCTCCTGACCCTTAGTTTGTTATATCCGACCATTCCCAAGACAAATAGAGTTGGATACATCAATGGATAAAATGGATATACCCCGTATTCCATCATATATTTGTACCTTATAAACTTATTTTGTACTCGCTCCAACATGAGACTATACTTAGTTTCATGTGGAGCCCAGATAACTGCATTATATTCTAGTTGGCAGGTTTCTATATGCTTTTTTGCGTACCTTAACTATATGATCACGAAACGTGAGTCCAGTGGTAAAACGAACTCCCAAATCCCTCACTTCGGTGGCCCTATCCATCGGCACCCCGTCCACCGTATAAATATATGTGATGGGTGTGCGTGCACGTGAGAAACTTATGGTCACACACTTAGATGTGTTAAACCGCAGGAGATTACTCTTGCTCCAAGCTACCACTCTGACTATATCTCTCTGCAGTCCTTCACAGTCATTCACGTTTGTGATGGGGAGATAAAAAAAAAAATAAAAATAAAATTCAATTAATTCAGATAACTTGATCCATACAGTGAAATTAAAATTAAATTAACATTGAAGTGAAATCAGTATTAAAAATAAAATAAATTAACATTTAAAATAAAAAAAAATAAAAAATTACAATTAAAATTAACATTAAAATCAGAATTAAAATAAAATAAAATTAAAATTCATTCAAAATTAAAAAAGACAAAATAAAACAATCAAATAAAATAAGATAAAATAAATATTAAACATTCAAATAAAAATAAGATAAATCTATAAATCTAAAACATTCAAATTACCCTTTTAATAAACGTCACCCATAATGGAGAAGAGATCCTGTCTGCGAAAGTCTTCAGAATTCCGTTGCAGCTGCCTCGCATTCTGCAGATCAGGGAAACAGTTTTCTTGCGAATGACGGCATAAAAGCCATCAGTTCGATACAGCGCGAACATCCCCGATGCACCATGATAAAGCTTGAGGTCAAACAGTTAGCATCTTGCACAACGTTTGGTAGGTCATTAATCATTAAGACGAACTCCAGAGGCCGTAGATTCGTTCCCTGGCTTACCCCAGATCTAGTATAATATGCGTTCGATTGAAATCCTGCATAGTCAACATATTGCTGCCTGTTACTCAAAAAACTTAAGTAAATGCGGGGTGAAATCAACCCCTGCTAACTTTTTCAGTAACACGTCATTATCAACTAAATCAAACGCTTTTTCAAAGTCGATATATGCAGCATCAGTTTGTCCTCCACTGTCTACTATCGGCACCACATCAGCCATGTAGCCGAGTAAATTACTGGTGGTATTTCTAGTCGGCCTAAATCCATGCTGCGGGTCTGTGAGTTGCGAGCTAACTTGTTGGAAAACGCTCCTATGAATAGCAGATACTACAACCGGTCTGTATTCTTCAACTTTAGTTCCCGAACCTCCCTTCGGTACGGGTATGACCCGGGTAATCTTCCACATCTCGGGAAACACAGCTGATTTAAGGCAAAGATTGTAGATGTGCCACAGCGGTCTCGCTAATACCATTCGACAGTCCCTAAAAATGTACGGCGGAATACCATCAGGCCCTGATGATTTTTTCGGCTTAAGTTTCTGCAGGTCGCGTACCACGTCATCCAATCCCAAGCTGTCAAGATGAACCCGACCTGCTCCGTTCTGACTACCCGCTACCACTATCGCCGCATCCACATCTAATCTAGGTTTATCTACATTGTACACTGAATAAAAATATTCAGCGAATTCTTGAACCGCTTGTTCACATGTCAAGGCTTGTCCGTTTTTTTAAATCTTTTGGCTACTAGTGTTACCTCTTCCAGAATTAACATAAGCCCAAAAAGATTTAGGGTCGCACGACATTTGGTTTTGCATACGTTGGTGATATTGTTCCTGTGCTACTAATATTTAGTTATTGACATCGATTCCACAAGTAGCCTTCCTAGATATGCATAACGGATTTTAAACCACACTTAGCGGTATGGTTTAAAAGTTTTTTTTTTACTGGAATGCACTGAGGCTTTACACGAAGTGATCTAGACCACACCTTCCCGATTTAGAATACATCAAAAAAAAAAAAAAAAATGTTTTTCAAATCGACCATCACTAACATGACAGACAAATAAAATCGACCCCAAAGAGTAAAGTAAGTATAGAGGGAATCGACCCCTACCTGCCCCCTCTCTCCTCATACCTACGTTGCGATTTTCGTAGCAAAGTGCAAAATAAAAATGCGGTGTTGCCGTTATATTTCAATAAATATGCATTTCCTGATTATTTTCAGTCTGTCTTATCCTAAACTGTAGTTGAAGTATGATATTACTTCAACTACAGTTTAGAATCTTCTTAGTCATGTTTCGTGACAGTTAGAGACAGAACCAATAACGTCGTCGCCGCGGTTTATTTCTTATTCGCGCAGCGGTGCTTATTATTATGAATGCTGCTGAAGCTAAAAGCACGTCCTCTTCTTCATACAGACGCCAGTACATTAAGCTACTACAATCTGTCAAACTTTAATAGATTTTCAACTTTATCGCTAAAGGTTTAGGTTCAAGGTTGATTGGGAAAATTTGACAGTTTCGGGTAGCTTGATGTGCTTGCGTCTGTACGTTAGTATATAATTTCCTTGGTCTGTACATCTCAAAAGAAACTGCCGGTAATATCTCTATATAGTCTGTGGCATCTGCGCTAGGTGGGCCGCGCGGCTCTGTGGACGCATAAAAACAGAAAAGTCTCACGAATGACCTACTCACCATGGAACTATTAAGTGCTATCGTACAACCTCGAACTTATTAATTCCTTATGTACCAGAATGATTCAGTTTGTTGACTCTATCACAAGGAACTTATATACTAACTGGAATGATTACGAACAAAATTTTGACATCAAAAAACCATTTGAAAATGAACTTTATGTCAAACGCATAGAGTTCATATTACTTTAATTAATTCAAAGGGGGAAAAAGACTTCAGAGCGAGAAAGCGACCATAGTGGATTGTGTCCTTGTCTAACAATTGCCAGTAAACAGAAAATATATATATATATATATATATATATTTTTAATATATCAATCGGAAATCACGTTGATAGCTAAACTAGCACATAAATCATAACGGGATTTATTTAATATTCAAATACTAAATATTAAAATAATAATTTCTTGTGAAATAAAGTAAGCTTATTATAATTTAAATTATTTATAAACTAAGTTATTTCTGAATGGCAACATAGATGACACTCATATAAACAAACAATATGGCCGATGCGAGTTCGCAATGAAGTCATATTTTTGCGTTATCTAGTTCTTTTTATATTACTTAAGTGAAATCTTCCTCTCTACATATCGTGAAATCAAGTTGTGTGAAGGGGTGTAATAGTGAGGGGTTTGCTGGATGGAATCTCTGTTTCCAGGTAAGTTCTTTTAACTTTGTTTACAAATTACGACTAGGGTGACAATGTTCTAGATATGTAAACGGGGATCATGAAAATATTGTAAAGAATACGCCTTTTCTATTATCTATATCGGTATTTTTAATCTTGTGCAAATGCGTACAAAATACAAAACATTGTTATTTATAATGCAGTAGCAAAACTTAATCAATTACTCAATTTTATAACAAAAATAACTTCTTGAAAATAAATATTTGAATTCTATCTTTATATACTGTTTATTGTTTGTTGTGTATTAATAATACTGTTTTGTTTCCATGCAGACTCCCTAACAATGAGAATCTTCAGCAACGGTGGCTTGAAGTTGCCCCTTTAAAGAAGAAGTATTCAACCTATTGCCTAGCTTGCAACCGTCTTCCATCATCAGCATCTTCGCACTTAAATTGAAGATTACTGACCCATACTAAAAACCAACAATTACATAAAACCATACATTTAATTATGTGTAGTGTGATTAATAAATTTATCAAATACTACGTATTAAGTTGTTTGAATATGCTACCTAATCTTGCTACATGCTATTGCTTCATCTATATGAATATTGCAGCCCTGTACGCTTTAAAATCTCTTTACAAATGAAGAATGTAACATGTAGACCGACCGTGAACGAAAATAAGTGTTACGTCTTCTTTACTTTATAGACCTATCCCATTACAGAGTTCTACAGTATGCTGTCTTTTTAGACCCTGTAATTTTTAATAAACTGCTACCCATGCAAAGTGGGGAGCGGGGTGCTAGTAAGATAGAACAGAATGTCTGTCCTAAAAGTAAGTACAAATATTGGATACCCTACTAGAAAGAGATGACATCCACTATTGAAGTTTTCTCGCTCGGAACAGCTTTCCGTTGCACGTAATCATTCTAATTAGCATATAAGTTCCTTGATCTATCGTGATTATTTCTCTGCTTGACTCAATGTCACTCTCACTTTCAATCTGTTATTCGTGACTCTTCAGGAAAAAAATTGAGGAAAAAACAAAAATGAGAAAAAATAAATTTGTACCTACTTAACACTTGTGGAATATCAAATACATAATTATATTCATGACAATTCTTACAATGATTCTATTAACGAGCCAGGTAAATAAACTATTACTCAAAATCCGAAACGATAGTCACTGTGAGTCGCAAAAGTTTCACCAATATGCAACGAAAGTGATATTTCCTTTGAAAAATCGAAGCCTCTTTAAAGTTAGTGGTCCTAAAGCAGCGCCAGTTTTGCAGGGTCTTATTACAAATGACATGAATAAATTTGGTGCTGGAGCACAATCTTTGTATGCCATGTTTTTGTGTAAAAAGGGAAAAGTATTATATGACACTCTAATACACAAATGGGGAGCTAAAGCTGACAATATCTTCATACTTGAATGCGACAAAAGTGTTCATTATTTATTACAAAAACATGTAAAGGATTATGAGTTTAAAAGAGGCATTAAAATTGAAGATGTAACTGAGCTATACAAATTATGGGTATTGATAGCTCCTCCGGACTTTAATAATGATCATTTCGAAATACATATGCAACATAACATGATTGTATATAAGGATCCACGGCTGGGAGATCTTGGTCATAGACTATTAACTACGCCAGACGTGGGTCACGTTGTTTTACGTCAAGCTGTTGGACACAATACTTTCATCCAAGAAAATGACAAGGAGTATCAAGCACTGAGATATAGTTTAGGTGTAAGCGAGGGAGCTAAAGATATGTTCCCTGGTACTTGTTTTCCTCAAGAAGCTAATTGTGACTACCTCGCTGGAGTAAGTTTTAATAAAGACGATTATATCGGTCAAGATGTAACTTACCGTGTTTACCGAACTGGTGTAAGAAAAAGAATAATGCCCATTCATTTCTTGGATTCAGAAATAGTAAAGGAGGAATATCTTCCCGACGCTAAAATCTGGGCTAATAGAGAATGTGGAAGACATCATGTGGGAAATTTCATAAATCGGGTCGGTAGTTTTGGGTTAGGTTTACTTAATATAACAGAGACACTAGAAGCGAAAACTTTACATGTCGGATCAAACCCAGTTGAAGTCACTAAACCACGTTGGTGGCCTGAAGAAACTTCTAAAGAAAAGACCAACCTCGGCGATTGATGTCATGCATGTCATCTCTTGCAATGTAAATTTTTAGTAGGTACTGTTTAGTCTTTTTATGAAAAAAAAAACCACCACCGCGGCCACCTTTGCTTTTATTAATTAAATAAAAACATAATATTACTATTAAAACCCGAATATTGGTAAACTTTAGGTTTTACTAAACTTAAATCTCATGCCACGAGTTAATAAATATAACTTAGCAGCACAGCCACATTTACGTTTTTATAGACCGTATCCGGAGCCTGAAAACGTTCAGTTTCTCTGTGATCTGCGGGGCAGTTCCTTTTAAACGAAATAGATGGTCACCTTGGATGAATATCTGAACGGCAACAGACGGAAAATGCAAAGATGAATGGAAAAGTTTGTGGGAGATCTTTGTCCAGAAGCAATGGGACTGTGTTGATTCAAAAACGTAACTAGACTTGATAACATATCCTGGGCCGCAAGCAAATATTTTATAATGGCAAAAATATCTGGTCGCCAGCTCCATCCAGTAGTTCCTAACTGGAAGTAGTTAAAATATAATTCCTTTACTACTTTGCAACGTTACCAGTCTTCTTCTTTTTAGCGTATCGATGGCAAAAAGTTTAAATATGTTTAGCCCAAAACTCAGCCACGCCAAACTCGCACACTGATGCAGTAAATAAATCATCAACCCTATCACCTGTGCTCTTGATATGATTATATATTTATCGGATCAAGACAATCTCTGCAGATGGGGGTTCATGGGCATGGGCATGCGGTGCAAGATGGAAGGTGGTCCATTGATTGTGGAGAAACGCCGCATACGTTTGTCTGAGCCATCCATGAACCCCCATCTGCTCCGATGAGATTGTCTTTGCTCCGGCCGACTTGTGTTTTAAGTCTGTTTGGAGATTTTTAAGTCGGCCACGGCAACTCATGCCTAAGTGGAAGGTTTTCTGATGGATCGTTGAAGTTGTCAGGGTGTTTAAACCGCTCCCGCCAGAGATTGCATCTTGCTGTGGAGGCGTTGAAACTAACTGGGCTAGCTGCTGTGCCCACGAACCCAAGAAAACTATTACGACTTTTCAGCCTCTGGGTCACTGAGACGTAGCTATGCATGGGGTGGCGTCAGCTTGTAGCTTCTTCCTCTCGATACGGCTTGCTATAGTCCTGCGAACTTGAAGAGGCGCGATGCCGAACAGTGGATACAGCAATAGTACCGGGGTCGCCTGCGTCAGGATGACTGGACCAAGAGAGATTTTGGAGGTTTGAGCAATACCAAGCTTTTATATCTATTTTATACTATTTGGTACCAAACATCAAATTACTAGTACCTAGCTAAAGAGGGAAAGAAGAATGGCTGGCCACTTTCCTCGTAATAGTTACACAACAAATATCTAAAACTCTAATACTCCTAGTGTTAGAGTTTTAGGAATTCTGCCTAGACGTTTCAGAGGTTTGTCGTTTATAGTAGGAGAGCCGACTGCAAAATTTCCAACCTACTTGATACCGCGATAAAATGCACAATGGTTTCTCATAAAAGTGATGCTAAGTCCGAATTTTATAGTCTGCCACGGCGGAAATAGCCGAAAGGTAAAAAAAAAGACATTTCCGGTGTGAAAAAGTAGGCGTTATTTTACCCATCTGATACTGAAATAATAGTTATGGCATCAGTTACAAATTTACTGGTAAATACAGAAAAGCGAAATCTGTCAGTATTTTTTTTGCCGAAAGTGCTTGGCAGACGCTCTCAGAGGTGACCATCAGGATGCCTAAATATATCCATCTGATACCAGCGTGCAACCAATTCCAGTCGGTACGTATGAACCCTCATTTCAGGAATATATAAGTCTGCCAACGCTTTTTCTGCCGAAACACCTTGACAGACGAGATTATGTAAGCAACATCCGTAGAACCCGTATTTTGGAATTATACAGATTACGGACATTTTAATTACTGAGAGCTTATTGTATTGCATATATAATCATAATGAAGGTCTGTGTTAGGTAGTAAGTGATAAAAATATCTACAGGTGAGTTTTTTTTCACTAGTAGTATGTTTGGAGAATATTAGCAATTCTGGTTTAGCGGCTAGTAGTCCTCTTTACCGCGTTCCCGCAAAGTTTTGATTGTAATTATGTCGACATGATACCTGGCCTTAATCTTTAGGCATAGCCATAAAAAAAAACAGACGGTTAACGCCACTGCCCGCCATTTGCATTGCCGCTTGACTTGGTACTGGGAACTGTTTTGTTACAATGACAGAATGTTTGGTTGTTTGTAATGTCTGGGTGCTGCGTGCCGACCTCCCTAGTGGCGTCAGCGTGGTTTGCTACACTGACGACACGCTGATGCTGGCCCAAGGGAGGTCGCACGGGACGGCGGCCGAATACATGACACGCGGGGTTGCGATAGTCGTGGAGAAGATCCGGCAATTGGGTCTCGAGCCAATTGCACAAGTCCGAGGCCATGTGCTTTCATGGGCCTCGGAATGCGCCACAGTCGGCATCCCTTCTGACGGTTTCCATCGGCGTCGGGTCGATGTTGAAGTACCTACGACTGGTCCTTTACAGCCGGTGGAACTTGGTGGAGCATTTTCTGCCTTCAAGCGGCTCTTGGCCAACCTGAGGGGTCCAAAGGCTTTCGGCCGGAGGCTCTACGCTGGGGTCGTGCGGTCCATGGCCCTTTACGGAGCCCCGGTGTGGGTGCGTTCTTTAAGGCGGCTAGCCGCCCACTACCTGAACGCGCCCCAAAAGGTGGTAGCCGTAAGGCTAGTCCGGGGGTACCGCACGATCTCCGGCGAGGCGGCGAGCCTCCTTGCCAGATTGCCGCCATGGGATCTGGAGGCGATAGTCCTCGCGCGCCTGCACGAATGGCGCGCGGAGGCACTAAGTCGGGGGGAAATTCCGCTGCCGCGGCAAATCGCTACTCAGCGGACAGACCTCCGGCTAGAGAAGCGCCACGGCGCCCTCACCTTCCGCCTGACGTAGGTCCTCACCGGACACGGTTGTTTCGGGCCGGACACGGTGGGCCGTAAGGGCATTGATCGTGAACCCATGCTCAGCCCAAACAGCTACCAACACATGTTAATACTACGCGAATTTTAACAATGCAATGGTAAGAACAGGTCATCACTATGATGTGTATTCTAAATGCAACAGAAATATAATGCAATTTCGCGTAGTGTGACGACAGTTCATTAGTGTATGTTATGTGTGGAATGTTGAGACTTCACTCATACACGCACACGCACACACACTGCTGTATCGCGCTCGCACAGTTCATCTTTAGTAGTTAGTTCAGTTAATCTTTAGCATGGTAGTGCACTTTTGAGCGTCTACTGTACGTCGCTCGGGGAGGCTCCTTTCATACAGGGACCAGTCGACCTAATATGACGTGGCTTAAATATACCATCTAAATAAAATATGTTTACGGTAATAGACCAAGGATGCGGTCAAACCGACTACCGGACTAGAGAGTGGACCTGACTGCGTACACCGGACCTTTACAGATAATATCTGGGAATAAAATTCTCAAAATTAAAATATAGTACCTAATAATGCCATGATTCCGTGTCAGGGAAATGACATATTTCTTTTCACTATGTTCATGTCAATGTCACGACAATAAGAGTGACGTTGGAGGCGGTATGGTACCTTAGCCTGCCCGAATAGGGCGAAGAGAAAAAAAAACAAAAAACTGACCTGACATTGTCATTTGTCACTGTCAATAAAAATGACTTCAAATTCTCCAGTCTCCGGCTCTTCATAAGAAAACAGAAAAAAATATAAAAATTTAGTTGATTGCAAATATTTCGTGCTTAAAGCAGTTATATAGAGATTCCAAAAATGATTCCAATTGCGAATCAGGTAAACAAACTCTTAAATAAATGGTCTTTTAATTTCGTGTCACACGAAAAACCAATGAAAGTGTTATACCCTTTAAAAAACCGGGGTCTTGTTAAAGTAAGTGGTCCTGAAGCTGCGCCCTTCCTTCAGGGCCTTATTACGAACGATATGAATCATTTTGAAACTGGCGCACAATCCTTGTACGGTATGTTTTTGAATAACAAGGGCAGAATTTTATATGATACTTTAGTACACCAATGGGGAACTGAAAATGATAATACATTCATGCTTGAATGCGACAGAAGCATCCAACATTTATTGCAACAACATCTAAAGGTTTATAAGTTAAGAAGAGCTATTAAAATTGAAGATGTAAATAAGATGTACAGATTATGGGTTTTCATAACACCTCCAAACTTTGATGAGGACTGTTATGAAACAGATATGAAACATAATCTTAGACTATACAAGGATCCACGGCTGGCAGAACTTGGTCATAGACTCATAACTACACCAGACATGAGTCATGTTGATGTTCGTCAAGCTGTTGGAAAGGATATTGTTATTAAAAATGATGAAAAGGAGTATCTAGCTCTGAGATATACATTAGGAGTGAGCGAGGGAGCTGATGATTTGTTCCCTGGTACATGTTTTCCTCTAGAGGCTAATTGTGATTACCTCCATGGAGTCAGTTTTCATAAAGGCTGTTATATTGGTCAAGAATTAACAGCTCGCGTTCACCACACTGGTGTAGTAAGAAAAAGAATAATGCCCATTCAAATCTTGGACATAAAAAAGGAGGAAGATCTTCAAAAAGATGCCACAATCTGGGCTCTAAGTGAACATGGCAGAACAAATTTGGGAAAGCTCAAAGCTCACACTGGTGGTTTCGGTTTAGGTTTAGTTAGGATAAAAGAGGCACTAGAAGCAAAATCTTTAAATCTTGGGGAGAACACAATTCAAGTTATAAAGCCACATTGGTGGCCTGTAGAGGCTCCCAAAGAAAAGTTGAATGTACTTAAAACTGGAAGTGGTACAACACCGGGCCTAGGCCATTGATGACATCTTGTATACAATAAAAAACTAGGTAATACATTTGTACCATAAAGTATTTGTTGACTAATTCATTCAAGTATAGAATAGTAGCTAGGCTGTTTAACCAAACATCACAAAATTATCAAAATCAAAGCATTTATTTCAAGTAGGCCAGTTACAACCACATTTAAAGACAAGAATGAAATGTAGGTACAGTCCCAGTTACAAGGCATAAAAACTGTAAAAGTACTGTAGTTGCCCATTCCCTAGCGGGCAAGAAACTCCATGGACACTCTTTTAAATCTGAATATTTTACAAAGCCTTGGTTACATCATTTATGTTGAGATAGTACATTATGTGATAACGATGTAGCAAGATATGCATGTTAAAAGTGTCCATAGAAAAACAAGAAAAATGGGGTAATGGAGTTATTTTTCAGATATATTATATACATATTATGTGTTTATGCAAGTATTCATATAACTAATTTACATAAAGACGGTATGAAAAGCAAGCCCTAATCTCATGATTTTAATTGATTATAGTTACTAGCCATAGCCAGTAAAATTACTAGCTGGACCTATCAGTACCAGTACCTAAAATTATCTGGCTAAATAATGAGTTCAATCCAACTGATTTAGTCTACATGCACACTCTCTGTATTATTCATAAAAAAATATTTATAACAAATAGGAAGTGCCAAATAGTCAACTATAGTGGTACAGTTTATGTAATATAACACAAAAAATTTGTTGTTTAATTGTGTTCATTGTTTTTTACTCGACTACAGCAAAGACAGGGTTATTATTAATTTGAAATTACTTGCTTACAGTAACACTATGGAGGCTACAACACCAAAGGAAGAGCCAGTGCCTATAGTCTATGACTTTAAGTGCACTGCGTGTGGAATAGATGAGAAACCTCACTACAAAGGCACAAATCCACCATTTTCACGCAACATTGCGCTCAAGTACCCAAGCTATGTGATGAAAGACCCCTTTAGTCCACCAGGGAAGGGCGAAATACTGGTCCTGGGATCTGATTGTTCTATTTGTGATAAAAACGTGTGTATAAACAAAGAGTGCAGTTTATTTTATAAAAAAATATATTGCTTAGAATGTGCTAAAAAAATAATAGAAACGTTACCTGTTGAAATAAAAAGTAAACTAGTTCAAATAAAGAAAAAGTAGTATTTACATGTTTTTTGTTTCATTTACTAAAAACCTATGGGTAGAACTAAAAACCGGTATTTCGGCGGTAGTATGGCCCGTTGTGGGAATAATAGTTTTCACTTCACAAAAGAAATCATCTGCCTAGCTTTATCCCAAACTATGTCGGGGTCAGCTCCAGTAAAACCAAATGCAGCTGAATACCAGTTTACATGGTGTGACTACCTATCTGACCTCCGCAATCCAGTTAGTACTGGGTAATATGACACCCCTTGGTAAGACTGGTTGACTAACAAAAGAAATCCAACACTACAATATAGGTTCATATATTAATAGAGTAAATATTATGTTTATTAAATTTGAACTACATACTTAAAATTGAATAAACATAATATTTACTCTCTGATATTGTGTGTAGTAACTAGGTATACAATCTTCTGGGAGATGTGTGTGTGAAATTATAATTGGCATGTATTAAACGCGGCGACAAACTAATCTGATTTAGGGTTTTACAAATAATTGAAATACGCAGCAAAAATAATGGTTTGGCAGCAAATTCAATCAGTTCAATATCGTATTGAACTGATTACAACACTAGATTGTAGATAAGGCGTAGTCGACGTAGCCCCACTGCGCGGGGCTCCTATTTCTGTTTGCAGGGTTTAAAGTAACCTAACATGAAGGGGATTCCGGGGTCTTAGTTCGCTCACTTCGCCCCGCCATCCCCTTCGAATCTAACCTGTCCGAGTCGGGGTGCCACAAGTCTCTCTCAGCCTTCGCTCGCTCTTGCTTCCTATATTCTCCTTGCCGCAATGACCGGATGAATAGTTACTTACTTGGTACAATAGTCGCCCATTCAGTATATTGGTCGCTAATTAAATTTTTATTCGCCCGAATAATAATTTCTCATTATAATTGGCTATGGTTGTGCAATGTGAAGCTAGTATGAAGTTGTTGCTTACCTATGGCTAGTAAATAATCATTTAATAACTCCAGTACTATTTGCAATACTTGGACTGCCTCGTTGGACTAGTGGTCGCAAGCGCGACAGCCGAACTTGAGGTCCTGGGTTCGATTCCCAGGTCGGGCAAAATGTTATTAGGTTTTTCCATCAGTAATTTCTCAGTATCAGCCACGGTCGATGTTGTGCCCGATTGATGGCAATAGGCTCGCTCCCTATTACATAGGACTTAAACATAACGTGTAAATAAAATAAATAGTAAATATATTTGCGTTGTTACGACTGCGATAGATAATACTAAACGTATGATACAGAAAGTGATAGCTATTGCGCTTAAATTACTTAAATTACGACAATTGTCTGAATTTGTCGACAACAATTTGCGCGCGCTGGAGCGATATCTACACAGAGTACTTTTATATATAGGTATCTACCTCTATGGTATGGATATCTACCTCTTTTTATTTATAATATCATTGGTTTGCGCGGTTGCTGCGTCATCCGCTGTATGCCACCGCGCGTATGACACCGTCGTTTTAACTTTTAGTAATATTCAATAATCAATAATGCATGCATGTACACTTTTGCAACTTTTTATGGTTATTATAAGCGTCAAAAAGGTCCGAATAGAGTTTTCAGCGAGCTTTTACTTTTCTTATTTAGGCGCTGCGATCTGAGCCTGGAACCCAAGATGAAAAAAAAAGAAAAAAAGTTAAGTAAGTTAAGTTTATGAAAAAAAATTACGGAAAAAAGTGCTATCTATGAACAGAGATCTCTGTCAACAGTGCTTCCTGTGTACCGAGATGTCTACAAACAATGTTTTCTATCAACAAAGTTTTCGGCGAAACGTGCTGTCTAGGAATAGAGATTTCTATTAACTTTGCTTTCTGTATGTAGTCATATCGTACAAGCGTGTTTCTATCTTAGGTTCCACGGTCCCGCGATATTGTTTATGGTTTGCAAAAAAAACGGCATTACTTGAAAATTATAAATATTTCTTTCACAAATACGTACAAATAAAATGCATACTCGTGTATATGTATACTAACGGCGCACATACAATGATTTTAGAGGTACACAATTATGCAAAACGTTACTCCAGCAGGAAATGCAATATCTCAAAGACTTGAAGACGCACAAACTATATTTTCGGCGCACTTTTTTGCACAAATATAAGCTCTCTACCCATGTACAATATTTCTCAATCCGACCATTAGTTTCGAATTTTCCTGCTGGAATAACGTTACTACAGCAGAAATAGTTTTTTTCCAAAACGATCTTATAGTAGTTTATATTTTCAAATGGTATCGACGACTGAGTGTGTTAAGGTCTCATGAAATAAAATACGCTCGTATAAAATACTGTTTACTTTGGCTTTCCAGTCCGATTTACAGTATTTTCATTAATTTTCACAAATTGTATTCAATAACACAGTTATATTCGACCGAAACTCTAGTTCCAGTAACACATTTTAATATAATACACAAATTCAAAGCCATAAAACAAAATGGGGTACAACGTGACCACAATAGGTACCACAAAACGTTTGCGATCATCTTATGCCACATCTCGTTACAAACAAATTATAACCTTAAAATTAATAAAGATAATTACAGCATAGTTATATTAAGTTGTATATATTAATAAGCTCTAAAAACAGGACAAACTTAAATACACGTTTTGTCTTATGTTCCAGTCACTCCAATCAGATAGATAGCACCACATTACTTCCATACCCCCTCGAACTGTCCAGTGACTGTCCACCGCATGCTTTATACGATCATCGTAACAATATAGGTACACGAATAAAATAAAAATAATTCATATGAAAAAGAAATGAAACATTATTTTGTTAATAATTCGTATTACGTCGAATTTATTGCTTCCTTTCGATAGCGAGTTCCACATGCAACTATTTGTAGCTACAAATGTGGTACGCGTGTACAAATATGATATTCGAGAGATTACCGTTAAATACAATACATGGTGAATTACGTACAACATTTATTTTCACGTTTAAACATTCTAAACGACAAGTAGATTTGTGATGAACTATAGCGTAAATAGATCATACTAGTGTTCACTATAAAGATATAAAATGGACAGGTTCCTTCGCAACGTCTTCCGGTAAATAGCTGTTATATACAATTAATATGAACCATACTTTCTACGTGAGATTATATGATTTAACATTACTAATTATTTAAAATCTTATTGAACTGGGCAGTGTATGTGATACTGTGTAGCCACCTATGCGAATATTATTCAAGTTAACATTAAAAGATCACCTATGGTAGATAGAATATGTTGAGAAGAGTTTTAGATATTACATAAATATAAGGTAAGAATGTTTTTACAGATATAGTATTAGAAAGAGGTTGTAGAGCCAACTATCACAACATACTTGCCTAATGTTCAAGATCTGCCAACCAAATAAAAGTACGCGCCTGGACGGGTGATTATTTTTGTTCAATACCGATTAGCGTATTCATACATAGACACTATAAGCGGGGTGGGGTATTTTTTGACTAATTAGATTACAATATTTAAGATAAATTAACAAAATGCTCACAGCCTAAATGTACATAATTATAATTTTGCCATACAATATCAATTTTGCGATAGTCACACGAATACCATTTAATTACAGACACTAAGTTAGAAATGCACATCAGTTGAAAGCTATAGCTATTTTAAAGAAGTCTACGATTTTCATAACAGAAGACAGAGAACGTACAATGATAGCATTACATTTAGTTCACAATATATGAGCATATATTTTGTAACATGAAAGATTATTATGAAAACAGAATGAAATAAAATTAAAATATAATATACGACTTATCTCTATCAAAGAAAGTCCTTAACATTATGAAGCAGCAATTTTTAAAATACCACCTAGCGATATTGTATCGACTTCTAACATAGGTCGAATGAGACCGCAATTATACAAAATACATAAAAAATTGACCGTAAGATTCCTAATTTTGTTAGCCGTTCATAGAAATATTATCTAAATTTAAAAATTAGGAATACTACAGACGTTTCCTTAATAGCCGCCAGGTACAGCTACTGTAAGCTTACAAATTAAATAAATAAAAGCACATCAATATTAGTAGTTCTATGAAACATTGCTTGCTAAGATTATGTTTCAAAGGAGTACTAATAAGTTTTTAATCTTAAGAGATGATGCAGTCATGTTTAGTTTCAATACAATTTCAATTTTTACACACATCCTCCAGATTAGATGTATGTTATAAATTTTCGTCTAAAATGGAAAAAAAATTCAGGATTATTGTAAAAGAGTAAGCCCTTTCAGAGCGAGACCAGCGGCGTTTTGCTCAGAAATCAGACCGAAACCGGCGCCAGTTACGTGCGCCGGTCGCGCGTTTCGTCTTTGTAGACTTGTATGATAGCGTTCACTATTCATCGTGCGATTTGAACGACGACGTTGAACAGTGAAGGCTGTCATATGTTCAGTATATCAGTCTGAAACCCCCCACATAGCTGTTCCATACATTTTGACCGCTTAGATACCTACGTACTTTTGTAGGAAACAGGAGATTTAAAAAAAAAAAATTGCCGATGAAAAAATTCTGTGTCGATCCCTTCCACCATGTATGGATATAGAAACGCGCGACCGGCGCCAGTCTCGCTCTGAAATAGGCCTTAGGGTGCACACCTGTTCGGTCAGCTCACTCCATTCGGCCGTATTTGTCGAACAACAAAGTCACCCCCCAAAGCAATCCTCATTTACAATAATCATGAAAGAAGTAGACGCCTATAAGTATTTTGTGGCACCTTTTTTTAGACTGTATTATAGAAAGTGCAGCACTCGCCGAAAAGAAAGATCATTGTTTAAAATAGGGTTGAATTTTACTTGAATACCTAAAAGTACATCGTTAAGGTGGAAGCGCCAGAGTAGCCCACGAAATTAAAATTTTCTTAGGTATTTTTTTTGCAATTTGCAGGTTAGGTTAGTAGACTTAAAGTTACGTTTTCTGGAGCAACATTTTCAAATGTTCGTGGGCAACAACGGATAACAATAACTTGCTATCATGGTGGAGATTGTTGCCCAACAACAAAAAGTAATTGCGGTGAGTATAGTATGCACTATAAAACAAAACCCCTTGAGTGTTTTTTTTTTTTTTTTGAGATTCGATATCCCTGTAGCTTACATTGGTAAGCGGGACTAACATAAACGTACGTCCAAGGTGAATTAATACGGTATGGTCAACCTTATAATTGTTATACCAACCTAATGTTGTATGTCACTTGCACATTGGATGATTTCAACCTTGGTGGAGTTTCATTTCACTGTGAATTTTTGTCATAAGTAAGCAATTACGGACTATACTGTCAATGTATCATGCATACGATTGTCACCTCTATATTAAACAAATTATAGTTGAAAGATCTTTACAGTGATGTTTTTTAAGCGAGTGCAGAATTTTTTGGTCTAATCTATATCAGTCTGTTACTGAGACTGACATAGAATAGACGTCGGCATGTCTTACTTCATATACTACAAGTATATGTTTTGCCAGGAAAAATGCACAGCGCGACAAAATTTTCTCGTCGCACTATCCCTATATGAAACGAGCTAAAAGTTTAGTTAGTTACTATCTCGTTTTAAAAGGGGCATTTGTCGCGCTGTATAAATAAGCCTAACTTTTGTGATGATACGTCTGGAATGTATTCTAAACATCGATGTTTTATACAAAGTCTCCTACTTTCTACGCGCTGTAATGTTTCCAATTCCTAACTAAATAATAATTATATCATATACTTAATGAAACGCAACGATCACAAATCTATGTATATACATTTAACTTACACATAATATTAGAAACAACCAAAAAATATTTTTTTCTCACATCATTTGCACTTTCAAATGAGCTGTTAAATTTAAATTAAGCTTTAAATATTTATAGGACAGTCTATGCAACGTATTCACGTAAATACATATTACGCTATGAAAACGTGCAACCGCGGACAGTGGCGGTTGACGACTTTCAACTTTATTACCAATGGCATAAAGCCGTAAATTGCTATTTTTCGTGGGTTATTTTTTTATGGTTTTTATATCTCATGTCTATGGGATATAGAGATCTTAACTCAAAGAGGGGTTATAATTTCTTGAAATATTGTGTCGAGATCATGTACATATCGCGAGCAAAGAGTATTAGGGTGCAACCTGACCGAGGATGATCGACTTCGCCTTTCGTTTCCAAATGTCACCTCATAAAAATGAATGTCTCAAAATATTATGTCACAATGCCATCGATCGACCGCAGTCAGGCTGCACCTTAACGTAAATGGAGAGCCATTTTTCGTAATTGCATGTTTTGTGAGAGTACAAATTACGAGTTGTGCGTCCAACGTCGTAGATTTCAGTAAAGTTTTTTTTTTGTACGAACATTAAAAAAGCGTTTTAATTTTGCTCCATTATCTTTCACTACTCTGTGCCCGCGATATCTTAACGAAATACTTATCATTACGCGCAGTAATTACAAAACCAATTTTTTCACATAAAACTCAATACATAAATGTGGGTTTCCCCTAACCCTTCGGGAATTATAGGCTTGATGTTCTGCATGTAAAACACAACACTTCGCGATACATTTGGCAGTTTATATAACAAAAATTCAAATAGAATACCATCGAGCCGAGAGCTAGGATCGCGAAGTCATATGTGGTGTGGGACTGCCGCCGCTCGGGGCGGCTTCCGTCGGCTAGGGCTCCGGGGGCGGCTGCGGCGGCAGCGCGGGCGGGGCGGCCGCGCCGGCCAGCGCCTCCAGCGCGTCCAGCGCCAGCGCCAGGTGCGCCAGCGCGCCCGGCCCGCGCGGCGCCGCCTCGTCGGGCGAGCTGTCGGGCGAGGCGGGCTCCGACGCGGCGTCCGAGCCCGAGCTGCCGGACCCGGACCCGCCCCGTGTCGCCGTGTTGTGAGGCCCGCCTGCGCACCCGCTTTCGGGCTCGGAGCTTTCTTCCTCTGTAAACGAGTAATATGATTGATGAAATCACCCTGGATAGAAATCAAAGTCGAAAACTTAGATGGGGTACAGTGTCATGCATGGCAAACGTGGAAGTGGATCACGCGTATCACTATACCTGTAGCGTGCTGCAACCTGGCCCGCAGCGGGCGCGTGACGCGCTGCAGCTCGCGCGCGCGCGTGGGCTCGAGCGGCGCGCGCGCGTGCAGCAGGGTGAGCGCGCGCACGGGCGCCAACAGGCCGCGCAGAGGAGCCCGCGCCGCCGCAGACATGAGCTCTTCTAGTAATGCTTCGGCTGCGCCTGAACCGGCTCCTGAGCTGCTGTCAGTTCCGTCGGCGTTGTCAGAGCTGTTTGATCCGCCACCGCCCAGCTACAATAAAATATATATCAATTAACGGTCAATTTTCGTCAATAGCTAATACTAAAACCGAGCCGAAAAATGGGCCAAATTCACCAATAAAACTGAATATGATTCAGAATTCGTTAATTATTCAGAAACGCGATTCAGAGGCAGTGGCAGGTTTAGCCGGCTAAAACTAGATGTAGCCGCACTTCGGCTATTAGCCGTAACATATATGTCAAAAGTCATTTATTCAAATTAGGCCAATCAATAAAAAAAATATAATATCAGCACTATTTGAACGTCAAAGTTCGCCCTTCGACGGTTTCGTAACAAAAATTACCACATTTTCAACCGAGATTGAGCCAACTACGTAAAGTATAACATACCTTGGGATAATAATGCTGCATGAACTGGTAGATGACAGGGTCCTCCAACGACTCGCGTTCATCCAACAATATTGCGTCAACATACTCTGTGGCGACGCTACATTCTAGAAGCATCTCCTCTAACTTGGAGTCAGCCTGAAAAAGGGGTACTCATTTAACCACAGTTCATAAGGAAATGCTTGTTGAACACTGAAAATTCCTCTATATCTGAGAAAGGTAAAGACGACGACTTGGCAAAGCTCAGCGTGGTTTTAACAGCCGATAACAAAATCGAGGAAAGATTGAGATCGATCAAGAGAAGACTTGTCGGTTTTAATGTTCTAGCGAAGTGGCAGTTAATTAATTATTACTACGATAGAGAAATGCATTTTTTACAATGAATATTAATCTGCGTTATACTTTTTTCCGTACGCAAAATACGCGGTTGGAACGTGGACTTGCGGTCACTAGCCCGTTATACAATATTTGGGGCCACGAAAAAAAAAAAAAGTTATCAACGCTATGGTCTCCGCTCTGAAATAAGAACTTTCTATTATATGATTTGCCAAGTCTGTGCTGTTCCCAAGTTTTTCTTTTAAACTATTTAGCTTAAAATGTTAATATAACTTACGGGTGAAGAGGCCACATCTCTCCAAAATGCTGCAAAATAGTTGAACCGCAGCGGTACTGCTTCAAGCGCACATAGCGCTGACAGGAGTACCAGTTGTTCTGACATGCAGCGCTGACTGCGGGCTACGCGACAGCACGTGTCTGAAATATTACAAGTTAGTGTTTTATTTTCTGAACTCGTATACTGAGCAGAAGTTTCAGCAGATTTAATAAAAATAAAAAATTGTTGTTTCCTTGTAATCGAATCATGTGAGAGAAAATGCTTTCTATAGAAAGGTTGTAAAGACTTCTATCACTTGTAAGTATTGTTTTCGTGAATAATACAATGGAATGACAATAGTGGTATAGTCAATGGTATAGACGTTTGTCTAGGTAGGAACATGATGTGATGAAGAGGGGTGAAACGTACCTGACTAAAATAGTAATGAAAAATAATGGATGGATGGAGTTTAAAGAGACAGGACGGCTATAGAAAAGATAGATGAATTGTGTGTGGAATGATTTGAAAGAAGATGATATTAAATAATATAGTGACCTATAAACTTATGGTAGGGCCTATATGACGTAGCGAGCCGATGCGCGTTGTGCTTGTCGGGCTTGTCGGGCTTGTCGTGCGGCGCCAGGCGCGGGCGCGCGGCGCAGTGCGCGGCCGCCGCCAGCGGGACCAGCGCGCCCAGCGCCGCGCCGCCGCCTATCATCACCACCTCGCGGAGGACGCCTGGAAAGGACAACACGACATTTTCAGAAAAAAATATTTTGCAATAATAACAAACGATAAAACACCTTCATTCCATGCCACATGTTTTAATTCCTACCGCAGGTGAAATGATGTTTAAAAAATGTCTAGTTTTTTTTAAATCTGTTTACTTAGTATTCATTCAAACAATTAAAATAAGGATACCCACAAAAACAATTGCATTGTCATTTTACCTTTCCTACTAACAAATTAATACGTCTTTGAATGACATCGGGGACATGTAACTATCCCCAATTTCGTTCGGCGAAGACGGATTGCCCCAAAGTAACCTATGCACTACCACCAACGAAAGCCGCCGTGGAAGTGACCAAGCTTCCATGAAGCACAATACGTACCTAACGCAGCGTCTCTCAGATGATTATGTCTATGGTGTAAGTTGAGCATAGTCAGCAGTCGCCTCGCGCACTCAGGCCAATCTTTGCAAGCCAGTAGCAAAGCCCTAGCCTCCTTGCTGTCTCGCCTGGTCCGTAGAGTGCGACATAGGGCTCTCGCCCAGCGTAAGGCGGCCGTAAGTTCAGCTCGCACGGCGCCTGCGGACCCGCCCGCGCCTCCGCCGTCTACGTAGACAGCGTGGAGGCTGTGTAATGCCTAGGAAAAAAATAAAGTATGTTTATATGACTGATTTTGTCATAGTGGCAGAATATTTGCTAAAAGATTTATAAAATATAACTACGTCACGGCTATGTAGACATGAAAAAATCAAGACCAACTGGTATTGTATCAGAATTTGCGACCTCAAATCAATTAAATGACACATACAATTTTGTCTGTATCTTTTACCGCAAGGAGATCATCATTGCATCAAAAGAAAGGAAATAAGAAAAATTAAAAACTTCAACCTTAAATAATTGTGAGCCTCACGGCTGCGCCAAATAGGTCCAGTTTAGCAAAATGCCGGACAACTAGTGCCCGACACTGGTAGCGCGGCATATTTTCTCGAAATAATCATCAACAGATCTCTCGAAGACCGTCATAGTTAGACGCCGAAGCCTTGCCTTACCTCTTCGTAGGTATTCAAGTAGATTCCCTCCACCTTTAATCGCATGAGCTGGTAATTATAACAAATCTCCACTTACTTCAAACGTCATCTGCAATCCTCCATTATAAACAACATACAGCCTGTCGTCCTCATTCTCAACCAGCGTGCAGAACGCAGAAATTAACGTCGACCAACAAGTCCTTCCATTTAGACCTGAAAAGTGATACAAATGTAGAACAACTGTGTTTAAGGCATATAACTCCACGATGGTAACAAAATCAGTATAAGCTGACCTTTCATCGTATTGAAGCTCCGCACTACGCTAGGCCAGCTCAAGTTGTTACCCACTGATGTGCGACCTACTGTACCATGAGTAATTGGGTTAGTTTGTAAACGATGAATGTTGACTGCAATGGGGATGGCTACTGTGAAACCAGTGGCGCTAGCGTAGCTGGTTCCAAGGAACGTGATTGGTTGAAAATGTAATAAAGGGGAAGCGCTAGGGTAGCCGGAAATTCAATGTTTTTTTGCAATTTGCAGTTCAATGTCAGGCTATATGTTGATGTAAACATGATTCGCACATGGTCCGTCACACGTATGTAGTTACAATTATGATCATCTATCATCATCATCATCTGCTCAGCCTTTTCCCAACTATGTTGGGGTCGGCTTCCAGTCTCACTGGATGCAGCTGAAAACAGTATTTTACATAACGCGACTGCCTGTCTGATCTCCACAAGCCAGTTAGTACGGGGTAATACGATACCCTTTGGCAAGACTGGATGCCAGACTTTCAGGCCATTGACTACATGTAACGATTGTCGAAAATCTACAAATGACAGTCCGGACCTACGGCTTAACGTGTTTTCTGGGGCACGGAGGAAACTCGGTATGTAATGGGCGGTCAACCCATCCACGGACCAACCTAGGCAAGCGTCGCTTAAACTTAAGATCGACCCGAGCGGCTGTTATTATTTAGCCACGAGTCAAAATCATCAATACAGCCCCCTAAGCTCATCATTTCAGCCGAAAAACGTCCACTGTTGGGCATAGGCCAAGTTCATTTAATAAAATAGTTAATGAATGATTAACTATTTCATGAAAAAGTCATTCAATGGGTTAAATGAACTTAGAATATAGTATTGATGATTTTAATGATTATCAGTAAAGCCATATTTGTTACGGTTTCGAATCATATTTTAATCAACATACCACTTAACACTCACCTGCAAATTGCAAAAAAACTTAAGAAAATTTTACTTTTAATGTCATTTTACACAGCACGTGTCTAAAAGGTGTGGTCTTATTTAACCTTTGGTTTGCCGAACGTGGATCCCCGCAACCCCGGTAAACTGCCGGAACTCGGATCCACGACAAAAAAACCTCACGCGCTTTTTTTTTAGATATCTTTCGTGGACCCACGTTGTATACCTAAGGCTAAGAATGCGGCATAGACCATAAAACTGAACCACTTTCTTCATGGAACCAACATTGTAAACCCGAAGAAATATAATAATAGCAGAGGCTATTCATTCATATGCGTCAAGTAGGTTTTGAAATTTGGTAAGGGAAAAACTGAATATTTATTCGCTTTTTATGAAAAAAGTTGATCAGTTCGATGGTTTACTCTATACCACATCATGACCAACCCTTTTTGATACATATTAATTCTCAGACACTCACAAACCTCTTTGGTCATATTGGGACTAAGCTATGGTAACGCCAAGTACAATGAGCTTTGACAGGCCATCCCCATTGACTCTAGTAATACTTTCAAAAACATAAATCGCACATAAAACTACATGTAGGTCATTCATATACTCGTTACGTGCAATAACTTGGCTACTGTGCGAAGCGGGATAATAAATTCATATTTTAAGGAGCTTTTAAATAAAAGGTAGCTTCTACTTTGCTTAAAACATTGCAAGCTAGGATCAAAAAATCTTCCAGCAAGATTTTTAACGACGGTCACCTCTAAGCCCGTTTTTACATTTAATATAGTATATAGTAAAAAAAAAACTAAATCAGCGGCTTTTAGCATAGTTGCTTCTATAACTACAGGTTTACGGCTTGCGAATGAGCTTCAGTTATATCAATTTATTATGAACTTTATTATAATGACATAAGATGTCATTTGACGGCCCTCGTGAATTGTATCTAGCAAGTTTCTACAAGCGTAGTTTTTTGTTTATCTTAAACCTTTAAGGTGGTCATTGATCTCATTATTAATAACAACTTTCTACAGAACCAACTGCTTTCGGAAAAAAAACAGTTATCTCATACATTTGTGCTCACATCATCTTCCTGTCCTTATCCCATGTTATTTGGGGTCGGCGCAACACATTTTTTTCTTCCATTCTCCCCTGTCAATAGTCACGCTATTCATTTACCCCTTTTTCCTTCATATCATTCCTCACACAATCCATCCATCTTTTTGTTGGTCTTCCTCTCAGTCTCCATCCATCAACATTTATATTCATCACTCTTTTAGTCACATGTGATTCGTTCACAAAAATCGTCAAAATGTAGGGAACAACTTGAAGTTGTTTCTTGATATCAGGTTTCGACTCATAGTAGACAAAAGTTGTTCAAAATGATGAGTACAATGACTCTTTAAGAAGTTTAGGGTAACAAAAAGCTGGAATTATATAAAGGTGCTCCCACCGGAGCATTCGCCTGTAATGTAACTTTGTAACAATCATTTGGTATGGAATCAAATTATTGTTACTAAGTATACTGATAGAGAATGCCTTGTGGCATTAAGTCCGCCTATGTATCACTATTGTACATGAAGTTTAAATAAATAAATAAATAAATATACAAGGTGTTTTTTTGATATCACATAACTCTAGGGTACAATTATAATTTTATTAGTTTTCATTTTTCATATTTTTCAAAATAATTCGACTAAGTCCCGATTATTAAGGTAAAACACTCTTTTATTCGGTTGGGAAATCATCAAAGAGTGTCATACTTGTACTGACTAAAATCCATGGCATGTTCCTTCTTAGCCCTTTGTGATCCAGGGCCGCGGTATCTCTTTCGAACAGTCCCGCAGGTAAAACACCCTCACGAGAAATATGACAACGTCGCATTTTCTTATCTTTAAATATAAATTATTCGTTTGAATGTAAATGAATTACTCGTATTTATTAA
This sequence comes from Noctua janthe, assembly GCA_910589295.1. Taxonomy (NCBI): domain Eukaryota; kingdom Metazoa; phylum Arthropoda; class Insecta; order Lepidoptera; family Noctuidae; genus Noctua; species Noctua janthe. The sequence continues at coordinate 11,540,472 of OU342563.1, read as the reverse complement.
TGAAACTCAAATAACTACATACATCGAGATGATTGATTATATCTTCGAAGCTACGTTTTTTGGACCACATATTTTAGGATTTTTTGTATTATTTTTACTTATAACCATAGAGTTATGGGATATAAAAATAAAAAAACACTTTGTATAGTTACGGGTTGCGCACTGTAAATAATGCTCGGTTCGCCTCACTCAGTGATGTAATGTCAGGATCTGAACTGTTACATTACAGCCGAATTCGGTGGGAGACTACCTTATGAGGTTTCGGGTTAACAAAAACTGAAGTTATCTAAGTAATACCATAAAAAGTATGACAAGTCTACAAGCTACATTCTATTAGTGTTAGAAGTGTATGATACCTATGTGCTCACCCTGTAAGTAGGCGGAGAGCGTGCTTCTTCTGAACGCGGCAGCTTCTCTGCCGTCAGCTGACTCGCTGCCGCTGCTCGCACCGTTGCCGCTGCCGTTCCCGCTGCTCGTGCTGCCGTTATTGCCGTTGCCGTTGTTGCCGCCGCGAGCTGCTAGTATGCGGGCGAGTCTGGAAAGAGAATGTGTTTTTTTATAGATTTAGCTTTCATTGCCACCTCTATTTTTCATCAAGTTACTGAGAGTATCGAACACGCGCAGTGTCTGCGGAACTTGAGGAAGAATTTACAAAAATACGCGGACGCGTCAGCGTCATTAAAAGTGTTAAAGAAGACTTGAAGTGGCAGTGGTGGCCATCAGCAATTGAGTATTTATCAGAAGTGCTTTTAAGACCGAAATAGTTCCATGAGTTTTCACCACAATTTGATTCAAGTTTTGCGAGTCTATTTTACCCTAATTTTGTCACTATTACAAATAAATAAAAAATAAAATAAAAATATTTTATTGTCAGGCATCAAGGCCCATAGGGTGTTAGTATTACATCTTACTTAAAAACTGTATTAGTAACATGCAAGAACACTAAAAAAGAAAAAAAAGAATATCACAGTCACAGCAAGGTTTAACAAGCTTTGTTGCCAACATGTAGCTTGGTAAACCTCCCCATTGTAGGCCCATCCAGCCTCTCTGCGAATAAGATCCATAATAAACTGACCTCAACAGCTCGTCAGCCGCGCCGGGGTACAGATGAGCGTGCGGCGCGATGTTCCTGAACGCCCAGTGAATGTTCTGGTGCTGGGCCAGCGAGCGCGCGAACGCGCTGGAGCGGCGGCAGCACAGGCGGAGGAGCGCGTAGTACGGCGGGAGCATGGCGCGGTTGTATGCTACTACCTCGCCATCTTCGTGGTCCGCGCTGTGGGATGAGATAGATGGATTAGTTGGAGTAACAACAAACATAACAGTAGGCGCATTCAAGGAAAGAAAATATTAAGCATCGATTAATTGTAACTCGCAGTTTAATAGATTTCGCCTACGTTAATAGTTTTTTGCCAACATTTTCAATGAAATTGACATTTGAAAAGGCATCATTCGGCCGGAAAGGAATGTGTTTGAAAATTGGTTCTACATGTTCACTTCTTTGCTGCACTTACTTGAATTCATAAAAGTCCTAACTCATAACTGTTGGCATGAATACAAGTGATGGCCTCATGGGTTAAACACACATTTATAGTTATCTATTAAAGAAATCACAGTGACTCAAAGTTGGAACTTCGAGCCGACATTTTGTTACTTAGTAGAATCAATACAACTTATTTTATTTAACAAAGGTAAATCACGTCATTTTGGCAAATAACCGTATAAAAATCAAAAGAGAATTCATACTGATTGCTAATAGAAAAAAAAAACAAAAAGAGAAATTATCAGGGGACACCCGGGTTTGAACCGGGGACCTCTCGATCTGCAGTCGAATGCTCTACCACTGAGCTATATCCCCATTGAGTGTGTCGACGAAACAACGCAACTGTTCATTTGTGTGATATGCTGATGCATTAAAGAATGCATTATCAGCTGAAAATTATTGGGAAATCTCTGATAATATTCCGATTAGTAGTAACTTAAAACATGTTCGTGCTTCATTTATCAGTTGGCAAGTGAGTGACTCACGCTCAATATTTTTCCTACACCTACGCGAATATTGCTGTTTGGAATTTTATGAAACTAGATGATTTAACATTTTAGTAACATACAAAATTATGATGTAATATTATTATGCCTTTACAGCTACCGGCCGTGACTTACTTTTTTATAAAACAAACTTCGTTTATATGAGAATAAAATAAGACACGCCTGATATCAAGATAAGGTCTCGGGAAAATATTGATATTTTTCCCATTTTCAATGTTTCAGTCTTTAGTAGTGTGTATACTGTACGATTTCTGTCATGCAAAGAACTATTTATCTGTTAAGCCTTTTCCTGTTCTGTAAGGGTTTAAAATCTGTTGTAATTTTATTTAATTTTTATTCAAAATCAATCTAACCGTATGAAACTGAATACTGGAATTTTGCTTTGAGTGACTGCCTGTCCCGGCGGGACACACTCCACACACACTTTAAGCAGTCGGGCAGTGGATAATCGAAACTTCAAGAATAAATAAATAAAATAAATGCTACCCTTTTTAACCCTTTGGTGAGAAATGTCATCTTATCAAGGTGGTTATCTATGAATGGAAAGGCAATGTACTATTCTTTCCTTCTGACCAACTTTGCTTTTTATAACACCTTATCAACAGTGTGGAACGCAAATAAAGTGAATATGAATTTGTGTACAGTCACGAGCACCAATTGTATACACTTTCCTAAATTGAAAAGCAATTTTCGCGAGAAATAACGATTGTAACTTGGCGATAGGATCTTTTTTGTAAACATATGAGTTCCATAATACGATGTTCGTAACAACATGAAATTTTAATCAGAACAGTAGGTGAAAAACACTTTTAAAAGTTGTTAAGTGGATACATATTGGTGCTCGTGACTGTACAGTCCTGTCGTTTACCTAATTTAGAAAATAATTAAATGAATAGTACTCACAGTATATAATTAAAAGCGATATGTTTAGTGAGCCGCTGGTTGGCGACGGCTAGCTGCACGTTCTCGGGACAGTCCACGGACACGGCGTGCCAGAACGTGAGCAGCGCCTGCTTGTTGGGGTGTACCGCCACGGAAGGCTCCGAGATGGCCGGGTGGTACAGCTCCCACAGGTCGTTGAAGTATTGCCCGAACTGCGGAGGGGAATGGTTTCAAGTTAGACGAACATAATATACTGTGTAAAATATATACTTATAGCTAAATGAATAATGTATAAGCTTACAATTGCTCTGTTCAATCGTAATTCAGAAAGAGAAATTATCGAGAGTTGCATTTTTTAACTTTTTTGTTTCACGGATCACGGAACAGGAAAAACGACTTGTAGGCTGCAAGTCACCTAGTACTAAAATAAGCTCAATAGTTGATTGGTGTAACTATAGTGGTAATATTGATTCTATAATAGTTACACTTATGTAAAAAGCTGTATTACATTCATAGCTATTAGACAACAATTGACGCGAACAATACAATATTATTTTTAGTATATGCGAAACCTGAATATAGTTTGTTCAGAATTAGCAACTGAATCGATTCCAATAATTTTTAAACCATGTTATATTTTGTCCCAAAAATATTTAAAAAAGGCTACAAGTTGGACACCGAGCGATACTAAGTACTTATCGCAATCATTTATGTATCTACTGCCAAATTATTATTATCAATGAGCTCAAAACGACGCTGGAGGACAGACGCGGGCGTACCGCGTGGTGACCAAGTTTTAGCACGGACAACCAGGTAACAGAACAACCTTATAACTTCGTGATTTTTCATGATACAGTTTTGAAATTTTGTACATAGATTCTTTACATAAAAATACTAGACACGTGTTTCAGGTTTCCGCATTTATACTAAAACTAATGTTGTATAACTTAAGCTTGATTTGTCCAACGCGAGAAATAATTTTTGGGATTTTGGACATCTTTTTCCGAACAAAAACTGTCTAACTAATTTTATTACAGGAATAAAGAAAAGATAAAAAAAAAATAGATGAAAAAGATTTCTACTGTTGGGACAATTTACCTTTAGTGAACTATAACCTGACAAAACAGCTCATTCCCTCAGTAACACTTACCATGAGTTTCTCAACCCTGCTAACGACACAGTAGGACATGACTCCGAAGTAGGCCGTCAGTTTCATGGTGCCGTGCACCGCTATGTCCGTGTACTTGCGCGCCGCCTTCAGCTTGCCCAGCAGCATCGTGTACACCTGGGAACGAAGCACGAGTTTCGTTACTATTGTTACAATTGCTTTTTAACGCCACAAAATCTTTGGACGTTTAAATAAAATTCACGTTTTCGACATTTAGAAATGTTCTTAGTGCTAAGTAGAATGTTCTAGATCCATAGATCATGTCGAAAAGGCTGATATAGGCTCTCCAGACAAGGCAGTCATCTGAGACGCGTCGCTAATAGATAAGTCGAGGCGGCTACGCTTCCACGCCCGCACCTCGACTGCGTCTTGGCTATGCCGTGACTTTAGTATGTGAGCGCATTGCCAATTAGTCCTGTCTCGACTCTTGATCGTTTAGGCGACGGGTCATAGTCTAGCGACACATTTGTGTAAAATACACGAGTACTATGATAAAAATCAGGCCGGCACCTATTGGCTTGGTATATTCCATGCGGAAATGTTGAGAAGAAATTCGGATTGCTTTTGACTTAGTATCAAACTTGATCGATGACCTGCTGAAGGTCGTGGGATTCGCTGGACATATGTATGGGATCAGTTGATATGGCGATGCTTGTGGGTGTTGGTTTTACTGTGGTTTATTTTCGGGTGAATGACGATGATGGTCTTACCTGATGCAGCGTATGATGCGCGGTGTCGGGCAGCTTGGAGTGGTTGGCGTGCGCGGCGTGCGGCGCGTGCGGGTGGTGCGGCGGCGCGGGCGGGCGCGCGCGCGAGTAGCCCGCGCGGAAGTGCTGCGACGGCACCAGCGCCACCAGCAGCAGCGCCGCGGCCGCGCGCACTCGGGCGGCGCCGGCGCCCAGCAGCTGCGCCTCCAGCCAGCGCTCCGCCGTGCGCAGCGCCCACGCGTGCGCCGCTTTGTTGCGGGGGACCTGACGACCAAACATAAAACTGTAGGTACTACGATCATACAGACATTCCAACAACTTTACTACTGTACATTTTTGAACCATACTGACACGCGTACATAATGATTAGTATACTGAACTTTAGTGTTTATTGTTGAACAATGTTAAACCATTCTGATACGCGGTTAAGCTCTATCAATTCCTACGTGAATGACGTTATACACAAGCTTATCTATGTCTACCCACCTGTAGAGCGAGCCATTCTAACGCAGCATGCGGACACACGTCGGCCACGTCCCATAGTCTAGCTAACACGAGTTGCGTGAAGCACGGCAGGCCGCCTGTAGCGCCGGCGCCGCCGCCGCTGCCTTCCACCAGCAACGTTAGTAGCTTAAAAAATGGACCGCAACTCTGAAAATTAAAATAATTTTACTATTATAATGTTCCAATCCTAAAATTCTCCTACCGGATTCAAAATATGTATCATACACGCTCATGTAAGGAATTAACAGAGAATTAGTGGCAAAACGTCCCTGCAACTCGATTCCTAACAACTTTCGTTCGGGACAACCACTCTAAGTCTAAGTAGTATCTGTTATAGACAAATAGTATAATGACACATCCGTGTGTATTACAGACATTTAACAAACCATTGAATGTAAAACTTTACATTTTTTTCTAGTAAAACAAATTCTAATAAATCAACGTCTCATATACGTCGGCAGAAAAAGTGTAATGAGCTAACTTTTCATTGCTTATGGCAGGCATTCTTTTCGGGAATTCATTGCTCACGTTTAAAAAACAACTTTATGTGGTTAGTGTAAGTTCCAATTTGTGCTTAGTCGATAGCGCACATTTTCTTATCTCAAAAAGATAGAGCGTCATTTAAATGTAATAAATAGATTAATGCATGTTGAAAAAATTTTTAATAAAAATTTGCAAGGAATTGTGTTAAGGTGAGTCATTTTTTTTTCGCCTTTCGAAGTTCCAGAAAAGCGTAAAAATAGCACTGAATGTAGTTAATTGTTGATTATTTTATTTTTTACTATATTTTATTTGTTGTGCTTCACATGTCATCAAAATGTGTCTAAATAAATTATTATTATTATTAATTAAATGAAAATGATTTTATTTTCTTCGAAAAATGTCTGTGAATGTACGTTTTCCTGAAATAAAATTCTTACCTCAGAATGTTTGGCGATGGCCTGAAAGATCATGTTAACTATCTTCTGAGCGAGCGGCTCGTTCCACCGGCAGAGCGCGAAGATAAGCGAGCGCGTCTGCTGCAAGTTGAGACAGTCGCGCGTCTGCTGGTAGATGAAAGGAAACCCCTGTGGATATGAAAGTTTGAGAGTTAAATATTGTACGAGTGCTGCTGGATTTTCAACTTTCAGCGCTAAACTGAACGATGCAATTCCAACGGCACGCTGAAATACCTTACGGCCCTTCAAATTTTCACCGTTGATATTATTCCAAAGCCGTCCAAAGCTGAACGTTAACTGATAATTACAAGACATATCGAGCTTAAGAATAAAACTGTCACAAAAGTTTGAGTGCGCACACGACCCACAAAAGCCGATCCGAAAGATTCCGGAGATCACCGAACCATTTAACGATTGTTTTCTCCTATCGTCCTTATTATGCAAACTTTTAGAGTCAAACGTGGGAGAAAAAATCTTCGTTTTTATGTATGTGTTTACTTTAGTAGCAATATAAAGAGTGTAAAAAGACCTATTACGAAGCAGAAAGGCACTTGTTCTCCCAGTCATTGCGATCATTTTTTTGTTCTGGGGCTGCAGTCTCGACATAGATAGCGACAAAAATCGGTCGTTAAGTCATAACGATGTCAAATTTCTTTAATAGATTTTTAACTTTATTTCGAAACCTTAAGGTTGAAAATCTGCAGCCCCTGGACCATACCTGGGAATCTTCTAGTTACGGATATATTGGAGGTCAAAGTTGCAATTTTTTCACAAGTTTTTTTTTAAATACTACTTTTTAAGGTTTTAACGTTACTTTAATTACCTGCATAACCCGTTTACTATTCAAAGCATCCATCCAGATTTACCGTAAAACGTGGTTTTTCACCTCAAAAAAAAAAGTCGTTTCGCAGCAATATTTTTTGCGTAGGGTGACTTAATTTGATGTACATAATGCATGGTTGACGGCTGCGTGAAGGGTCCGTTTACACCCTATGTATGTTTAAAGACAAAATAAAAGTTGTTATATATCTCAAGTTCTATTTACCTTCGCATGCAATAACGCTCTAGCATCAGGTTCCAACAACGCGAGATGTCCCGCCGCATCTCGCGACCGCTCCACTAGCCCAGCGACTAGGGCTACCATCTTGTCTAGGGCTCCAGGTCGTAACTTGTCCCCACCGCTTTCAGCGTTAGTGCTCCCACTGCCGCTGCCCCCCGCTTCTTCGGTCGGTGACTCCGCCTTTATAACAGATGCATCTTATTATAGTAATAACGTGGCTACCAGCATGCTAGCTGGCCATTATGGATCTTTATACCACAGCATGAAATGTTCTTATTATACTAACTCGCTCATGGTGACAATAAATCGATATGAATCGTTCAACTCGGCGAATCAAGAAAATAAACGTAAGTTGAAAGACTAACGGTTCTCCAAAACGATGTTTTTATATAATTTATTGTTTAATTTATGTAAAGTTCTTGAATACTCCGCGACAACTGATATCTGATTTGTTCTAGAGTGTAAATATTGCAGGTACATATGTACATACTCAGTTGATATCTATAAATACGAGGGCGGGTCAATAAGTCCGTGACTTTTGGAATAAAACACAGATTTTTTGATAAAAAAATAATTTTATTTTTCAACGTAGTCTCCCTTGAGCTCTATACACTTTGTCCAACGCTTCTCCAATTTTTTTATCCCTTCCAAAAAAAATGATTTGTCGAGGTCCTCAAAATAGGCCTTTGTTTGCGAGATGACTTCATCATTGGAGTCAAATCTTTTTCCACCAAGCCATTTCTTCAGGTTTGGGAACAAGAAGTAGTCGCTCGGAGCCAAATCTGGAGAATAGGGCGGATGAGGGAGCAATTCATAGCCCAATTCATGGATTTTTGCCATGGCAACTGCACATGTGTGCACCCTTGCATTGTCTTGGTGGAAAAGAACTTTTTTCTTGGCCAAATGAGGTCGGTTTTTTTTCAAATCGTCATTGAATCGGTCCAATAAGTTGGCATAATATTCCCCATTGATTGTTCTTCCCTTTTGAAGGTAGTCAATGTGGATTATCCCGCGTGCATCCCAAAAAACAGTCGCCATAACTTTATTGGCTGACAAACCCACCTTGGCCTTCTTTGGCGCCGATTCACCCTTAGAAACCCACTGTTTTGACTGTTGTTTGGTTTCTGGTGTGTTGTGATGGATCCATGTTTCGTCCACGGTTACAAAACGGCGCAAAAACTCCTCCATATTGCGATTAAACAACGCCAAAGCTTCCTGTGAAGTTGTTACACGATTGCGTTTGTGGTCGACTGTGAGCAAACGCGGCACCCATCTTGCGGAAAGCTTTCTCATGCCCAAGTGATCATTCAAAATTGAAACCACTGAGCCATGCGAGATCCCTACGGCTTCCACAATCTCTCGCACTTTCAATCTTCGGTCGGTCAACACCATATCGTGAATTTTTTCGATTGTTTCGGGTGTAGAGACCTCAACTGGGCGTCCAGGACGTTCGGCATCTTCAGTGCTTGTACGGCCACAACGAAATTCAGTAAACCACTTTTTTACCATTGAAATCGATGGTGCAGAGTCCCCATAGTATTTATCAAGCTTAGCCTTGATCTCGGTAATGGTTTTTTTTCGCAAGAAATAATGCTTAATAAGCACACGAAATTCACTTTTTTCCATTTTCTCCTCAAATTAGTGGGTAGTCTGATAAAAATAGCTGTCAAACACAAACTAACTGACGCAGCAAGTTTAAATTTTGACAGGAGTCAACTGACAGATGCCTGTTGACAGGAGCAGTGTTGCTGTTTCAGTAAAGAGGTCAGAAATTCAAAAAGTCACGGACTTATTGACCCGCCCTCGTATCATAAGCTGATAATTAATTAGAAAAGTCTCAGTCGTGAATGGGGAAGGCAGGTCAATGCTGATTGTAGATGGCGTGTCCATAGCTTAGTCCCAATTTGACCAATGAGGTAAAGTTATTTTGAAATATAAAATGACATTGACAGATTTCCAATGACGATGCTTGGTACAAGCGATACTAGCGCCATTAGATTTACATTGGCCTTCCCCATTACCCAAAAATTTAAGTAGAGCAAAAATTATTACCCTTTGAAAGATTTAAGGCAAAAGAAATGAAGCTTGTACACACGGCGGCACATGAAGCTGTACATATCCAGTATAACTTGGCCTCGCTTTGTATAGATTTTCTGTACAATGAGAGATCCGCATAAACTGGTTTAGTGTAGCTTGATTGGCCGTCGTGCGTACTAAGTAAACAGTTCTTTAAAGTAATTAAAAAACTGAAGGAAATCAAACACTCACCACCGTAGCATTCTGTCCAAGATAAAAGTTGACCATGCTGGATATGGCGTTGATGCGCAACATGAACTTGCCCTCTTCCTCGCCCATCTTACTGAACTCGTACAGTAAGCTGAAATACTCCGTCAGGTGGCGCAAGTGAGATCTTGCGCCGTTCTCCATCTGTAAGAAAATAGGGAATACTTTATGACGCATGTGTTGAACTAACAACGGTTCGAGGAGCTCGTGGCTGAATAATAACGCCAAATGGGTCGATTTTCGAGGTCAAGCAGTTCTTGCCGCAGTCAGCCCGTGGGATGGAGACTATATACCGAGTTACCTCCGTGCCTTGGAAAGCACGTTAAGACCTTACGAATAGCCAAAAGCCCAAGAGTCAGGCTTTGAATATAAGTGGAAATGTTTAATGATGGTACTCTATATTTTGCATAAGACTAAATTTTACAGAAATTTTATTTTAAATTTATATGCGATTAATGACATGTTTTGACATTTTTTTTTTAATACTAAATAGGCTTGAGTTGGGACGCAACTCGATGTCAAGCGCCGACGCGGCCTAGGTTGAAACACGCTTGCCTAGAAGAAACCGATTCATTCTAACTTTGAAGATATCTGGATTATAATGATCGGGGAACAGAAAAGAATTTTGTAGTTCAAGTAGATCATCACTCCACAAATCTTAGCTACTTTTATGTAAATTGTATAATAAACGCGTACTCACCAATGCTAACAACATCCTTATAAACCTAGTAACACAACTCGCTTCCCCCAACTTGCTATTATCCTCGCCTTCCTCCATACCTTGCAGGTATAAGGCACAATGACTAGACCTGAAACAACACAGAGCTTTTATAAAAAAAAATAATTTGGACAAGTAACATCCTTAATAAAGTAAATTTATAACCTATGTCAGTCACAATGTTTTTTTTTTATTTTATTTGGGATTTGTACGAGATATTTTAGCATTTTGAGCGTATGGCAAACGTGCGCTGCAGCTGAAAAGCAGCGTAAGATGGTATACCTTGCGTTGCCATCTGGCATTAACCGCTTTGTTTATTTATTGTTTAATTTTAAAGTGTTTCTGTTTGTTACAATGAAAATAAATACAATTTTTTTTTTACATTTTTTTGTTTATTTAGACACAAGCTTGTTGTTCGAGATAAAACAAAAAGCATAATCAGTCTATAATGTTCCCACTGCTTTGACACAGGCCGAGATGCATCTACTATATAAAGTCAGGGAAATAAATCGTTAATTAAATTGACTACGAACTGAAATTGTCCGTATTTTCAAATCTAAATTGTATGAAATAGTGATAACACGGCAAATTGACGTAGGGTGTCGAATTGCCTAAGAATCATTTTCCTCGTTTCTTCTTGGCTTTATGATACAACTAGTTTATTTATTTTTTGTTTTGTCTTAGTAACAGAAATCTTCCAGGCTAAGTAAACTGCAACTTGAAATTACGGCACAAGAGGGCCTCAAGTCTGCTGTTACAATTGTGTCAGAATGGTCTCTCATTGATTGTATAATTGTTGATTTTGACAAGTTTGGTAATCTACTAATATAATGGCGTCATTATACACTCCATTGGAAGAAATAGCATAGAATGGTAATTTGATAAATAATATGTAAAAATATATATAAATGAAATCTGGCGTGAATAAATGATCTTTAGTTGCAGTTTTTCGAAAATCACTTCTACTAATGGGTTTTATAATAATGGCAATACGACAATGTCATTATAACACAATTCTATTACGAGACCATTGACCGACCAACGATCGACCATTGTGAATTTAGCAGATTACGAAATGTTAGCAAAATGACAATGGGATCGTGTTGGAATGACGAATTTATAAAAAATAGCAGACTTGGGCCTCAGATTGATTTTTGGACTAACTGATAGATAAATGTAATGTAATTAAATCTATGTTTGTCTTACCTGAGCCTTTGTATAACATGCATACAAAGCCTTTGAAACATTTGCCGAACCATCTGATTCGGACATTTAATTAACACCTGCAACAAAACAAATATTTGCTTACAATACACCAAAGGAGGAGCTCGTGGCTAAATAATAACAGCCGCTCGGATCGATCTTTAGGTTAAGCCGTGCTTGTCTAGGTTGGTCTGTGGATGGGTGACCACCCATTACAGACCGACTTTCCTCCGTGCCTCGGAAAGCACGTTAAGCCTTTGGTCCCGGCTGTCATTTGTAGATCTTTGACAGTCGTTACAGGTAGTCAGTGCCCCGAAAGTCTGACAACCAGTCTTACCAAGGGGTATCGTATTACCCAGTACTAACTGGGTTGTGGATGTCATATAGGCAGTCGCTTCATGTAAAAATACTGGTACTCAGCTGCATTCGGTTAGACTGGAAGCCGACCCCAACATAATTGGGAAAAAGCTAGGCAGATGCAGATGACACCAAATAAGTCAGTCATATACAGAGTCTGTTATATTATACCAATTTAAACCTTATGTACCCTATATATAAAAGTCCAAAGAGTGTACTCACTTGCATCGGCCACCACGTGTCGTCGGCCATATGCCCTAGGAACCACTCTGAAGCTGCAGCAGATGCGTTGAACTGCTTCGTCACCAACTCTACCCATGACACCATTGTTGGCTACGAACAACAAAACATGTTCATTACGACCAAGTAAAACATTTGTAAAAGCTTCACTCTTTGATAATGGCGTTCTTTCTCAAAATAAAACGAAATGAATAAAAAAATTACGTGGACTGAAAAAACAGTTACAATTTAATCGAGTGAAGAATCTAAGATCAGTTTTACGGTCTTATGGTACTAGCGATTCCTGATAGACGGCTGTGGAATAGCCAAAACCCCATTTAAAAAAATATTCAGTAAAAGAAAAATACAGTGATGGATGACCCAAAAACTCAAAGCCTAAGTTTATAATTAACCATAAACACAGTCACATATAACACAGACGTACATAATCAGAGAATGGGATAAAAGCATGAGTGTATACTCCCGCCTATTTACCGATATTTACCTATAGACAAAAATGTCGGCTTACCTTTTCTTTAGCATGAATGAAAGTCTCAATAAAGAATGACGTAGATAGCCGCGCCGCGATCTCTGTGACCTCCGGCTTCAGAGTCATCAGTGACTGCGGCACTGAGCTGCACATCTGACCCATGAACCTGCAACAAAATGAAACGATGAGAAAACTACTATAGAAGGTGTCAAAGTTGAGACAGTGAAAATCGAACAAGCCCTCACATCATCATCATCATTAACAGCCTTGTTCCACCCACTGATGTGTATGGGCCTCCTGCTTTTGCGCCAGTCTTCCCTGCATAGCTATTCACAAACGCTTCGATTCGATTTCAATTGGGAAAGCCGTATGTCTATCTCGCTCGCTTTAGTAATGCCAAAAAAGATAGAATCGAAGCGTTTGTGAATAGCTATGCTGGTCTGCGCGAGTCTCAACCAGGTCTTACTCACGATCTACGTCCACCTGTCTGGCCTCATACACACGTGCGACATTATACCGTGACGATTGTTTATCGAGCAATGGATTTTGAACTCTCGGTAGTGAGCCGAAAATTAAGAATCGATCACAGCGCGACAAAAAAAAATGCACTGTTGGATTTCAATTCTTTTTGCTGAAGTTTTACGATAAAAAATCGTGTTGAAAAATCTCCCGTTGAGGAATTCAATTTTTGCGTTCGTTCTGTCAGTTTCAATTGCTTTTCTGTTTTATCTCTGGTTTTCTATCATAATCTAATTGACAAAGTCGGGAGGTAACTATTGATGCAGAGCTAGCCTTTTTTTTTTCGGATGGGAAATCATCAAATGATTCAGAGGGAGTGTCAGACTTGTACTGACTAAAACCCATCCATGATCCTTCTTTGCCCTTTGTGTTCCAGGGCCACAGTGTCTCTTTCGAATAGTCCCGCAGCTCTGGCAGGCATCGGCCCATGCGGACCACTACTTGGTTGCTGACACCTCTTTGAGGCGTACGTGGAACACGAACGCGCCGTCGACACGGCCTGTCGTCATAAGACGGCTGGACGGCGAGCTAGCCCATAAGTCGCCGTCTACAGGCCCGCGCCTACGGTGGCCGGGGGCCACCACGTGACCCCCGACGCCCAGGGCGTCTCCCGCGGCGACTGGGACGTGAGGTTCTTTCCCTCTCACGTCCCGCCACCTCCTTCACTAGCATAACTGCTTCGCAGAAGGTGGTGACGGCTTCCCATTCCCTCTCGCTCCGGACCATGGCTTGAACCAGGCCCTGACGCGAGAGATCGCCGCCGCCAATCGCCGCTACAAGGACACGGCGGTGCTCCGCCCAAGCGATGCTGAGCTAGCCTCTCTTCTAGTTGATCGTTATACTCACGTGAAATATGCATGTTGGAATATATTCTTGTCGTGTAAAAACTGCATGTTGTCGTCCCATATCCACTTGAGTAGGTCGGGAGGCAGCTTGATGCAAGGTGACGCGTCGCTGCTGCGTCGTTCCACTGATGAGCTTGGACTAGCTCCTTCAGCTGTTGATGGCTGTAATTCAAGGGGATTAGGTTAGATGAGCCGGACAAAATACAGTGTAAACGGACCCTTCACGAAGCCGTCAAGCAAGCATTCTGTACATCAAACTAAGTAACTTTACGCAAAAATAATTGCTGGGCAACGACTTTTTTTTGGACCAAAAATCACGTTTTACTATAGGACTCAATGTCATGTACTCAACAAATTGTGCTGATGAATGCATTTAATAGTAGGGGTCGTGGAAGTATTTTAAGTAAAGTTAAAACATTAAAGTATTTAAAAAAAACTTGTGACAAAGTAGGAACTTTGACCTCCAATATCTACGAAACCAGAAGGCCCAGAACAAAAAAAAAATCGTGATGGTGGGGAGAATAAGTGCCTTTCGGCTTCGTTAAGCGTCTTTTTACACTGTTTATGTTGTTTCCATTATCTACAGTACTGCAAGAAACCAATTCCTTCCAGGTACGCTGCGTTATTGGCAGTAATTTAAAAAAAAAATATCAGAAGTATCTCCTTTCAAACTAAAAGCTCTCTACCTGTGGTTCCTCCTGTTGCCCACACTCGGAACCGCGCTGACTGCGCGGCGGACTCCACTCGTAGAACAACATGTACGCGCTGTTCGTCTTCTCGAACGAAAAGTCCATGAATTTATCCGTTACTGAGTCGTAGGTTTTGCTCTGGAAGAGATTTTAGATTAGAATACTTTACTACGAGATAAACTTCCAAAACGTTTTCTGATGCTAACATTGAATACGAATCATTTTTGTAATCCTTCACGACATATGATGACTCCTTTGTCATTAAACAGCAGCAATCTGTCGTGATGTTCACTCGCGAATGAACTATAACTGCGTACTAACCGTCATCTCCCCACCGAAGCACTCGGCCGCGAGGTGCGCAGGATCGAACGTTTTGACTTCAGCGTCATTGAACAGCAGCCATCGGTCGTGATGTTCATGTTCTCGGTCGCGAATGAACGAGTAGTAGTGACCGCCGTCAGCGGTGCCCGTGTGGACTGTCACGCCTATTAACTCGTACCTGTTCGAGGAAGAAAGATAAAATGGGTTTACAATGATTGGCTTTCTTAAGAAGTTATGGGTTGTGTCAACTTTAAGGGCCTTCTCATACTAGCAGTTTGCGAACGGCTGCGGGGCGGGGCGGGCGCGCAGCGAATGCGTCGCGAACACGCTACGACTGCACAGCGAAGACGTCGCGGACGCGTGGCAAATATGCAACGTTTAAGTCACGTGTTTGTAGCGAGTTAACGAACACTCAGTAACAAAATGGTTTCCGACGAGGAAACACTGCTGTTGGCTTTGTTACTTCGAAGACGCCAGAGACGAAAACGAAACCATCGAAGAATTTGGGTAGATCCATTATCCGCAACGAATTCGCTTTGAGGACGCTCGTAATCCGCTAGTATGATAAGGCTCTTAGTGACGTTAAACTGCTCAGAAGTTGTTAACATATCATTGATGAGGATCTTGTAAGATTGCGCAGATTTTTGTGAATTGCGGTATTTTTAAGAATTTGCGCAACTGTTGTAGCATGCGTAGATTTTTGAAATTTGTGTAAATTGTTGGAATTTTTGCACAGAATAGCATGTACTTCATTGTACACCAAAATTGAAACACAGCTGTTTTACAATTTTTGGGGTATGAAGACCAGGGTGTAAAGTTCTTTATCCCCCATAGAAAAGGGAGGATCCTCAGACCAGACGGGTGTTATGGAGGAAGGTCACGCTTAGTTATAAGCAATTATTGTGAGGACGTGGCGACATCTTGAATTCTGTACTTACCAAAAAATTATGCAGTAAATGCGAAAAAAATATAATTATCAGCTGTCAATACCTACTCGACCCAAATGTATGGAACAGCTGATAACTTTTTCGCATTTACGATGTTGTACCCAATGAGAAAGTTGTTCAGTTTGATGGCTTGCAGCATATCCTTTCATATGACTATACCCTTTCTGACACCCTGTATATATAAATAATATAAAGGCAATGCATAAATAAATATATTATATATTTATATAAATATTATATGATTTATAATATTATACATAATTATATTATGCATATTGCAGGTTATACAGATTTTAGAAACAAACAAAAAAAAATAGAAGGACATACTCATAATGCTCCTCAAATTCTGAGTTATCTTCAACCTCTGCTGCAGTCGGACTAGCTTCACCATCTTTCTTTTCGGCTAATAATTTATTCTTCTCTTCTGAAAAAAAAAAAACATTTTTGTCTACTTCTATTTTCTATACAAAATCAAATATCTCTCAGTCAATAATATTGATTATAAATATTGGTTCCAGTGAATCACACTTGATACACAAAAGCTAAAACCACAGTGAATTTCAACCGTAAATAGTTGTACGTAGAGTTTAAAACAGTAAGGTCTAGTAGTACCTACACATGTATACCAAGAGTGTTTGAGAGTTAGTTTGTTTTATCTTCGCATTCTAATTTATAATTAGTGTAAAAATACCCTTAACGAAGCCTGAAGGCGCTTAGTCTTCAGTTACAACGCTTTCACAAGTATAATGTTAAAACTTTAAATACTTCCACGACCCCCGTACTATGCAATGCATCCATCAGCACAATGTTTTGAGTGCGTTACATTGAGTCTTACCGTAAAACGTGATTTTTTTCACCCCAAAAATAAAGTTGCCTGCAATCATTTTTGCGTAGAGTTACTTAGTTTGTTGTACAGAATGCTTGGTTGAAGGCTTCGTGAAGGGTCCGTTTACACCCTGTATGATCAAAATACCTTGATACTGTGCGGGCATGAGATGTTTCTCCACATATCCGGACATGTCGAGCCTCATGGGGAACGAGAAGTGTGTGTTGACTTTCTCTTTCAGCATGGTCAACATGTTGAAAGTGTATCGCATCGTGTTAAAGCAGAGAATGCGCGGGAGTTTCTTGAAGCACGCCCTAGAATGAAAACATATGTCGTGATTGATTTTTCACAGATAAACGGTATTTTCCAAAGGTGTATTAGTCGATCTTGTATTCAAGCGGTACTTTTATACAAGTCCAAAAAGCTCGACGTGCATTATTTAACAAAGTCGATGAACCGACGTTAGTACATAAATAAAATGTACCCAAAACGGCAATAAGAAGGTCTGCTGGAAGAGGCGGTACATTTGTGCTCTATTTTCTGTATTTCATTTCCTAAATATGTGTTTAATGTGTACATAAATAAATCAATTAATACAGGGTGGACACCGACATTAAAACGGTAACAACGTATTCAGTACATCATTCTGAAAAAAATTGGCTGTTCCATATATTTTGTTCGTGTTGGTATGTATTGCAGTTTTGAAGGAAACAGTTGTTTTTTTTAATAACCAACGTAATATGTCTATGTTGGTGGGTTCAGAATAATGTACTGAATACGTGGTAACCGTTTTAGCGTCGGTGCCCCCTCCACCTCGTATAATCGGTAAGGCCGTGATCACTTACGATGGGAGGGCGGATTGTAAGCAATGGCTTGACGACATGAACGTTTTGTTTTTATTAGAGTAAGCCCGGCTTTTGGGCTTGTATGAAGGTATCTCTTACAAAAAAGAAGGTTAGGTGTTACTTACCGTTTCTCCGCGCGCACTTTATTCGCGCACTGCGAGCAGGTGTAGCAGTTGTCTCCCTCTAGCGTGTCCTTCACTGTAACTTCGTCTAGACTCTGGTGCAAGTTTCGCATGTCCGCGACTTGACAACGGACTGTGTAGAACTCTTCTAGGGTTCGGGACACGTGGGGACAGTCCTGTGGGACAAATTAGACGTAGTTAAGGGTATTTGTTTCTGTTGTCTTGGATCCCGCAAAAGAATAAATATGCAACGAAAATTCGGGGAAGAAGGAAATAAATCATTTACATTCTTCCTTATTAAGCAGTCTATTTTGCTGCAAGGATATAGGAAGGTCCATTTCCGAGGTCTAATAAGTACGTTAATGTCTTTGTAAATCTGGAATTTCACATGATAGTCTATTAGGAAGGCTAAATAATAACAGCCGCTCGGATCAATCTTTAGGTTAAGCCGTGTTTGCCTAGGTTGGTCTGTGGATGGGTGACCACCTATTACATACCGAGTTTCCTCCATGCCTCGGAAAGCACGTTAAGCCGTTGGTCCCGGCTGTCATTTGTAGATCTTTGACTGTCGTTACAGGCCAGTGTTAATCAGTGGCCCAAAAAGTCTGACAACCTGTCTTACCAAGGGGTATCGTATTACCTAGTATTAACTGGGTTGTGGAGGTCATATAGGCAGTCACTCCATGTAAAATACTGGTATTCAGCTGGATCAGGTTAGACTGGACTGGCCGACCCTAACATACTTGGGAAAAGGCTAGGCAGATTATGATGCGTCTACTAGAAAGTACATTATGAGTATGACAACATTGACATAAGGCTCTAATTAAAACGATACCCCTCACTACTCCGCCCTATTACTTGGTTGAACCTATTGTATTATACAGCCACAATTATAACTCACCAGCGACACCACATTATTACTCAGCACTCCACAGAACAGCGTCTTCACGAGTTTCTTCAGCTCAGGGGTCATCTCCTCAAGCTTAGAGACCAGGTCTATGAAGAACTCCGCCATGTCCTTCTGTTCCCCGGTGTTGAGGGGCTGGTGGTCCATTTGGTAGACCTTGCAGAAGCTGCGGGGGTTGTAGGCTTTGCGCTCGCTTTCCTGATGGAGGAATGACGTATAGGTTAAGATTAAGCCATGGAATTCAACAGCAATGTGTTTGAGAGTTTAGTCCACCTGGTTTTTAACTAATGGGTGGCAGATCTGGGCAAATATTCCCCTTCTATCATTAAAACAAAGTGAACTCTATCTCAATAGGCATAAAGAACATTTTCTTTCGATTCAGTATCGCGAAAATTTTGAGAAATACGCCATGTGAAGTGCCAGCATAAGAGACTCGTTAGCTTCGTCCTACCACATCAAAAGATGATTATGTATTTGTTTCGTTTACAATTGCATTTGAATAGTGTTTCTCAGTGTATTTCGTTCATTTCAGTGTAAATACTTTTCTACCCGACCTAAGTACGGTGATCTATCGATTTGAATATTTGATTGTTTGCCTAGGGACGCAAGTCGGACCAGAGTATCAATTTGACTGTATCACTGCACCGCACACAGCCGTCTTTACTTTTTTCCAGGGCGCTTTACGTTGAGATTGTGCAGCGTTTACAGTGCAAGGACACTCATAGCCTTTTATCCTTACACTAGCCTTATTTTAACTGACGTCACTGAGCTACATATATACACCGTGACTTTTAGTCGTCTTACAACGGCAGCCCACTTTATGTATCCAATGAATACTAAACATTCATAAAAAAATCGGTATTTATGAGATTTTAATAATTTAAAAATAAAAATATTATTCAGTATTATGACGCATGACGTAGTTAAAACACCCTGTTGCGAGCGATGATCTACCGGACTCGAGTGCTGGGTAGGTATATGTTCTCCCGTTTGACACGTAAACATCATCAGGATGTTTCATAATTTTATTCAAATTTTTTATTATTATTTTTCTTTGTACCTATTAAGGAAAAAAAAAAATATCGCGCCTAGAGCTATTTTATGTCGGGTACACGACCGACGATTGAGTAGACGACCTTTGTAAGACGACTAAAAAGTCACGGTGTATAATATATCTAACATTCTATCATGACATTACAACGTAATGAATTTAATTGACGTATGTTTCTTTCTTAATTAATATTAACACTAATAATGTTTGGAACAATGTGGAATGTAGTGTTTGTTTTTTCTTGGCTTTATGATGATTATTTAATTTTTAAGTTATATTTATTGTTAAAACCACAGTTCGACACAAATGTAAATTTGTTGAAGAATAAAATAAATACAAAAATCACCAGATGTTGCTTACAACTTTAGGACAACAACTGCTTCTGCATTAAAACAAGTGACGATCAATACCACTCTACCAGGACCATGAAACTCACCATAAGATAAGCAAACATCCTCTGCATCTCATGCAGCGTGGCCGAATGCCTGCTGGCAGCCGGATCAGCTTGCAGCAGCGCCGCCCTGGCTTGAGGCATCATATACAGGTGCTGCATGCACGACGCCATGTAGCACGTGGCTCCCAGATTCGTCAGCCCCACGTACCCGCACTCATTACGAGACTCCTCGGCCGGCCAGTAGTCCCAAGGGTACGAGGTCTGAGGGCCTGGTTCGAAACGGTAGCCTTTGAAAGGAGAATATTAGTTGTAGCGTTTATTTTGTTACACAGGGTAAAAATTAAGTCTAAATTTCGCCTGATTAGAGATTCCTAAAGACGTAAAGGCTGATTTTATGACAAATTAATGTTTTATTAGCAATCCATGCTGAAAGGATTAACCGCAAATGACGCAACCCAAAACCCAAATACTGAACGATATCGAAAGCCTGAGATTATGACGTTCGTCACTAGTATTCGATATTTCATGAAGACAGTCGCTACGGGTAATCATAAAGTACCGTACACTGAACAGTCACAGTACCTACACATGTATGGCATGACTGAGTCCTCAGGTTGCTTAACCCCAAATCAGATATTCGACGCCACTACGAATGTTGGGCCGTTTTTATGTTGAGTATTTCCTAATTCGTGAGAAAAGGTAAATCTATATTCCAAGATGTTAGTACAATCCTGAATCCATTTCCAATCCATGTTACTTCCATTTAAGGAAGTATCAACTATATACCAGTGTTAATTATGATCCTATCCCCACCAAAAAGGTTACAACTCACCAGGCTTATGATGTTCCATGAGCTTGTTGTGTAGTACCATGTAGTTGTCGGGCGCGCCCCGCACGAGCTCCACCAGCAGGTCGTATGCTGCCGCGCGCGACTTTTGCGACTTGCACTTCGGCAGGTTGCGGTTCTCCGGGTTCGGCACGTCGAAGAGGAACCCGAATACCTGTGGGATTAAATAGAATTTACAGTGTAAAAGTCCACATGATTTTTGGCACGATTTTCTAGTCAGACCTTACAGTTAACTGTAATTCGTAAGCCAAGAAAAAGTAACACTAAAAGTCGCACTGAGGTGCGACTTTTAGTGTTACTTTTTCTGAGAAGTACAAACAGCTCAAATCTTCGCTAGTTTTTGACATTGTATAAATTAAAGATAATCCTACGGCATCGGTCATAATAACTTCTATAAATGATCCTGAAAAAATCACAGTTAGCTCTCTGCTCTAGAACTCCTAAATATAATACTCTGTCTGTCTATCTGACTGCAAGTCTCAAACATTAACCAACGAGAAAAGTGCAAAAATATTCGACATCTAATAATAAACTCACCATTTCCAAAGTCCTAGTCCCCTGGTCCGACATCTTGAACCGTAGCGGGTGTTTGAGCAGATGTGTGAGCAAGCTCAGCTGACCATAGAGCCCGTCGTCCGGCGAACAAGGCTCTGTTCTTCGCTCTATGATTTCTCGTTTTTCTAATGATGTGTGAATTTGTTCGCAAAGTTCGTTCAGGTCGGGGGCACCGCTATCTTCTGACGTTGCTCCTTCTGAGGAGGTGTAAAAGGTTTAGTTTTGTATCTTCATCCGGGGAATCTTAAAAAACCGGTGATGAAAAGTGCAGAACTTGTTAAAAAAACTGTGCATATCCTTTGAGAACATGAAAAGACTAAAGTGTGTGCAAAACCATCACTCCGCAGAATTTAGATCTTTAGATGAGTACATCTATACTAATGTTATAAAAAGGTAAAACTTTTTCGGTCGTTTGTTTGTTTGTTGTGCTGTTTATTTTTTTTTTGTATTTTGTTAGTTTACAGGTTTGTAAGTTTGTATGTAGGGCGTATCTTCGGAACTACTGATCCGATTCCGAAAATTCTTTCAATAACGGGAAGCTAAATTATCCCCGAGTGTCATAGGCTACATTTAAAACGTTCCCGTGGTACAAAACGGCAGCAAAGCCACGAGCAAAAGCTAGTACCTTATATTGAAAGACCTTAACTATTATAATTTCCTTATGGAATAGTCGGGAAGTTCATAAATTCTTGATAGTCGTGTAAGTCTAGTATAACTAGGAACAGTGAGGAAATATCAATATGTGTTACCTTTGAAAAAGTCTTCAGGCAGTCCGTCTATGAGTCTACAAACGAGCCAGAAGTAATCTCTACACGCTGGTCCATAAGGCTCCTTGCCTTCCTCAGCGTGATGGTGGACAACCTAGGGGATGAATATAATAAATTGAAATGATGTGTTTTTGAAGTCTGAAGGGATAGTTTTTTTTTTTTTTAATTTAAAGCCGCTTTGACACGATCAGAGTATGCTCGGACCGAGTGGACTGGGATGCCTACTCGGACGCAACTTGAATTGTGGCAACCCATACCAACCCATCCGAGTGCTCTCGGATTATGGGTTGCAACAACGCAAGTTGCGAGAGAGGGGGAGAGGGGGGGAGGGGGTTGTTGTTGTTGTTGAGTTGTCAACGCGGCTTAAATCAAAACGGAACAAATATCCGTCTGGACCATTGTTTATCTGCTACAGAAGCAAAAAGCAAAACAAAAGAGGTTAGAACGTCAAAAGAACGTCTTTTTGTAAATATAAGTCCACATAACAGCTTCCCTGTAACTCTAGAAAAACAGAAACACGGTAACTATGGCCGAGAGATAAGCACTGCCCGTTAAGAATGCAGGAATATGAGAAACTCAAGTATACTAACATCGTGGTGGTGATGGTGATGGTGGTGGTGATGTGGCCGCATGTCTGCAGCCCTGGGCAAGTGTTCCAATAGGAGTTGTAAGAGCGGCGCTAGTACCGCTACTTCGCCGCCCGCGCATAGCCGGTAGAGGGCGCTGCCGGCTTCGCGTCGAACCTACACAGGGAAGAAGGTTAGAAAATTGTTTGACTGCGAAAGAATTTGAATCGAACTTTTATTATCTATCCTCAGGTCTAACGACGTTAAACACGCCCCCTCTTTTTACCAGGATTAAATTAGGTAAATAAATATGAGGCTTACGGGCTGGCCATACATTGGCAGCTTGAGTTATACAACGACCGGACGATATACACTTCGACCAGATGTTAATAAGCATTTTTCATTATGGACACATTAATGAATTCTTTTTTTTTTTAATTTACACTCGGGTTCCGTACGTGCAAATTAAATGCAAATAGTGCTTGATAATTTAATTGTACTAAGTGGCAACATAGGCCAAATTAAAACCCTTTCTACTGCACAGCTCAAGTAAATTTTAAAACGAAGCCTTTTTAAGTAGTACTTCCTTTGTAAGATTTTATTTGTAAAAGCTATAGAAGCCAAAAGCCAAAGTTTATGGATAACGTGAAGAACTCGGTGTATACTCAAGCTGCCAGAGTATGGCCGCGTCTTTGAACCACTTACACGGTCCGCTCGATCAGACACTGTAAACTGTAGCACTCACTTGCCCAGAGTGGTCGGGACTTCTCAGGCGGTCAGGTGAATTTGCATGAATAGAATACATATTGTAGTTCGCTATACAGTCGCAATATGAAGCGGTGGGTCATGACTGCTTCAAGCTGCATGTGTATAGCCGCCTTAATTATGTCGTAATCTTAGGGAGATCAACATTCACAAAGTTACCGCAGGATCAGCGTAATCCAGCAGCAGCCTGGGCGCGGCCCGACGCAGCGACCAGGCCAGCGCCACGGCGTCCCCGCCGCCGCGCGCCCACCACACGCACATGTGATGCTATATAACATGGCACACTCACCGCAGGGTCCGCATCATCCAGCAGCAGCCTGGGCGCGGCCCGACGCAGCGACCAGGCCAGCGCCACGGCGTCCCCGCCGCCGCGCGCCCACCACACGCACATGTGATGCTATATAACATGGCACACTCACCGCAGGGTCCGCATCATCCAGCAGCAGCCTGGGCGCGGCCCGACGCAGCGACCAGGCCAGCGCCACGGCGTCCCCGCCGCCGCGCGCCCACCACACGCACATGTGATGCTATATAACATGGCACACTCACCGCAGGGTCCGCATCATCCAGCAGCAGCCTGGGCGCGGCCCGACGCAGCGACCAGGCCAGCGCCACGGCGTCCCCGCCGCCGCGCGCCCACCACACGCACATGTGATGCTATATAACATGGCACACTCACCGCAGGGTCCGCATCATCCAGCAGCAGCCTGGGCGCGGCCCGACGCAGCGACCAGGCCAGCGCCACGGCGTCCCCGCCGCCGCGCGCCCACCACACGCACATGTGATGCTATATAACATGGCACACTCACCGCAGGGTCCGCATCATCCAGCAGCAGCCTGGGCGCGGCCCGACGCAGCGACCAGGCCAGCGCCACGGCGTCCCCGCCGCCGCGCGCCCACCACACGCACATGTGATGCTATATAACATGGCACACTCACCGCAGGGTCCGCATCATCCAGCAGCAGCCTGGGCGCGGCCCGACGCAGCGACCAGGCCAGCGCCACGGCGTCCCCGCCGCCGCGCGCCCACCACACGCACATGTGATGCTATATAACATGGCACACTCACCGCAGGGTCCGCATCATCCAGCAGCAGCCTGGGCGCGGCCCGACGCAGCGACCAGGCCAGCGCCACGGCGTCCCCGCCGCCGCGCGCCCACCACACGCACATGTGATGCTATATAACATGGCACACTCACCGCAGGGTCCGCATCATCCAGCAGCAGCCTGGGCGCGGCCCGACGCAGCGACCAGGCCAGCGCCACGGCGTCCCCGCCGCCGCGCGCCCACCACACGCACATGTGATGCTATATAACATGGCACACTCACCGCAGGGTCCGCATCATCCAGCAGCAGCCTGGGCGCGGCCCGACGCAGCGACCAGGCCAGCGCCACGGCGTCCCCGCCGCCGCGCGCCCACCACACGCACATGTGATGCTATATAACATGGCACACTCACCGCAGGGTCCGCATCATCCAGCAGCAGCCTGGGCGCGGCCCGACGCAGCGACCAGGCCAGCGCCACGGCGTCCCCGCCGCCGCGCGCCCACCACACGCACATGTGATGCTATATAACATGGCACACTCACCGCAGGGTCCGCATCATCCAGCAGCAGCCTGGGCGCGGCCCGACGCAGCGACCAGGCCAGCGCCACGGCGTCCCCG
Source organism: Noctua janthe (assembly GCA_910589295.1). Lineage (NCBI taxonomy): Eukaryota > Metazoa > Arthropoda > Insecta > Lepidoptera > Noctuidae > Noctua > Noctua janthe. The sequence continues at coordinate 11,515,266 of OU342563.1, read as the reverse complement.
CCGCCGCGCGCCCACCACACGCACATGTGATGCTATATAACATGGCACACTCACCGCAGGGTCCGCATCATCCAGCAGCAGCCTGGGCGCGGCCCGACGCAGCGACCAGGCCAGCGCCACGGCGTCCCCGCCGCCGCGCGCCCACCACACGCACATGCGCATGGCGTGCTGCACCACCTGGGAGAGACATCGCTTGATATACACGACCACTGTCACATTGACCTAGTTTCAATGAGTCACACCAATGTTTTTTGTTATCAGCATGTCTAAAAAAAGGTAAACCGAGAAATAAACATCTGTTTTTCATTCTGAAATATTAAACGTATAAAGTACGGCCTCCGCGGCAAAATCCGACTAACGTGTGACGTCACGCTGCGAGCTGCGAGTCGAAATAATAAGTGCAAACCACTTTACAGTGCAAATTTTATGAACGTAAACACTCGTAAAATTAAAATAATAAGTGCAAACTACTACAGTACTTTTATGGTCATATTTTGATGTGTTGGTGTGACTCATTACGAAGACGCTCGAAAAGTATCAAAGATTCACAGCTGCAGAAAAACACCCAAATTGATAGTGTTGATCGTATTCAAATTCTGTTACACATGTCAGGTCCCGAAGTATCCAGACCTGCTAAGCCATAGCCGTAGTTTTAAGTTTTTCCGACCATTATAACTCTTATTCGGATTTATTACTATTAAAGTCATAGTCAGGATTTTTGATTTATTGTGTACATACCTGAGCCCTCCCCCAAAATCCAGTCTTATAAGTGGTGGGTTCTTTCAACGTAGCCGCCTCGCACAGTATCGATATCAGTCGCTCTGTGGTTTCCTCTACGCTCATCAACGATAGCAATGACTGCGAACAAAAACAAAATTATCAAAAAGCTCAGATAGAGACGGTACAAATCCGGGATTAAAAACGGAATTGAAAATATCATAGACTTATGCAAAAACAGCACTTTGTTAATATTAGCGTCGAAAAAAGACGAAATTCATATTATGAGCGAGAGAGAGACGAAGTTATTCGGAAAGAAAATAGTACCCTTCCTTTTCCACAATGGAATGGTAAATAACATTAAATGGGGTCTTAACTTGGAATATCATGAGCTAAGCTACGAGATGAAGAGAAAATGCCCTTCTTAGCTACTTAAAGTTACAACAATCAACAATACAGGATGGAAGGAACACCGACGCGAAAATGGTTTAAACGTATTCAGTACATCTATTGGAGAATTAAAAAAAAATCAGCTATTCCACACATACATTTTGACCGTGTAGGTATTGCACTTTTGTAGGAAACAGCAGATTAAGAAAAAAAAATTGCCGATGAAAAAATTCTCTCCCATATAGAAATTTCTGTATAAAAAATTCTGCTCAGAATGATGTACTGAATACGTGGTAACCGTTTTCGCGTCAGTGTCCCTACCACACGTATGATTTAGTCCAGTAAAAAAAACATCACAACTTACCGGGTGTAATTTCGGCGTCTGCGCCGGGTCAGTCGAGGGCAGCGTGCCGATCCTACACAATAGCTGCAATAATAGCGCGAGGCAGTCCTGCCGCCATTCGCTATCGTCATTCCTTTGTAAAACACCTACAACAAACACATCAATAGTATTACAAACGCATAAGAAGACTTGGTTAAACTATCGTTAACTGATTACTCAATTGGAAATTCGAGAGAGAAATGGAGTTCCAACACTGTTAGACTCGATTTTCAGCAATGTGGAGACACGTGGCACGGAAAGGAAACATGCAAGATTCAACCAATCAGAGGAGACGAGAGACACCATGTAGGTTTTGGTACAGTCGCCAGCGCATCAAGTTACCACGAAACTGTCAAATGTTCTCATTCTATTTTGAACTTCAACATCAAAATTTTGTGGTTTAAAATCATTTGGAAAAATTTGACAGTTTGTGGTAACTTGACGTGCTGGCGACTGACCGGACCTTAGTCACTGGTTTTAACACAATACTTCTCTTATGAAAGGGATTATAAACATAACCATAGCCTCTCTACTCCTACTCGAGACTACCTCTATGTTTACTGATCTTAAAAGTAGAGTTGAAAGAACATTCTTGCGGGAAAAAAATCAAGTAAATGATAAAGGGTTATCAATTATTGGAAAACAATAAGTAAAATGCATTATCAACTCACCCGACATCATAATATCATACAGCAGTCTTAGACCTCCCTTCTTAATAAACAATTCATTCCAGTTCTCCACGGCAGCTTTTTCCTCCTCACTCTTTTCATTTGTGACCAACGGACTGAGCGTGCTGACCGTATGCTCCTTAACATTAGGTGCACCAGCAAGACTTGAGCTCAACTTATCAATGATATGTAGGGAATACATGAGTTTTTGTGGGCTCGTCGGGTCTAGCAATTCTGGTAGCTTGCTCTCTGTGGGGTTTTGGAAAGCTTCGAGTAGGGTTGGGTTCATTGGCACGGCTTGTAATATGTCCCATACGCGACGGGATAAGAGTTGAGCTTTTGTGTGAGTTACAGGCTCCTGCAAAAAAGAAAATTGTGTTAGTTCATGCTGCAGTAGGAGCATTAGCCTGGCAGCAAGGTGGAAGTGGGGCTGAATGTTAAGATATTGTTTTAATTTTGATTTTGTTTTTAATTTTATTTTGATTTTGTTTTTAATTTTATTTTGATTGTTTTAAATTTTAATTTGGATATTGTTTTAAATTTTATTTTGATTATGTTTTTAATTTTAATTTAGATTTTGTTTTAATTTTACTTTGATTATGTTTTTAATTTTGATTTTAATTTAGATTAATTGTACCTATGATCCAAAGTTGATTGAAACAAAGGAATAATAATAATAAAATCACGCCTTTTTCCCATGGGGGTACGCAGAAACCATAGAACGCCACCTGCGATGGTCCTTACATACTCCTTTTGCCTCGTCCACGTTCATACATCTGGGTCATACACGCACGCCAGTTGCGAGTACTACGCACCTGACCTTTCTGAAGATCCTCACCAATAAGGTCAGTGTATGTCCTTCTAGGTTGTTGCCACTCACAAATATTTTAATTAATCTCAGATAAAACTCCAATGACATTGTTTTAACGAGAAGAGTGCAACGTGCATTTTAATACTTGTCTTATAAATAGGGCGCTGTTGGTAAACATGTGTGAAATTGACGTGGAAATTGTATTGTTAAAATAAGATGGCATTAGTTCTGACTATGGCCCGCGCCAAGATAACCATACTGCTCTATACAAAGCTACAGACCTGAATACATACCCCATTAGCACCAGGCTCCTTCATCTGCCCCAAGGCTTGCATCAACGTGAATAGATGATGGAAGTACGTGGGGTCCAGTAGCAGCATGGTAGGTAGTCGCGCCCGGGCCGGGGCGGGCTGTGCAGACGGCCACTCCGCCCACGCACCCCGCCCGCCCACGCCCACTGATACGAACACCAACTGCGATGGAACAGGTAAGTTTTAAAATGATCTGGTCCGAGATATAGGTCGACTGGTACCAAATGCTTATGGCATTGACACCATCTCATCATCATCATCATCATCATTTCAGCCGAAAGACGTCCACTGCTGGACATAGGCGTCCCCCAAGTGTCGCCACATTGACCGATCCCGTGCGTCTCGCATCCAGCGGATCCCCGCAACCTTTATCAGGTCATCGGTCCACCTAGTGGGAGGCCTTCCAACGCAACGTCTTCCAGTTCGCGGTCGCCACTCCAGAACTTTCCGGCCCCATCGGCCATCCGTTCTGCGAGCAATATGCCCTGCCCACTGCCACTTAAGTTTGGCTATTCTTCGGGCTACGTCGGTAACATTGACAGCATCTCGCTATATTGAATTATCTGTGATTTTTTATCCTACGATACAAATAAGATCAAGATTGAAATTGGACTCCTTATTTGATAAAAAAAATGCATCAGTAGTTTATTTTTATGAGTCTGGCGTGGCGCCACAATCCGCGCGTTGCGCAGTTGATCCGCTCATAAGAGCACTGCCGCGGATTGTGGCGACATTCACTTTGTTATTCGATTAAAACATTATTGTTGTAGACAGGGAGATTTACGGTGTTTCCGTATCTGTGTGTAATTTAAAATGCTATGAATACTTACAGTTTTTTTTAAACAAATCTGATCCTAAAAAATTCAAACAGATACCACATTCAAAAACACTGTAAATTAATTGATAAGCTGACCTGGTTATCCTTGAAGCCCATATCATATAGTGTCCTTTCATCATAGTCTATCGTCAGCTCTTGTCCCTGGGTTATCATGCGCAGTGGACCATCCGTCGATAGCGCAGTGACGCCCTCCTCGCCCTGAATCTGTTAAAAATATTACATCAATATTTTATAATGTTTTCGTAGGATGAATGTGGAGGACAAGTTAGAATTTTAGGATGAAAAAAAATAATAATGAAAATGCTGAGAACCGCTTAGGTATTTCTAAATATATACTTTACTCGTTTGAGTGCTTAACTTGCTTGACTAGGCGACTTCCGCTACTGAACTTGGACCACCAAGTAGGTAGATGGTCGTTAAATAAACTACAGAATGCGTCTACCCTATCCATCAATAACCTTAATATGTTCAGGTACCTGTTTTACCCCTCAGGTATCGTGAAAATGACACGCGCCGACGTCCATCATTTAATGAGTTGTGCCTTAAATGTTGCCTATATTTACGTACCTGTGTCTCCCACCACACGTGCACGTGCGCGCGCAGGTGCGCCACGAGGTCGGCCTGGTGCAGCGCGAGTGAGGCACGCGGGCCCGCGCCCGCCGGCTGCAGGGTCACGCGCACTGTCCCGCCGCCTCCACAGGTACCTTCCCAAGCGCCTGACTCTGCTAGCGCCCAGCGACGGAGGTGGTACGCGTATCTAAAGGCAAAATTGAACATAATATCACGAACACAACGTAACACGGTATGACAGGAGATTATAGGCGTACTTGTTTGAGGGACAAGCGCATAAAAACCAAAACCACGAGTCGCTAACGCGATTATCGGTTAGTTCCTACCGAGACCTGATCTAAAGCGACGCTGCGCTCACTTCACACACGACGCGAGACACTGCGCAACGCTGTAAAATGCATAGGTGGTCACCATGAGTTACCAATTTTACACATCGCAAACAGCCGCTGTGGCGGTACCTCGACAGTATCTGCTTCGCGTCTCGGAGTGCTCCAATTCTTATTTAGTGAAATAAAACGATAATATCATGATATTGCACATACCATCCTGTAAAACTGCTAGCTACTTCAACCTCTATAGATACCAGTAGCGAAGGATCAATTTTTATAAGAGGTAAGCCGGTGTACATATCTTTAATTTGATTTTATTATTTGTCTATGGAATACTTATTGTGTCCGTTTTCAAAGGGAAGCCGGTAGGAATCAAGTTGTATGGAACCTTCGCCACTGATAGATACATAAATCACAAACCTCCTCTTAAAAGTATCAAGATGCGTCTTCAGTAGCAACAGCGCCCTCTGTATGCACTGTAGCGCAGCTTCCTCAGTCATATGCTCATAGATATTCAGCTTATCCACAATTTTCTCCTCTTTAACTTCTTGTTCACACATTTGTGAGGAAGTGCCTTCTCCATCCGCGGTTTGTTTTTTAATGATCAGTCTTTCGGCCGCAGAAGAGAGGTGGAACATGCATTTGGCTACGAAGTCGTCTTCTTGTTGCAGTTGCTGGCCCATGTAGTAGCTGTTTAGGTATTGGATGGCGCCCATTGATACGTCTGGAATAGAATAGCATTAGAATAGGTACAGACGAAACGATTACATTGACAGTTAGTCGTATAGGTTTTAAAAAATGAGACTGCGTGGAGAAAACCGGTTATACTCAATGTAGACAGAGTGAGAAATATTATCACAGATATTAGTTTGATATTATAGAAAAACAAAATGAACTTATTTTCATTAAAACATTACTGGTTTAGCCACCACGAAGATAACAACACAATGCAAAATAAGAAACACCGTAGATGATGTAACTTAAAGTTGGAGGAATACCATCTATAAAGCTAGAGGGAAGCACTAGACTTATCACTGAATTTTGAATTTTATCCACATTAAACTTTCATCATAAACCCAAAATACATACTACACTATTGTTGATAAGGTTCAAAATCCCGTAAATCTTCTGCAAACTTACCAGTACTGTTAGCTCTGAGCGCGATCTTCCACAGATGATCCATAGCGAGCGTGTGCGGGTGTGCGGCGTCTCGCGAGTCGCCCGTGCCTAGCGCCATGCGCGCTAAGTTGCACAGTTGCTGGTATAAACTTAGGCCCATTATGCTGATCGTCTGTGAATAAGGGTTGTAAGATGCAGATAGATAAACTAGGAGTTACACATACAGCAATTGATGTTTTGTTTTTTAAAAAACGTTGCCCCACACTAGGAATTTCTCCTGAATCGGGGGTGCGTTTCAAAACATTCAAACTCACAAACACCCAGCCCCGGAACAACTACCTATAGGCAATGCAAATATTTGTTCCGTGCGGAAATCGAATACCGAAACGCAGCGCAGAAGCCAATCACTCACCCACTACCGTACCGTGCTATTAAAGTGGGATTGCAGTAGTTCAAAAGTCTCACGCATTTTGAGTTTGCACATTTTAGGCAAACTGGCACTTTAATTATTTTCTTTTGGGCAGATAGGAAATATCATAGATATATTTTTTTTTTCAGGAACCCTGCCGCACTATGTAGTTTTAAATGTATACAGCAATCACATCACAAAACCCTACTTTGTAGAGAACAAGACTGAATATAATTCCTGATATTAAAAGGCCGCATAGGGCAGCAAGAGTCATCGTCTGCCTAGCCTTTTCCCAAATATGTTGGGGTCAGCTTCCAGTCTAACCGGATGCAGCTGAATACCAGTATTTTACATGGAGCGACTGCCTATTTGAGCTCCACAACCTAGGTCTTCATAAACAAGACCTTTATAAATCAACTAGAGAATATTTACAAGACGTAATGAGTATACTGGGTAATACGATACCCCTTGGTAAGACAGGTTGTCAGACTTTTTAGGACACGGACTACGTAACGACTGTCAAAGATCTACAAATGACCACCGGAATAAACGGCTTTACGTGCTTTCCGTGGCACGGAGGAAACTCGGTATGAAATGGGAGGTCACCCATCCACAGACCAACCTAGGCAAGCACGGCTTAACCTAAAGATCGACCAGAGCAGCTGTTATTAATTAGCCACGAGCTCCTCATAGGGCAGCAAGAGTATTGTAAAAAAAGCCTAGCCTCGAATATTTAAAAAGACTAACTTGTGTAGCCCCCAGTAGCAGAAATCCTCCATTCACTTACCTCAGGATCCAACGTAGGCATCTTCTCAACATACAGAAAGCGTAGCGCATCGAGTCCCAAAGCGTGTTGCTCCGGCGACTTTGTATGGGAGAGTAGCCAGGAGTACAGACAGTCGGCGCATTCACTGCTACCACGTACTACTAGGCACTGCCATAATTCTTCTACTTGTTCCACTGTTAACCTAGTAGAGAAATGAGAGAGAACAAATTATAAGGGTGCTATTAGAAGTGTTAGAAGAGTCTATCATGGGTTATTGAACTGGTTTTCACGTCACTTAAAGGCATGGACAAGCTCACGACAGGTGTGGCGACGAATCGATTCATCTGTTAATCATTGATTAATGACTTTATTTCAACGAAATAATATCATGACTTGGTTTTAATTTCACTTTTGCTTTACCATAATCTCTCATAGAGAGGAGGCCTGCGTCCCAGCAGTGGGAACAGTAATAGGCTGATTATGCTTATGCTTACCATAATATTAATATGGTGATGAAGGTTGTCATGATTTTCAGATGACCAATGAACTGTTGTAACACCTGCACTTTTTATTTATGTACACATAAAATACTTAACAAGACATTACATTAAGATAGAAGAGCACAAAGGTACTGCTTATTTCATAAGAAATTTCTTCCAGCAGACCTGCGAGAGGAAAGTAGGATTAAAAATGTAGACAATGTGTAGAAAAGACAAAACAGGAAAAATTTGATTGGATTGATTGGATACTATCTTGGCCAAATAAATATATTTTCTTTTCACTGTTAGCTATACCTGAAGTGCTGCGGAGAGCCGACCGGCGAGAAGATGGCGGTGAGGAAGTGCAGGCGCACGGTGAGCTCCGTGATGTGCGCGTAGTGCGGCGCGTCGCACACGGGCCGCGGCTGGGCCATGTAGTGGCGCAGGTCCTCCAGGAACAGGCGCATCATGCCGCGCTCGCGCTCCGCCCACATTACCACCTGCCGGGAATGTAACGAAGTTATACCGGCCAAAAAGTCGGCCGGAGTCCAGAGCGACCGAACCGGACTGCGAGGATAATGCTCGTACGTGTGTATGAGATAGACAGGCTAGCACGAAGCACGTGGACACCGATTAAGTCTCGGGAGTGGTCTGTGATGGATCGGTCGGTCTGCTGGACCACCCGGTTTATTCAGAGTTTTAAGTCTATTCTCAAATTGTTTTTTTATAGTAATAGACAAAACTATTCTTGTCTCTAGCATGACGAGGTATCAAACTCATCGACAAATACAACTGAATACCAGATGAAATGACCAACGTACCTGATGCATATCCATGCCTCGTAGCTGTTGAAATGATGAGAATAACTTCGGTAGCAATCGAAGCGAGACCGCAACAGATCTGAGACAAAATACGTTTTATCTTTACTTAAGTATTCCAACCAATAATTTATGAGTAATATAAGTAAAGGTCTTGGGTAATGACGTACCTATGGTTGGCAAGATTGTCAAGACATCCTTCAATGAACTTGATCCGTATAAACTTGTCTGTGCTGAAGCATAGCAATGCGCAGAGAGCCTTCTCGGCTTCCAGTGCTAAACCCTCGCCCAATTGTTCCTAGATGAGAAAAAAAAAGTATTAATGACCTACTTTTAGCCGACTTCTAAAAAAGGAGGAGATTGTTGTAAAGGCATACAACCGTAAAGCTGCGTCTATGCTAGGCGAGCCGAAAACGAGCGGAGCGCATTTCCTTAGGCGGGAGTGCTCGGTCGAGGCTTTTAAGTCCGTCTACGCTAAGCGAATTCGTGCTCCGATCGTGGCCGGGTCGCCTAGCGTAGACGCAACTTAACCTTTTGAACGCCATTGTCACATATACGTGACAAGCAAGCGCGTGCCCTGTACGTCAAACGACACAAATATGTGACAAAATGGTAGGTGAATTTGTGGCTTGGCATGGAGGGCACGCGCGTTTGTTTATGCTCTGGCGTTCAAAAGGTTTATAGTTTTGATTGAAAGATATATACGTTTATCCGAATATGACAGTATTGTCTATGATAGCTCAGTCGCAATATAGACGCTTATATTCTTCGTCACCAGTCCGTTGCACTTCCTCCCCTAAATGGTGGACCTAGGAACTCGTGAAGGCCCCGAGAATCCACTGGAAGCTTGTGTAAAAGGCTGTCTCTAGAGTGTGTGTTGACTGGACGTCCTCTAGATTGGTCGAAGCAAAGAAAATCTGCTCACGTGGAATTTTATAGATGGACTCTACACTGGATTAAACGATGGGACACTTAATATCCTGCAAGTCTTGATGAGCGCTAAGCTGATAGCCGTATTCTGGGCTCACTCATTTTAGTTTGCCACCTGCATGCTAAGAGTAGTGGGTAAGGTGTGTTAAAGAATAAAAGTTGATTTCCCCGCTAGTGCGTGCGGTCATACAACTCACAATGGCGCCGTCCTGCAGCAGGTCCCACAGCAGCGTGTTGCCCGGCCGGCACACGTCGTCCACGTCGCAGGCGGGCGGCGACCCGCGCGGCCGCGCCCGCCCCGCCATACCCGCCGCCGCGCCCTGCTGGTACTCCAGGCACTGCGCCTGCGCAACACACATGGGGAGTCTAAGCTAAGGCTGAACAGACCTATCCTCCCGTATTCGCAGTTTCCCCTAATTATTTCCCTTGTCAAGGCTGCTTCTGCAAACGGCCTTGGCTACAGCGTAACGGAATCAGTCTGCCAATGACGAAGACATCGGGCACTCGACTGGTATATTTATTTATTTATTTAACACTTCAAGCACAAAAGTACAGAGGCGGACTTTATGCCATAGGCATTTTCTACCAGTCAACCTTTGGGTGATGCAGAGACAAGCAATGTATGTATGTGGTTATTCAATTGTATTTTGGTAAAAATGCAACGATATCTGTTATTGCCGGAATTGAGTACGCCTTTTTATATCTGCGTGATTAAGTAAGCTGTAAAAAGGAGCACATCTAAATGATTGAAAGCCTTCAAGAACACGTACAGCCAGTAAAGTTCTTACCTGTACAGCAAGCCTGGCCAGTTCCTCCTCACAACCTGAATCATCTTCATCCAAGTCTGCGAGGTGAGGGTGTGAATGAGGAGACAGAGCTGATGATGCACTGCCTTCCTCTTCCTCTCCGGCCGCGCCGCGACGCTTGTAGGTCTCCATTAGACGGAGCTCCATCAGACGCCTACAATAACAACAACAAGTATCATTATACCTGTATTTCCCGAAAAGGTAAGCAGGGGTTCAAAGTACGATCTAATTAATGCTTTTGTTTCTCGCCGTAGGGAGGAGGTTGATTAATTATTCCTTTGAACATTTTTAGTAGTTTGAGATGGCGCGAGAATATAAGATGTAAACGGACCCTTCACGAAGCCCTCAACCAAGCATTCTGTACATCAAACTAAGTAATTCTAGGAAAAAAAATATTGCTAGGAAACAACTGTTTTTCTGGGGTGAAAAATGTCGTTTTCCATAGGACTTACTGTACCGCACTAAAACCATTGTGCTGATGGATGCATTGAATAGTTAGGCGGTCGTGGAAGTATTTAAAAATAAAGTTATAACATCAAAAACTTATGAAAAAGTTGGAACTTTGACCCCCAATATCTCCGTAACTAGAAGGTTCCCAGGTATGGTACAGAAGAAAAAAAATATCGCAATAACGGGGAGAACAAGTGCCTTTCAGCTTCGTTAAGGGTGTTTTAGCACCCATTAGAGTTTCTAGAAGGCTTTTGAAAGAGAGTAACACTAACAAGTACAAGGTCGAAAATTACGTCCAAACTGTGCGAGCAAAAACAGCTCATATTGCCTATAGGACAAGACTCACCTTGCATCAACGTTGTCACAGATCAGCTGGCAGTGTGCGGTATCACTGCCCGACGATTCTTCTTCCACTTCAGACACAGATTCAGCTAGATCAGCGGTCTTCAGCTGAGCTGCTGCTGAAAAATTTAACTCTTAGATTTGTACCCTATTACAAGATGCTTTAGGTCTAAAAATAGCAACAAGTTTTTTCCACCAAGCATGCAATTAAGCTTCCGTCACTCATAATCTAGCTTGGAAATCAGCTATCCAAATTCTGAACACTTACTGCACGTGTAGCACGACCACCGTAGTTACGGGTTTTGTCGACGGAAGAATCGACAAAATGACAGATCAAAAAAAGTAATCTGTAATTTTGTCGATTCTTCCGTCGACAAAACACGTTTCTACGCTGTTCATGCTACGCGTGCAGTTGTTAAGTTTAGAAAATGTAACTAAGGCAAGTATTCACCAACATTTTATCAAGCGACTTCTCACCAATGTTGATTAATCATTGGCAAGCACAGAAATTAACTTTTCTAAACGCGTTTTAATAAGTGAGACACTTAAAGCTACATCCGGTAAGTCTACACAACTACACCACCCATCTTGTTTAAAAAAATAACATGTAAAAGTGATTGTAAAAACCTTTTTGCATAACAAACACATTTATCATTTTCAAAATGATGTGAAGCTACAATTTTACACAAGAAAAAAACAAAAGACGAACAATACCTAACCGCTTAACAGCGCCTGAGCCCGAAAGGGCCCATCAAAATTTTGACAGCCCGGCTGCTTCTGATTGACAGCCCGGCTGCTTCTGAGCCCATCTGGGCCCACGTTGCCTGTCGTAACTAATATAGCTAAGACCGAATATTGGAAAGAATTAGCTATATTAGTTACGACGGGCAACGTGGGCCCAGATGGGCTCAGAAGCAGCCGGGTTGTCAAAATTTTGATGGGCCCGTTCGGGCTCAGGCGCTGCTAATTACAAAAACATTGAGTACAAAGAGACACATATAAAAGTGATAGTAAGTGATGTATGGACCATCCACTCACGGAAATGCTTGGTTTTGCTTGGCTTGTGGCGCTTCTTGTAGAATTTCTTCTTACGAGGTCGCAGTAACTCTTCAGCGCCGCTGCTGGCACTGCCACTGCTGCCTGCGCGCTTGTTACGTCTGTACAGAGTACGAATATTAAGATCATTGTGTCATTAAAACAGATGTTGGGTACCTTTAACTCGAAGTGAAACGTTAGAACACAAAATATATTTGTTGGGGTAAGATCAAACGAAATGATGATAGTGAAAGAAAAATAAACATTCACTAGAGTGAATCATTCACTTCAGTGAATAAAATCTAGTAGACTAAATAGCCAAATTACATTTCATTTTGTAGGTTTATCAATGAATGGAACATTGTGTTTGATATCCTTTTGGACATTGTTCTAAATAGTTGTAATTGACTGTTTGTATTTGGCTGACTTTTGTTTAAAAAGTCACTAGGTATAAATAATAACGACTAATAGGTACAATACACTCACTAGGTATAAAAGTGACTTTTTGTTATTTGTGTTCTTTATTTTCTTAAGGGCTTTTCGTTAGTAAGGTCTATTCTTGTACGTAAGATGGTTAAGGAACAACCTGCCCAAACCACCCCTTTTAAAAAATAAAACCCTGTATACAGTCAAAGTAAACACAATACAACACACACAATAACACCTTTTTCTGTATAAAACTTGCCCAATTGCAACCTAAATGGAAGAAGTCACTGGCTCCTGAGCTCTGGAGCCAGGGTCCCACATTTTTCTGGTTTTTATGGCAATAAAGAAATATAATATATTTACTCACTTCTGGCAAGATTTAAGCGTCGGACATTCCTTCTTGGTGAGCTCCTCCCCTTCCCTCAGCCAGTCCTGCTCGGCTGTAAGACAAGAGTGAGAGTGTATACAGCAGCTAGTTGGGCCACGGCATTATATTGTGGGTATATGTTTACCAGTCAGATCACGCTGATGTTTACTTTGTTTGCGCGGCGTCGGTCCCGCCTCCTCGCCCGACGTGCTCAGCTCCTCGCACTACAGACAAAAACGAACATAGTGTTATATATATATTAAATTATACACATAGTAGGCATCTTCATAATAATTTGTCATTTATAACATCTTTAATTCTTAGCAGAATTCCGCAATTCACGTAGGCATGCAGTTAATAAACCACAAATTCCTTCCTATCGTTTTTTTACAGTAAAGTGGAAGAATATATTTTTACTGAATAAATGGGAAAAAAAACACTAATAAAATACAGGGTGTTTAGTGCATCGTTTGCCTAATTGAATTGGTCGAATGGAGAGATTATTTGCTATCTCTTCAGGCCCAAGACTCACTCTTGGCCACACCCGTTTTTTTATTACAACTTTCAAATTTTTATTATGAAAACTTCTCAAACTCAACATTAAAGCTTAAATTTAATAAAAAGTTAAAGTATAATCTTTAAATTACATTGTAATTTTTATATGTACTGTTGTATGGTTCTATCAAATTCAAAACTACTCGTTAGTAACATCTAGTTTTTTTTAATAACTCATAAAGCTTTTGGAAAAAGAAAATAAACTTAAAACTCAACTTTAAAATGTTATAAAAAAAAACTAAAAGCGATCGAGATCTTCGAATTGAATCTAATTCGAATGATTTTCGAAATTAAAATTTAAGCTTTAATGTTGAGTTTGGGAATTTTTCATAATAAAAATTAGAAAGTTGTAATAAAAAACCGGTGTGGCCAAGAGAGTTCTTTGGCCTGAAGAGATAGCAAATGACCTCTCCATTTGGTCAATTCAATTTGGCAAACGATGCACCAAACACCCTGTATATTTTTTTTTCGTTTTAACAACAACATAGAATCCTATTCAGATCAGAAAGAAAAACCGGCCAAGTGCGAATCGGTCTCGCGCATGACTGGTTCCGTACCATCGTAGTAGGGGAGCCCCCTTTCGTTTGTTCATTTATTTTATTATTTGTTGTTATAGCGGCAACAGAAATACACATTCTGTGAAAATTTCAACTGTCTAACCATTACGGATCATGAGATACAGCCCGCCGACAGACAGACGGACGGACAGCGGAGGCTTAGTAATAGGGTCCCCTTCGGGTACGAAACCCTAAAAAACCCTAAATTTACATCATCTACTCCTTCCTTTTTTTGTTACCTACAACTAAAATCGAGAGTGTTCAATTACTTCCATAGAGCAATAAAAGGCGCTTTACGACTATAAACGTTTCATAAGACTATTCAGCCATTTACTTTGACTGAATTGGTCATCAAATCTAAAGTCAAAGTTATTTATTTATTTCTAAAACATAGGTGTGTGTAAAAACCGATACTTAGTATACTCACAGGATCATCATCGGAGTTAGTCTGATCCATGCTGACGCTGGCTTCTGAGGAGGAGTTGTGATGCGGCTTGCAGGAGGGCTGCGGAGGGCGCAGAGGGGGCTCGTCACCCAGCGCCGACGGCGACCCGCCCAGTGTGCCCGACGCGCCGCGAGACCACAGCGCGCGCATTAGTGCGGATGCTAGGTACAGGCTCTGATAGAAGAAAGGTTAGCTATAAGTTTTTGCATGAGCTGAAGCCAGACTAGAAACACGTATTTAGTAGATATAAAAGTTCCCGAGTGAACATTTCTTATGAGCCTTATTTACAGCGATAAAGAAATGTGAACTCTTTCGAAACTTACAAACCGATCAATCAGTCAGGATTATACCTAGTACAATCCTGACTGTGTCTAAGGGACTAACCACACTTATTCAGCACTTCAAAACAACGATTTTGTATGGAGATGCTTACGCATCTGAATAGACGCGGAAAGCTGAACGAATGCGTACGCATCTCCATACAAAATCGTTGTTATCTATGGACAAAAGCTGAACAGAGCTGAATAAGTTTGGTTAGTCCCTAAAGTTGCATCCAAAAAAGCTGTTTCTGTTAAGGACATAAGATACGATAAGAAAATAAGTAAAAGAGAACCTTTGTTGTAAAATGCATACTTTCTCTTCCTGCACACTCTTTTTTCCCCAAAATAAAGAAAAAATGAGCAAAAAAAAAAATTTTAAAACCAAACGAGTGCAAGGCTCACGACACTGCTACCTTATTATATAAAACGATTGAATTACCTGTTCTGTATGCTCCTTTGGCGGCAAAGCGCAAAGCAGACTATAAAGATGAGCACAAGGCTTTGGTGCCAACGCCCTGATGAACCCAGGTAGCAGGTCATACACCTGCCGACCGCAGTGCTTCAGTTGCGCGGCTGCCCATACCAGTTCTACATGCTCAGGAGTCACACGACCTTCGACTGCCAGGAACTTCAGGATCATATGAGATTGCTTTATCACCTGTAGAGATACATTATGTTAACATTGCATGGCAATAATTAGTACTGTACAGCTACCTGGTTATAGAGCCAACTTATAACATCAATGGGTAGCTAATCAATAAATTGTACAAGTGTAACAGATTGCAGGTTGATTGTCCCACACTGTAACCATTGTTAAAGTCTCGGGGGCATACCTTGAGAGACTAACAGTTTATTTGCAAGAAACAAGATGAAGAATCAAGAAGAAAATAACCAGCCACCAATATTTTTACTCTGTATAATATGACAGTAAAAAGTATGTCATCATTCCCCTGCCTTATCCCAATTTATGTGGAGGTGACGCAGCAAGAAGTGCAAGTCTGTGTGACAAAAGGCAGAAGCCTTCCAGTAGGATTGTTACAGGCCATCTAGCACAGTAATATTGAACAAGACTCCATCACACTAACCTCCACATGTAAGTTAGGTCCAAACAGATGCTCAATGATATTATTATTTGTGAGCCATGTAGCCAGTTGTTGTCCAGCAACTTCCACATCCGTCGCCGACTCCCCATTACAAAGCTCGTTGTGTGAAGCGATGTGCGCGTTGATCTGCGCCACGCCCGCGAGACGCATCGTGAGTGTACTGCTATTAAAGTACTTGAAAGCTAGTGCTAATCCATCCCCATCAAATGTTAGGGGTACATCCAAAGGCTCCTTTGCTGCTCCCCACATGAAATCTGTGGAAAGAAGGGTTGTTGTAATTGTGTACCACATATCCCATACCATACCATAATAGGTCCCTAACAGACCACACCGGAGGCATTTGATAGAGTTGCCTCCCTTATGTGTTGATATTAATGTTAACTGTTGATTCAAACTCAAAGCATTTATTTAAAATAGACCAGTTACAACTTTTAAATTATCGAAAACAAAATGATGAAGCAACTACATTGTAACCACAAGAATGTAGACTAATAGTCAACATTATTATCAATAAATATCATATTGCTTTTGACTGCTAGTTGGTTTCCACTCAGCTGCAACTAAACCAACAGCAGTAATGCAAACACTAATTAATAAATAATTTATTTCTAATTAGGACAAATAGAGATAGAGTAAGTTAGGTAAGTCAACTGCTGAGCTATTCATCTAACTAGAGCATACAATAATTTATCATAGTCATACTGTCAGAATAAAACTTAATAATGTACCAACATAGATTCTTAACTTACCAGCCATAGACTTCACTGCAGGCACCCTTAGATCCTTGTCTTCTAAAGTGCACATGTACTTCAATATCTTGGCTCTCAATGGCATGAAGAGTTGGGAGACAGCTCTGAAGTTCAGCCATAGCTTCAGGTTTCCAACTGCAGCCACAATGGCATGTGCCATGGATAGAGGGAGGGTGCTCTGTGTAGCATGTTCAAACACTGAAGTCATAGCACAAACTCCACCCAGCTTACAGAACAAGCTCACATTCCTCAACAAGTATGCAGGAATCTCAGTATCATGAAGGTCACAATATAAACTTAGATTAGATATTTCTTGAGCGGAGAGGTCATCTAAGCGGCTTAGTGCCGAGTGCTTGCAGGCTAGGTACAGAGGGAAGTTGAGGAGGAACACTTTTGACACAATATGCATGAGCTTTTCTTTTTGCTGCATAGACCATAGTTCAGTGTCCTCAGTTGAAGAAGGAGGTGTCTCAGCATTTTTGGGCTCTTCTGTAGTGACAGCTGCTGGGGCAGGTTCATCTGGTTCATCTGGAGATTCCTTTTCTCCATTGCTCTTCTCCTCAGGAGGTGTAGTTTCATCCTCAGGTTTTTGTTTCTCTTGTGAATTATCAGGTGGTGGCAGTGGTGCGGGTGCTGGGGCGGTTTTAGCTGCTTCTACTAGTTCATCTTTAAGCTGCTTCAGTTGACATACAGACAAGCACAGTATACTCTGCACTACAAGATAGAATCTTTCAAAATTCTTCACATCCCGATAGCAACACATACATTGCCTAAAACAAAGTACAGAATGTATTACTTTTGTATATTTACCAATACAATAACTTTGTCTATTGAAATTTAAAGGTTACTTTTTGTGTTTTCACTTTGCCACAATAGAATGACTGTTTACTAATATAAACTACACTTTGTAACAGTAACTCCATGTAATATCCCATTGTACTAACTTAAAATTACTAAACAAGAGCATCAAAGGAGTGTAACAAAGCATAGCAGTCACCTACATTTGTTATCACATTCGAACAGCTGTAGGAGTCAAAATCTGGTAGTGTTTAGAAGTATAGTAAATATCTTACCTTTGTGGCCATGAGAGAATATAGTTTAGGACTATCTCCAGCTCAGATTGGCTTATTGTTGGATACTGGGACACATCGTCGGTAAGTCTGGATTCACCTAAAACCAGTAGGATAATATCATAGCAGCTCACAATAACTAAGATTTTATTTAAATACACTAGACGCCAGCGAATTTAAAACAATTTCGATGAAAGTGGCTCAATAGAACGGACAAATGGACTTCTAAATTTCGAAACAATGTAACTTACAATTTAATAAAAGCTGTGAAAACTCCGAACAAACATCACACATTCTTAATGTTTTATGTCAAGATTAAGCGAAATATTATTGCAATATAATCGCAAAGGTTATTTCAAGTGAATTATTGATCATTATTGATATTTTTCGTATCAGAGAACGAATACTGCCATAAAATGTCACGGTATCCGTTCCACCATTGTTGACGATTGTTGTCAAAACTACGTTTTGTTGTCAATTCGTTAATAAATATTAATGAAAATTTATAGTTAATTTATTCAGCTGCAGAAATTCCAGAAGCGAGAATTATCATGTAATTAATGAGTTTTTTGGTAAAAACAAGATTATTGAGAACGATAACAGTACGTTTAGTGAAATCTGGTAATTATTAAAAACGTATGATAATAATCGACTAAATAGAAGTTTTTTTTTCGGTGATCTGTCTGCCATTCGATTTTGATTTGACATTTGTTTTGACATTTTTCGGTAGTTGAAAAACTAGCTATGGGTTGACTGGTTGTTATTGTTGATTTTATCAATAAAATGGTTCAATTACTTTATATTGTCGCCAGCTTACATGTGTTGCTATGTCCATTTACAAAAGTAGAAGAAAGTTTCAACATTCAAGCCACACACGACATTTTGTATCATCGGCATAACCTATCGCAGGTGTCTAGTAAATCTAATTTTGGATTCATAAGTCGCTTCATATAGACATACATTGATTACTATTTTCTTCCAGTACGATCATAATGAGTTCCCGGGAGTTGTGCCGCGCTCATTCATTGGCCCGCTGGTATTATCAGCTGTTTCAGCCCCAGTGGTTTCTCTGTTTTATCTTATTGGAATCAACAAATTTTGGATGCAATATGTAGGTTAGTGGGAAATATTAAATATAGATCCGATACTAACGATGTGTATGTTTTTGCTTCATCTAACAGCTTTTACGTCATCTATGAGATCTTTACTGCCAATGTCGGTTGTATAGTACATTATAAATCTTGAATCTATTATTGTTTGACTGAAGTACGATTGTAATATCTATTTGCAGTGCGTCTGGCGCTGGCGATGTCAGTGATAGCAACATGGAGTCGATTGAGGAGAGCACTGCTGAAGCAGTTTGGCAGCACTTTTGCATGGTGGTACACTCTCATCACCGTCACTCAGTACCACTTCATGTTCTATATGAGCCGGCCATTACCTAACATCATGGTGTTACCCCTTGGTAAGGATCAGACACCATCAGCCCGCAGCACAATCTGTTCGCTCCATGGTCTTCTAAAACGTGTGTTGGTGAATTAATAGGGTAAAGTAATGTGTAAACGGTGAATTTTTCAAGTGGGCATGGATGCCCATATCCGAAACTGTGAGTAATAGAAAATACTCAAAGGAGTCTTGAGCCCAATTTTGATGAAAACTAAAAACTGCATCATTTGATTTTTGAAAAATCAATATCCCGAGCCAGGAATCGAAACCATTGATTTTGGAGAAAAAAAAACGGGGAAAATTCTGGGAAGTAATGACATATAGCAAACCTTCGAAAAATGTTAAATTTTAGGTTTTTCATATTATAAATTAATGTCCTTGATTGATGACACCCGCAGGGCAGTCGAGCGTCATAACATTATGTTTTAATTTCAATTTTATTGACTCATAAAACTACACTAACTAACACACACTAACTTTATTTTCTCTTTTTTTATTTAATTGTTTTTTCATTAATATTATTAATTTAAAAGAAAAAATCGTAAACAATTGAAATTAGAACTCACTTAGTGAGTTGGCGCCAATAATGATTTTGTTCGACGTTTCGTTGATTACTACTAACTGTTTTCAAATTGTTATGTATTTTATAAAAAATGAACTATTTCTTTTAAGAAATAGTTCATTTGTAAAGTTTGCCGTATGTCATTATTACCCAGAATTTAATCTATATTAGCGACACTATTAAATGGTCTACAGTATGTACTTTTTTTTTCGAAATCAATGGGTTCAATTCCTGGCTAGGGATATTGATTTTTCAAAAATCGAATTATGCAGTTTTAGTTTTCATCAAAATCGGACTCGAGACTCCTTTGAGTATTTTCATATTCCTCCTCCTCACATGAGCTACTCTATTAAAAAAAATATCTTTTACAATATTTATCTTATCATGTAGAATGGTACTTCATTTACTTTGAAATACAAAAAAACATCCTGTTAAACTATATTTTGTTAATAATCTATGAATCATCATGAATTTATCATATTATTTACTTTTTAAGTAAATTAGTACACCTGTTGAATAACAGCATGTATTAATTTTACACTAGAGCAATAACAGTTTTAATTTTTTAAGGTTTGTAAAAAAATAAGAGTTACCGAATCTATAACTCATTTTTCTTATGGCTCTTGGCAATTTAGTCCTTGACTTACACGGCTATCGAAACAATGATCGCCGAGTCCACATTCCTCATGACGACCGCAACCGTGCGAGCCAAGTCAAGGTACTTGATTTCACGAGATTCTCGTCATGCGGGATTGTTATAACAATAATCATTGCATTCCACACTAAGCGATCCACCACCACCTTATCAGGCTTATTGGCAATCCTGGCTACAAGGTTGTGTCTAAGCAAGTACTCTCTTTTGCCACACGAAAACTCTCGGATAATGTAAAGCATTCACCCCGCCGGTGGCATGCCCAAAGTATGTCTACCGTGCCGGTCCTTCACAATTAATCTCCGTTAGTCTTCTTTCTTTCGGTAGCTATTTGTCATGATAACTTCGTCCACAATTCCACAGATAAAACTTTCCTTGCCAGGCTACGAACGCTGATATGTCTACATCGGCCCATGTAGGGCCCAGAAAAAGCGTCCGTGAAACTCATTATTCTGCCGTATATCCCTGTGGTTGTTAGTGACAAGCACTACAGGTTTGCGCTAGTTCTCTTTACCCAAGGAGAGCAAGTGAGGCCCTGGACCACGTCTCAATGCATCCCCACGTCGGCTTCTAGGAAATATTTCCTAAGATTGCATATCTGGGATTGTGGGTCTTAGCGTTTTAATAGCCTCGGCCTCCACAACTCCGCGGGATATACAGTCACATAACCGTGGGTGATGCATTCGATATACCGATATGCCGTCAACAATGTACGGAACGGATTTTATTGTTATTCTTACTGTTTTACTTTATTTTTATGATGATATATTTTTTTTTTATCAACTATTCTGTCCCACTGCTGGCCAAAAGTCTCCCCCATAGCTTTCCACTTCTCCCTGTGTGTGGCAATCTCTGGCCAATATCCCACAAATACCAATTATGTAAGGAATGTGCAAAAGCTTACAATAATAAGTTCCAACATATTGTTTCAGTACTCCTAGCATTTGAAGGCTGGGTGTCTGGCAAACATAGGCTATTCCTTGTGACTGCCGGTGCTTCCATCGTCATATTCAGAGCAGAGCTTGCTATGCTGTTTGGACTGTTCCTCATCATAGACTTGTATTTCAAGAAGATTGACTTTACTAAGTAAGTTTATTAATACATAATTATGAAATTTTGAGAGACTTTCAATATAAAATTAGGTATGACTGAAAAAGTGATGTATGTTTTCAACTGAATAAATATTGTTATCTTGTATAATGATGATAAGTACTTGAACAATATGGAGAATGCTCTAAAAGACACCATAGAAGTTGTATTGTATGTGTGTTACTGTAAAAGCCCAAACTATGGTAAATCCTAAGATTATCCAGTAAAACCTAAGATTTACCAACTCTCAATGGTAAAAGCCCGAACTACTCTGTGATCATCGTTCATTTCGAACTGTTACCACCATATACTCTGTGAATCTTAGGGTTTACCTCAAGAGAAACGGTAAATGTTGTGGGCGAATGAGCGTGAGCTACAAATCGTGAAGACTTGAAAATACGCATCCAACTTGGATGAATCAATCGCCGTCTGCTGCCGCGACACCGCACCACCAGTCTCGCTCGGTCGGTTCGTGCACGTTTGGTCACAGTTCTAACCGACCTAACCCATTTGGTCGCTCGGTTTATTATTACAGTATGTCATCTGCGGCGCCAGATATTTAAGAAATAGTCATTGTTTTATTTCCAAAACCAATATTTACCAACTTTTTATTGTTAAAACCTAGCATTTACCAAATTGTAATGGTAAAACCCCGAAAAATCTTATCTTTGTAAAATCCTTACATTTACCAACTCATGTTGGTAAATGTAAGGATTTACAAAGTAATACCTAAGATTTACAGATAGTTGGGCTTTTACAGTAACATAATAATATGCATTTAATTTCCTACAATATGTTAAGGACAAGCGAAATATTATTAATATTCAATTTTTTTTTCAGTTTAATGAAGATAGTTATACCCACAGGAGTATTTCTAGTGGCCTGGACTGTAACCATAGACTCAATTTTCTGGCGCCGACTGTTGTGGCCCGAAGCTGAAGTTTTCTGGTACAATACCATTATGAACAAGAGTTCAGATTGGGGTGTATCCTTTTTTTTTTTTTTCATAAGTTGTTTTATATTTGAATATTGAACCACAAGGTAATTGACACAACCGGCGCCGGCGAATCCGGCACGGGATTTGCTTTTGTCTGTCCAGAGCTTAATATTGCGTCCGCGAATCAGATCGCTGCCACGAATCTTTTATCGAATATTTCTACAACTAAAATTCATAAAGAGTACTTTATGAATTTTAACACATTCATCATCTGCCTAGCCTTTTACCCACTATGTTGGGGTCGGCTTCCAGTCTAACCGGATGCAGCTGAATACCAGTATTTTACATGGAGCGATTGCCTATCTGACCTCCACAACCCAGATAGTACTGGGTAATACGATACCCCTTGGTAAAACTGGAATGAACTTTAACACATTCTGATTAATACATTATTTGATCTCTGGTTATCTGTCAGGGCTAGAGTTCACGGAAATACCAACAATAACTTTATAAGAAAGTTTCAATGAGAAAATTTGACACAACTAATCGCTAAAAGATCCTTAACCTGAACACAGACGTCACCATTCCTCTGGTACTTCTACTCGGCCCTACCGCGAGGTCTGGGACCCAGTCTGGTGCTCATACCCGTAGGAATGTACTTGGATCGGCGACTGCTACAGTACGCGGCGCCGGCCATTACTTACATACTGCTGTTCTCCTTCCTGCCGCACAAGGAACTGCGGTTCATTATCTACGTGTTCCCTTTGCTCAATATGGCGTCTGCGGCCGCTTGTTCCTATATGTAAGTATTCACTAATAATCTATTCTTAATATAATAAAGCTGAACAGTTAGTTAGCATCTACGCGCTAATACCAGTCGGTTTTGATAGCCCAATTTTAGAGGAAGGTTATAGGCTATTTAACATCACTCTACGATCCCAGGAGCCGAGCAAAAAGAAAAAGAAGTCGGAAGGAACGCTAAGCCAAAACGAAGTAAAAACAACGCTAGTTTTTTTTAAAATTAGATTTGGTGTTTATGAGATGGCTCACATTGCATTTATCGGGAATACCGGCCTGGTTTCAAACCAGAGCACTTAACGAACACTGACAATAATCGTCTGTCTGTGGAAATATCAAGTACGACCATGGATGTACTTGCCAATTTTTCATTACCCTGGTTAAAAAATATAGAATTACAACTCCATGAAATATTACATAGCGCGGCAGTAAGAACTGAAAAGCTTTGCCTGTGTTGGGTACGCAAGGTTTGAAAATGAGACTCGTGGTGATGGCTGAAATATGGAATGAATGTATTTAGAAAAGACGGTCCCTTTTATACAAAATTTGTAACAAAAATCAATGCATAGTAGGTACATATAAAAACTTAGTTTGGGCACAATATTGTCGATGTACCCTACGTACTATATTGTTACTGTGAGGATGATATTCCGCTACACCTGTATGGGCGGTGACTCTGTGGCGCAACTTTCGTGCTAATTCGGCAACACAATGATTAATAAACCGAAGAGCCATACCTTTTCAGGTTTAATTGTAGTGGATTTTTTGTTTTTCAGCGAATCATGATACAATGATTCACTTTTTTATAAAGCAAGCAGCTATGGTACAAATAAATATCGTTTTACTTTCTTTCTTTCAGATACGTTAGACGATCGAAGGCACCCATTTTTGAGTTACTCTTCTGGGGAACAGTTTTTGTTATACTGGGTAATATTATCATAACATTGGCATTTGTTTTGGTGGCTATGACGAACTATCCAGGTGGAGTCGCAATCACTAGGTTTGTGTTATTTGAATATTTGTTAAAACTATAGATTTAAATCATAGTTTCGTAATATCGTGGCAAAAAATGTTTACGTTTTACTATTTCGTTGACAGTGACATTTGAAAAGTATTGTCTCGCTCACTCACACTGCACATCGTCTCAATGTAGACTTATTTGCGTGACCTAAGTTCAGTGAAGGCATCTTAGGTTAAAACAAAGTAATTAATGTGCACAAACAATTGAAGTTACTAATGGGCTTCTATTTATTTCCCAGATTCCACAAACTGTTGAAGAATGAACCATTCGTACATGTACATATTTGTAACTTAGCAGCTCAAACTGGTGTGACAAGATACACGCAAATTAATGACCACTGGATGTACAGCAAAAACGAATCCTTGCCTTTTGAACTACTACAAGACTACACTCATCTTCTAATCGAAGGTAAAAGCAAGTATTCGTCCAATCTTAAGTCATTCGCCCAAACGCACAGCATCTTAGATAGCATAGAGTCATTTTCTCAAGTATCCATGCATTATAAACTAATGCCTCCAGTAAAAATCAAGACTAAACCAGCACTGTTCATACTTGAGAGGAAAGACTTCCGAGAATTCCCTCTCGGACATAAAGCTTCACCTATATCAGATAAAGCAGAACAAAGCGATGAAACGGTTATTGCTGTCGTAAATTACGATGCCATTGATGAAATTGAAGCGAAAGAATCTGATGGCGAAATAAATGAAGAGGAACAGCCTATTAAAATCGACACACCACCGGAAATTGAAAGCACTGTAGACATTACTGTACCAATTATAGAGGATAATTTAGAGAATAATTTCGAAACATCTAACATCGAAGCTGTTGAAGAAATTGAAGGAATTAAAGAACCTTTAGTTGAAGAAGTTGTTCCAATGGAAGAAGAGAAAAGTTCAAAAATACAAAAAGCGAGGAAAGCTTTAGATGAATTAAAGACACTGAGACAAGAAAGAAAAAAGAAAGCAATCGAGAAAATTAAATCAGAAACTCGGAAAGAGGTCGTGGCATCAGCTAAGGAGAAACTTAAAGAAATTATGAAACGCCATAAACATATCGCTGATGAGCTTTCTGAAAGTATCATATCAGATATAACTGTTGAACTAGAAGCGAAAGATGGCAGAGGAGATATACCTGAAGAGGAAATGTTCCCTGAAATGCCAGCAGAAGCTGATAGTGTAGATGAAACTGAAACCGAACAACAAGAAGATGCAGATACGATTGAAGAGAGAATAGACAAATCTGTTGACGCAAACAAAACAAATGAAACTATAGATACTATCGTAGAAGAGGTTATAGTTAGATTAATAGATAGAAAAATTTACGACGATAAGACGAAGCCCGAAGACATGAAACCTGAAGATCGGCTCATGATACAGAAAATCGTTGAAGAGGTTTTAGCTGAGAAATTGAATTATTCAAATTCTGAAAATAATATTAATAAGTGAGTGCGTGGAAATGTATTTTATTGGCCCTGTTTTGTTTGAATTTGATCTCGATATAGTTTTGAATAGACGCCACAGTCGTTAATCGACCTCCTTACAATTGGTTTAGGCAAGCAAATTTCGAACCTTGCAACGTTGGTATTGAGTGTTCAGCATATGTTTCAGCATCGAATGTATACCATTGTATGGAGTCGATAGTTACAGTACCCGGGCGTTAACATCGCCCATAGAGCTTTAGAGAGGATGGCCTGAGTGACGGAGACAACACTGTACTTAGCCGAACTTTGTCTAAAACTCAATGTGTTATATTAAACGGCTAGGTACATAGTAGTATAACAAGGAGTGCAAATTACCAAGTATATCTTCGGTGCTACAGAAAATTGTGCCTTGAAATACATTATTGTTATAAGTGAGTGATGAATTGCATTTTGTTTTGGCTTAAGATTGTTACGTATTTCATTTTTTTTTTCACCATTGTTGCCCCAATTTTTTTCTAGTCTTTTAAGGGTTTATTCATATAAATTACATATCGGAACATCGTGCTAATTTGTATGGAAACAGTAGCAGTACCGTAAACCGGGGTGAATAGGACCGCAGGGGTGAATAGAGACAAATTTTGAAAGGGATTTTAACGTTGAATTAATATGTTATGTTGCTAACAAGGTCTCTAAATAATTAAGTATAACTAAGTATATAAAACAGAGTACTTTTTGATAACATAATCAAATTAATTCAACGTTAAAATCCCTTTCAAAATTTGTCTCAATTCACCCCTGCGGTCCTATTCACCCCGTTTTACCGGTACTGTATTTTGTGGTCGCCATACAAAATTAATGTTCTTTTTTCAAAAATAACTTTTCAAGGAAGAGATCATATCCTAATATTTATTTATTTTATAAATATTTGTCTAAATACATGCGATCTTTCATATTGTGTGAGACCATGAACAAAATATGTTAATAAAAATACCCATGTGATTTTATATAGAGGTTTTATTTACCCAATTTTACATAGGTACATATAGTCAACATTAATACATACAAGTGTAATGAACATATATATCTAATCAGTCTAATAAGGCATACAAAGTAAACAGTTCACTAAAATACACAGGTACCGACGAAGTACATAAGTACACAGAATAGAAAATGTAGGGTTGTTACGGATTTCCGTAACTCGTAAATCTGATGTCTGCGTCACCACGTGGTCCCCGACGCCTGGGGCATGTCTCACGGCGGCTGGGTAGTGAGGCTCTCCCTCTCACGTTTCGCCACCTCCTTCGCTAGCACGACTGCTTCGTAGGAGGTGACCAGGGCCGGACGCGAGAGGTATTCGCCGCTACGAGGACACGGCGGTGCTCCACCCAAGCGGAGCAGACCTGCACCGTGACCTCCGGGCGATCCTCGCAGTGGTGGTGGACAAAATTATATTTCCGTCCCGGTCAAGACATCCGTTACAACCCAAAAATGTATGTACAATAACTAGCGCAGGCTACGGTATAAACTGGTCAACCCGTATTCCTAACCTAACACTAGATATGCCTTTAGCTCATAATTTGATTAGATACAGGAAGCGTGATATGCCATCGGCATTTAATTTTGCAGTGTGAAAGACGGAACAAAATATGCAAAAAAAATACTAGCAGCTATTTTGACGTTTTTATGATGACCTAACACGTTCACTACAAAATGTAACAGAATAAACGCAATATAGTTCTGTTCAAATATGGCGGCCCAGAAGTTAGCTGCGAGTGTCGCATTATACAGTTCAAGACGATGCGTCCTCTCCGCCCCGCTGATACCTAAAGTTGTGTTCTGCTCAACGATAGGTGTTTCGAGCCGCAATAAAGTTTGAACCGTTATACCTGCGGTCACCGTCACTTGCTGCTAACTTCCGAGCTGCCATAAAGTTTGAAGAGAAATATATACCTCTTAGTTGGTGATTCAGACTGACAGAAATATCGCATTGGCTGACGCAAGTAGCATGAACGAGTCCAATTTTTTCGGACTCTTGTTACTTGGGGAAAGTTGTCCAGTTTGATGGTCTGAATCACCACCTAAGAGGTATATAGTTTATGGCGGCTCGGAAGTTAGCTGCGAGTGACGGTCAGGTAACGGTAAGAGGCTATAAGCTAGGAGGTATTGCGCTTATTCTGTTAAAACCTGTATAGTTGCGCAAGGATCTTCTAGCGAGTGGTTTAAACTCGACCGAACGTAGTCATCTTGTTTTATCAAAGCATTTAAATGGAAAAGCGTTGCTTCTAATTTTCTCAGAACAATTTCACAAATAATTACAAACAGCTTCTCCATTCAAATGGTAAATAAAAGATTTTTGTACAACTGTACAGAGAAATTACGACTTCTTACTTGGTCGAATATTTCTGCGCTCGCGCAGTTCGAAAAAGTAATTTCTCCTGTAGTCAACATGTTAAGAATACTGCACTGTCACAACCCTCAGAATTATAAAAATAACTAAATTTTGCGGTGGTCAAAAGCAATTAATTATTTATCTAAGAAATATAGATTTCGCAAATTACACTATCAGTGTGTAACAGTATTAATGATTTTCATTACATTTAGTATGGTACCCCATGATATAGACACAAAAAATAAAGACATGCTATTGATTCAAGTATGAATTTCAATAGTTATGTTATGAGGAATCACGTTCACTTATGATTATTTTCTTAAAAATACACTTTTAACATAATATGTGATAATTTGTCGCAAGGAATGATAAAAGTAAAAATAGCATAAAAAAATAATTTTCTTTTAACTATGAAATGTTATGTCAAGAATAAATCTAAAAAAAATTACGATTATAAAATATGCCTACGAAAACGCACGAATAAAATCAGCGAAGAAGTATACACTCAGCGACACGGAATGTGGCCCAAGCGCGTCATGTGGTTTATTATTAAAACGAAACAAACTTAAATGTTTATTCGAATCTTAAATGCGAATGATTAATTTTTCAAAAAGAAGTTAACTTTTCCATCTCTGGCCTTGATGACCGCCTGCATGTGATCAGGTATGCTGTGGATAATGGTTTTTAATGTCCACATGTGGTATTTCTTTCTAGGCGGCCACCAGAGCGGTTTTCAAATGACTGATGGTCTTTGGAGGGTTGGGACTGGACCTGATGCGTCTTTTAAGCATATCCCAGACATGTTCTCTGGGGTTCGCGCTGGCCAATCCAATTTTGTAATTCTCACCTCCTCATATCTTTGCTACGGATCCTAGGAATGGTATTTTTTTTTCTAAAACTAATACCGCCACTTCCTGGTATCCTTATGTATAGGCAAGTAGTCTGATCCTACCTTGTTAAGGCGTCCCTGAGAATTGTACGCGGTACATTTAAAGTTATCTCATCAATCTCTCGCTGCATTCGCCCCCAACTCGAAAGCAAATAGCTTGATCAACTGGATTATGTTTGGGCCACATTCCCGTGCCGCTGAGTGTATTCAGTAACCATATTATTTGTATTGTAATTTACACGTTGGCTCTAGTAAACAACTACGACAGATCAGATGGTTAACCTCCGAGCACATTTTTACTTACTTACTTAAATAACTAAAATAATTGTCAGAACAAAATGCGATGTCTGACAAAAGTCAAAAAATGCAATTTCTGAACAACAATAACATTGATTGTATGTCAGAAATATTTAAACAGAATAAAATTCTTATACGTCTTGTAGCATCTTCCAGTCGAACCTTCCCGAGCTGGAGTTGATGGAGGGGGGGCAGGGGGGGCACACGACCTGCCAGGGGTTGTCCCGGAGCGCCCCGAGGGCGCAGTACGGTACCCGGAGCAGGTTGTTCTGTATCTGGTACGGAGTGTGCTCCGTCTTGTCCTGGGTCAGGCGCTTAAGAGCGAACGTCATCATGTCTAACGTTGCCGCGTGCCCGACGAATATAATGTTGCCTCCTGCGGACAAAATAACAATATTGTAGCGACACTACAAAGACAAAGACACTACAGCAACATAGAACAAAAAGTACTACAGCGCCATCTATGACACAGACAATGAACTAATTACAAAATACGCCTAAAATTCTACATCGCGCAAGTTATTCGCGACTTAAGACTATATAGAAGAACCCGACAACAACTGTCGGGCAGTAGGCCACCAGACGCAACACCCGTCTGGTCGGAGGATCCTCCCTTTTCTATGGGGGATGAAGAACTTTACACCCTGTTCTCCAAATAATCTCCAATAAATTGGATATTCAGACCGATTGGGGCAAAAGCCACTGCGCAAGTTCTGATAAGATTTACTCCCGAAATAGGACCAGCTAAGCTGGTGATGATCTCTCTCCGGTCGTATCGGTTTGCCGTCCCATCCGTCTATGGCTGTGAGAGGAGATTGCACCTGTAGAAAGTGTTTTCCCACAAACTGTATTGCAATTCCTACGTCGATGGTTAGTCAGGAGAACTATTGAAATCAGTTTTTTTTTTTTCAGTAATTTTTTTAACCATCATTTCTCTAGAGTTCATATGACTAGACTATGTAATGTTACTGCAGAGCCAGTCTGCAAAGCTTCTATGAATGTAAGCTTGTGAAGCTTGTGATTGGTTTCATCATACCAGGTGTAAACAGACCCTTCACATATCCGTCCACCAAGCATTCTGTACATCAAACTAAGTAACTTTACGCAAAAATTATTGCTGGATAATCGACTTTTTTTTTTGGGGGTGAAAAATCACGTTTTACGGTAGGACTCGATGGAAAGCACTCATAGCATTGTGCTGATTAATGGATTGAATAGTACGAGGGTCGTGGAGGTGTGTAAAGTAAAAATCGTACATTAAAAAAATGTACGAATGTGTTGACCCCCAATATCTCCGTAACTAGGTTCCCAGGCATGGTCTAGAACAAAAAAATGATCACAGTGACGGGGAGAACAAGTGCCTTTCGTTTATGTTAAGGGTCTATTTACACCCTTTATATAGTTCCCTTGCTGCACTAAATTATATTAGAGGGGCATGCCAACTAAACGCTAACGAAAGTTGCCGACATGCTTTTAGGCTTTGGTGTATAGGCTTCCATTAAGGCGCGATTCCATTAGGAAAGTCTTGCATGCAAGTATGACGTCACAAGTTGCTTGCATTGGAAACTATGTTTTCAAGAGTACAAATTGCATGCAGGTTTAACTTGCATACAAGTGGAGATGTTCAATAATTGAGTAGGTCACATCACTCGTTAGCAATTCGAAACGTGCAAATACCGTTTTAGCGTTCAATTTGCACGTCACTTGAATTAAAAGTATACAAGTTCAAACTACCTCATACAAGTTGTAGCTTGTATGCAAGTTTGTTCAAGTTGTATGCAATTTGCAACTTGCATACAAGTAAATTGCCTAATGGTATTGCGCCTTTATGTTGATGTTCAACTTACCGTCCTTCTCAGTGTCCTTAACAGCGGAATGAAAGACCTTCTCTCCTCGGTTGTAATAGTCTTCTATTGTCTCAGGGGTGTCGACTTCCAATTCAGTGTACGGCTTGTAACTGTGATTATAAGATCATTACTGTTTAAAGTTTCATACTTTTTAAAATTAGAATGACCGTAGAGGACTGTACGTCCTTACACGGCTATTTTACCTCCAATAAGCATCACTGTCAAATCACAGTGATTTTTTTACATGCTTATATTCAATTAGGGTCTAAAACAGGTCAAATCTTGCAACTGAATTTTGAAACAGTTATCCCTAAACGACTGAGCTGAAATTTTGCAAACAATTTAAGTGACATTATTCTAAATCCAATATGGCGGATTACCAAAGATGGCGGACTAGTTATAATTTTCCTGACAATAGGGCTGTAGTTAGGTTCTGTCACTGACAAGTCTGTCAAAATTACAGTGATCCTTATTCTACAACATATCACGCCTGTAATCCACGAAGGGTTAGGCAGAGTTGGACCTTATGGTACACCCACATTTCGTTAGTTATGTTTAAGTCCCAGGAAATGGGGGGCGAACCTATTGCCATCAACCGGGCACAAATTCTGACTCCGTGGCTGCTACTGAGAAATTCCTGATGGAAAAACCCAATAACACCTTATTGGGTTTTTCCATCAGGAATTTTTCATTTTTTTTTTTTTTTTTTTAATTTTTCCCAGGGCATCATGCTCAGCAGTCGCACTTGCGACCACTCGAGCAAACGAGGCAGTTATGGGCTCATCATGCATGTAAAGCACAATCAATGGTGCTTTAGACACTTACTTCAGATCAACATTCAATCCAGCCTTGTACAGTTCGATAGGTGTCATGAAGGGCCCCATCCCCTTCGCAATATGCCACATCTTGTACTCGAACAGACCCGGATCCACTCGTATTTTCACTGAAGGATCTGCTTGCATCCCTGTAAACGTCATTAATGTAGTGAACATCCCCTTTATTTGCGCACATCAACGACGGGTAGCGACATCTCGGAGCAAGAAAGGAAACTAAACCACTAAGGGTCAGCTCATACCGAGACGCGACGCGACGCTGCGTGCACAGTCAAGCCATTTTATGCTTTATCTCCATTAAGAGATAAACGGAGATAAAGTATAAAATGGCTTAACAGTACACGTCGCGTCGCGTCACGTCTCGGTGTGAATTGACCCTAAGTCGTAAGTGTTTTCTCGATCGGGATTGTTGAATTTTAATATTTATTTTTTTGTACTTTATCACAATGCTGTCCTACTTGACCCAAAGGTTGACTGGGTAGAGAATGCCTTATGACATTAAGTCCGCCTATATACCACTCTTGTACATGAAGTTTAAATAAATAAATATTGTTTTCGCAACCCTCTTCAGCTTTGTAAGATAATAAATACATAAAATTTTGCTCGTTGAACTAGCGTATATTTTTTTATTATCTCAAAATATCCTCAATGGTGATGTAAACAAGGCGTTGGATAAATTGTGTATTTATCCAACGCTTTTTTTTTAACATCACTGCTGCTGCTTCAATTAATATTAAATAATAATCAATTAATCAAAGTAAAATAATTGAGTATTGATTGACAAACGACGTGGACGGTATTTAGACAATTTTACTGATAATGTTTTATTATTTTTTTTAATCATAATTTATTTGTTTTCTCCCACAAATATTACTTGTACACAGAAAAAAAAAATATATATTAAAAAAAAAATAAAAAAATTTGAAGATAATAATTTTAAGTTAGTGGTAAATAAGACATGCACTTTGGAACTATTAATATTTATTTTTTTAAATATTTTATTTTATTGGACTTTTGATGAAGCATATGCTAAAGTTTTGACAGCTTTGGCCTAGTTACTTAATTTCTTTTCGAAATCCAAAGCACGATCAATACTATTCTAGATAAATGTTTTTATCTAGAATACCATTGATCTTGCTTTAGATTTTCAACCTACCCACGAAACCATTTAGAACCCTAAGTCAATGTAAAAACAAAATCGTCGCCTTACCTTCGAGGAAAGCATGGGCCGTCTCGACGCACCGCAGCGCGGCTGACGCGTACACATGCGATATGTTAATTCCAGCCAATCGCAGGCCTTCTCCCACCAACTGCGCTTGCAGGCGACCCACTCGCGTCAGGGGCGTGTCTTTTACGTAAGACTCCATGCCACCAGCCCTGAAATTCATGGATTTATAACTAACGACTCTACGCGATGGTGTCAGGACGACTCAGAAAGGTTCCTAAAAAAGCCATTTCTTGAGGGCAGACACATTTACCTGCTTCTTGATGAGCGTTTTATAGGTGATGAGACAACCATGAGCAATATTAGATGAAAGTGGGGGATAGTATACTGTTCATCCTGTTCCTGCTCCATTTTCTTCAATTCTTCTTGAGATTAGAAGAGTTAATGTTGAGATTAGTAGAGTATAATAAACCGAATTAAAATCGGTTCATCTGTTTGGGCGCTACGATGCCTTAGACAGGTCCGCAGCTACAAACTTATCAAACTTATTAACACCCCACGTTTTTAGTCACGGTTTAAAAATGGCGGAAGTAGTATAATTTGACATTAGCAGAAACAGGTCTCCCGATTGTACGCTGTTCGGTGTTTAGTGACATAACAATAATACCATAATCTTACTTATCGCGGCATCTTTAATTATTATTACTCAGATTACCCGCCTCGTGAGTCATACATAGAGCTATTAGAAACCCAGGCTATTACTGACATACCCAAAGGTATGTGCAATATGTAGATAATGAATATTAATGACTGTAGGCCTCCCACTAGGTGGACCGCTGACCTGGTGACCGCAACCGCAATATAACAATTCGAGCAAGTCGATGCTGTTGCCGAAGGAAATTGATTGAAAGCCAAATATGTCAATTAAATCGGGTCGGCTTTGTTGTTCAACATAAATAATTATGCCGAATCAAATATGCTGACCCGAACGGGTACACGCCTATCTTTAAAATACGCACCTCTCTCCCAACTTCAAAGGCAGATTCAGATCCTTCCTGACGTAGGTGCCATTTTCGTCGAAACAGAAGGGGACCCACTGTCCGTACGTAAGGTCTACCCTCTCGCCGTGACGCATCGCGAATATCCAACGACGACGCTTTACGTCAGCCGCTTTGTCCTGAAATAAATATTCACACATAAAATATATTGTTGAACTAGCTTTGCCCGCGTATTTCTCGCAAATTATCCCACGGGAGTGAACTACCGGCATAAAAAGTAGCCTATGTCCTTCCTAACCCAAGTCATGGTATACCTGTGCACCAAATTTCATCGCAATCCTTTCAGCCGGTAAGGTTTGAAAAGGTCGCTTTCGCATTCATGATATCAGTCTAGATGCAGTTTTTATATTGTAGACAATAAATAACTTTCACTATAGGCAACTCGCCAAAAAAATATTTTTTTGCGTTTTATAAGACTAAACATGCCTATTGCATGCATATTTTAAAGAAAGATACGCTACGATCCTACCGAGCTCTATCTATTGCTGAAAACTGCATTAAAATCCGTTGTGTAGTTTAAAAGATCTAAGCGTACAAGCAGCGGGAGCGACTTTGTTTTATACTATGTAAAGATTAGGGGTCAAAGTATGAAATTGCCGATTTGTATGGACCATTTATGAAAAGTGATATTTCCATACTACCTTTTTTTTTTCTTGGACACGTCTGTACCGATTATGTTTGATGCAATTGCAATAGTTAGAATGAAAAAACCTGCGCTGCACTGGGTATCTTAAATTTTCAAAACACGGTCTATGCCAAAAATTAATATACCCATGTTTTTTTTTTTTAATAATTTTTAAAGTATCCGAAATGTATATGCCTTTTAGGTTAAACATAGCGATCTTGACATTCGAATTAGATCTTATTATATTGTACCTATGTTTCACAAATAAATAATTCGAATTTCAAAATTTGAATGTGAAGTAGCGAAACCGACGGCACATTAAAACAGGTGTTTTGACACACTACCCTATGAGGTAATATGCAACTATTAGTACGGTATTATTATTAACACTAGAAACGGGATATTTACCATGTTCACTGATTTATTTTGAGTTTCGGCGCTGTTGCACGCACGATGATCACGGATAAACTGAAGTTATTGCGAGTGGGTGTTTATGAGCAGACAAATCGGTCTACCCTCTTTTGTGTTCGCTTTTTTTTTCTCACTACCGCTACCACTGTCACTCGCAACTCGATTCTGTTCCCGATATACGAAGAAGACACAACATGAAAGAGGGTAGACCGATTTATCTGCTCATAAACACCCACCCGCAGTAACTTCAGTTTATCCGTGATCATGGTGCTTAAAAAAGCGCTGAAATATTGGGAATTCAAAACCATAAGTAAACATGGTAAATATCCCGTTTCTTGCGTTAATAAATTATCATTAACGCAAGAAACGACCAAGACAGTTCAAAAAAAATACTTTTACTAGTACGTTTTTTTAACTCTAAAAGGTAGGTACTTTAACAATTAAAGACATATTATTAACATGACTTAGGGAAAACCGTCATTTTATCGGCCTAGGGTAATTTAGAAACAGACACGTTAACGACACGGTAGTAACGCAACGAATAGCGTGTTGGCCTTGTTAATGTAATATGCGATTAGGCTGCTGTTTTGTATATCCACAAACTATTTTATTTGAGTTGATGACTCAGGGGTCAACAACCCATTATAGGAGTCGCAGTAACTACTATTACCATAACTTCACGCCTGTAATCCCCGAAAGGTTAGGCAGTGGCGTACCTTAGTACACCCACATTTCACCAGTTATGTTTTAAGTCCCATCCATGTAATAGGTGATTTCGTGACTGTTACTGAGAAATTATTGATGGAAGATCCCAATGAAGCTTTGCCTGATCTGGGAATCGACGCAGGACCAAACAGCAGCCGCGCTAGGGCCATTAAACCAACGAGGCAATCAACTACTAACAACCGTAGACAATTTTAAGAAATAAAAGAGAAGGTCTACCTCAGATTCATAAACTGAACTTACACCTAGCATATTAACAGACTGGCAGATGACAGATTCATTAATGACTCTGCCCTGGAGTGTAAATGTGGTGCTGTTCTACAAAACGCACTTAATATCGTATCCTGCGTGTCCTGTTGTTTGTTCACTACAGGAACTGATGGACGCTACCGAAAGCGTCAAACTAGTAGCTCAGTTCTGGGATGACACTATTTAGATTGCCATCTACACTCTAAGAAGAAGTAGACTCAGCTTGTATTCAAGTCATTGTGAGTTCATCATCATGTTTAATGGATCGACGCAGGTGGCGTTCTGAGATTTCTGCCCTCCTCCATGGGATGGAAAAATTGCAAAAATTTTTGATTATATAATTATGTATCTTTTTATTTATGTTTAAAGGAAGTATTGTTCAGCTATGTAATAATAGAACTGTCAGACCATTGCTTATAAACAATTCACGAAACTAACTTTCTCACTAAGTTTTCCCACGATTTTTTTTTATTATTCTGTGGATCTGTAATAATATTTGTATGTTCGATTTCTTGCATAGACAAATTTTGAATACTGTATTCCATATCGATCGTCTCTAAAGTAAGGTTTTTACAAATAAATCTATTGCTAAACTGTGACACATTTAATTTTTCAATACAAACATAGGAGGTAAGCATAAACTACTTTCCCAACTATGTTAGGGTCGTCTTCCAGTCTAACCGGATGCAGCTGAATACCAGTACTTTACATGGAGCGACTGCCTATGTGACCTCCACAACCCAGTTAGTACTAGGTAATATGATACGATACCCCTTGGTAAGACTGGTTGTTACACTTTTTGGGCCACTGACTACCTGTAACGACTGTCAAAGATCTACAAATGACAGCCGGGACCAACGACTTAACATTCTTTCCGCGGCACGGAGAAACTCGGTATGTAATGGGTGGTCACCCATCCACAGACCAACCTAGGCAAGCACGGCTTAACCTAAAGATCGATCCGAGCAGCTGTAATTATTTAGTATCAATATTAAATAATAGTAATACTATATTTAATATTGATACTAAATAATTATTGTTATTAAATAGTAGTACTATCAGCTGTTACACCGTCCCCATTTTAAATACAACAAAAAACACTATCTAGTCACGACATACCCACTCTGTGTTATCAGGTCATCACCGTAATGCCTTAATCGATCACTCCGCAGGCTTGGCAGGTGTCTCATACCCGTCTGTTAAATTTTTGATGATTTTGCATGATGCAGCCAAAAAATTATCAGCTAAGTACGCCTTTTTTTCATTATTTTGTGTACACTTTTAGTAAGAGGTTTTTTGGTATCATAGTGACAGCAGAACACTGGCTCCTAAGTCACAGGATCTCCTAGTTTAGGAGTCAGGGTTTACTCTATCTGTATGACCTTTAATTCACTAAAATTCATGTGACCTACTTTTTAAGCAATATTGAAGGTTTTTGTATTAATAAAAGATTTTTGTTATTTATTTATTATTATTTTTTGGCGTTCCGTGTCGAAATTGTTAAACCGTGTGTGTTAACACTTTAAGTAGGTCGGATCCCACTGCTGGGACACGAATCTCGTTTGTAGGGTTGGCCGTAATGTACCACGCCGACCGCCGCTTTTAGAGTAAAAAACAAACAATCATGTTTATTTATTTTTTTAAACCGTATCTATTAGACTATTACGTTCAATCAACGAAACATCGAGAAGAGTTCTTATATCATACAGGTCAATATACTAAACTATGTTGAACTTTTAGATCAAACTAATTACTGACTACGGTTGACTCATACAATGTAAATTGTATCAATGATATTTGAATCAATTTAGCTTATCACAGTCGACGGTTGGGCAGGAATCTTACAATTTATGGCGGCAAATATTTAATTTAATTTTAAATTTAACAATTTCTGTGGAAGTGTTCTGGAGGGCTCGTGGCAAGATAATAACAGCGTCATGGGTCGATCTTCTAGATTAAGATTAAGCAACGCTTGCCAAGGTTGTTCAGTGGATGGGTGGTCATCCAATACATACCGAGACCGTTCCGTGTCTTCGAAAACACGTTTAGATGAAGGTCCCTGCACTCTCTGCTGTCATTTGAAGATCTCTGACATTCGTTACCGGTAATCAGAATGCAAAAGTTCTGAGAACCAGTCATATCAAGGGGTATCGTATGGTTTACCCAGTAACTAGGAATTTCTCCTGTATCGTGGTTGCGTTTACAAACATTTAAATTCACATATACAAACAGCCAGACCCGGAACAACTACCTGTAGGATCATACAAATATTTGTTTCGTGCGAGGATCGAACCCGTGACACGCAGCGCAGCAGCCAATCGCTCAGCCATTGCGCCAACCGTGCCGTCAAAAAAACTGCGTCTGTTTAGAGGGGAAGCCGGCAGGAATCGGCTTCTTAGGTCCCTTCGGGCCTGACAGTTAGTAAGAAAAGGGGGGGCAGATGATGTGTTAGGGTTAGTTTGGACTATCTGGCCCAGGTAACACAAAAGCCACATTCATGATCCCTTTTTGTAAGTCTTCATACAACGTGTGTACAATCTGGACCCCTATTTATTTAGATAGGGAGGAGTTCTACAACGGCTGCCCCTACTAATCTCAGCTAAACAATGTAATCTGTGTTATTTACTATGTACCGATTTAGTGAGGCCCGAGGGGCGCGATAAGATGACTGCCAGACTGATAGCAAATATACAAAGCGGTGACAGATGTAAAACTTTTTACTAAGAAAACGAGACGCCGCGCCAGTCGGTGTCAATGAAGGCCATTTTTTTCGCATTTTCTAACAATAGAACATAAATGAGTTTTATTACTTTTGATTGGACCTGTGTATCTTTATCTGCCTAGCATTTTCTCAACTACGTTGAAGTCGGCTTCCAGCCTAATCGGTACAGCTGAATATCAGTATTTTTAACCCCCGATGCAAAAGGAGGGGTGTTATAAGTTTGTCTCTGGCACTGTAGCTCTTAAACGAGGGAACCGGTTTTAGTGCAGTTTTTTTATTTGAAAGCTAGTTTCTTGGTTCTTAGATACGTTTTATCAAAATCGGTGCAGCCAATTACTAGATATGGGGGATGAAAGTGGTGATGAATAATCGAATGTTTTCAAATATACCCAAGTGGGGTATCAAATGAAAGGGCGTGATGTGTATATTAAAATTAGACATGTTTTATCAAAACCGGCTCAGCCATTTTATTGACTTTTCAAATGTTTGTCCAATTTTCTTTGTTGCGATGGGGTTTTTTAAATTTCCTATTTTTTTTCTTACATAGAGCGACTACCTAACTGACCTCTACAGTCGAGTTCCTGGGTAATTACTATGGAGTGTTTCATTGGTAGGTACGATATGAAAAAATGTTGTGGAGAAGAAAAATATAACTAAAAGATAAAAGAATTATTACTCACATCGGCTTCGCTTTCTGGCTTGGTTCCATTAGATTTCCAGTCAATTGCTGTACCTAAAAAAATAGGAAGGTCGCTTAATAAACCATATTCGAATAGTCCCAGTGCAAGTAGTTAGTGTAGAGTAGAAAGTCGTAGAGTTGTCAAAGCACGATTGAAAAACCGCTTGGTGAGACTCCTATCACTTACGGCCATTTTAAATAACTTACTAACAGTTACGGAACTTTGCTGTCTCAGATAAACAGTTAAAGAAACATTAACTGTAACTGCTGTTTCTATAACTAGATCGTTAAACTTCTATGTGACGTAAACGGTTAACCGCTAGTAAGCGCAATCGAAACTTGAAATCGAAACGCTTCGGTTTCGTTTACAGGTTATGTAATTATAAACTCGTAAACCGCCGAGGAAAATTTTTGGTTTTACGTCATGGGTGTCATTTTCGTGGTTTTCTGGGTCACTGATATCGAAAATGAGGTCAAAATGACGATGGCGCCGAGAAAACTTTTAAAGATATGTCAGTTGAAAATGCTTGTTAAGGGGTTAATGACTTGACTTAACTGACTAACTAATAAATAAGAACATAACTTTACATGTTGTCGGAAAAACCAAATTTTCAATTTTCCTCGGCGCCATCTTGGTTTTTCATTTTGATCTCATTTTCGCTATCAGCTACCCCGAAAACCACGAAAATGACACCCATGACGGAAAAAACCAAAAATGTTCCTGGGGGAATTACGAATTTATATTTACGTAACTTCAAAATGTGAATTTTATTTAGTGGATTTAGGTCGATAAATTAATTAGTTTAGGAAATATGATGAAATAATAATATGTTACTTTTGATTATCTCCCGAAATAGAAAGATAGTAATCAACAGTAACCGTTTGACATTTAGCTTACTGACGGTAACAAACAAAACCGTTCAGTAAAGCTTTCTGTTTTTTCTATGAATCTATTTATCTTTGGTAAGCTGTCGACCCTCCGAGAGACAGGTCGGTGACGTGGATAGTATATTTCTTGCTAACTTTGTCTATAGAAACACCGATAGCTACTAGTGACAAGCATATTAAGTAACAGTTAAAAATAAGTAAGTTATAGGAAACGGCCGTAAATCGTGTTTTTGTTTAGACGTTATCGCCTCTCGCCGGTCGAAGAACTCCTCGTGTAAAAGAGCAGTCATGGAATTAATCATCATAATCTGTCTCTGTCTTGCAGTCCTCTAACTTTAGTGAAAATTGGTGCAAAGTAAAAAGGGTCTGAAGAGAGGGTACTTAGGTTAAGACATGTCTAAACGTAAATATAATAATTTAAACTATCATAGTCACTAACATTTTCATGGTCACGTCTAAACCTCCTTTACACCGTTTCTCTCTATTTTGTCTATTCCAAATTCTAGCACATTCTTATTTAAAAAAAGCTCTTATGAGCTGATAAAAGAGTGTTGAGGGTGTATGGATTAAGCAGTTCCTGTTATTTCAAGGGTTTGAGAGACACAACCGTTGCTTCGACTGAAGTGGTCTCCTACTGGCCTGAGCCATACAGTTTAAAAAAATTAAGAAATAAACTTACCCTGGGTAACATTCAGGATGCCGTCACTCTTCTTGTCCGACTGCACCGAAGTCCAGTAGTTGTTCCACTCCTTATACGTCTCCTCAGATTTCTCATGACCAAGCTGAGCCGCATCTTCATGGGGGTAATTCGAAATCATTTCTCCGTCTGTATTCGAATCCGATTCCGATTTAGTGTCCATACCTGTAGTATAGAAAATAAGTAAGAAAACTAACACAAAGAAACACTTGGAACTTCCCCTCATCGTGCTGCGTTCAGTACTGATGCTATAACCAGAAAACTTCTAGTTAAATACCATGTTTATATAATTATTTATTTTATTATCTGTAATTGGAGACGTTGAACTAATATTTAATCTTGGGCGTAGGTACCTAGAGTCAACACCAGCGATAACTTGGGCTTGAGCGTGTGACTGTTTAGAGGGTCGCGATGCGTCAATGTTTGCTTTCATGTCAGTACTTATTGTATTCTTTGCTGTCATAATTTTGGTATCTTGACGATACCAGAAACATATTATAGAATTAGGTGCCTTTATCATTCTCCTGCCCTTATACCAATTTATTTGGTTATAGCCTGCGCAGACCGGGCACGGAAAGGCAGATCATTTTATCTTTACCCAAAGTAAATTCATACGTAGCTAGTGGTAACAAAATACAGATTCCCCTGTATGCGCTGGCCTTTACTCGTGATCTCATCAGACACCTCCTTTTTAACCATATCGTCCTTCACATAGTCCATCTACAATGGATGGACTATGTGAAGGATGATCTTTGGTCTTCCTCTTCTCTTATAGCTTTGCGGTGCTTATATTCTATACTAGCTGTTGCCCGGGACCTTAGTCCAATTTCATGGGGTTTCATTTTTTTAGCACAGTACCGTATACAAGGTGGAAATGACATTGACGCTAAAACGTTTACCACGTATAAATTCTTTATCGGTAATTTAGAGGGTTCAGAATTATGTGCTGAATGCATGGTAACCCTGTATAGCTTCATATGCATTCAGTAAAAAGCTGCTATTTTATTATTACAAACATATACTT
The DNA here is from genome assembly GCA_910589295.1 of Noctua janthe. Taxonomy (NCBI): domain Eukaryota; kingdom Metazoa; phylum Arthropoda; class Insecta; order Lepidoptera; family Noctuidae; genus Noctua; species Noctua janthe. The sequence continues at coordinate 11,473,083 of OU342563.1, read as the reverse complement.
CAATCTGGTTTTACTTGAACGTAAACAACATATTATACAACATTAGTTTTATCTATGCATCTTTGTATAGATTAAATTTATGTATACGTTTAGAATAATGTATTCATTACGTATAGCATAGTGATAAGTTTGCCTGGCTGAACTGAGAGAGGTCGGGTCAGATATGTCAGAAACATCGGTCACGCAGTGCCCGCCTAAAGACGGGCGTCATCATCGAGGCAGGCCAGAGACACGCGTGACGACTTGAATTCGTTCAAGAATTACAATAGATATAAATAATGGTAACAAATTCAGGGAAAGAGAATGTAAGTAATTTGGAAATATTTGTGGATTCTTTTTTTTTGTGATTTTAATATGAGAGAACCTGAAATAAAAGAGTTTTAATTTTTAGGGATCCGTAGGCCACAAGAAAATGAACCCATAAAGTTTCGCCATGTCGGTCTGTCTGTCCGCAGCTTAGCTCTAAGACTCTTACTACTAGAAAGCTGTCATTTAGCACGAATATACAGATTAGTTACGCCAACAAAGTGGTAAAATAAAATCTTGAAAAGTATTTTTTTTAGGGTATCTCCTGTACCTACACGTAATATTTTTTCTCGCGAAACCCTTAATGTTGTATATTGTTGGATAGTTCTTTAAAATATTGCGACTTTGTTCAAATAATTATTAAATTAAGTAAGGGATTCGTTTGTGAAATATTAAACCTTAAAGTGCTAATTTTTGTTAGACTCAAGTGTCATCCCCCCTCTACCAGCAAAACGGTTGTTTGGGATGTGAAAAAATTCACGGTGGTAGTATATATTAACGAAATTAAAAGGAAAACTATCACAACTAACACGACTTTACAAGTTTACGAGTAATAGACGACCAACTTATAAAATGTAGGTACTTGGATAATATATTTTCCTAAACATAATGTATGGGAGCACAGGTTTTTCAACTGCAAATGTAAGCTTATTTTTTTTATTATTACAATAAAAATCATCTATCGGAGGCAAATCCGTATATTTTGATGGGCAACTACGAAACCCTACATTGTGCGTGACCCGACACACTTAGCCGGTTTTTTTTCTTTTTTTATAGGTTAAAAAAAAAACATAACAAATGGCCGCACGGCCGCCCGCGTTTCTCGAAATTGGTGGCAGTGTTGTTTTAGGGTTGCGCCACACCTATCAGCACAGAGTCGAATTTTTCAATGCTCCTATCCCGTTGCCGAGCGCATCTTCGATGCTGCCGCGTGCGATAGCACTCCGGCTGTTTCTCGCTCTAACAAATGACGTGCTGATAGATGAGGTTTAACCCTTATACGCCAACATTTCACCAGTTATGTTAACCTCTAAATCCCAATTAATAGGAGACCAGCCTATTGTCATTACATCAACGGTAAAAAAGTATATTGAATATGTCCACAGTTTATTGTATTAAGTAAGTACCTACGTAACTACAATAATACACCAATAATATTGAATTACATTAAATACACTTATTTCTTATCAGTCTAAGCAAGCATGAATCAGTTTCCATTGTGCACTTCATTGGGTAAGTAAGAAATAATGATAGTCAGGAAATATAGGTACCTACTGTTTATTTATTAAATGCAATATGCAATTATAATGAACACTTTCATCTTTTGCTTACGGTTTCACTCGCTTCATGGTCGAATTTATCCGAAGACAACGGACCACCAGGCATTCTGGGTATAAATTGTATGTCCTACTGTTCATGCATGGTATATCCGTGTGTCAAAAGGGTTGAAATATAGAGGAAAAAATCTGACCCGCCTCACATCCACCATTTTGTTTTATTTTCAAAATAGAAGCCACTAAAACCTGTATTAATAACTTATGTCTCGGAAACGTGGCGCTTTGGAAGATTTCTCCTCATACCAAACTTGTTTATACACACGGTGGCACATGAAGGTGTACATTTCCAGTATAACTTGGCCTCGCTTTATATAGATTTCCTATACAATGAGAGATTTGCATAAACGTTTTTTTGTCTAGCTTGATTGGCCGTCGTGCGTACTGATAGCAACTATTTAATAATGTAGGTTAATGCAAGGCCGTTTTTTTTGAAAATAAAACAAAATGGCTAAAGTTCGGCAGCCCAAATAACTCAATCCCCTCATTCAAATCCGTTCAGCCGTTAGGGAGTAAAAAGGTAGTAGACAGACAGAATTACTTTAGCACTATGCCTATTAGGTATAGTGCTCAGTGGCGAAGGTTCCATACAACTCGATTCCTACCGGCTTCCCTTTGAAAACGGGCACTCCTTAGACAAATAATATAATCACATTAAAGAAATATACTCCGGCTTACCTCTTTTAAAAATTTATCCTTCCCTACTGATGCCTATTACTTTTACTATTAAATAATGATCAATTCAAACACTTTTGGACGTTTAAAACAAATTAATCGTAAGGAAACGCACAACATTCACAAATTCAAGTTATCTTAGTAAGCGGGCCTCCCTAAGTCCCAATTTTAACAAAGAACCAGCAAAACACGCTCACAAAAAATACTATGTTTTTTTGTGAGCACAAAAACTGGGGTACATCAAAGTTGGGGCCCCATATCAATATATTCAATAATATAAACTCTATTCTAATCAACACAGAGTCCAAATTTTATCACACGCTCGGAAGTAGTGTCAGTATCGATGAATTACATAATATTATTATTACATCATGTAAACACTATCACTTTCACGATATAAATAACATCACGTGAGATTTATAGTAAATATATATCTAAACTACGCAACATTTAACAAAATGTAGTAATCATAAAAAATAAAACAACGAGTGTAAACTACAAATAATAATAATAATAGGTGGAATCAAGTTCTTGGCTACTTATATCATTATACCCTACTTCAAGAAATTCTCTAAATAGTAGAACAAACCCCATCAAAATTCATCAAGCAATTTAAAAGAGAAAAAAAAACAGATAAACGAATCGCTAAACAATGATTTTGTTTAACTTTGGTGATTAAAATAGATAATAACGTCACAAATATTTAAACCTATTATTTAAAATTTGTTATGTTATAGATAAACAAATAATTATAAAAAGACGGATTAAAAAGAAATATTAAAGTTTACTCACTGTTATTGTTGCCAAGTGAAATAGCGCGGTGTAGCGTCCAAGCGTCAGACTCGGCGGTGCGTCGGGTAAACACAGCCGGCAAATACCCACTGACTCCTATAACAAAGTAATCCAACACATTGGGATAGGGAGATGACGTCACGTCTCTCACGCCATAGACAGACATACCTCAGTTTTACATAGAAACATGTTTACATTACTAGAGTTTTAAACAAAAAAGGCCGATAGCGTTGGTGGAACTTTTTTTTTAAATATTTACATAGACAAATCAATTGTATATGGTTTGTATTATTGATTGGTTAGTGCCCAGTTGATGGCAATAAGCTCGCTCGCTTTTACACTGGCGAAATATGCGGGTACTATTATAGATACTTCTCTGCCTAACCCTTCGGCGATTACAGGCGTGTTGTTCAGTACATATTATTATGTATGTGTAAAAGTAAATTGGCTGATAATAATTGAAGATTACTTACTGATATTGTTTCTTTGCTTTTAATTACAAACGAACTGTTAGGTTGATATCAGATTAATGAGTGAATTTTAGATAGTTGGTCCGTTTATTTTATTCATAAATACAGATTGAACACGATATCTTTCATAAAAGATAAGATATTTTACCAATTACTTAGATAGTAATATTGTGGGTATGATGCAAACACATTGTTCATACGGTCATACCACACACACAAGTTTTAAAAGTAGGTGCAAGAGACTTATACTCAAATGCAGGTAATTTCAGGTATACAGACCTACTTACAAGTCTGATTTAATCAGAATTAACTAACAAATCCTATAACTCAGAAACAATACAATACAAAACAAACTTTCACAGACAACACACAAGGTTTATTTTTCACTTCAATGTTACACAGCATAGCACTAACCTCCAATTTTCAAGTTCAACAATCGAAACGTCTTGATTATCCTCGTCATCGTTAACGTCACGTGATCAAATAAAACCACTAGTCACTATGATACTTAGATTAAGTGAATTCGAGCTCGATAAGCGAGTAACACCAACGAATCATGAATTATAGTCCAAATTTTCGCAAAACAGCACGAAATAATCACAACCGTGTATTAAAACAGCTGACAGATATCCAACTATGCCCCGATTGGCTACTACAGCTATCAAGGCAAGTCTATTTCAGCATATTTTAGGGGGAGTGCACAAAGAAGCAATTGTAAGGCTTACATTCGTGATAAACAAGCAGTTAATAATAACTTTTAAGTTTGATATAACATCGCCTACACGCAATTGAGAGCGATTTCAATTACAGTGCTATTTTCGTGATGTAATGCGCGACGACTATTGATAACCGAATGCGTACCTTGCCGCTACTTGTAGCTAACTAGGCGACACAGTTTCAAACATGCTAATATTTGTAAGCAAAAAGATAGCATCGTATCTCGAGTTCAAATCTATTCACGAATACAAAATAAAGGTCAGTTCTGTATCCTGGATGAATTAATGAATAATAAAATGAAAATGGGACTTTTTTTGTGGTGAACAATGGCTAACGTGCGCTGTGCCCTCATGGAGAATTATGAACCAATTCCTCTTACCGAAAGGAAATCTGGTGCCCAGCAGTGGGGACATTATATGCTATATATTATACTAGCACTTCGCCCGCGACTTAGTCCGCAAACATTGTGAAAACGCGGCTAATATGCATGATATAAATTAAAATTATAGCCTATAGCACCCACGAATAATGTAGCTTTCTGCCACTGAACGATTTTTTAATTGGATTATTAGTTCCGGAGATTGCCCCCCACATACAATCTTCCAAACAAAGGAGTTGGGGCGTGTGTGGTCCAAGTGGCGGAGCATGACGTTTATTTTGTTTAAAAGTTCATTAACTAAGCTTACTTTTTATGTACGGGTACCAAACAATCTATCGTGAGAGAAAAAAGTTACAGTGTATATTTAAACACTCATATATCGAGCTATTTTCAACTATTTATTGAATTAAATCTATTTCTTTTAACTTAATATGGTGTGTATGTGTTGTCTGACATTTATGATGACTCATACGCGTGCATATAATTACTCCATTTTTGTATGGACTCTGGTTCAAGTGGCGTTTGAAAACGAGGCTAAGTAAGTTATTAGTGGTTGAACAAAAATTTGTTTTTAAGAAATAATTTAAAAGTGTTTAAGATTGAAATGTATAGTTAGTTGGCTATACATTTCATCGTAAGTAATCAACCAGAAATCATACTTTATTTTCATCAAAAACGTTACGATATATTGTCCAGAAACGAAGGATGTTCTATGGTAAGGTTGAACTTGTAACGAGCCCACCCGAGATACCACATTACGCTCATGATGTGGGCGCAACATCCGACTGTCCTTGTTCCCTATAATACAACTACAGTAATAATGTTGAATGCCCTGTAGTCCATCCTCCTCCTTATACATTATACATTTATGTGTAATACTTCCTACCCCACGTGACGTGACTGAATACGACTTCGCAGTAATATCAAGCCATTTTGCTCTATTCCAAAACGCTCAAGTTCTGCGGATGGTTGTCCGTCTCTGAAGACTTCAATTTGGTAAATACCACTTTTCGCATGTTCCGAGCCAGTTTGAGTTGATATACTTATAATTTTGCAAAAGTAAAAAATCGAAAACAGGTAAGAAAAATCAGTCCATTTAACACGCCAGGGTAATCGTGAAAAATCGGACAGTTCAAGTAAGTCACGCCAAGGTCGTCAGATAGAAAACAGAAACATCAATTAAAGAAAGCCGGTAAACAAGGGACAAAAAACGCAGTTAAAACACAAATACACAATCACATCGAACAGCAGCGAGCGGAGAGAGCGACTGCAAGTGGGGTCTCATGACTGAACCGATCATGGAGCGGAGGGAAGGGGAACGGAATACTGTGAAGCACTCGCGTTGCGTCTTCTATCTCTCTATATTTTTTTTCCCCATTTTTTGTTGTATCCCGCCGCGCGGCGACATAACATTTTTGTCTCTTTCTAATGTTGGCGCCAAAAATATCACGCATCTGAGTTGATCTGAGTCGTCATAAATGTTAGGCATCATTAAAGATACCATAATGGATTAAAACAAATAGATTTAATTAATAAGTAGTTGAAAATATATATGAGTATCTCGTATAGTATACACTAGTTTTTTTTTCCCGGGATAGATTTTTGTGCCAGTACAAAAAAAGCAAGCTTAGTTAATGAACTTTCAAGCAAAATAAGCGTCATGCCCCGACGCCACTTGGGCCACCCATACAAATATGTCCAATCTCCTTTTACCTCTTTATAATATTAGTATAGATACCGTTGAAGACCGACCTGTAAGCCAGGAAGTCCCATGAACCCATCCGTCGGGTGAGCTCGCGAATTCCTTCTCCTCGATATAAATATAGTCGCCGAGGACAAGTTCAAGTTCGTCACTCGCTTTCGGCGTATAACCTTGAGTCACTTTGTGGACCTGTCAACAATAATAAGCATTACATTATCGCACATTGTATTCTACTTATATATTTATGTAATAACCTATTACGAGTGTGCATTATCTAATCTCCTTATCAGTCTTGAGATTGATAATGAAATGATACTAGACTCCTTTCGTTGAAATCGGAGCAATTACGCACTAGGGTGACAAAGATCCCACAATCTGTATTAGGTACAGCGAACAATACTAGTCATTTCAGTTATTTAGATCATAATGAACACGATAATAATATAAAAGGTATTTCTGTTGAGACCTAAAAACATTTTTTTTTTACTATTACTTGAAATCTTATCCTAATGATTTTAACAGCGTCAACCAGCTTTCTTTGCTGGCCGTATTATTAACAAGTGTTAATTTTTTTTATAAATGAATGCATCTATGAAAAATATCGATATACAGGGTGTAAACAGACCCTTCACGAAGCCGTCAACCAAGCATTCTGTACATCAAATTATGTAACTTTACACAAAAATTATTGCTGGGAAACGACTTTTTTTTTTGGGGTGAAAAATCACGTTTTACAGTAGGACTCGATGGAACGCACTCAAAGCATTGTGCTGATGGATGGATTGAATAGTATGGGGGTTGTGGAGGTGTTTAAAGTAAAAATAATATTTTAAAAACATGTAGGTATTTTAAAAAAAAAACCTTGTGAAAAGTTGGAACTTTGACCTCCAATATCTCCGTAACTAGAAGGTTCTCAGGTATGGTATAGAACAAAAAAAATATCGCAAAGACGGGGAGAACAAGTGCCTTTCGGCTTCGTTAAGGGTCTATTTACACCCTTTAAGTAGTAAAACGCACAGTAAATTCTGGAATCTCGATTCTATTCTAGTTTCAGGAAGCTAGAATCGAGATTAGTCTAATAATCATCATCCACATAAAAATTCACCTGATGGTTAGCAAATCGTGGATCTCTGGAGTAAAGCCTCAGCTCCCAGCTGGAATGGTCTGAAGGTTGCATATCATCCGCCAAGTTCTTCAGCTCATCGTAAGCGGCGACATCGAAGTGGTATGCCAGGGTTATATGAAGAGACTTCACGTGGGCCTCCAAGTTTATCGCTGGATAGACAAAGTTACAGGTTAAGGATCCACTGGCGCAACATTCACCCAAAAACATGTTGTCTGAGGAGATAAAAGATTTCAACTAAGAGAAGAGAGAGAAAGGAACAGAGATTTCAACATGGTTTTATGGGAATGTCTCGCTAGCGATAACGCACAGACATCATTCATCATTCTCTAGCCCTTATCCCAATTCATTTGGGGTTGGCGCAGCATGGTAGCTAGTAGTAACGTACAGTAAGCAAGGTAAATGAGTTGTTGTTGTGAGAGTCCCCATTTTGCTAACTAAAAATAAAAGGCTGCACGGCCCTATTTATTCTAGCTACCTTCACCATGTTTCTACATAGAAAGCACAACTGCATGGTCTATCATTACCTTTGTACCAAGTTAAGAATACATGCTTTAACTCATTGAAATTGTATTTAATCATTCTTGACATTATAATTAATAACCCCTGATATTGTATTCAATAATTCTTGACATAATAATTAATACCCCTTGACATTGTATTTGATAGTAGGTAGTTAACGTTTTCCATAATCTCGACATTGTATAGTTTATTTTAATTTTATTTTTTTGAAATATTTGTATGCTGCAAACAGCAGAATATTATAGACATCATGTTTTGTGTAACACCTAAGTACCAACATTCTAACAAATAAATTTTATTCTTTTCTATTCTCATGCCTCAGATGCAGGTAGGCAGACACAACAAAAACGCCACCAGCTACGATCCTTACAAATTCCTTGCGTCTCATCCACGATCATGAATAAATAACATATTAACGCTATGCGAAAACATACATTTCAATTCTCAAGAGAACAACAGTCCCATTGTATATTACTCGGCAAAGCTACAAGTCGCTTGTTTGCGACAATAACGACATAACTCAAAAAATTTAAAATTCAAGACAACACAAGCTTTTTATCAAAAGATGAAAGATTCATTTTACGTTTTTCGTTACATATATAATACTTACTTTCGTTAATTTTGTATTTAACTACAAACAACATCGAAAAATTTAAATTTTTGAGTTATGTCATCCTTATCGCAAACGAGCGACGTGTCGTGCACGGTATACGTGATAGTTCCAATTATGCCACCTTATTTAAAGTGTAACAATAAACGTAGGACCTCCGCATGACATTCAGTTATCGATTTCCGAAAAATCTGCTCTTTTTTATAAAATTTCTATTTTCTATGTATTAATTTACCATTGCGATCTTGCAATGGTAAATTAATACAGCAAATCTTTGCTGAGGTCTTTGTTTATACTACACTGAAGTTGAAATCTATACTAACTAATAGAACCCTTAGAAAGTGCGGATTAGTCTCTAGCTAGAAAACCTTGTACAAACCCACATAAGTTTTACGTTAATGCGTTCAGTGGTTCAGCTTAGACTGCACGCCTATATCTCTCAATGCACGGTAGTGTTTTAAATAAAAACTTTCTCCGAAAAAAAAACCGACTTCCAAAAAACACTAAAAAAAGCCTAAAATCTGAAGTCGGTGAGTTTGTTTGTTTCTTTGACTTTTTTTGCCACCAAGTTCCAAAAGTAAACTTATTTTAGACTTTTTGAGTGTTTTTTGGAAGTCGGTTTCTTTTTTCGCGTTTTTTTATTTTACACTTCTTGTCATGAATTAATTTTTACATTTTAACTAGAAGTTAATAAGAAATTACCATGGCATCTGTAGCCCAAGAAGAAAAAATACGTATTAACACATTCATTATATATGTTTATTCAATAAATGTCGTGTACCTAGATGGAAAAAATAAAAAAATAATCTTTGAATATCTTCCCTAGTGGCCTAAACAAATACTAGAACCCAATACGCAGCTCCTGCTATTTTACTGCTTGTACATAATTGTAAGGCACCATCAAGCGACGTCGCGTGATGTAGCAAAATTAACGTGGCGAAAAAAACTAAATTACTGAACCGATTTTGATGAAATTTCTATGGGACCAATCGGGAATACATATATATATATATATAGGATGTACATCCTTTCACTTAAAAAAAATAATTTTTCAAATCGGTTTGAAATGACGGAGTTATGAGGTAACAAACATAAAAGAAATAAAAAATACAACCGAATTGAGAAGCTCCTTACTCTGAGGTCTGAGAGTATATCTGAGAAAATGTTCAGTCAGCATATTATTCTTTTTTTTTGAGGTGGGGATTATAGGGCGATATTAGAAATATGCTATATTAATTGATCAATCACATGATCACATGAAAGAATGCCCAGCCTATTATGAATCGATTAAAGATATGTTAAAGAATATGCGTCGAAATAAAACGTGGAACCTTAAAAATCGAATACATTTTACCTGTAAAAACCGTAGAAATATTAACATACATTAACATGCATTTGTAACAATAATGAGCATGTATAAAATTAATGAACAAAAATGAAAATTTTATAAATACAGGGCAAAATAATGGCAAAACATACTAAAACAATATTTACCTTAAAAGCGCGTTGGACATGCTCAATGAGTCTTCTACTTCTCTAGCCTATGAAATAGTAGATAAATAAAATAATACATTAAAAAATATAGAAACATAACAAAATACCAAAAAAGGATAAGCTGGAGAAAAATGAATAAATGAAACCTCCAAGAAGATTGATTATTTTTAAAAAAATAACAATTTTATTGTTTTCTTTTTTTCTATTGTGAAGAAAATTATTTTTTTTAAACTAGAAATGCTATTTGAAAATCGAAAATTACCTAAACTTCGTGCTCTAGATATAATTTAATAAATTTTGTTTCACAGATAAGGCGCAAAAAGAAACAAAAAAAAATAGAAAATGAATAAGCATACAAAAACACTAATATGCCAGACATTGTTGCAAAAGCAAGTCACTAAGGACACTCTTACATTTGATAGGTTTCTCTTGAGGCACAGTACACCATGGAAAACAAGTTCCCAACGCATCCAGATGTTCATAGGTATCCACCATTACACCCACTATAAAATAATGTTAGGGGAAATGTTATACTACATAATAAATACAGGTTCTAGTCTCTACGGCAGATATTTACAGGAAATTGTATAAATGAAATTGTTTAGGTTTCATTTATACAGTGTGTTTATAAGTAAAGGTATTTTCCATATTGTTAAGCAAACTTCAGAGGAATGGAAATAATAATTTTCAGGGTATTTTACATTAAATAATCTTGTTACCCCTTTACTTTCATTTTTTTAAATGAGTGATTTGACTCAATTGATGTGCTTAAAAACACCCTGTATAATTGTAAAAACAACCTTTTGAGTTTTTTTCTTCAAATATAAAATTAAATATAATTGATACTCACAAACAGAAGACACCTGTTTAACATACTGCACTGCAATTCTTTTAAGATAGTCCGCATGTTCCTCGGAAACAAACAGGGCCATGAAATTGTGTGAGACATAGGGCTCCAGCTTCAGAGGGCAGTTTGGAGGGTCTCCCACTTTTTCAACCACATGCTTCACTGCTTTTCCTAGTTGCAGAGATGTTTCATCCGGAGCCTGCACCAAATTGTTTTATTTAGAAATAGAAATAATATTTATTTTCGTAAATCATGGTGTTTAAAGATATTAAAGACATTACAGAGCATACATGTTTTGCTTATATATCATAGCATGCAAATATTGTAGGTTATGTTAAACAATGTTTCGTTAATAAATTCTTTTATGCTATAAAAATTATTAGTGTTTAACCATAAACATAGTTTTGTTTTAACAATCTCATATCTAAAGTTTTTAAATCATTTGAATTTTATTATACATATGAACACACATGGCTAAACAGCTTTTACTGTATTTAGCCAGTCTTGGCAAGTCATTTAATATAAGCCTGTGAGGATCTCACCGGTTTCGAGGATACACATTTTCTGCCTTTTTAAATAAGTCTTTATGCTTCTTAACAAACATGCATTCTTCGTAGATATAGAGAGAGTTGTTATACTGAATAATCAAATTAAACATGAGAATTGAACATAACTGATGACATATGGGTCAGTTTAACATTCAAATTATAGTATTTATTTCTTTAGCCTTTTTATTCTCAATAGAAAAGAGTTTAGTTGTTTTTTTTTTTTGAGTGGGTAAATCCTCATGTTTGTGTCCTGACTATAACTGCTGTAGCGTGCAGAGGGTTATGTCTGACTCTAACCAACCAAAATGCAACTGTTCCTATTATTACGATGAGTCGGGGCCAGGGAGATGCAAATACAATCGCACCCCCAACTAGAAGTTGTTTCTACTGCTTACCAAAGCCAGGAGACCTTAGTCACAAACCCTCATTATGTTGGCAATTTCAGACCAAGAATCCATCACTTTCTTTATCATAAATGGATAATAGCTTTTACCTTGAAAAATGAAACAAGAGTGATATGAGGAGGAAAGTTGTGTGCTCCATTCCAACCAGAGATTTCTTTAGATTTATCCCAAAACTCAAGTAGCTGATTGAGCAGAGGTCCTGTAGGGCTGGCATAGAAGATGTATTCTCTCGGCTCATCTGAGTCAATAAAGGCATCGTTCACATGAGTCAGAAGCCAATCAGATGCCAATTGGACACTGCGGTTCCCAGTTGCTGAAAGTGCCTTTAGTCTGAAAATAATAGGCTAAATTATTAATTTTTATAAAGCAAAAATAAATTGAGATGTTGCGTGCTTGATTTCTTCAAGTTCAGGAAAAAAAGCGGCATGGAATTTAATGCGCAAGGTTTAGCTAAATTCAATTATTATACCGCAAGATTCCAAGGACTGGGGCTTAAGGGTCGGCCTCTTTAATTTAATTGATAGACAAGGTAGGGTTTTAAGCAGTGGTTTAATTAATTTACTAAATTAATAAAAATATTGTAAATGAGAAAAATATTACTTACGCCCGGTGCCTCGGGAATCCCATCTGTAATAGTATTTGAAGCGGAGAGGCATCTTGTTTTGCTTTACTCGAAGAGGATACTTTTCGAGGGGGAAGATTAGCCATTTTCACAAAATGACTTCGTAAATTACACCAAACTCGCTGCATAAAAACAATCCATGAAAACGAAAAGTGAAATTCCCATCAATCAAACTAACTGTCAAACTCATTTGACAGTGTTTGTCAGACCATTTCTGTCATCCTGCACAATACATTCAAATGATAGAGATCAATAGATCCGGAACTCGGAAACACAGTCCAATCCAAGGCTTTGGTCCGTTCCCTAGGGCTACTGCTTATTGACAAGACTTGAGCTAGGGCAAATTAGCAAATCTCACAGTTAACTTTTGGATAGCCTTAGAGTCTAAATACAGGGAAAAGAAAAAGGAAGGAAGAACTTTGCAATAAACTTGCCCAAACTACGTTTTGTGATTTTCCCATCACTACTTTCGTATATGAACTCTGTGGTAAAAAACTAAAAATCCGTAATTGTGATTTGGGTTGTGGTGAAATTGTCGAATTACACATACGAAGCGTTCAGAAAAATACTGATATTACATCAATTTTCTAAAGACAGCTGTATCAAAATGTATCTCCGATACTATATGAACGAAAAGGGTGAAAGGCAGTACACTTTATCGGTAAATTTTCATTGTAACATTTTATAACCTAAAACTCACGTGTTTGTTTACAAATATTATTTTGTAATTCTCTGTTCAAAACGAAGAAATTTCTATAAGTAATTTTGGATTATAGTGTGACCCTTGACTTTCGAAACAAGTTTATTTTCAGAAAGACGACCCCTTGACCCTTCTCTATGTAAACCTAATCAATTTTGTGTCACACGGAGTCACACCATTCAATTTCTAGCTAGGTCAGTGAAGAGTAATGAGACATTTTATTATTTGCAGACCATTGATCCTTATGGCAAACCTACAATATCAGCACATCCAGGTAATTATACAATATCCATTATTGTTCCATGAACCCTACTAGATTTCTAGTATGAAGTTTATGAGGCACCAGTGACCAATAGTAGTGGTCACTAGTCCATTTCTTGGTGAGCCTTATTATAATGAAAATTTGATGTTAGTTACTCAATCATGCAAAAATAGCTGAAAATAGCTTATATGAAAATTGACACACAGATAGTTTATAACCTGGACTAACACGTTGAATACTATCTATCCTGATAAGCTCAAGAATCCATTGAGACGAATTTGCAGGCAGAGACTAGTTTCATAAATAAGTTGATTATTATGGTTTTTCAAATCTACAATACAATAAACACATCATAATCCACAGCCTGACTTCACCTACTGCTGGGTATATACCTCTATTTGTTTTTGCAAATCTCCATGCTCCTGTGCCTGCCCTACATGCGCACAATCAGTTAGAGCATGAACCTTTTCTAAGATGTGGATTTCACCTAGTCATTCTCTTGCCCTTATCGTAATTTATTTGGTGTTGGTGCAGCATGTCTTCTTCCATACTTCTCTATTACAGTCACCTCCTTTCTAGCCATATCTTTCTTCGTACCTAATATTTTCTTCAAATTTTCAGCCCGCTTCTCGCCTGAGGACAAGTACTCCAGACAGAGAATAACAATCAAGAAGAGGTTCGGCCTCCTTCTCACACAGCAACCTGAACCTATATTATAAGATGTTATTGAAATAAGTTTTAATTATAAGTTATGCATTATTTTTGTAATTTTATTCTATTATTGTTCCTTTCCTTTAGTCATCTTTTAACAAATTAATTACATTTTTAAATTTTGATTATCTATTTGCAAGTCACCATAATCAGGAATATAAACTGAACAATTAACTAGTTGTTGTATATGCGTTACCTGTGCATTCACTTTCGTGAAACATTAACATAAAATCATGTTGTCTGATAAGAAAATGCGAGACGCACGGGACCGGTCAATGTGGCGGTTGTGGCGACACTTGGGGAGGCCTATGTCCAGCAGTGGACGTCTTTCGGCTGAAATGATGATGAGAAAAAAAAATTTGTCTGTCATGCCTGGTAGATGTGAAACATAAAATATTAGAATTCATAAATAAAAACCACGTATTTATTAGCGTAATATGGAGTAAAATAAATAAAAAATAGTTTTATTAATAAAATCAATTTAATTTTCTTTTATTCAACGTTATGATACAAATATTTCACATTTTTTAATATTTGTTTTAAAAAACATGAAAAATGGATCCAAAACAACCTGTAGTTTAATGAGAAAAGGTTGATTTTACGTGGCTTAGAGGAGGCATCACGCCATAAAAGCGCCATCTTCCGTCACGGCACATGGGCGTCACCAGGGAAGGGCAGCTGCCCCCCCCAGAGGTTCAGGATTTTTTTTAAAGTGGAAGCGCCAGGGTAGCCGGGAAAATCCAAATTTTCTTACGTTTTTTGCAATTTGCTGGTCAGTGTCGGGTAGTATATTGATGAAAATATGAATCGCGCAAGTAACACGTATGTACATACAGAATTATAATCATTAAAATCATTAATACTCAGTCCATTTAACCCCAATAAATGACTTTTTAATGAGTCATGAGGTAGAGTTTTTTTTTCTAGTTTTAAAGTTTATTCATCAAAAAGTTACAATACAATTGTGATATTCGGTGAGCCAAAACCTTTACAAGCGAAGCTTGAATAGTTTTGTTCAAACCAAGGTTCAAACTTTATGGCGGTTTGGAAGTTAGCTGCGACTGCTGCGAGTGACGGTAAGTTAGAACAGAAAGTTATGTAGCTCAAGATTGCGATTTATACAAGATAATAGCGCGCAAGATAAGTGCTGCTTGGGGAATTGTGTTGTCAATAAAATAATGAAACGATCGTAGTACATATTAGTTCCATGGAATAGATAGTGGAAACCATAAATCCCCCCAGCCAGTCTATGCAGGTGTCATGTCATTGTTTGTCAATTTCAAAAGTCCAGTCATATTGTCAAATAAAGTGCTCGTATGTTTTATTGAAATTCAAATTTCAACTTTTAACTATTGGAAAGAGAAATTAACACTGAAACATGTCCTATAAAAAAGAGGACCTAAAACTCTATTGGAGCAAGATAAACTATGCCTTTCCAATCCTCAATGACACTATCTTCAGCGACTGCAGTAACGCGGAGTACGATGAAATTCAACAAATAATTGTCGGCCTCGGCATTCAGATCAAAATACGAGATATTATTCTCCTCCATATCGAGAAATATCTGCGACAGCATGTAGCCCCTTCATTCTGGTCAAAGTTTGTCAAAATGGAAGAGGATGAGAAGGGCTTTCAAATGTTCAAGTCTGCTGTTAACGATCTATACGACGCTGTGTCAAACTTCTCAGGAATGTTACAAAGATTAACAACGCTAAACAACAGCTGTAATGACAGTAAACCTATTTATGGTGAAAAGGACATTATATCAGGATTTAAACAACTTGTCAGAGCAACACTGCTGTCGCAGTTGCCTCTGGACTTTCAAGTCATCATAAATAATTTCTACAAAGTATCTTTCAATGTGTTTGATAATGAGTATGAAAGCAATGAGATGGGTGAAGATGTCACATGCTCCGGATGCTTGAATGAATGCTCAGATTGCAACTGTATGTATATTGTGAAGGTGTTTCATGATATCAACAGAAAACTGATGGAATTACAATTACTTGAGAGACTGACGGGTCAAGTGCTGACAAACTTTATACAATTGAGGATAGAATCTCACATTCAGAAACTTTGCACTGGAACATTTGATGTGTCACATATTGAATTCTTGGAAAGCTGGCTTGATACTACAGTCATGTCATGGCTCACTAGAATTTACTGCGGCGGATCATCAAAACCATCCCCTGATGATAAAAATACTTTAAATGCTATTTCAAAGTTCAAGCAAAAACTAAGTTACTTTTTATACCACAGCTATACTAAATTAAGAATAGACCAACTATTTAACATAATAATAGAATACCCAGATTCACAGCCTGCTGTTGATGATATAAAAATATGTTTGGAAAAGACTGACCTAAGATCTACTTTGTGTACCAATTTACAAAATGCCCTTGAAACTAGACTGCTGCACCCGGGTGTGAACACTCCTGATATATTAACTGCCTATGTTACTACTATCAGAGCTTTGAGACATCTTGATCCATCAGGGGTGATACTTGAAACAGTTACCAAACCCGTTCGAAATTACCTGAGGAATAGAGATGACACAGTGCGCAGTGTTGTCAGCAGTCTGACTGAAGAAGGCGCAGGCAGTGAGCTCGCTGAGGAATTGGTCAAGTTTGCAGCAGAAGCTGATGGTGACAGTGACAAAGATGAAGCTTGGGATGAGTGGAACCCTGACCCAGTTGATGCCGACCCCAATGTTGACTCAAGTGACAGAAGAGCGAATGATATTATATCTATGCTTGTCAATGTTTATGGTAGTAAGGAACTATTTGTGAATGAATACAGGACACTCTTAGCGGACAGACTGTTGGCACAAAATGCTATAAACACAGAGAAGGAAATCAGATATCTGGAATTACTGAAATTAAGATTTGGAGAATCACAACTACACTTTTGTGAAGTAATGCTCAAAGATATATCAGATTCCAAAAGAATCAATGCACTCATACAGCAAGACAAGGAAATAGAAATTTTGAATAAAAAGTTTACCTCAAATGGTATGATTCTATCTGCTCAGTTTTGGCCTCCTTTTAAAGATGAGAGTTTGGAGTTGCCAGAGCAAATAAAAAAGCATTTAGAGGCATATACAAAATCATTTGAAGCTTTGAAAGGAAACAGGACCTTAAATTGGAAACCACATCTTGGGAATGTTAATATTGAGATAGAAATAGGAGACAAGAAATTAGACTTGACAGTGTCGCCATTTAATGCCACATTGATAATGCACTTTCAGGATAAGCCAGAGTGGTCAATAGATGAACTGCACCAGGTCATGAAAGTGCCTGTCACCATTTTGAGGCGAAAAATAACATATTGGCAATCAATGGGTCTCATCACTGAGAAGACATTAGACCACTTTGTTTTGGTTGATGGTTCTGATGGAAACAAGGGAAATGTAGCAACCAACCAGGTCCAGGAGATGATTTGTGAGGATGATGAGACAGAAAGCGTAATGGCATCTGCCCATGACCAAAGAGAAGGGGAGCTACAAGTGTTCTGGTCTTACATTGTAGGAATGTTGACCAACTTAGATTCTCTTCCACTGGACCGCATTCACCAGATGTTGAAGATGTTTGCGTCACAAGCTCCAGGGACAGAATGCAGTCTTCAAGAGCTCAGGCAGTTCTTGGATACGAAAGTGCGAACCCACCAACTTGTTTACCAAGGAGGCATGTACAAGTTGCCTAAGACATAGATAATATAAGGGTTATTATTGAATAAATAATTATGTTGCAATGAAATCTGTTTTTTTGATTACACTAAACATCTTCACGTTGTTAGTCACGTAATAGTTTCAGGGTCTTTTTCAGGGTCTGGGTAGACAAAAACAGCTTGAAAAAGTTTAACAAAACTTTATTTTTACATCATTTTAAATATAAAAATTTGGTTACATTAGATAATGTCTGTGGGTTAATATCTGGATTACTTATTATAAGTGACAATTCTCGAAGCTATTTCAATCAACAAATACTAGCAATAATAAATTAGCTGTAATAAGTTATAAGTAATACCACCACATTGTTTTAATAAAATATAACATTTTAATACTTAGTGTTTGCAATACATAATCTTGTGTCAGTCTTAAACAACTATAAAAATACTGTTAAAATTAAAATGTGGAAATAATCATTCAGATTAATAAATAATAATTACTATTATAATGAATAATAAAACTAAGAGATACTGAGAAACAATACAGATTCTTCAAAAAATATTTTGAATGGAATGCATCAGATAAGTTGATGTGAGTACCACAGGTAAACTATAAATGCAGGTCGATTGTTACACAATAATATCACCACGATATCTCAATTCATTTGTAGAAAAAAAAATAGATTCGAAATTACTTTTTAAATAATATTAGAATGGAATGTTGGTTATTTTATCAATAGAAATCTCAGTAGGCGTAAAATCAAAATAATATCAATATAGAAAACGGACGGGAGATCAAAGCTCATGCAAAATATCTCCAGAAACACCATAGAGCATCTTGTAGGATATATTGTGGAATAATGACCGGAGACTACGTTTTTTTTTCTTATAAAAATTTACCTGGTTACTATCGTGTACATTTTAGCCTGATATACATACATCCTCTCTAAACAAAAATAAATAATAACAACAAATGGGACTTGATTTAAACCTCAATTATGCAAATAAATAGTATTGTATAAACAAACCTACAACAGTTAAAGCTCTACATCTAGTTTACATATGTACAGAAAACACCAATGTAATGTCGAATGATTGCTGATTACAGTTTGTATATTTGAAGGCATTTACAAAAAAATATGTGTTAAAACGTTTTGAACATTTTAACTCTACGGTTGCACTCTTCAAGCCACAGCAAGCATATACATTACATTTTAAATGCAATACTCTACAGATATTAAAAGCTTATAAAATATTAAGTACATGAAAATTCCTTTAAGTCCGTTAAGTAGTGCTATAATCTCTCGATGGACGAATTAACTTAAGATACAGAGCGTAGACGTTCACAGAACATTTCGACTGCGGTCGGCCTTCAGGTTCATATAGCATTCAAGATGGCAGGAGACCGATACCTTGATCTGGACATTCAATATGTATCACGTTTACTATTTATATTATTTTTTGTCCGTATATTTTCTGTCGGAATTAAATCATAATTAATTGTATTCGATCTACAAAGGTCAGGTAAAAAACAGATCAATCCTAGCATTACCGACTACTTCATTTTACGCACCATTTTAGCTTTTAGCGACCAGATAATGTTTGTCGCCACCCGCGACGCTCCAGCACCAACGCTTCGCAGCGTACTTACTGACATAGGGCCGTGGGGGTGGACGACGGTTTTATTTAAAATTGGCGAGGCTTACATCACAAAATTTCATTTTTGAAATGTTTGCGTATGTTGGCCACACGAAGCTGAGGTCCTAGGAAGCTGTCGACACGAAGAGGTCTAGTTCTGCTCACCGATTGCGTCGCACTGAGGGGCCGGGCGCGGCGAGGGGGGGCGGCGCGGTGAGGGGCGGGGCGGTGTGCGGCGCGGGGTGCGCGGACTGCGGGGGGCGCTTGAAGGGGCCGAGGCGCTTTGAGGCCCGCGGGGACACGCCGTGGGTGTCTCCGCCGCCGCCCCAGCCACTCGCGCCGTGGTCCAGTAAGGCCGCAGCTAGTCGGCCCGAGCCTTGCTCTGACAGAGACAACATAATATCCATAAGTATCGAGCATTTCTTCCGTGAACCATAGACAAAGAAACATTGCTTCGCATAAAAGTAAAATGCGCTATTAGATTACAATTTCGGGCGTACGTTACGCCCCATTCCGGTCCGATACGAAGCATTACTTCTTCATCTATGTTAGCTGGTTTTATATTACAGTTGAAGCAGGTTAGGCAGCAGTTGCTCATGTAAAATGTCATGTTAGATTGCATATAGTTACAATGGAAGGCGGATGATGATTATGATAACAATGTAAGCGTTATAAATAGCCCAGCCCAAATGATTTTATTGGCTCGGTTTAATATAGCTATAGTTCATGATGATTGGTAGCGTATTAAAGCTTCCGTAGACCTCAATAAAAAAAAGAATGTCCCCACACAAAAAGAAAAAAAAATGAACCACCTAGGTTAACGCTTCCATGTCATGTTTAGTGCGGAGGCGGCGCGTGGGGCGGACGGGGGCGGGGTCAGTGTTACCGTGCGGGGCGGGCGGGGCGCGCGGGGCGGGCGCCGGGTCGCGCATGCGCTCCACGAAGCTCTCGAAGGTGCTGGGCAGCGTGTGTGACGTCACGAGCGCGTGCAGGCTGCGCGCGCGCTCGCTGTAGGCGTGCTGGTACAGCGGCATGGTGGCGCGGACGGCGCGGCCTCCGCTGAACGCGGCGCAGCGCACTAGGCCCGCGCAGCAACTCACGCGGATTATGCACTCTTCCCATATTGGGCCGAAAACGCACACCTGTGGGTAGATGGATACATTAAAGAAGGATTTATTATGTAGGCCATATAAATGAATCAGAAATTTACTATGAAATGGACGGTTAGAGCGATTACAGATATAAGTTGCGATACTACTAAGTTGATCGTTTTAACCATAATTTTGCTCATGTCATCGAAGAATCAATCTTTAACACGATAAACACTCGAATTTTACCACTGCAACCTACTTTGACACGAAGTACAAATTAAAAAAAAAACTCTTTTAAACTTTTTTGACGTGTCTTGTTTAGCCGCCAGTGAGTACACACGTACAGTTCTTTGCAAATAAATTTGGTACTCACATCCGGCTTCCTCGAGACAGTACACCTCAGCAGTCCGCCAGGCAGCGGGTACAGCACTATGAGTACGTCGCAGAACTGTGTGGGCAGCGTGTCCCGTTTGTATGGCCGCCAGTGTTCGCTCCATACTACATGGACTTCGTCGTTGCCGAGGTGACGAGTCTGGAGAAAAGAACAAAAGAGATTGTTTGATGGAAGCTTCGCACCGAGAGAGTGAGTTATTTAGCGAAAAATCGGCGAGAAAACACCTAGCGCCATCTCGCGGCAAAGTTTTAGGCAACGAATTGGCATGGCAGTTGAATGAAATCAAAAAACGTTTGGCGCCATCTACATGCTTTTAATATGATCTCTCCCATCAGGGTGCGCGATTGATCCCAGATGTGGCGCGACTCCAGAAACTGCACTTTCGGCTCGTGCTTGGGTCTTTTGACGCACGTACTCTACGATGTCCTTCGCCGTAGTTGTGTAGTGTAGGCGGAAGATATACATCGAAGTATTCGACTTCGGGGTTCATTTTCGGGATTAGTCATGGCATCGGGGTGACAATTTTGGAGTCAGGACTGATGGATTTTGCACAATTTAATTTAGGTAGTAATAGATTGTTGGGCACATACCTTGTTGAGGATAGCATCAGGCGAGTCGGCCGGCATGCGCGTGGCCACGTGGAACAGCGCCTCCAGCGTCAGCGACGCCAGGTAGGGCGCGCTCACGCCGCCCCCGCCCCCGCCGCGCAGCCCGCCCGTGAAGCCCACGTGACTCTCCAACTCCACCTGTAGGACAATCCATTGTGATGTAAACTTGGCGAGACAACATAATGTTTTATTTTTGTTTTACTCTGGCCTTTAACCGCGAAAAGTTAATAAAAATTTGGAATTAAAACAATGTTGTGAAGATGACTGCGCTGCGGGTGACATAAATAGGGATTGGAATATTTGGATGCATATTTACTTAAGTACACACAGTTCATTTTTTCCCGGCAATGGTTAAAAAAGTGTCGAAGCGGCTTCTTATAGTATACAGGAGGTTACAGAAAGGATACCCTTTCTGTGCGAAAAAATTATCAGCTGTCCCATACAAAATTTCAATACCTACTCGACCCAAATGTATGGGACAGCTGATAATTTCGCATTTACGCTATTGGACCCAAGGAGAAGGTTGTTCAGTTTGATGGTCTGCAGCATATCCTTTCATATGACTATACCCTTTCTGTTACACCCTGTATATTTTTTTCCGATTTCGCGGAATTTCATTAAAAATGTAATATAGTGTGACAAATCTATAAGGGTTCCATTTTTTGCCATTTGGCGACGGAGCCTTAACTAGGAAGTGGTGCAAGGCGGGCGATTGGAGGGAGTATCTTATTTAATGTGGACATTCAAGAATCCTTAACGAAGCCAAAAGGCATTTGATCCCCCCGTCATTGCTATTATTTTTTTGTTCTAGACCATACCTGGGAACCTTCTAGTTACGGAGATATTGGGGGTCAAAGATCCAACTTTTTCACAAGTATTTTATTAAATATATGATTTTAAGATGAAAGATTTTTATTTCAAACACCTCCACGACCCCTGTACTATTCAATCCATCCATCAGCACAATGCGTTGAGTGCTTTCGACCGTAAAATGTGATTTTTCACCCCAAAAAAAAGTCGTTTCCCAGCAATAATTTTTGCGTAAAGTTACTTAGTTTCATGTACAGAATGCTTTGTGAAGGGTCTGTTTACACCCTGTAGATGTTCGAAAAATCTAAATTTTCTTACCTCCCACGCCAGAGCAGCAAGGAACGCTTCATAAGCCGGACTACCACATCTATTGGACAGGATTTCATTGCGAGTCTCCTGACCTTTACCCACGTATATCACTGCTACTTTGTGCGTTTCACGACACCTGTTAAACACAGAATATATATTTTGTTATACATTGCTAATGACGAGAAAATTAATAGGGGTAGTGCCAGTTAAAATTGACGAAATCCTATTCATACCTAAATAAATTATAGAAACATGCGATGTGGACTTTGACGCCTAAGAGTCCTATTGTTTTTGTTGTTAATGCTTTATATTTAGTTAGTCATTTTCTTTTAGTTAATTTCGCCATTTTTTTAAAATTATTAAGTCTTTTGTTTAATATTTTCAGAAATACAATGGCAAATAGAATATAAACAGTGTTTCAAAATAAAATAATGACTATTCGAGAACTGATGAAAAAAATCGGTCTCTTCTTTTTACCTCTGTGCGTCAAGATTCCTCAGTTCTCTAAGCAGCCGGTCGGTTCTCCTCAGCAGATGCGCGTGGTTCCTCCTGGCCGGTGCGAGCGTACCGAGCTGTGCGGCTAGCGCACGACACACGCCGAACGGACGCGCCGTCGACTTCACGACTAACGTCGGGGCCTCTTCCTCTTCGTAGCTGCATGACATGCTGTGGGCGACGAAGGGTTTATTTACTCTTATATGGAGTTCAGTAGATTTCAAATTGATCCAGATTTTGTACAGCAATACCTCTGACGACACTAATTTGTTAACTCAATGACTCAACTATTTATTGATTTCTATTCAAATTTAGAACAATATAATATACAACTTTTACAGTTAATTGAAAACTAATCGGATTTCCAACCAGGTATGTGTACTATTAAATGTTTATTTAAAGAAGTTATTTATTGGAATTATTGGTGTTTAACCTCGCAAAGCGAGGCTACCACAGTGTGGGTGTGGAGCTGTGTCGCAAACTATGCTTCACCTCCTATTCTACCACCACCACTGAACCAGCAGCCGGGGCGATCTCCGTGCTACTACCGACCGACGAAACCGTGGAAGTGGTGAAGTTTTGGGATAATAAAATACAGGGTGGAAAGAACACCGACGTAAAAAAGGTTACGACGTATTCAGGACATCATTCTGCACCCCCCACATCCAAATTTTTCAACTGTAATTTAAAAAAAAAAAACAGCTATTACATGATATACTGAATACGCGGTAACAGTTTGTGCGACGGTGTATAATGTCGTGCCAGCGACACGAAGAAGAAGGTGTTTACTACCGTATTCGCTCGGGTTGTAGCATATAAGACGGTGGTGCTCACCTATCTCTATTCGCCAGGTAATGTCGCTCGTTGTTTCTGTGTGCAACCAGAGTAGCTACTAATTCATCCTCCGCTCCGGGTTGTAGCGGCGAAGGGCCAGCCTCGTCCAATCTCCGTCCACACACCACCTCTGGTGACGTATGGCCGATGTATGCTAGTACCTGTCGAATAGGTGTTTGTATGATCATAAGCGTAATTTAAGCAGTCCTAATAAATAAAAAAACAGAAAAAAAAGAGAAAAAAAAATAAAAAGAAAGAATAAAAATACAAAAAAAGAGAAAAAAAAACGAAAACGAAAAAAAAAAACGAGAAAAAAACTAAAAAAAAAACGAGAAATAAAATAAACTATGAGTAAATTAAAACGATTGAAAGGGGAAAATGGAAGAAAAACACGAGATGATGATGTAGAAGTAATAGTACATGTACATGTACTAGTTTTGCACACCTGTTAGGGTAGGATATGGTACTGAGCTATATTTGTTGTGTTTCATCCTTATGTGTACCCATATTCAAGCAAAATAAATGATTTGATTTGATTTTGATTTGAAGCAGTCGTAATAATTGAAGAAATAGACTCAGGATGGACATTAGAAATCGTAGAGTACTTTTAGTGTTAAATGTATTTAAAATATCGTTCGGTTTCTGTTGAACGATTGAAAGTTTACAGAGACAGAAGAAGAATCTATTCTTGAAAACTACATCAATGGAAATATACATGGTCATTGGTAATTGGGTGCACTCCTTGAAATGGGTGATACTAGACCATTTTGCAACCGAAAACTAGGGGTCCAAACTGGGTTATTTTGGAGAAATTGAACGTCTAAAGATTTTTTTGGGAATTTTTCACCTCTCCACCAAAAACTGCTGATTGTAAAAATCTACGCCGTTCAGATGTTGAACTGATTGATAGCTCATGAAAAATGAATCTTTCGAAAACTGATTCGATAGACCCAGTTTAGACCCTAAGTTATCGCGGTCAAAATTGTTGCAAAATAGGTCTAGTATTACCCATTTCAACGAATCATCATCTGCCTAGCCTTTTCCCAACTATATTGGGGTCGGCTTCCAGTCTAACCGGATTCAGCTGAATACCAGTATTTTACATGGAGCGACTGCCTATCTGACCTCCACAACCCAGTCAGTACTGGGTAATTACCTTATATATATATAGCATGAGATTGTGGAAAGTTAAAGTAAATGAGGTTTTGCTCAGTGGTGAAAAAGCAGATTACACGACAAGGTCAGCTTGACGTGTCGGTAGCAATCTAGGTTGAATCGACACAACATTTGGCGTAACAGAAACAGGTTGTTGACGGCAGTTTTGCTACTTTGAATAGAATATTCTTTATTATGGACACTATACAAGTAACGGGACCGGTCAATGCGCCGACACTTGGAGGAGGCCTATGTCCAGCAGTAGGCGTCTTTCGGCTGAAATGATGATGATGATGACAAGTACATTCATAAGAGAAAAGATTTCATTGGTGTAAAAGTATCCTTAACGAAGCCGAAAGGCACCTGTTCTCCCCGTCATTGCGATAATTTTTTTTTGTTCTAGACCATACCTGGGAACCTTTTAGTTACGGAAATATTGGGTGTTAAAGTTCCGACTTTTTCACAAGTTTTTTTTTTCCAAATATAAGTTTTTAATGTTTCCATTAATAAGTTTACTTTAAATACTTCCACGACCCCGGTACTATTCAATGCACCCATCAGCACAATGTTTTGAGTGAGTTACATTGAGTCCTACCGTAAAACGTGAGTAACATCTAAAAAAAAAAGTCATTTTCCAGCATTAATTTTTGCGCAGAATGCTTGGTTGACGGCTTCGTGAAGGGTCCGTTAACACCTTGTAGAGTAATACAATGGACAGAAAGCGGGTGCGTACGGATGGATGTGAGATGGGTGGAATGGATGGATGTACTTACTACATCTATACATGGAAAGCTCAAGTTTGTCTTCGAAAACTAATAAGATGTGAATACATACATGGTCCAATTGATGTTTATCCGGTGGACAGTTCTTGTGGTCCGGCAATAGATCCGGAGGCAGCGGCGGCGGGAGGGAAGATAATGTGTTGTCGCGAGGACATTCCGCACTGGAATTAAACATCTCATTGTAACCATAACATTACATATTAGCAAAACATCACGCATGTAATCCCAGAAGGGTTAGCGAGATGTGTACCTAAACCACATGTGACGGTGAAATTTTCGTTTTTCCTAAATTATATTACTGTTAGTACACCCACATTTCGCCAGTTATGTTTAAGTCTCATGTAGTAGGGGGCGAACCTATTGCAATAAACCGGGCATAAATCCTGACTCCGTGGCTGCTACTGAGAAATTCCTTATGGAAAAACCCAATAATACTTTTTCCGACCTGAGAACCGAACCCAGGACCTCATGCTCAGTAGCTTAGCTGTAATGGGAAAAGGTTGATTTTACGTGGTACAGAGGAGGCATCACGCCATAACAGCGTCATGCCGTCTTTCGTCACAGCATACCTGCCTAGACGCGCATATAGATGTTTCACATCAAAAACTGTAAGTATTTTTTCTCAATTGAAAATGGTTTAATGAACTTACGTGTCAGGTAATTCGAGCGGCTCCACAGTTTCGGAGGACGCTATCGAGGGGTCGTAGTAGAGTGCCGACGCGTCCCAACACGCCTTGCCCGCGATGTCGCGAAGTAGCACGCGCACTTGTTTGTCTGACGTCATTAGACCTGGGGACCAGAATATTGTGTTATATTTTAACAGTTTATACAAGGTGTAAACGGACCTATCACGAAGCCGTCAACCAACTATTCTATCATCAAACTACGTAACTCGACGCAAAAATTATTGCTAGGAAACTACTTTTTTTGGGGGATGAAAAATCACGGTTTACAGTAGGACTCAATGGGACGCACTCAAAACATTGTGTTTATGGATGCAGTGAATAGTTCAGGGGTTAGGTTAGGGTAACATTAAAAACAAATTGTGATAATTAGATGATGTTTTATTGCACACTGGATTTTCAACTTTCGTTATTGAGCCGAGCATTCAGAATCCAACAAGAAGAGCGAATCCCAGGGCATTCACGCTCAGTTGGATTTTCAACTTACAGCGCTAAGCGAAAATTCAGTGCTCGATAAAATTTGGGCTACCTATCTTTTTATTGCGAGATCCAAAACAGAATAGATTTTTTTATTGATTTAGCAGTGTTTTATCTGACCTGGCGTGGTCGCAGCCGGCATATCCAACGCCGGCAGCTCAATGAGCGAGGCCAGCGTGGAGTCGCTGAAGCGCAGCAGCTGCACGTGCGGCGCGGCCAGCACGGCCGGGCCCAGCTCGCCGCCCAGCGCGGGGCTGTCGTGCTGCTCGCACACCGACGACGACACCTGCCAGCCGTGCCACAGCGGCCAGTGGCCCAAGAATAGTACCAGTTGTGTGCATATCTGACGAACAAATAGGGGATTAAATAATTATACGAATGCATTGTCTAAGGGTAACATCGACAATTCGCTAAGTCGGTATTGAGAATCAAATAGCCTAGTCAACGTTTTGTTGGCCTAAAAAACTTCATGGCGTGAATTCAATATAGAAATCGTCGTTGAATATCTAACACCACCTAAGTAAATTTTTCGCGGTTTTGACATTTTGATTTTAGATGACGTATGCTAGAAAATCGGAAAACACGTTGTTGTTCAGTCAATCAGAAACAAGCAACGTCTCTATCTAATTTGAAATGAACACAAATTATAAGAAGGTATTGTACCATTACCTAGGTATAATTATGTAGTTTTTTCACTCTCCTGTAAAGTTGCTATTTTTGACTTACGTGGTGTTGGAACTTCAACGACGAAATGCATTCTCTTGGGGTAATGTCCAAACTTCATAAACTCTCAACGAATTAGGAATTTCATAAAGTAAAAAAAATTGAGAAACAAATATTGAACTTAAGAACTTGAACTTAGCCGGTCAAAAATAGGATTAAAAATGCCAAATAGTTCATGAAGTTTAGTAGTAATAAACCACCAAGTGCTTGTAATTTTAATGACGTTTTACTTTTATGTTCTAGTGTAAATTAAAGTGGAAAATTGAATTTTTGGTTATCAATCCTGAGTATGGATTTTATTTTTAACGATCTAACTTTAACAACATCTTAAAACTAATATTTACCTTTATAATCAAAACTTGCTAACTACCGACTACAAACACTTTCATTGATTAAATAAACAACTAACCGTTTGAGCCCATAGCTTGACGTCTATAGTAGAAGCAGGCGATGTCTTTGGTCCCAAGTTGTCCAGTTGTATGTTGGGGTCGAAATCTTCGTCCACGGGCAGCGACAGGCCTTCGATGTCAGATCCGTTAGTGCCTTTCATTACAGCGTAGAGTACCTGAAATAAGGTCGAGGTTTTAAATAGGATGGGAAGATTATTATGAAGTGATTTATGCCCGGTTTTATTAACCCTAAGTACGTCGTTGTATTTTAAAACCCATTAAATTTTCAATTTCAGTTCAGCGCCGAAAGTTGACATTCAGTTATCAAAAATATAATTAATCCGATCGAATACGCTCCAGGACAGGCATCGTCGATGTTGGCGATAAGTCTGCGAGGTTAAAATAGGACTGGGCGGGTCACATTTCTCAGGATGGGTCAGAATCATCACACAGTGGGTGCCTGAAGACGGTCGTCGTCACCGAGGCAAGCCCAAGAAACGCTGGCGTGACGATTTGGACTCTTTCCTGAATGATTGGCCAGAGAAGGCAAAAAACTGCAAACAATTAAAAAAAAGTGCAACTAATTAGCAGTGGGACTAATCTAAAAAAAGTGCATATAATGAATGAAACAGGGCTTTCATTTAAACACAGGTTGGAAATTTCCATGCTAATTTGAGCAGTATATTTATCTTAACTATAACAAGTTACAACAGCCTTATGCCATTAGTCCAGGCTTAGTACCTATTGCCGCAAAAATTGGATCTGCGCTGCCAGTATCCAGGGGATTCCCGCGACCTTAAAAATATAGGTCGTCCGTCGCCGGTTACCCTTGCGGGACCACCCGGGTATATGATTTTTTCCCACAACGTTGGTTTTTGGTAAAAAATTGATTCTTTCGCAGCTACCATCTGACCTTCTCATATCTATATTTCATATAAAATCGCTAACAAGATTCACAGGGTACATTTTGCAAGAACAAATAAGTGTTTATGTAAGAACACCGTTAGCTTCCAATTTCGTGGAACGCCGCTATATTATTTATTAGCACCATATTACGAGTGCGAGAGATAGTGTTGTCATCGGTTACAAGTTTTAGTTTAAAACGGCGGGCCGTGGATGTGGAGGCACAGTCAACAGCTGATTCAGCCGTAGTCACCTTCAAACAATCCACACAACTTCAATATGCAGAAGATCGTGAGTACTTTCATAATTTGGATTTCAGTGGAAATTCGTTCGAGTGTCATATATTTTGTGATAATTATGTGAAATAACCGCGGGTTTTGAAGAGTATATAAGAGTATTTGCAATGCAGAAGAAAAGGTGGCGTACTTAGGGGCCAACAATACGGCAAGCCCATAAGGCGACTGTTCAGAAACCTTAACATCATGTAGAGTAGTAGGTTATAAGGGCAAGCCAAGCTTTTAGGCTTGTATGGAAGTACGGCACTAGTCAGAGCATACCATGACCCTAAAAACGGACTGTAGTTCTAAACTTGAAAATTCAATATAGTTTCATTATCATCAAACACGTCCACTGGCTTGATATGTCTATTCTTCCATCTAGATTCTGGTTTTATTGATCTGATCAAATCCTCGAATCAATGGAGGTATAATCCTCAGAAGAAACTCCATTGGAATATTGGATTATTTTGAAAATTACAATTTAATTTTATTATTGTCAGGTACTCGTCGCCCTTGCCCTATTCGCCGTGGCTGCGGCCGCCCCTCAAGGCCAGGCTCCTGTAGCTAACCCCGTGTACATCCTGAAGCAGGACTCTGATGTCAGCCCCGATGGATACTCCTTCGAGTAAGTACGGTTTATGAGTTATATAAGTTGAAAAATGCCAGATTTGACGAAAACTTGTCCAGAAATACAAGATTTGCGATCCATTTTTTGAAGTATAAGCTCTGCATTGTATACTTAGTGTCAACTAGCCTTTCAGAATACTTCATTAATATGGTAAAAACACCAAACTTTTCAAAAATTAAATAAAATGATTAAGTAATTATTCTAATCTTCAAGAATACTTCCGCAACCAAATTTTTGAAATACCACACTAAGTTACCCAATGGTACAATCGAATTAAATCCTTCCACTTTTGAAACTAAAGTCTACTTTTCCGTACCCCAGCTTCGAGACCAGTGACGGAACCTCTCGCCAGGAGAAAGGTACCCTGAAGCAGCTCAGCGAAGACCACCAGGCTTTGGAAGTGACTGGCAGCTACAAGTACGTCGGTACCGACGGTCTGACATACGCCGTCAACTTCATCGCCAACGAGCACGGTTTCCAGCCCCAAGAACACATTGAGCACCAACAATAAGCACCAACGTTTGATCAAAAGCCACTATAAAATGTTCCAACATTTGTGTGGCCAATGTTTGGTCAAACATGTGTTTTGTTACCATCATGTGCACCAGTTTGTGTAGGTTTTACTACATGCGCTGACTGTTAACTATTTTGTATTTTCATCGTTTCTACATTTTTCGTATCTCTTTTGTATGAATATATCGCAGTAATATATTTTTTTACTGATAATTGAATTTGGATGAATTTTATTTCTATTTCTTAAAAAGATGGATTTTTTACCCGACTATAAAATTACTTGACTCACCAGCAGCTCTTATCGTAGTCCCAATTTTCAACATTGGCCTAGCAGCCATATCAGTAACAATGGTGTTCCTTTACAGTCCTTACCTCTATTGAATCCTTTCAATCTCACAGAAATCTCTTTTTTTTACACATAACATAACATCACGCCTGTAATCTCCTAAGAGTTAGGCAAAGGTGTACCCCATATTAGTACCCAGATTTCGCCAGTTATGTGCAAGTCCCATGCAATAGGGGGCGAGTCTATTGCCATCAACCGGGCACAAATTCAGACTCCGTGGCTATTAATTTCTGATGGATAAACCCAATAACACTTTGCCCGACCTGGGAATCGAACCTCATGCTCAGCAGTCGCGCTTCCGACCACTAGACCAACTACACAATCAGTCAGTTTATCTAACAAATAAAGTTTATTCCGATTATCCTCCATGGTACTAACCTTAAATATCATAAGCAACAGCGTCTGGTCTCCATCCTTCTCTAGCATCAGGTAGCTAGGGCCGCACCGCACTGCGAACTCCGCGAGACACAGCAGGAGCGAGCCCGCTAGCGGCTTCACGGAGTCGCGGGTGCTGCTGGGCGAGATCTGTGCTAGGCAGGCGCAGATCCACTTGATTATTTTACCTAGGAAGATAAAGATGAGTTAGGGTTTTGTATTCAAGAGTATATTAATTCACATTTTAAGAGAAAAGGATACATTGGGGATAGAAAACTGTTGCAAAAATTAAAAAATGACAGGTTTTTATTATTTAAAAAAGGTCTTAAGGATAATACAAGTATACTAGGTGTAAGGGACACCGACGCTAAAACGGTTACCACGTATTCAGTACATCATTTTCCCCCCCAGATGGAAATTTTTCTTCGGTAATTAAAAAAAAAAAAACTGCTGTTCCATACATTTTGGCCGTGTGTTGCAGTTTTGTAGGACGTTGTTTTTTTTATAAACGGCGAAAAATTTGTAAGTTCAGAATGATGTACTGAATACGTGGTAACCGTTTTCGCGTCGGTGTCCCTTCCACCCTGTATAGGACAGCAGTCTCAAGATTAGTAGGTTGGTAGCATAAGGGTAGTGGAAAACTAACATAGCCCACTTTTATTAGCTCTGAAACCTCAACCAAGAAAAGACACAATAGGGACAGTGGTCAATGATATAAATGCTTTGGTTCCTCACCGGCAAGACCAGGATACAGCTCAACGATTCGGTCCGTATAGTCAGCGAGCACTAGAACGCAGTCACTCACCACCTTGGCAATGTTCTTGTTCTTCATCTGTAAAAGTAACATCACAGTCAAGTTGCAGCAAGGATACAAGGGGCAGAGGAGAACGAGGGGTTTTACAGTTCACTTTATTGAAAGACTATGCTAAGTATAAGCACGATACGGTGTCAATCGTGACCTGGGACAATAGAATAGTGATTTGGGCAATATCATATCCTCGCTGCAGCGGTGACCCAGTGTTGGCGGCCCCAACTTACGAACAGTAAGTCGTGGGTTCGAACCTAGGCAGGCGCATTACTTTGTGCAATTTATTTCATCACCACTGCTCTCAAAAATGGTGAAGGAAAACATAGTGAGGAAACCGGCATGTGACATCTACCTACCCGCAGTGGGCCCGCGTGGTGGACTATAGCCCATTCCCTCTCACAGAGAGGAGGCCGTGGGTCCCAGCGGTGGGAACATTACAGGCTTGTTATGCATATTCTCGCGAAAAATCAAATACAAGAAATTGTCATCTGCTAGAGAATGTGAAACACGTAAACACGTGTATCAATTGAAGACAAAGTTGAGAAATGATTGCGTAATATTGTCGCCCGCAACATCAAACTTTTGCTAGCAAAGTAGCAACAATCACACAAGGAAAAATTTCTCCCAATTATGGTATACACTAATATTTGTTTTTCTAATGTGCCATTGTTCTTGATCTCTGACGTCACACCGTCGAGTCATCTTAGGCGCTAACCGCGTAAGTATATTGCAAAACGACTTCAAGAGAAATATTGCGTAGTTGAGGAGTTCATAATGTATGATGTAGACGCTAATTGAATGACAGGGATATCCAAAGGCCTTTCACTAGCACCATCGGATGTTCTTATATGAGTCAGTTTTTCGAATATCTGTACAGTGCGTGCTGCGTACATTCATGATTGAGTGTAAATTGATACGTTTGACCAGATGTTCTCGCACACAGTAGATAAAATGTAACCTCGTATTAGTTGATAAGTCGAAATAGGTAAACTCAATCATGACATAAACCAGTGAGTGACGACCCGCAACATATCCGTCGAATATTTGCAGATGACATCACGAAGAACTTCGTCGAAAACTTTAGTAAGTCGCCAGTATAACGTTGGAAATGTACGTATTGCCCTGTCGAAATGCAAATTGAGTGTTTTTTGATAAAGATAATCGATTTAGTTTTGGGGTAGGCAATAAAATTGCATACGGTGAAGCTTTCCTGATATGCTCGACGAAGTAAAATCAACAACAGAAAGAACAATGCAAACGAAAGAGGAATAGGCGTTATTTCACCTTTCGGAACGTAAATTTGATCTATGTATATGTTACGGCTAAAATCCGAAGTGCGGCTACACCTAGTTCTAGCCGGCTAAACCTAGGTGCGGCCTGTAACAGTTGTGTATCCTCTTTATTGCTAGGACACACCAACCAAATCGATTAGGTTAGTTTAGTTTAGAACTGTGACCAAACGCGCGCGAGCCGAGCGAGCGCTACATCCAAATTGATTGCATTTTCTAACCGAATATAAGTAGGATACATCTAAGTTTAACCGGCCGCACCTAGGTTTAGCCGGCGAAAATTCGGTGTAGCCGCACTTCGGCTATTAGCCGTAACATATACAAGATACAATTGTTTTGGTTTTTATAAACAACCCTCTCTCTAAATAATTACAATTTGATTGTATTGACAAGTAAAGATGTTAGGCGCACACAGGCATCCACAATTACGCTTCGACTGTTTCGAATCTTTTTCTTTTCTTTTAGAAGACCGTCTGTGATACTGTCATGCTGTGTGTGTGTGCGGTAGATGCAGTTTTTCGATAATGTTAACATACCATGAGCATCTGCAGCAGACAGGTGACGTATGACGGCAGGCGTGCGCATTGCGTGCGCGTGGCCAGCAGGTGACACACGTGCGCGGTCAGAGCGCACGCGCCCGCGCATCTAGCTGCCCCTCCCCCCTCCCGACGGCACACTCGGACTACTATGTTGAGGACGTGCTCCTGTATTATGAAACAAATGTCAATTAAACCTGGGAAAGGGCAATGGCTATAGTGGAACCACAGTTCACGTAAACTACGTGTTACGTTACAAATTATAAAACAATGAGTAAGTTTAAACCTTGCACAATAATATACCAAAAACCACAACCAAAGGGTGAGGCAGAGGTGGTCAGTTATGTTTAAGTCCTATGTAAAAGGGGGCGAGCCTATTGCCATCAACCGGGCACAAATCCAGACTTCGTGGTAGCTACTGAGAAATTCCTGATGGAAAAACCCAATAACAATTTGCCCGATCCGGGAATCGAACCCAGAACCCCATGCTCAGCAGTCGCGAATGCAATCACTAGACCAACGAGGCAGTCCCAAAAACAAGAAATAGTTTAATCATCAATTTTTAGTTCTCGAATTAAATAACCATCAAGTGAACCGTTACTAATTTATGATGACCTTATAAAACGCAGGTAAACTTGTTTTTTCATCGAGGTGAAAGATTATGACCGCATACAAGGAATTAACTAAATTCGTAGGCGTTAGTATGATGTAACTAACAAACATCACATCATTATAAAAAAAAAAACAGGGGCCCAAAAATAGCCACTATAACAGAATCATAATATGAATTATGTTACAATTCGTAAAAAGGTTATAAAGTAACAATTCGTAATATTAACCACCATTTTAAGAAATTTAACGTGATTCTTATTATCCTACCATGATTCTGATGAAGCGGCCATTTTAGATCCCAAGTGCGTTTTTAAAATTGAATAAGGTAACGAAAGCAGCAGGTCAAATGCCAGCATAGAGTAAGCCAGATACATCTTGTTCCTTGAGTACGTACCTTGAGATCAGGACAAGAGACAGTGTTGTACTGATGAGGATAGGGCTGCAGCATGGGCGCGTTCATCAGGCCGTCGGGCAGCGATAGCAGTGAGCCCAGAAAAGTCACAGCGGCTGTGCGTGGACACTGCAACAATATAAGGACTTATAATATTCTGGATACTGGACAAAAGGTGTTGGAATAAGGCTTTATATAAATGGATTGAGAGCAGCGGTGGCCCAGTGGTGGAGACCCCGACTTACGAGCAGTAAGTCGTGGGTTCGAACCCAGCCAGGCGCATTACTTTGTGTAAGTTATTTCATCACCACTGCTCTGAAAACGGTGAAGGAAAACATCGTGAGGAAACCGGCATGACCTAGAATAAAAAAATCGAAGACATGTGACATCTACCAACCCGCACGGGGCCCGCGTGGTGGATTATAGCCCATTCCCTCTCATAGAGAGGAGGCCTGCGTCCCAGCAGTGGGAACATTAATAGGCTGATTATGCTTATGCTTATAAATGGATTACTAAATTAGAATGAGACTAGTGTATAATGGGTGTAAAAGTACCCTTAACGAAACCGAAAGGCACTTGTTCTCCCCGTCATTGCGATATTATTTTAGTTCTAGACCATTCCTGGGAACCTTCTAGTTACGGAGATATTGGGGGTCAAAGTTCCAACTTTTTCAAGTTTTTTTTAAATACAAGTTTTTATCGTCATAACTTTACTTTAAATACCTCCAAGACCCCCGTACTATATAAATGCATCCATCAGCACCATGTTGTGAGTGCGTTACATTGAGTCCTACCGTAAAACGTGATATTAAACTAAAAAAAAAAAGTCTCAGCAGTAATTTTTGCGTAGAGTTACTTAGTTTGATGATCAGAATGGTTGACGGCTTCGTGAAGGGTCCGTTTACACCCTGTATTATCAACATTTTGGACATACGCAAATTGATTTCATAGAAATCCTTAAAGTTCTAATGACCAAGTCTATCGATATCGTTCACATTGGTTTTCACAGTTATTACATCATCAGGTGTCACTTTCGTCACCTCGTGCAATCACCACCGATTTTGAACCAGGACCAGTAACTACTTAAGAACCTTGCAACTTAAGCCTACCACCATAATACGAATATCTTACCGAGGGCCCCATATCCGAAGAGTTGAGCACCACTGTGGAGGCGTGCACGAAGTCGAGCAGTAGCAGCGAGTAGCCGTCGAGTGCCAACGACAGATACCGCGGCGCTGCGTGCTCGACTAGCACATCTACTACTGAACGATCTTCTCCGGTCAGACCTGATGGAAGAAATAGTGAATTAAAGATGGGACTTAACGGTAAGGTCTGGTGACTAGACCCTGGTCAGAGCTCAAATGGACACACAATATCTAAAGACTGTGTTAATTACGTTTCACTAATTCAATATTCCAATGGTATAGACGCCAGCACATCAAGCTACCCGAAACTGTCAAATTTTCCCAATCAACCTTGAACCTAATACTTTAGCGATAAAGTTGAAAATCTATTAAAGAAATTTGACAGATTGTATTAGCTTGATGTGCTGGCGTCTGTACTTTAGCTGTCGTCGGTGGTTTTACTCGTATCCTTGGAAATATAACCTCATGTATCTGGATAAAAAAGTAGGGATCCTATGTTTTACTCCAGGACATGATCTCATCATCTGCCTAGCCTTTTCATAACTGTGCCGGTTTCCTACCTAACCAGATCCAGCTAAATACCTGTATTTTACATGGAACGACTGCTTATATCTGACCTCCACAACCCTGTTACTGGGTAATCTGATACTCTTGGTAAGACTGGATGCCAGACTTTCGGCTTCAGACTACCCGCATTGACTGCATGCTCTAGAGGAATCAAAAAATTACAAATTTTTATAATTTTCTCCAAATCAGCCAGCTACTTACCATGATGAAGAGCACGTTGGTACAGATTCAGATGTGCCAGATGAAGGCGGTTGTTGCAGGAAGATGGCGCGCCGGGGCCCTGCGCTTGCGTCGACTCGCATAGCAGACGCAATGCAAGTAACTTGCCCGCCCTGGACATGTAGAAAGAATAAGTATTATATGACTGAATAAAAACATGCTTAAAATGGAAAAAAAATATGTCTATACAATAACACGGTTTTTGCTCCTATCTGGCGAATAACAGCGGGTGCTATAATAATCATCACTAATTGATTGAATTGGACCATAGACAAGGTACCTTCTACACAAGAATTATCAACACTATATTTTATGGCCACAACTTGGGATCATACATCAAGATACCACAACTTGACGTTTGTAACTGTTCACACGGTGTTAAAACCTACAAATGCTGTATAAACTGTTTTGTAATCAAAAAATTATACGGTGAAATATCGTACAGATATCGCCGTGTGAACGGGGCTTAAACATCTGTGATGCAAACAACTGAAAAGCAAGAATATGACTAATCAGTTGGTTAGGTAGTTTACAGAGGGAGAGCTTTCTTTTAAACTGCCTGCTTGTGAAGTAGGTAAGACGTCACCCGTTTAGCAGACCAAGTCACAGATCACAGTTGAAACATACGAGTAATTTGAAGGGGATTTCCATAAAAAATGGTAGTAAATACGATTACGAACGGAGTCAAGTGCTCCCCTATTATTATTCCCCAATCTAACCCGCATTCTTTAAACACAGATCAAATTCGCGTTAGCCACGGTTTCGCTTTCACAAACTATCTTACTTATTTTTATATTAATCACGAAATCGGAAAATATAACATTAGTTCCGAACGCAAGTCAACAGTACGTTGAATTTAGATTTCCCTGTGATTTTGGCAACTCGGATATTTTTATTTATGCCGAGTCATCGTATAAGAACAATAGATGCAGAACAATAACGTCTACATAAACAAAAGAAGGGACCTGCGCATCCATAACTCGCACTGGGTTTGTATAATCCACCACGGATGGCACGCTCCGTATTACGAAGAAAAGACCTGTGGTCCAGTAGTGGGAACGCGATAAACTGACCTGTGCGAGGGCGGCAGTGCCTCCGCCTCGAGGCACCATCCAGCGACCAGGTTGAACGGCACATGTATTTCCGTGTTCCCATTGAGCGTCTGGTTCGCACTTATCTGCAACAAATACCACACGTCAACACCGAAACAGAACTTTCTTAAAAACATCGCTAATTAGATTAAGCAAACGAATAAGTGCCTCAGAATCTTGATCATCTTCGAATGACTTCTGTAGTGGGTCATTGTTGTTATCTTCATTTTTAAATTTCATTTCAAAATATTGTCTGTTTAACAAATAATATGACACAAATCGACTTCACACATCTTCAATGTCAAAACAATCGTTGACATTTGATAATTTATTATCAAAATACCCTCACAACGATTTATAACATGATCGCGATATATTTGTAAACAACAACCTCTTTTTTCCTGAGCCTCCTCAGGAGTCTTCTTTTTCCGGCTCTTCTTTCGCATTGGCAGTTCTTGAATACTTTCGATTTGGACAACAGGTCGCACAAACTCAGTAAAACCATTCACTGAACACGGGTCCTCGCGACCGATTAGAAAACATGCAGACGGAACAATAAACCTTATTTATGCAAACAATAACAAATGTTACAAGCGACGAGATGAATGTGAATGGTTTTTCTGTAACACCATCTGCCAAACATTGACAGATATCGACTGATAAGTTACTCAGGTGTGCCATTATTTGTGATAAACATTAACAGATGGCTTCGCTTTTGAATGATTTCATTACATAAGTGTTTATTCACGATACCGGTTCAATTTGAACGTTCTAAACGCGAACAATTCTAAGAAAACATTGTTTGCTACCGACGTGGGTGGCAGTTGGCTAAACGAACTTGATTTAGCAATTTTTTGTACTTAGATCTTTCTCATACTTTGTTACTCGAAATGACGTTGCTCTTATAATCTATTTGTGTCACATATCATACAGATGGTGACATTGAAATCTTTGTATTGCACTCAAGGTATAAAGTACATAGATGGAGAGACAGATGTGAGAAATATTTACTAATTTCGTTCATCATTATTGATGCATAATTCTTTCAGTGAAAACGCTCTCATAAGAAGTAGTAGCAAGCGAAAATGATGAAAGCTAGGTAGAATTCAAAGGTAAATAATAAATAAATAAATTATCTGTTCAGTTCAGAGAACACCTCCACAATTCACTTCATTTATTTGGTTACTCTTTGTTCGAGAGAATCATAGGCGCCAACCATAGGCTAAAGATAATTTACTGACAGTAACTGCCCGGCCACACGTCGACGACACGACATTAACATCACGCCACGACCCCTAGGGAGTCGAGCGCTGAAACCGCGGAGCACATATAGTTAATAAATAAACTAAAATTATAAAAAAAAAAACGAACCCATTGACAATCCTCGCAGATAGCATCCGAACACATGACTGAATTTTGCGTATAAATATTCTACGTAATCAGGACAAATGGTCATAATTATACCAACAGGATAGAATGAACAATACCAAATCAAAACTAACAATAGCTATTATAGGATTGTGGTATTCTGATAAAAGCGGCTGATGAGTAAATGCCGATTAGGGTACTCCATAAATATATTTTTACGGAATTTTCTATTGCTTAATCGAGAAATTAAAGCCTAAAATTATAATTTTTTGGCCGCTGTAGAAATAATCTGGCCAAATGGGGTATCATGAACCAGTTCCAAGTACAATGCTAACGTGGAGCCCCTCTGCAGGACATGCCCTACCTCTTTTCTTGCCCATCCTGCACATTTCAGGATTTAAACGAAGTCAACGAAATAGCTGTGCAGGTGGCTATACAACATGTAACATAATTAACGCACATCCTGCAATTAGTTTGTTCAGAATCGTTTACTGAATCGATTTCTATAATTTTTATTATAGGTATTTTTTTTTCCCAAAAATAATTAAAACTACGTAAATTACAGTCAAAACTCGTTAACTCGTTTCGAACGCGAGCGAATACTTTCTAGGCTAACGAGACCCTCATACCTACGTGTGCGACTGTCTGCGTTCGTGGATTTGTACTGTGACCACAACATTCTTCCGGAATTAGTATAACTAAATCAATCAATAATCAATGCTCATATATGTTTAACTAAAAATTCAGTGTATGTATTATGATTATAACATAATATACTAATTGGGGTGTCTGAGGGTGTGCGTTAATTACGTTACATGTTGTATACCGGTCGGGTATTAGGTATTATTTGAGTCCATCGACACGCAAAGATGAAGAATAATCATATGTTTATTTTCTCATCATAAACGTTACAGTATACGGGAATTATTAAATCTATTATATCTACGAGTCTACGCTTAGGCGCACCTTGTGTTGCGCCGCATCGGTGTCACTGCGGTGAAGCTGTTGACAGCCTCGGACACCATGACCTGTCCTGCTACAGGAGCGCAGGTCGCATTGCAAGGCACGCCAGCATTAACGACATTATTCGTCGAGCCCTTGCCAGCGCCGGCGTACCAGCGGTTTTAGAACCAAACGGCTTGGTACGTGACGATGGCAAGAGACCAGACGGCATGACGTTGGTGCCTTGGAAGGTGGGTAGGCCTTTGGTGTGGGACGCAACCTGTGTCGACACCCTTGCGCCATCTCACCTTTCAAGCACGGCGGGCTGTGCAGGCGCTGCTGCTGCGGCTGCTGAGATCCTCAAGCGGCGCAAATACTGTTACCTTATTGATAACTACAGTTTTGAGCCGTTTGGGGTCGAAACGTTCGGGTCATGGGGCCCGAGTGCGCGTCTCCTTTTTAAGGAAATCTCTCGCCGACTGGTCGACACTTCGCGTGACCAGAGGGCTGGCTCTTTCTTTGGCCAAAGAATTGGCATTGCTATTCAGCGTGGTAATGCTGCCAGTCTTCTGGGCACGTTTCCAGATGACAGCGATGCGGAGGAGTACTTTGACGCCTAAGTGTCCTATTGTCGTCGTTAGATGTTTATATTTTATTACTTTTAGTCTTATTTTTATCATTAGTTTAGTTCTATTTGTAGTCTGTATATATTAGGCTTATTTAATCATAAGGTTAAATTAAGATTACAATTATTTTGAAAAATATAAAACAAAAAAGAGGTGGAATAATAAATTATACATGGTAAACATTTGTGAGAGACTGGTGCCCGAAATAGGCATATAATACCTGTGTTACGGGTCACCAGGCTCCCCAAGACTTGCAGGTATAAAACTAATTTAGCTTAACAACTTAAGACATGCGTGATGATATAACTTAAATACTAGGTACAAGATGTTGTAAAAAATAAAAAAATAGAAAATTATAAAGAAGAAGATTATAAATGAAAATCTATGTTCGTTTGTTTCCTGCCTTCACGCCTCGACGGCTAATACGATTTCGACGAAACTTGGTATAGAGGTAGACTATGACCTGGATTAGGTCTTAGGATATTTTATATCTCGGTTGTTTGTTCCTGTGGCATAGTTTCTCACCACTACGCGGGCGAAGCCGTGGGTAAAATTGTTTTGTTTTGTTTAAACAAAATGTGTCTTGTTTGGATGATTGCACGATGGTGATGTCAAAATTGCTCTATTTAACTAAATTAACGTTGTTATTCTAAATATAAACATGGATGACGTGATAGACACTTCCATACAAACAGAATCTAATTGCTTCTTAATTAAATTAGATTAGTACGTCAGCTGATTGGTGCCCACAAACACATATTAAGCTATAGACCGATCGCTTTATTGAGTCCTCGCGAAGGTATTAATTTAAATGGAATATTTTATTTATATATAACCAACTTATACTTACAGTTTTCACCACACATACTAGTTATTGATTGAACATACAAATCAAAATAAAAAATAGTAATAAAATTAGGTAGTAAATAATATGGTAGATGTTAAGAATAAACAAAACATTTTTAGTGGACAGAATATTCTGAAGGTTGATCCCGTATTGGTTCAATTAGTATCGTAATACCTACGTGGATTATGGTTATTTTAAAGCTAATAACCTGTGGGATATTGCTAGGACTTTGTGGACGCTTAATGTGCCTTTGATGGGGCAAGGCGAAGGACTCATTAAAGCGGTCGGTCTGTACACATTCCCATTATAAGCTGACCCCGTATTGTGTAGGTTTTCGTAACAATGTGAAGTCAGGTTTTACGAAACTTACTTACTTATTTAATTTTTTTTTATAGTTATTTTACGGGTAAAATGCGTCAGAAAAGAACTAAGATT
Source organism: Noctua janthe (assembly GCA_910589295.1). Taxonomy (NCBI): domain Eukaryota; kingdom Metazoa; phylum Arthropoda; class Insecta; order Lepidoptera; family Noctuidae; genus Noctua; species Noctua janthe. Next base: position 11,430,892 of record OU342563.1, on the reverse strand, counting down.
AATCTGATATAGGAAAGATTGTGTGCATATTGTTTAGTGATGAATCATTTACTCTTTTGTATGAGATAAAAAGTAATGTCGCAAAAATATGATAAAGAAGCCATTGGAATCTGTGGCGGAACTCATGTTATCAATCTGTCAATCATTTGCATGCTCTGAAGGTCATAAGAAACATCATACGGGTAGATGAAGCTATAAATAGAGATCCTGTTGTGTTTAACCGCTTTTAGGATCAGAGTATGTTTAGCTCTGATCTTTCTAGAAGAAAATCACAACAAACAACAATCCACAGCTTATATTTTCCATCAGAAAATATTATGAGACCGGTTCAAAAAACCTCTGTCATTGGTCACAGTGCGTGACCAGTGACGACATAATTATAGACTTTTTCAGTTACCAATCAAGCCTACCACGACTTCTTTAAGCAGGAGTTATTTCAGCGTGGGAAAGAGATGGGCGTTAGACGACCTGTATAGCTCTGTCTCTTTCCCACACTTGAATTACTCCTGCTTTAAGACGTCATAGAAACCCCGCAGGTCACCGTCCCGGTCGCCAGTCACGTTTGATAGAGGAGGCTTGATCTAGTCCCGGTTCATCTTTCCGCCGTCCCCGGTTTGGCCTTGGCTGGGCCGGGCGCACGGTTAAGTATGACAATCTATGAGCGCTTGTTTCGAATCCAGACGTACGAACGGCGATGCAAACAATATCGCGTTCTAACGCTTGGGACTCTTGTGATTCTATCGGATTGTTTAACCGCATCATATTATTTTAGAATTATGAGGAACCCGGTGTAAAGTTCTTCATCCTCCGACTGGACGGGAGTTGTGTCTGGTGGGTTCGTCAGGATATTGTATATTATGCTTATCACGCGGATAATTTTGATTGAGCCACGCAGGATTTTTAGTTCTTAACTTGCGTCATAGATGTCGCTACACGTTCTTTTTGTCAATTCGTTTAGGTCGCTACACTATTATCAGATAGAGCAAGAAAAAAGTAGTATCTCACCTTAAGCAGCGTGGAGTTGAGGTGTATAAGATAGTTGTAGAGGTTGGCGTGCGCGTGCGGGTCGCGCAGCAGGTTGGGGTCGCCGAGCGCGGCCAGCATGCGGCGCCACAGCGCGGCGGCCACGTCGGGCAGCCAGCCGCGCGCGCGCCCGCCCATGACCACGCCCACGCCCGCGCCGCCCCCGCCGCCCCCGCCCAGCCCCAGCGACTCGCCCGACTCGTTCTCCGTCCATTCTGCTATACCGATATCCAATGAACCTACTTTAACTTGATTAATGTATATCTAAACATGTAATGAAGTGCACGATATTATTGTATTTTAGCCTGTTTTGTTAGTGAAGCTATTTTTAAAAACAGATGATTACAAACTCAAACTTGTACTACAACAACTACTTTTTGTACACTTGTTCTTTTTATGTGGAATATGTTTCTACACCAATTTATGTTTTTTCTTTGTTTTCTTTACTTAGATTTTTATAGCAAACAGTCATTGTAAGCTGTAGCGCAAGTGTGCAATGTTGCGGAACCATCTGATCTCAAACACATTGATAAATTGTTGTTAGTTTTACTTAAATATTCTAATGCCCCAATAAGCTTCGTCCTCCTTTTGACAGTTTAGGATATTTCGAATTTACTTTTTTTTTTTTTAATGTCATTGATAATGTAGAAATAATGAAGGACAAAAACAAATGAAAAACTAAAGAGTTTAATGTACTCACCGACATTTCCGCCATCGGAAGCCAAATCAATCTGTAAAGGTGAATCTTTGATGGAACTACTTTCTACCCCACTCGAAGGTGCAGGGGACGGCGAACGGGAACCTAAAAATAACACAACATTAAAAAAAAAATATATATATATTATGGGCTCTTTACCAAGCCCAAGTCGTATACCAAATAACAAAAGCAACTGGCAGACGTGGCGTCATCTACAAATATTTTGAGCATTGCATGTTACACGTTACGTCACGAACCTGAACGGTAGTACAAAATTCGGCCTTACTGCCCACCCTGTCTAAGTTAAGGTGGAAGCGCCAGGGTGGCCCGCGAAATTCAATTTTTCTTACGTTTTTTGCAATTTGCAGGTCTAACTAAGTTCATGTAACCCCATTCAATAACTATTTCATGAAAAAGTTCATCCAAAGGGGTAAAATGAACTTCCGAGGGTTGTATTGATGACTTTAATTCTGTAACTACGTACATGTTACTTGCGCGACATACAACCTGACACTGACCTGAAGATTGCAAAAAAATTAATTTCTCGGGTTACCCTGACCCTTCCACCTTAAATTATTAACACGAACGCGCTGAGTGACTGGGCCATAAAGACCGTGGGATCCGAGATGGTGAGCGAGCTCCCCACCCCGTTGTCTATGTATTGGTCGGCTTATAAATAAACTAGATTATGCCCGCGGCTTCGCCAGCATGATCGGGAGAACATACCGGAATAAAATGTATCTTATGTGTCTATGAATAACCCACTTATCCCAGGCCATGGAATTTTCAAATTTGAAATACGTTCTGCCGTTAAGAGATGAAACGGTAACACACAGACAGGGTTACTTTCACTCTTATAATAATACTAGCGACCTGCCCCGGCTTCGCGCGGGTGCAATATACATATAAACATTCCTCTTGAATCACTCTATCTATTAGAAAAAAAACCGCATCAAAATCCGTTGCGGAGTTTTAAAGATCTAAGCATACATAGGGACAGACAGCGGGAAGCGACTTTGTTTTATACTATGTAGTGATTGGTATTGATACTGGAAAAGAACTTACCGCTAGCAGAATCTCTTTCTTCATTTGTAGTCGAGTTTCGTAAAGAATCTAAAGAATACCATCTTCTTGACTTATCGTTGGCTGGTTCTTTGGTATCTAAACAAAAATAACAGAACAGATTAGAGACTTGCATTTTAACATCAAGTCAAGGAAAAAAATTATGTGTAAGTATCACTTGACGGAATCAGTGACTGTCATTGAAATCTATTCTCTTACGTTAAGAGCGCTTTCTAAAACCTTGATCATGCCAGTGATCGGCTTAGCTGTCAAAACTTGTTATTTGTGATTGGTTGATCGAAATAACAAAATCTAATAACAATCCCAATTGCGTAACACACCTAATATCAACACACACCCACGTACTAACCGCTGATTCAATAATTAGATATCGCCATTGTTGGTATATTTTTATCCTTTATTTTTTCTTGCTCAATATTATTTACTGCATTAATTTGTGTACGAGTGCATAATCCTGTTTAAATGTGCTTCCGAAGGGGTGGAGACCTGGTGTCCTGAAATACAGGCTTTCCGCCTAGCTTAGGCACCAGTTCCCCACAGTATAAAAACGTATGTATTTTGTTCACGAAACCTAATAATGTACCTATGTATTGAGGTGAGAAATAAATCTTTATCTTATCTTACCTTATATCAAAACCCGAAGGATATTGAAGGAAATTCCCAAACGTGTTTGAAACATTATGAATGAATCATGTTGAATTCACCAAATTAAAGGCATTGCCATTGTTAGTGTGTTACGTAATTAACCAGCATCTCACCTAAAGAATTTTGTAATGGAATTGTTTCAACAATCTGCACACAGCATATTTGCTTAAATATTCGCGATATTTGGTCAATATAAAATATACCCTGTAGCATATAAATACCAAAATAAATTTGATTTTGTAATAGCGTTAATAAATGCAAGAATACTTAAGCCTGCTTGCACCATAATTCACTAAGTGCGTTTGATGCTAAACATATTTAAATTAGTAGAACAATATCATTAACCTAGAACCATGTTTCCTGATTTCTTTGAGTTCCCGATATTTCGGCGCTGTTACAAGCACCATGAGCACGGATAAACTGAGAAATTAGTAAACATGGTAAATATCCCGTTTCTAGTGTGCCATGATAGTTTAAAATCTTAGTAGAACTATGTTGTAAATAGATTTACCGAAAAAAAAAGTCGCGAACCGGATTTGTGGTGCAAGCGGGCCTAAAAGACAGCATTACCAGTGCCGTGTATAGAACATACCCGTATGCGTTTGCGCATGCTTGCCCAAATGAGGGTCGCTGCGACATCTCGTTAGCTGTCGTCGTGTGCTGCCTGTTTCTTTGCGGGGATGTGCTTCGTGGCCTGCTTTTGGTGATTTCCCTGTAAAGGAAACTTTGATTAGTTGATTTTCCATAATTCAAGCGCGGGCATGGATGACAGTACTAAAGTTTTGTGTCGGTTTTGTGCGGAAATAGTTCATTGTAGCTAATTTCGTTCATAGTCCTAATCAATTATTGTGACCTTAGTACGTTTTTTTTTTTGACATTTTTATTTTAAGCTTTTGACATTTGTAATTTAATTTCTTTGGTTGTTATTTGAAAGTTGATATTTTAAAAAATAAGTAATTTAATTTTTTGACATTTGTAATTTGATATTTTATGTAGACAATTCTTGATTAAGTACTTTTTTTGTTTTTTTTTTTTCATTGGAATTTAATTATTTTGTCACAAAATTTGCATGCCGAATTAAGTAGGCGGAATATGCTGAACTATTGTGTACCTTGAAAAATTAAATGAATGTGAATCTGACCTTGAATTATTTGGCAATCTTTCACAGAGTGAAAGTTATGAATACCAACTCTGAAATTTTAAACAATGCATTTAAAATCACCACAAAACTAGTTGACAAACTGTCAAGCTCATGTTAACTGCAGAGGTAAGCAGACTAAAATAACAACAACAAATAAAATGTTTTGATAGTCATCATAACAACACGCTTGTCCTCTCCGAAGGGTTACACAGAGGTGTACCTAATAGGACACCGACATTTCGCCAATTATGTTTAAGTTCCATGCGAGCTTATTGCCATCAACTGGGCCCAAATCCAGACTGCTACTGAAAAATTCCTGATGGAAAAACCCGATACCACTTTGCCAGACTTGAGAATCGAACCCAGGCCCTCATGCTCAGCAGTCGCGCTTGTGACCAATAGCCCAACGAGGGAGTCAGAGGAGACGGAGGAGGAGAGCTTGTTTGATAGTTTGTTAATAATAATGCATTTGTTTGTTAGTCTCTTAGTATTAGGACCGGATTCCACCAAACTGGAGACGACGTGGGAGTCAATAAATCAAATTGAAATTTGTGGAATCTTCCACGTCTCCACACCGCTTCGCTTGTCGCCGTAGAGTGTAAGATATTTTGCCCTCAGAGAGCACACACACGTACCAGGTGTCCTAGTGCTGTTCTGTGTGAGCGCCGCAGCGGCGTGGAGTGGCGCGGGGCGGGGCAGCGGCGCGGGCGCAGCGGCCACTCGGCGGCCTCCCCGCCCCCTGTCCCCGCTCATACTCTCCGACAGATCCAGGGAGTACACGTGCCGGGCTAGCACGCGGGTTAAAGTTTCCATTGTTTTCTAGAACAATATTAGCATATAGGCGTAAGAGACGAACGTCAAATCAAATTTAAAAGGCACACGACACGTAACGACTTTTTTTTTTTTAATGGCATCTTGCAGGTCAGGGTATGAGGCTGGCTTCTTCTTAGCCGGACTATAACGTTGACTCTTATTTAAGTGAGAGCTTTATACCATGTCGCATACGATACAAGCGTTTTATAAGAAGAATAGATCATGTATTTTGCATATTGCATAATCAGCCAAGAATTTTTCTCACAGATTAAACCTCTATGAGAGGAAGAGGTTGTTATCTACAAAGCATACCCCGAACGACTGGTGGTCAACCACTTCACACGATTTTAGTGTCGAATTGATCTGGTGTCACATAGACATAAAACAATAGTATTGAGAAGAAACCGACAGGGTAGCCTGCGAAATTAAATTTTTCTTGCGTTTTTTGCAATTTCCAGGTCAGTATCGGGTTTTATTTTGATTTAAATATTATTCGTGACCGTAGCAAATACTGCTCAACAGAGTTATAATAATTAAAATCATAAATACTACCTTCTAAGTTCATTTAATCGCATTGAATGACATTTTAACAAAATAGTCATCATTAAAGTTGGTAAATTCATATCAAAACTTACCGCCCACTCCTTGATAAGATCTTCCCAGTGCGTCAACCTAGTAAGTAGTTCCATAAAGTTCTGCCACAGTTCAGGTTTCACCGCCACGTTTAAGTTCGCCTTGATCCAAGTCACTATCAGGGTTTGGAACAGTGCTGGTGCTAGGAACCCTCCTAAAAAGTAGGCTGATCATTTAGATCATAAAATGAAATGATTATGAAATGAATAAAAATACTGGGTGGCAGGGACACCGTTGCACAAATGGTTACCACGTATCCAGTACAGAAGTGTAATAACTACTCGGTCAAAATGAAACAGCAGTATTTTTTAAATTACCGATTAAAAAAAAATAAGGGGGGGCGGGGGGCTGGTTCAGAATGATGTACTGAATACGTGGTAAGCGTTTGTGCTTCGGTGTCACATCCATCCTGTATATTTTGTAAATATGATATCAGAACCACTTGTACAGTCACGAACACCAATATGTATACACTTTCCTAAATTTAAAAGCAATTTTAGCGAGAAATAACGATTGCAACTTGGAGATAGGATCTTTTTCATATAAAATATGAGTTTCAAAATACTATGTTCGTAACAACATGAAATTTTAATTACAACAGTAGTTGAAAAACGCATTTAAAAGTTGTTAAGTGTTAGCATATTGGTGCTCGTGACTGTACACGTCAATAAGCTAGATGGTGTCGATTCTCTATCTTACGGGTGTCTATGGAGGTTTTGCTTACCTAGAGATTCCTGTTTCCGTTTAGGTGGTACTTTTGTTAGTACTAACGATGTTATTTGAAGTAGTACTAGTAATAACTGCTCCCTGTGGAACGAAAACAGGGTTTAAAAAAAAGTAAAGGGGCTTCTAATAAAAAGTTGGTTTATGTAGGCTGATTTTTTGCGCACAACATAACAGTGTTGGGTGTTGATGTTGATGTTGATTACGAAAAAGCTAAATATATATTTTATTATTTACTTGTCATGATTATACTCATAGTTAGAAAAGCCAAAATTTTTTTTTTTTTCTAAATTATTAAAATAATTCCAATAAGTCTGCTTACCAAGTATTAGCATCCATAGCAACATGCATGACCATGTATCTGTAGATGTTGAGCACTCGCTTGCACGTGTCGGTCTGTTCTTCCAACAACTGTTGTTGACTGAGCGCACCAGGCGGCGCCACCGGCGACGCGGACGCTAGGAACACGTTCGCCGCTTGCGTCATGAATATTTGCAGGACGTTCTGTAACAATGTCTTTTTCTTGAATTGGGTTAAAGGATATTATTTTTTTCCTTTGCATGCACAATCAACCGAACGTCGGAAAAAACACTTACACTACGAAAATCACCCTAACTGCTACAACATAGAGGCACTTTCTAATTCGTACCACCGATATGCAGTTACTGAAACGAGAGGCTTCATCACACAGCATTCAGTACAAACATGGTGTTTTAGTTAAGACTTAGTCACAGAACAAACATTTAAACGAGTTTTGGAATTTAAATCTAACATCAAAACATGCATCAGTTAAAGGATTAAGAAAAAAGAAAGAAATAGAGTCTAGTGGGATAGTCATTAGGAATTCTTACTCATAATTTTTTTTTTGCGTCCTCCTTTTAGCTGCGATCGGCTTGCTAGCCATAATCAGATGGGGTTTACGTGTGAGATTTTTTGTGATGTTCCATTAAATATTATGTGTTCAGTTCAGTTTAAACCCTCTGACAACTTCAGCGATCCATCTGAAAACCTTCCACCTGGACACGAGTTGCCGTGGCCGACTTGGATATCTCTAAACAGAGTTTGAATCCAAGTCGGCCGGAGCAAAGACAATCTCTGCAGATGGGGGTTCATGGACGGCTCAGACCCCAAGTGCGTATGCGGCGTCTCCCTACAAACAATGGCCCACCTACCACCTATCACCTGCGCTCTTGATGATTTATTTACTGCATCAGTGAGCGGGGATCGCGTGGCTTAGTTTTGGGCTAAACATATTTAAACTTTTTGCCATCGATACGCTAAGAAGAAGTATTAAAATAACTTAAAACTTTCGTTGGCTCTGGTCCAAGTTCAGGATTTGCCATCTCTTTAGGCGGATTATATCCCCTTGTCTGTTTAGGAGGTTCTTGACATTGCTGTGCTTGCTCGTTTACTAGTTAAAATGTCATCAAAATATACGAACTTGAGGCCAGTGACATAAATATCAACTGAACTAACTCGCGAAAGGGCCTAGCAAATGGAATCCATTAGACAAAACACAGTTTCACATGCTGTCAATCAAAACAAGTAATCAGTGAGGTCTGTAAGAAGTTAGGACACAATATAGCATGCGTTACCTGCAACCCAGCGCGTACCATAACGTTATCGCGTCCGACGGCGCCGAGGTACGAGTCGTTGCGCAGGCGCCGCGGCGGGGCCGCCGGCTCCCCGGCTCCTTGCTGCTCGAATGTGTTCTCCATTAGGAACGGGGGAATTTCTGCTACCTGTAGGGTAAAGCAGTTTTTGTGATTATTACAATGTATTGGATCATTGAATAAGGTTAACAGAATTAGCTTTTAAAATTATACGTAGGAGTGACGTCATTTTTTTTGTATTCTTCTCAACAAACCCTTTAATTGATAACAAGATCATGGGGTGCATAAAAAATAACTAGTCCGCCTTCTTTGGGACTCCGCCATATTGGATTTAGAATGACGACACATAGCTAACCATGTATTGACATCCAACCTAAACGTGTAAAAATTTAACCTAAACAAACATACAAACAATGCAAGTTGAATAAAAATACAAGTTTTTATTTTACTTGCATTGTTCACATGTTTGTTTAGGTCAAATTTTTACACGTTAAAAATCACTCATTTTGTCACTATTCTAAGTACTTACTAGTCTAAATAAGTATAAAAATAAAAACCTGGTGGCCTACCATGACGTCTTAACGCAGGAGTAGTTTCAGTGTGGAAAAGAGATGGCGCTCAACGAGCTGTATAGCTCTGTCTCTTACCCACAATTGAATTACTCCTACTTTAAGACGTCATAGTAACCCCCCAGGTTGTGATCCTGTTTGATTTTGGTCCATATTTTGATGTTTTATTAGACTAAATACTTCTTAACTCACTAAAACTTTTATATCAAATAGTATAAAACGTGTCTGAAAAAAAAACAGTCTTTGCACCCTTTTTGAAATTGATTTAATATTGGTGATTTTTCATACTGGGGCATTGGGTACACCTACATGCCATTATGGCGTATAATAAATAATTGTTTTGTTTTTCTGGTAGAAGTAAGTAACACTAGTTTCTAAGTTGTGTGTTGTACAACTAAATGTACTTGTGGTCTGAAATAAAAGAATTTTATTTATATATTTTAAGGCTCAATAACCGGCTTAATATTGATTGATTTTCTATGACAATAGGATCTGTTAGATATATATATAGCCTAGGTTTTGAAAGTTCACCAGTTCATCTTCATCATAAAACTTACTTTTATCCATCTCTTGTCAATAAAAAAAATAATTTTAATTCGGTTCGGTACAGTTACTAATCGCTTGGCAAGATTCAAACGCTTAAAGAACTGAACGGTACCTAATGCCACTAGCTACCACAACTTAATCGATGTAGTATTTGCATTGCTTATTCTTATAGTACAATGTATAATCAGCTATGCATAGCTAACACACTGGACGCTGTCGACTCGCTTCACGAGCAATCAGGGCAGAACCGGCCGAGCGTGCGAATACTATGATATGCCATCAGAACGAGGCTAATATTAGAGGTGTGAAGAGAAACTTTTAGGGGAAAATTATGTACAGTTTTTAAGTCACGGGACATGACGGTTCCATTATCATTAATACTAGAAACTGGTTATTTACCATGTTTAAAGATTGTTTTGAGTTCTTGATATTTCGGCGTTGTTGCTAGCATCATAATCACGGATACACTGAAGTTATTGCGTGTGGGTGTTTGGATGAGCAGACAAATCGGTCTATCCTCTTGCGCCGAAATATCGGGAAATCAAAGCAATCAGTAAACATGGTAAATAGCCCGTTTCTAGTGTTAATAATAATGTTAGTGACCATGACAGGTTAAAACTTATATGACGGTTCCATTTAGTACTTTTGATAAACTTTAAAGTATTTAAGTATCTATAACCTCGGCTTAAAAAGTGAATCTTACAGGTGGCACAGAAAAAAGAAAGAGTTCTTCCGATGTCAGAGATGTTATCAGTTAGGATTTTAATCTGTACAGTACGATGCTGACTTATTAAAAGCATCGAAACTAGGGCTATTAAACGAGATCCGCTTTTTACGAGTTAGAATACAATATAAACCAAAAAAAAAAAAAAAATGTAAGTATGTGTAAGTGTGTGGATGTGTGTATGTGTAATGTGTATGTATGTGTGTTAAATATGTGCACCAAAAATGATACACCACTGTTTTACAATATTGCAGATTCTATAGTTACAATGGCGGTCTTAGATGGACTGAACGAACAATATATAAACGGGGGGAGTCAGTGGTGTTCTGCTAATACTGCACAAACAGGTAGGAGGTAGTACTTTTTTATGGTACTGGTAACTTACATTCATCTGTATCCAGTCCTTATACAGCGCTATGACGCGCCTAACGGCCGCAGCATGGGAGAAAGGCAGCAGGAACGCTTGCCGGAGCACCTCTATCGTGAAGTCCACGTGCTCGCGCGACGAACAGCACAGCACATCGCGCACCACTAGCTCGGAGCTTAGTTCCTCGAATACTCCTGAACCTGGATGAAATAAGCGAAGAATGTGTTATGTGTCTGTGTGTGAAGAGGAAACTAGATTGATAGATTGATAACTAATAGCTTTTGAAAGAGAACATCACTCATTAAGCAAGAAGTATTTATGAAGAGAAAAGCGACTCATGCGCAAATGCTTGATTGCGGTGTTTATAGGGGCAAGGGAAGTAAATCTGGGGCTCTGATCCTGGAAGATTATTCAGCGATCATTTTACAGAACGATTGTCTTACTCAGGAGTCGCAGTGGTTTAGGAATAGTGTGGAGTGCTTGTTCTACAAAAATAAATACGATTATCTTTTATTTTATTACTGTTTTCTGTTATAATTACAAAGAGAGAACATTACCGGAATAGTAAAAAGTCACAAACCTGACTCCAAGCTAGGATGTGGAGTATTAGAAGCGGAATCATGCGACGACGCTCTACTCGAGTCTGAGGGATGTCCCACAGTGAACGATGTCTCTTCCTCATGATGCAACGACTGGGCCGGTGTAGGTGTGTTCGAATGAGGCAGGTGTGATCCGGTACTCGTCATAGAAGAAGGCTGGCCGCCGTCACTGCCTTGCTTCTTCATGAAGTGCGCGTAGCTAGCCACCCATTTGATGAGGGTTACCCGGCATAGTACGTAGTCGTCTTCTAAGATGTTGTGTTGGACAGGCAGTTCTGCAGAAGAGATACGAGTACATTATTAGATTTATTCAGCAGAGTAATCATCATCATCATCATCATTTCAGCCGAAAGACGTCCACTGCTGGACAAGGGCCTCCCCCAAAAGGGGGGTTTTGCCATAATCGCCACGCTCGTCAGGCGGGTTGGCGACCGCAGTACGGTTGTTATAAGAACGAAAAACACAGAGAACGCTGCTGCCCATTCTCTGGTAAGTCCCTTAGTCGCCTCTTACGACACCCACGGGAAGATATGGGATGGTGCTATTCTTTTACGTCCGACACCATACGGAACTTACGTCCGACACCATAAGGAACCAGCAGAGTAATACTAGCAGATTTTATATCAACCTCAGTCACAACCAAGACATTTGAAAGTGCCTTTTTTTCAACGGCATATATTTTTTCCATAACAACAATGAATTGTCTTGCACAGGATGAAACAAAATGATTTCGAGTTCAAAGCTGAACGAGTCGAACTCGTTTTCGAGGTTAATTAATTTCTAGTAAATTCAATTTTATAGCACTACACGCATATTTACATAGGTAAGTAAAATGAATGAATCATAATCTTAAATTAAGCTATTCTGTTTCATTTTATTCAACTAGATTTAGCTGTTGGCTCGGTTAAAGTAACTCAAAGATCAAACAACTTACCTAAATTAGGTTTATACAGCGAATTCTTGACATTAAATTGAGGACAGATCACAGGCAAATAATAAATCTTGAATTTCTCCAGTAGAAATGCGAAACATCTCATTGCCTTCGTATGACATCTATCTCTCCATTGGATCTTCGTGACTGACGTGGCCATTCCGTCGAGAAGTATTTCAAAGAAATATTTGGTCTCATTGTCAACAGCCTTTTCGTTAGCACTTGGTGGTAGTAACGGTTGGATTTCTACACTTTGGACTGGGTTTAGAGCATTTGTATCATGGAATATGGAAGCTGAAACGGTTGCAAGTTTCCCCATGATACCAGTCGGTGTTTGTTCGACGACAACTTTCTTTGCATTATCTACAGCAGAGGTAAAGTTCGGATGATGCATAATGTCTTCTATAGTGAAGTCGCCAGAGCCGTGCGTTTCGTTTGCTGTAATATTCGGCTTGAGAGGAGATCCGACCGGCATGATGGTGGGCTCGGGCATGCCAGGGACGAGGGTGGCGAACATTTTGTGTACTTCATTCGGAGCATTGTCACCAAGTGCTTGGTACCACAGCAGGAAATATCTAAAAGGAAATAGAATGTGTGAGTCATCTTTTTGTTTTACGAATTATATTTGACTAAATTGTGTCTGTTATTATTATAGGTACCTTATAGCCTCAGCTCTTAATTTCTGAGAGTTCCCACTATGGAGGAGTTTCGAAAATATTCTCGTCAATGAGTGTAACTGCCATCTTTTCCCGATCAGCTCTGGCAGGAGGCATAATACTTTGTCTAGAAGGGACAACGCCCCTTCAAGCTCTTCTCTGCCCGCCTTATGTACTAGAACACATAAGAAACAACTTAATATTCAAGTAAATGAGATAGTGCGAGGTTACCATATGAGTGTTACATGAGGCTGGAAACAATGTTGTTTTAATATGGTCATTAAAGTACTATTATGTTGTCTATTGTCCAACCCATTAGCGACATATCTGTTAGGCGTGACTCAGACTTTTGTTTTGGATGGCAATGGAAATTTATCCTTGTTTAAATACGGCCTGTGAGTGTTACAACCTCTGGTCAATATGTATGTTATAACTTAACTTACTTAATAATGTTATACAGAGTGTAAGAGAAAGGCTATAGTCATATGAAAGGATATGCTGCAGATCATCAAACTGAATAACTTTCTCCTTGGGTCCAATATCGTTAATGCAAAAAAAATTTCAGCTTTCCGATACACTTGGTTCAAGTAGGTATTAAAATTTTGTATGGGACAGCTGATAATTTTTTCGCATTGACGATATTGGACCCATGGAGAAAGTTGTTCAGTTTGATGGCTTGCAGCATATCCTTTCATATGACTATACCCTTGCTGTTACACCTAGTAGAGGAAATGGCTGGTCAATAATTCTATGACAGAACATGCTTATCATCCCAAGGCAAGTGATGACAAATCCAGCGTGTATGATAAGTTGATGGTTAATCTAATGAGATAAGATAATGACATCTACCAGGATCAATGTCAAGCGCCAAATTCAATGCACACATGAAAAATGATTTCTAACATAGAACAGTTAAATAATGTTTAAAGTTTTGCTGTGAATTTTTTATACTTTCACACAAAATCCCTGATTTTATATTGCATATTCATATTACAATAGGAAACATATAGACGAGACAATTGCAGTTTCTGATTTGTAATTAACCAGCGACCCTGTAAAATCATTGCAGGAATTTATAGGGAGCTAATTATCCTTTATTAAGCAAATAAACTCCACCTATTCTGAGCTCTGGTAATTATAGAAAAAAAATATTTATTTGTCTCTCACAGGACAAAACATAATGATTAAATGAATAATAAAACAAAAATATGTAAAAATTAAAAAATAATAAAAAAATTAAAAGAAAAATAAGACTAAATTGGTCATGTTTGAGGCCAAAAGCATGGTGCTGTAACATTAAAAAAAATTGTCACAGTGCTTTATACATAAATTTCTACAGCAAATTGTGTCATAATTATCTAATAATAACTTTAAACATTATCCAACCAGTTTATAGTATTTAGCAAAAAGGTTGATTTATGGAACATGAGTGACTGTCTGATGATCAAAACACCCAAAACTCACCGAGATGAAATGGAAGTTCTGTACCGCAAAAACAGAAAAATAATAAGTAAATATGTGTGTACATTGGATTTATGTATCTATGTCAACAAATTATATAACAGCAATAAATAATCTATATTCATAATAAACATTTGATTCTGTGGGTTATCTAATAAAATTTCTTTGGAATGATTGTAGGCTTGCACAAATTTCACAGATATGCGAGACGGACACATCATACCACACTCAGTCACTCTTTCTTCACAGCATGAGAGTTAGGATTTTTAATTATTTATGAGATTTATTTACAACAGTTTCATATAAATATTGAATGTAATAATTACCTCGTTGTCGCAGGTTGTTTTCGGCTTGGATGAAGTTATCATACAGTATGAAGTAGACATGGCTAAAGTTGCCTTCAAAGTAGTTTTTGGCTTCATCAGTGTCAAAATGTTCTAAAACAACACATTTGCTGATGAAAAAAACAATTATATTATTATACTAGCTGTCCCATGCGGTTTCACCCTCTATTTCTCTTTTTGCTAGGCTCCTAAGGGTTGTAGCGTAGTGTTAAATAACATATAATTTTCTACAAGAATAAGGGTAACAGATAAAAAATTATTTTTTCTTATCCCGCTGGTAGTGTCAGAGATTAGCATATTAAAACAAACAAACTCTTCAGCTTTATTATCTATACAAATAAATAAAATTCAAGTGTCTGTTTTTAATATCAAAATAACAGCTTTTTACTGCATGCATATGAAAATATTACAGCACTTATAACAAAAACACATTTTTTTCAATTTTTGTTTGTCTGTTTGTTTCTGCTAATCTCCGTAACGGCTGGAACAATTTCGATGGGACTTTCACTGGCAGATAGCTGATTTAATAAGGTCTAACTTAGGCTACTTTTATTTAAGAAAAATAAGTAGGTTTCCTTGCAAAAAAAATAAAACCCTTGAAATTATAAACAAAATCTTATTCAAAAAGGGAAGTAATATTTTATATAATAATTTCATGCGAATGAAGGTCGCAGGCAACAGCTAGTATTATTATAGATTAGCAATAAGAGTGGGTGTAAAATGTTTAAATTATTACAGTTTAGTATCACATAGATAAGGGTTGTATTAGCTTTGTTCATTGTTGAGTTGCTAATAACATTTGACAATGATAACCAGAAATCCGAACATAGAGTTTATATCCCTAAAATTGAAGGAAGTAAGTAACATGACTGTGGATTATAACTTCCTATGAAATCACGGAATGATTTTTAAGTTCCAAAATATAGCTGTTAAATTTGAGGGTGGTATTAACCATGTGTTACTTTCTTAAAGTTTAGGTAAATACTCTACCCATTCAAATCTCTGGTAATAACCCAATAATATAGTTTTTCTTTCAAGATGATTTCTGCGAATAAGTTTTAGACCATTCAGTCTAGCTGTTGCAATAAAAGCCATCAGTTATTAGCCAAGACTTTTGGAAGTGAAGAAAGAGACATTATATGGTAGCTAAGGTCATCATTATCTGCCTAGCTTTTTCTCAGCTATGTTTGGGTCGGCTTTCAGTCAGTTAAGTACCAGTTTCAAAAAAAGTCTTAGTAAATCAGTTAAAAGTGCCAATATTAATATTACCAGTACTTAGTCTCAATGTAATGTATGTGCAATTATTTGTCAACATGACTACCATTGTTAAATAAATAATGTGCCTGTATGCCAATTCAGCCATTATAAGAATGCAGTCAATGTAAAGTTCAATGGCTTTGACACAGAATATAAATGAGATTTGGTTTTTGATATGGAATATAACAAAAACTCTCTTTCATTTGGATTGTTACTTGTATAGTATCCAGAAATATTTGTTTATTAATTTATTGTGGATATTAGAAATATTAAAATGTTTTTTTTTATCTGTTAGACTGCAGCATTAAGTGGCATTCTGTATAAGAACAGTTTCGTTTATTATGTCCTCATATTCAAAATCTACAAAACAAGAAAGACATTAACCTAGAAATGAAGAGTGATCTCATATGGAGAATATTGTACACATACACAATATTATTTTAAACAATAGAAATTGTATAGCAATTAGATTTCAATGCAGCATTATTAGCCTTTTAAAAATCACAATAAAGTTGAATAGAAACTTTAAATACTACTTCCTCGATACAATAAACAGTTTGTATGTTGAGGCGCATCAAATACAGTTATTCGCGACTAATTAGCATGTACGGAATGTGATAGCTGCCGATGCTACAAAAACCTCACAGTCCATCTCATCACCTTCTAACGCTCTCTATCCAACCTAGGAATAACAATAAACCTATTTATTTCTTACCTAAAACGATTTTTAAGTGTTTCAGTCGGGTTGCTGAATCCTTTTTCGAGTCTTGTATTTTAACTGTTGATTTCTTAACATCCTGGTGAGATTTCTTGGTAAACATTTCGGATGTGATTTTATAGCGTCATTACGTAGATTCTTTTCATTCTCAGAATAAAAAATACAGTAATTTCACATTGTTTTCTTTAAGTTTTCACTCCCATTTTGACATTTCACTTACATAAAAATCTCGGTTGACGTAAACACTAAAGGTGTGTTCGTTTTACGTTGGAATAAAAAAAGTACCGTTTTATCAAAGCTTGTTTGCTAAAGTCAACCGGTTAGAATAAAGATTTTTGTAAAATTGTAAAAGAAAGAAATGAGAAACAAAAAGAATTGTTTTAAAGCCATCCAGATTTATATATTGCGTAGTAAGCGCTGCTTGCCATTTGATTTAATTTTGTGTTGTGTTGTTTTGACAAACAGTACGCTAAATGGAACGCGATCTGTTCTTTTTTAAGTTCTCTGTCAATAGAATTTTAATATACTGCCTCGTCGAATAAAATTACTCACCTTACGAACAATTGGATGCTATTAATTCCTAAAATTTCTACAATACAGTAGTATCATTAATACGTGATACCAGAGCAGCGTTAACTTGATCTACCTATTTCAGTGGACCCACGGTTCGAGAAGTATCTGTTGCCGGCACTACAATCGAGTAAAAAAATATAATATAAAGGTACCGTACTTAGTACCCGGGGCTCCTAAGTCTACCACTAATAGGTGTAGCATGGACATTCTAACCATAGCTTCCATGAACGGTACTAGAAAAAATCAACATAAACATGTAACGGTTTGCTGATCGGAGTGACCTACTACCTATATCTATCTTGTACTGTAATGCTCGTTTTAACTAACACAAGCAAGATGACACCTAAATTAATGCCTTAGTAAGACTATTGAATTTTTAACGTTACTTAGGCATTTAGGCAGCGAAAACGCAAGAAGGACCGCAGAATGAAGGGGGGAGTAGCAGTCCACTTTCACTTTGTCTCCTTTTACGACACTGACCAATATAAAAAGGGTGGTTTCTTTGCCGAAACGCTCGATCTCTATAATATGTGACCGTTAACCGACTTGAAAAAAGTAGGAGGTTATTTTTTTAATGATAATCGTCGTGCGGTTTAATTTGGATAAACCCAGTTTAAAGAGCATTCATGAGGAAAAAGATACACTAAACTCTGCGTGCCGTCGCATCGTTCCAAGTAGAGCTTCACGCGAGCTTCAACTAAGCCACTTGCTGTTTATCTTGCCTGTCGGATTAGAACCACTTATGAGCTTTAGGGAATCATTGGGAAAATCCCAAACACTTTAAAATACTCGGAACTATAAAAGTGGTTTGTACTAAGCATGCATAGTACTTAAAGGCTACCTACAGCTACAGGTTACACCTAATACTAAGTATTTCGCCTGCCTTCTTAATAATAATTAATGCTACTTGGATAGCTACATTTTTCATAAACCCAAGTTTATAACAAGCGTACTTGTTGAATAGAACATGGACGTATATAATCTCCTACTCACTTTTTAGCGACTGGACAAAAATAAAACTAATTTAGTGTTCAATCTATAGACCGACCGCTTTAATGAGCCCTCCGCTTTGCCCAATCAAAGGTACATTAAGCGTCCATAAAGTCCTAACAATATCCCACAGCTTTAAAATAACCATAATCCACGTAGGTATTACGATACTAATTGAACTAATACGTCATCAACCTTCAAAATATTCCATTTAAATTGCTACCTTCGCGAGGACTCATTAAAGCGCTCGGTCTATAAAACATTGGAATTTCGTAGATTCTTTCCATTCAATTTGTCTCAATTAGTTCTGCTGCACACACCCCAATTCGAGTTTGAATTATTCATAGTCCATGACACCGTAAAAACAAGTGTTTTAACCAATGACAGTCATTCTACATACAACCCCTGTCCCCGTTGAGATCGTTAATCGTAACCATGGATTTATTTAGACAAACATTTGTTAGTTGTTTCGTTTCATTCGATTTTAAGTAGGTAAAGTCATTATTTTTTTTCATTACGTATACAGTATCATCATTGAGGAAAATTTTTGATAAGAGAACCACCTTTATAATTTTTTTATTACCAAACTAGCAGACCCGGCGAATTTCGTACCGCCTAGCAGTCGATTCTTTATTTTTGTTTTCATGCAATTTTTTAAATTTTTCTCTCCGTAAGAACCATCCTCGTACTTCAAGGAATGTTATAAAAAAAAAAAAAAATGCGAAATCGGTTCAGCTGCTCTCGAGATTTGCGATTTTCTCGGGATTCATTTTTATATTATAGATAGATGGGCCTGCTCTTGACCTCGATCACGCCTGATGAAAAGCGATGGATGAGGTCTATGATGGAACGAGCGTGCCCAGAAGATGCCTGTTCACTCTTTCTTTGAAGGCAGACGGGCTAAATGTGGGAGGGAACACAGATACCGGCAGAGAGTTCCACACTTTGGCTGTGCGCATTATAATCGTGGATGAGAAACGGAGAAGCGCTGAGTACGACTCGTCGGGCTATCAACCAAGTGCAGATGGTACGCCGCAGTGCGTCTGCTAGTCGGGTGGTAAAAAGGTGATGGTAGGATCAGGTCGTGGAGCTCCTGCGCACACTCTCCGAAGTACAGTCTAATAATTCATAATTTCTACTTCATACGGTATTTATGAAGGGAACTCCCTGAAACCCGTAAACATGACAGAATATTGAAATCAATAACTGATAACACTTAGGTAGGTATGTGACGTCATTAATTGGTATTGAGGTAATCCCCGACGTGATCTTATTTTCTAAAATCAGGGTCGGTTTGAGGTCATTTTAGTTTTAAGGGAAATTAAAATGGCATATTAATCATGTTAGCTTTGTTTCTGGGATGGCTACATCTGCTAAGTGGAGGGGACATTGAAGCACAAACGATTACCACGTATTCAGTACATCATTCTTAACCCCCATACAGACCCATACAGTTTTTCATGGGTAATAAAAAAAACAGCTTGGTCAAAATGTATAGAACAGCAGATTTAAAAAAAAACCGATGAAAAATTATTTGTGGGGGGTTCGGAACGATGTACAGAATACGTGCTAACCGTTTTTGAGACGATGTACCTTACACCCTGTACCAGTCTTACCAAGGGGTATCGTATTACCCAGTAACTGGGTTGCGGAGGTCAGATAGGCAGTCGCTCCATGTAAAATACTGGTATTCAGCTGCATCCGGCTAGATTGGAAGCCGACCCCAACATAGTTGGGAAAAGGCTAGGCAGATGATAATGTACCTTACACCCTGTATACTTACCCTACCTACTTGATTGCAACCTAATATCATAAGTCATCTGATGTCCTTTCATTATAGGGAACCACGCCTAAAATCCCCGAAGACTTAGGGAGACACCCACATATTGCCCGATATGAGTAAGCCCCATGTACCTAATGGGGGCGAACCTATTACTATTAACCGTGTAGTAATCCTGGATCCGGGTTATTGAGAATTCCTGACGGAAAAATCTAATAGCAAATTGCCCGACCTGGGTATCGAACTCGGACCTCACGTGATTTTCTCTGTAGCAGCCACAGAGTCTGTATTTGTGCCCGATTGATGGCAATAGGCTCTCCCTCTATTATATGTGACACATAACCTGCCTAACCCTTCGGAGATTACAGGTGATGTTAGGTATAAAACTCAGACATTTTGATATTCGCCGGTTATTTAAACGGTCTTTTTTAGCATTTTGGAAAAAACGAATAAAAGCTTGTGGATTTGCTTGTTGAAACCTGTTATTTTACGACCTACGAATTGGATGCCAATTGGTTACTTATTATTTTTTGTATGCTTGATATTATATGATTTAGTTTATATATCAATGGATTTAGGGCTTTAGGGTGTACCTATAAACTTTCCTTAACACCCTCGAGTTCTTGGCTGAAATGAGTTACCCTTCTACCCACATACTTAAATACGAATTAACGTAATTGTGATAGATATACAAATTCTCGTCTGTTCATCTCAAAGTTATCAACCGAAACTATTTCTGGTTTTGTGCCTTTATTTCTTGTCATATTGATCAGCAGATCCATTGCACGGATTTTACGTTCAAGCTTACACACTTTTTATCACCGAAAACCCGTTTTGTAATTTGTACGCATGACGTTCGATTATTTGTATATAGCTCCGAACATTGTCTCAGAGGAAGCTAGTCGCTCACGAGCAGTGTATTTAAGAGCTCGTACTTAATATTATTTAATTTTATATTTTGATAGTTACCTACTTCGTCTAGTCAGTCGCATTAATGTTACTCAGTTTGTGCAGTCGCAGTGGGTAATTGCAGATAAAACATTAAATTGTTCAAAATGTGTTCCTTTAACTGTTTTGTGGTAGTTAGCTTGTTATTTAGTGCTACTTTAGCGACAAATTCTACCCAAGAAGCCATCGGTTTTCCTGAGGTCGAAGAAGATCCCAATGTAGTAAATAAAGATGTGAGTACCCTATTTAATTTTTAAGCGTAAACAAGTTCCTTGAATAAAATAAAATATCGAAATAGGAAATATTTACGATTTTCCGTATGTCTAACATGTTTTTCTAATAGTTTTATCCTCTAACAATTAGTTACCTACTGAGAGGGCAACACGACTTTTTGTTACACGTTCTAGATGTTTTTTGGCAAAAAATTACCTGCTGTAACTGGAATTTAAAATTGTTTGAAATCACAGAAGGCAGATGCTTAATGCGGAAAGATGTACTAATAGGTACTTTATGTACATCTTTGATCTTGTCTAGGTTTTTTAGAAAGATAGACTAGACGTGTCATATTGTATCAAAGTAGTTAATATCACAAATGACCTTCCGCTCGTGACCACTCGTAGGTCATGGATCTCTGATCTCAACAATCAGGTTTGTTATTCATAACTTTACTATTATAGTCGTTCACATCAAAATTATAATTTTACTGGTCTCGATTTTAGTTGAGTGTTCAATGAAATAAGCAGATTGTGGGTACACTAAGTATAACTGCAAAAAAAAACTAGTAGGGACCTCGCTATGAAAGATCGCACTTTGTTTATCAACAATTAAGTTACAACAGTGTTTAACCAAATATCAAAAAATAAAATATAAATACCTATACAGGTAGGTACTTCCAAGCAGGGCTCGGATACCGGTATATTTTTCGAAACGGTATCATCTTAAATACCTAAGAAACGATTTGTTTCGGTTACGTTCGAATGGAACTTTATAAAAACGTTTAATAAAACGTTTTTAACCGTTTTTTTCCATTCCATTCCATACACACGGTACCCGATTCAACTAAAAAAGTTCGTGCTTGTCGCAGGCCGCGTCCGCGGCTACGTATTGCGGAATAAACCGGTTTTTACTTTTTACCCTGCGGAATAAACGTTCTCATTTCGATTTCCTTCCGAACAAAATGATCTACAAAGAACTGTTTAAAACGTTATTTTAAATAACGTTTCCAAGCCCTGCTTCCAAGAACTAATTAGATACATCGGGTCGCTTGTAGGACTCAAAAATACTCTTCAATAAAATTAAAGAAGTGAAGAACTTCATTGCCCTGAGGGCCCAGACAAAAGCATTTAATAATTCTACGATTGTGGTTGGGTGGGTTTGGAATAAAATAGGGGAGTGTTCGTGGGAAGGAGGGGGGGGGGGGGGTATCCGGGGTCTATTAGAAACGACTTTTAAGTTATTATCAAACTTTTTTAAATGCTACTCAAGAGACTTATCTAGACAACCGTCCTTGGATGACCCTCGACGTCACGATCACGGATGCTCAGAGGAGCGGCTCCACGAAAACAGCTCAATTCCATCGTGCGCAGCGAGCTCGAGAATCTTTGCAATACACATTAGGTGGGTTAGATTTTTCTCTGACCGAATATACAGAAAAAGCGGCCCTGATCATGTGTGAATCCAATTCCTTTCCATCATTGTAATCCCTCATAGAATGTCAATTTGACTTGTAACTATTTGACATGGCTCTGCTATTTATACGGGTGCAATTCATAAATACTTGCCATAGGAATGTTATCAGACAAAAGGTACGTGCCTTCGCCTAGGA
Source organism: Noctua janthe (assembly GCA_910589295.1). Lineage (NCBI taxonomy): Eukaryota > Metazoa > Arthropoda > Insecta > Lepidoptera > Noctuidae > Noctua > Noctua janthe. The sequence goes on along the minus strand of OU342563.1, from coordinate 11,408,233 downwards.
ATCGAACCCAAGGCTCCGAACTTGTTAGCCGCGTTTATGATAGGCCATTAGACTGATAAGCTAGCCATAAGGGTCATAAAAAGAACTGTTTAGTGATAATCTAAATTAAGTATTGGTGACCGCAGTGTAAGGAGATTTGATTTGAGGTGCAGAAGGTTGAGACAGCAGACGTCAGATTAGTAGTTTATTAAAACCACTAAGTGTGCAGTTGAAGATGGCGTTGCTTGTCAAGAAAATTTTTCATCGATAAGTCAAAGTCGAGTTCCATAGAACTCGATTCCTACCGGCTTCCCTTTGAAAAATGGCACAGTCAGTATTCTATAGACAATTAATATAATCACATTAAAGATTATGTACTCCAGCCTACCTCTTACAAAAATTGACCTTTCGCTACTGCCAACTTAGTACTTTTATTTTAGTTCTGTGTATTCCCGCCTGCTCAGATAAGTTGGTTGAAGTGTAGAAGTCAGTATTTGTATAGATAAGTTTTTCGTCAGAAATGATCACTAACACTATCATTTACACTAAAAACGGCATATTTACCCTGTTTACTATTTATTAAGAGCTCGTGGCTAAATAATAACAGCCGCTCGGGTCGATCTTTAGGTTAAGCCGTGCTTGCCTAGGTTGGTCTGTGGATGGATGACCACCCATTACATACCGCGTTTCCTCCGTGCCTCGGAAAGCACGTTAAGCCGTTGGTCCCGGGTGTCATTTGTAGATCTTTGACAGTCGTTAGACAACCAGTCTTACCAAGGGGTATCGTATTACCCAGTACTAACTGGGTTGTGGAGGTCAGATAGGCAGTCGCTCCATGTAAAATACTGATATTCAGCTGCATCCGGTTAGACTGGAAGCCGATCCCAACATAGTTGGGAAAAGGCTAGGCTAGATGATGACTATTTATTAAGAGTTCCAGATTTTTCAGCACTGTTGCAAGCGCCATTATCATGGTTCAGTCTACGTAGGTGCGTACGTAGTACCTATTTAAAATTAGAAATCCTTCAACTTGGAAATCCTCTTGTTTATAAATATTTAAAGAAGGACAGACCAAAATGGATGGGTAGGTAGCAGGTACTATCTGCTAAATGCTAATTAGGCAGTAAAATATTGTTAAACACTTTGTTTACAATTTGTGTTATATTTCCAAAAATAATGTACCTACCTAGTAGTGTGCGAATTCGATCCCAACTAAGTTTTTATATTTATGTCTTCGGGGAAGGCCGTTTTTGTTGTCATAGAATATCCTATCATTATTACTAAAGCCACGAATCATCTATGTACCATAGCATAATAGCATAGCATAATCAGCCTATTAATGTTCCCACTGCTGGGACGCAGGCCTCCTCTCTATGAGAGGGAATGGGCTATAATCTACCACGCTGGCCCAGTGCGGGTTGGTAGATGTCTCATGTCTTCGAATTTTTGGTTCTAGGACATGCCGGTTTCCTCACGATGTTTTCCTTCACCGTTTTGAGAGCAGTGGGTTCGAACCCACGACTTACTGTTCGTACAGTACCTAGTTATTAAAGTTTAAATGCTTTATCAGTTTTTTCCAAGTGCAATGAACGGGGTATCACGCTTCTTGTTATTCCTTAAAAGTTGTGAACTTGTGACGTTAATCCAAACCTGGTAGGTTCGACACCACAACAAAACCACTTTCGGTACCAGTCTGCATAAAATTATTGGTAGAACCAAAGTTCTTTGATATAAATCGGAATTGTGATGATACATGGTATATATCTTATTATGTTTTTATTTTAATTCCTGAATCATAAGATTAAATACCCAAATACTTGATAGTCTTGACACTCGAAAAATAATTTCTTTCCATGTCTATTTTTCTGATCATCCTTTAATCCACGTGATTAAAGGTCAACCCCTTATCTGGGGGATAAGTGTGACAAACACTTGTATTTTTTTCGTAGCACAAAAGAAAACTATTTAATTAGTTACGTGTAAAATATTTTTATCAATAACTAGCGATCCGCCCCGGCTTCGCACGGGTGCAATATACATATAAACCTTCCTCTTGAATCACTCATACACGTGATGCTGCAAAGGGGGAGGAGGGGTAGCCTAAAACCTCATGTCGAATCACCAAGGGGGAGAGGGGGCTATAAAAGTGGCCTAAAAACTTCACGTGATTAAAGGATGGCCCCTAACATAACAGAGCTACGCAATCTATGTGTAATCTTTAACTTCGCGATCCTCTCGATTCCACTTCGACTTTCATAACAATTTTATTTCTCTTTGCAGAACCGTCAACCTGTGTACATTCCATCGATGTGTCCGGAGAGCGAGCTGTACTACCCTGGAGACCAGAAGGATGACTGGATATGCGACTGCAGACCAGGTAAGCACTGACAAAAAGAAAGACAGTTGGCAGAAATAAAACGAGAAAATCCTAAAGTTTCAGAAGTAAGTAATTTATTGTTTATTTTCAGCATTCCTGTATCACCCAAAATCAGACTCGTGCTGGCCAGCCTACAGAAAAGGTCCTTGTCAAGACGGAGAGTACCTACTTCTAAACTCAGAGTCAGCGATCCCTGTGTGCGAAAAGAATCCTTGCAGTATCGACAGCTACGTGTACTTCAATGGAAGGTGTGAGCAACTGACCACGATTGCGCCCTGCCGGCACATGTGGCCCATCCCTGCGGCCCTGGCAGTGAACGCCAGCACTTTGTCTGTCACTTGCGAGAGACTCAACCTTGAGTCCAGGTTCGGCGAAGATAAACGCACCCAATCCCAGGACATATGTCCACCTGGCTGCAAACGAAGTATTAACGGCAAATGTGTTCCTGTTTCCGGATAATTAATTAAATATTTAAAAGTTAAACTCTATATTTTCATGACCATAAATACCTTTAAATATAATAACGTGTATTTTTTTTTATAAAAACAATTACCTGTAACAATTTTAAAATAACAACTTTCATAAGCTTGCGCAAATTCGTGCGGTTGTCACGCTTATCGTGTGGTTGCAAAAACTCGGTTTAATTTCTAGCATGCAAGTTCTATGAATGCTCGTGTAAAACATGCAAGTAGATTTTTTAAAATGCTATTATAAAATACTGAAATCAATATTTGCTTCGTTAATTAAGTTACAAATCCCCCAAAAGTTGTAGCGACATGGTAATATCCGTCTAACCTTGCACGGTATGGCACGAACCCAACGCCGCGCGCCGTGCCGTCGGCTATGGCAACCGTCGGGCGTCCCTCGTGTAGCCATGGCGACTCCGCCGTCATTGTGCCACACCACACCATGTCCCTGTCATCGGCGTTTATTTACCAATTACCACAATGGACATCGACGTGGCCGTCTGCACGCACGATTATCGACAACCCTCATGATACAATCGGTACCCAAATATCTCTTCAACTCCTAACGACATTGTGTTTCATTACTGCGAGTTGGTCGTAGCAGTAACTGCTCGGAAGGTTAAGGTTGATTGACGGCTCGGTGGAAAGTTTGAAACATTTCCCAAGTGAAAAGTGCACCTTTCTAGGAAGTATACCTCGTAAGAACATGCAGCTGAAATGTGGTAAGTTTTATGATGACCTAGTTAATAAAATTAATGTGCTTGCAAAAACAAAGGAAATATAAAGTTCATGTATGAATTATGTCGTCTGTATTAAAAAGCTTTTAGAATTTTACTGTTTTATTTCTTTACTATTAAAGTTAAAGCAATAAAACTGGTTGGTAAGTGTTAGTCCAGTGGGCACTGCGACGGCTGATCGTTTAATTTCCATATAATCGCGAGTCGAGTCGAGCTTGCTCCTATCGCGATTGATCGCTGACCCATTTTCCCTCGGGCTGGCAGCTGTGGCACAGTGGCCACTGACCAGCACAACACACCACTAACTCTGATTAACTGACTTACCTGATACGACCTTCGCCGATTTCTGTTATGGCAGCCGACCGGAATTTTATTTCCTCTCTCAATCTACATTTTGGCAGTTACCTAGTTTATTAAGTCGAGGGAAATGGCGATAGGAAATATTGGTTAAATAAACCGTGGCATGATTTATTTGAGAAATGAACGTTGTTTTGTAGAACCACTTGGATTTAGATTTTGTGAAAATTTAAATAAAGTATTTGTAGTACACTTCGTAGATGTTACTACTTGAGTTGTACATTACCACTGCCAGGGCTGCGGGACTGTTCGAAAGAGATACCGTGGCCCTGGAACACAAAGGGCAAAGAAGGAACATGGATGGGTTTTAGTCAGTACAAGTCTGACACTGCCCTCCGCTCCGCCCAGAGTGGAGGGGGGGGGGGGGGTCATTTGATGATTTTCCATCCGAAAAAAAACAACAAAAATAAAAAGTTGTACATTACCATGTACCGTGAGTAAAAATGCTTTGTTTAACACGATGTGCTTGTGGTGTTAACGAACGTAGAGGGGTTAGGTTACCACCTCGATAGCCACGAATGTACCTACATCATACTGGATGGACTTTTTAAGTCCATGTTTCAAAATTAACATAATTAATCGTTTTAAACTCAGCTTTTAAATACTTGATTCTGCATTTTCGTGAATTACGTCTATGACGGCTAGGCCTTGCAAAATTGTTAAGAGCTTTTTATTATCGTACGTAAACCTAGTTTAATGGGCTTGGATCACAGGCTTGGATTGTTCAGCATTCGAATGCTATTTTTAGGGTTCCGTACCTCAAAAGGAAAAAACGGAGCCCTTATAGAATCACTCGCGTGTTTGTCTGTCCGTCTGCTACAGCCAATTTACTCCGAAACTACTGGACCGATTGAGTCGATGTTTGGTACACAATCCATGTAAGTCGGTGACCCAAAGACGTGGAGGTGTAACATAAATTAAGGTTTTTAACATTAGTTCACCAATGCACTGAAACTAAAAGAAGTGCTGCACCGTACCTAATATAAAGAAGATGTTTAATTTTGTTTCTTACTGTAAGTCATCTTACCGGGCTTTTATTGGGGCCCGCCCGCGCCGGTTATCTTGCATAAACAGGAAAGTTTCACTTTTTTAAAGTAATACTTTCCAAAGGAGTTTACTTTATGCAAATTGCATAAGAGAGTATGTATACCTACTTATTGATTTATCTGATTTTTTCGAAAGTGAATTTAAGCTACATCACTTTCTCCTTAATAACGATGTGGTCACTTCATACAAACCATATTCTTTGAGGTACATATTAAATTACGAATGTATTCGAAATTTTATAAAACAAAACCACTAATTGCTCGATGGCATGTTATTGTAGATCGTGGGCGTACGACCGTAGGTACTCGTACAGTGATGAATTAGCTAGGCTGCTTGCTCACTGCAGCTGTAATACCCGAGTACCCGCACTTTCTACTGACAAGCGTCAAGAGCTTGACACTTCGCACACGAGCACACGAAGGCGAAGGTAAATATCGTGAGGATAAACCAGGTCGACACACGGCCTACTTGCGTATTTCACCCCGTTTAATACTTAATGGAAGAACTGATATAGAAAAGAAATATATAGCAATAATAAAATTGAAGGCAAGGGGGTGTTACGCGAATGGATAAAATAAGAAATGAGTACCTACCTACATAAGGAAGTCTGTTAGTGGCGCCGGTGACTGTAAAGTTGTGTGGTTGGTTGTCGTGGTATGGGCATGTTATGCGGAGCAATGAGGATAATGCCGTGAGGAAAGTTTTGAGTATGAATGTTGATGGGTATTAGACTAGAGGAAGACCAAATAACGATGGATGGACTGTGTAAAGGATGATATGGCAAGAAAGGAGGTGTCTGAGGAGATGACGAGTAACAGAGAAGTATGGAAGAAGAAGACATGCTGCGCCGACCCCAAATAAAGTGGGATAAGGGCAAGAGAATGATGTAGATGAGTATCACTAAATACTACAAAACAAAGTCGCTTCCCGCTCTCTGTCTGTCCCTATGTATGCTTAGATCTTTAAAACTGCGCAACGTATTTTGATGCGGTTTTTTTTTAATAGATAGATTGCTTCAAGAGGAAGGTTTATATGTATATTGCACCCGTGCGAAACCGGGGCGGTTCGCTAGTTTGTTAATAAAATATCTGGTTTTGTTTACAGAATTGTAACTTAAATACTACTAATACTACCTAGGTAAACCTTCTTTCTAAAAAAAACCACTGGCATCCAACATAGTTTTACCTGTACCTACATGTCCTACTTAAGGATACCTAGAATTAGGTGATTGATTATTTAAATACCTATTATACCTAATTGGTAATGTCTCCATCGTAGATTTTGTACAATTTCCTCGTCGCTTCTATATTCGTCCAAGTTTGATGTAATGACTGTAAAAACCTTCACGGCATGAGTTATCTCTTTACAATGATATCATTCATTGCTGGCAGGCACGTCACTACGTATTCTACGTAAATAGGTTCATAGCCAAGTCTAGGCCGAGCTTAAAATAAAATTGTAGGCATTGCTTAATTACAAGTTACGAGCTCGAAATTTTTACAACATGGCTGGCCCTTTTCTGTTATAATCGAGGGCAGTGGGTCAACTCCACTTCAGATCTAAGGAAAGTACGGAAAAGCACGACAATGATTTTATATACGTCCTTGGGGGTTGCGTGAGAGAGTAGCAAGCACCTCAACCAAGTAATTTTGCGTGTAATTTGGGCGTGAAGTAGGCATGCGGTAGGTCAAATAGTTAGGTACATTTATGTTGCATGTAAATAAATTTAAAGTTAAATATAAGTAGGTATAATTTGTTATGTTATGTTTAAGTATGATGTTTCTTTATGTTCTCTCTATAAATAAATATCTTCTTCTTAGTCGGACACTCTTGTCAGAGTGGTCGTGGTTGCGCAGACGAGGAACACGGAGAGAAGTTCGGTTTGTCGTTGACTTCCCCGAGGATTGCTCTTTCAGCGATGTGCTTCCATTTCTGGTTAGAGACATTGCTAGTACACTGATGAACTCTGGTGGGCTCAGTAGCTTCTTTGGTCAGGTCAGTCCAGCGAGTTGGTGATCGGCCGCGTGATCTCTTGCCCTCCATCTGGCTCTGAACCACCAGTCTCTCCATCGAATTTTATTTTCTAATGAAATGAAAAAAAAAATTAAAATCGTTTATTTTGGAACAAAAACAGATACAATCATAAATAAACTTAAACGATGATAACTGCAAAAGTTAGTAACTGTGGCGCAGCTATCAACGCCCGGCTCCTAGTGAGAGGGTAGTTCGTTCCAGAGAAAAACATATTTTAAACTATGATATTATGTGAGTAGTTAAAAATAAAAAGGAAAAAAAGAAATAAAATAAAAACACGACAATAAAATTATGGAATAAGTGTAGTGTAAGTGTGAGTGTGTTAGCGTGTGTAGTGTGAATGTGTTACACTTCCACAAGTTTTTCATTTGCATCATAATTATGTAAGCGATTTTAGCCAAGTATTGAGCCTTTTCTTGCATCTATTTTGGCGCAAGAATAGATGTTGATTGTTTTGTTAATTCTGTTGTATAATTTTGAGCTTATGTAGGTACAATGACGAATAAATATAATTATTCCCTAATAATACAAATAAGTACGAAAACAATTAGTTGACGCTGATAAGGGGTTAGTGCGATGTTTGCGGTTTGATATGTTTCCTGTTTTTGTCCGACTAATGGACTGAGGAACGATATAACTAATTTAATCTATTATTTACCGTCTAATTGGTGAGTTAAAATTAACTTGCATAGGTAGGTACTGACCACAAAGTAAATATTATTCGTGGTGCTGAATCATTGTGGCAATTGGTAAAAACAAACTGTTCTTGAGGAAATTATGGTCCTACGCACCTAATTATGTAAATACGAGGTAAGTCTTCGACAGTCGTTATATGAGTGGTCAGAAAACCGAAAGTGTGACCTCCAGTCTTACGAAGAGGTAGATGTAATCATCGTATTGTCCATAAACTAAATGTGGAGGTCAGATAGGCAGTCGCTCCATTTAAAATACTGGTATTCATCTGCTCCGGTTGGACTGGAAGCCGATCGCAGCATAGTTGGGAAAACACTATACAGATGATGATGACGATCATGGAGATTGAAAAACCTTTCCTTGGATAACTTGCGATTATGAGTCAATGCTTGGAAGATGGGGTCGATAATCAACTTCAATGCTTTAGTACCTACAAACGGTAAAGTAATAACACAGGGTGACAAAACAATTGGTGGTTTATGTCCTGTTTGATTTCAAACGCTGCAATATTAATCATTTATTTAGATGGTGCAGCTATAGACCGACCCCTTTAATGAGTCCTCGTGAAGGTATCAATTTAAATGGAATATTCTAAAGGTTGATCACTTATTGGGTCAATTAGTATCGTAATACCTGCGTGGATTATGGTTATTTTAAAGTAAAATAACCTGTGTGATATTGTTAGGACTTTGTGGGCACTTAATGTGCCTGTGATGGGGCAAGGCGGAGGACTTATTAAAGCGGTAGGTCTATAGTGCTTCATGTTACCGTTATCCAGCTTGCACTGATTTCGTACAGTTTCCAAAGTAATGACGCAGGTTGTGGGTAGTTTAGCATTGTCGTTAACATGACATGTCGGAACTGCCTGTTCAGATATTCAAGGCCTAAGTGCAGAACTTGAATACTGTTCAATGTCACCTTTGTCGCTAGGGGACGAATGACAAAGCTGCTACTTTAACGTGTGGTTAGTCCCTGACGTCATTACCAAAATGTTGGAGCTCATGGCTAAATAATAACAGCCGCTCGGGTCGATCTTCAGGTTAAGCCGAGCTTGCCTAAGTCCGCGGATGGGTGACCACCCATTACATACAAAGTTTCCTCCGTGCCTCGGAAAGCACGTTAAGCCGTTGGTCCTGGTTGTCATTTGTAGATTTTCGACACTTGTTACAGGTAGTCAGTGGCCCGAAAGTCTGACAATCAGGGTTGTGGAGGTCAGATAGGCAGTCGCTCAATGTAAAATATTGGTATTCCATTGGATCCTGTTAGACTGTGGAAGCCGACTAGTTGGAAAAAGGCTAGGCGATGATGAGGTCCGGTATAATCTGTGAGTTTAGGAGCAAGTTTTTTTTAAAGGTTTGCATATACTAACAATAATGTTATATATCAGTTTCAGCCTGTGTCGTCTCTTTTCCAGAGGACGTTCGAATCTTCTCCATATTGATCTAGTGCAGTGGACCAGTCCTGCCTGTGGGCGCTAAGCCTGTTCCTTTCATATTGGTAACATTATAAACCGCAACGTCTTATCTGTCCGCAGCCCCTGTTGTGGGTACAGTCATAAGCACATATATGTATTTTAAATAAAAGTGTTTTTCTCCTACTGTTCTGATTAAAATTTCATGTTATTACTAACATAGTATTTTAGAACTCATATTTTTATGAAAAAGATCCTATCTCCAAGTTACAATCGTTATTTTTCGCGAAAATTGCTTTAAAATTTAGGAAAGTGTCATCCTAACTTCCTAACTTAATATGATAAATGTGATCATCCTGAAATTTTGCATATACGTTGTCAGGTGTGCAGAAACGGACATACGGTAGGTGTACCTTTCATCCCGAAAAAAAATTCTGTTCTCGAGGAAAACGACAATAACGTTCTTATGATAATAGATGGCGCCACGTGTCTTTCGAATCATGATTGAAATTATTATTATTTTTTTTTTAAATTTGCTTCTCACTAGGAATTTCTCCTCTATCATGGGTGCGTTTACAAACTTTTAAACTCACATACACAAACAGCCAGACCCGGAACAACTAACTGTAGGCCATACAAATATTTGTTCCGTGCGGGAATCGAACACGCGACACGCAGCGCAGCAGTCAATCGCTTAGCCACTGCACCAACCGAGCCGTCTTATGATTATATAATTATATTATTACAAGCAGAGTGCAACCCAAATTGTTTGTCAAATTCTAAATTAATGCAAGCAAAGCCGCGGCCAATAGCTAGTTGTTGTGTATAAGTTAGATATTGTCGATGGCTAGATTTTTACTCGACTAACGGCAAAGCCAAAAGTATGGGTTATGATTTCAGCAGTCTATGTATGTGTGTATGTTTGTTTGTATTTTTTTTAGTAGGTAGTTTTTTTGTTATTTGCTCGCGTTTGACCGAGCAAGTACTGATGTATGCTTGCTTAGCCATAATCTATTGATAGATCATAAATTAACTTAACATGTATCAATACACAATGAGAGGAGCTCGTGGCTAAATAATAACAGCCGCTCGGGTCGATCTTTAGGTTAAGCCGTGCTTGCCTAGGTTGGTCTGTGGATGGGTGACCGCCTATTACATACCGAGTTTCCTCCGTGCCTCGGAAAGCACGTTAAGCCGTTGGTCCCGGCTGTCATTTGTAGATCTTTGACAGTCGTTAGGCAGTCAGTGACCCAAAAAGTCTGACAACCAGTCTTACCAAGGGGTATCGTATTACCCAGTACTAACTGGGTTGTGGAGGTCAGATAGGCAGTCGCTCCATGTAAAATACTGGTATTCAGCTGCATCCGGTTAGACTGGAAGCCGACCCCAATATAGTTGGGAAAAGGCTACGCAGATGATGTATCAATACAATGAATGATTAAACGGCTATTACTTAAGCAATTTAATTACTGAAATAATACAATTAACAGTTATTAAATACATTGTTATCAATTAAAGTAACACGAAGAATTAATTGTTTTACACAGAGAAGCGTGATCAATGAAATTATTAAACAAATCTATGCTGTTTTGCGGCCAGTTATAAAATGATGTTGTTTTCGATTGTGCTTTTAGGAACCGGTCATTCTAAAAGAGTTTATGGTTTCGTTTTTTTTTTTACTTTACTCATCAAAGGATTGCCAAAATAACTTAAAAAACCAACCAAGTGCGAGTCGGACTTGCGCATGAAAGGTTCCGTACCATCGTAGTAGGGGAGCCCTTTAATTTTTATTATTTTTTGTAATAGTGGCAACAGAAATAAACATACTGTGAAAATTTCAACAGTCTATTACGGATCATGAGATACAGCCCGCTGATAGACAGACAGACGGACCGCGGAGGCTTAGTAATAGTTCCCCTTCGGGTACGGAAACCTAAAAAGTAAATGACAAACAGCTAGGTGAAGTCATCATATCGCAAGCCACTGCTTTACACAGGCCTCTCCCGAGCTAGGCCGCAACACCATGTCCTACACCTTCCCCATCCATTCTGACCCAGCCACCTTTGTCTGGAGGAGTTTAAACGCTACATAGCAACCTGAATAGTTGAATTTATTTAACGTAATCGTAGATCCGCGCAATCGGGTTATGCTGCCGGAACGCGGATCCACGACAAAAAGACATTACCCCTTTTTTAGATAACTTTAGTTTAGTACGCGGATGCACGCATATCAAAGTTTAAATGTACATCAGTGATAGCCTAGTGGTGAGACCGTCGGACTGCCAAGTCGTAGGTCTCAAGTTCGAACCCAAGACACGTACAGTCACGAGCACCAATATGTAAACACTTAACAACTTTTAAAAGTGTTTTTCGTCTCCTGTTCTGATTAAAATTTCATGTTGTTACGAACACAGTATTTTGGAACTCATATTTTTATGAAAAAGATAATATATCCAAGTTGCTATCATTATTTCTCGCGAAAACGGTGATGTTTCGGATTCAGGTGCGTATTGTATAATTATATCACTTGCTTCGGTGAAGGAAAAACATCGTGAGGAAACTTGCAGCATGCCTGAGAGATAATTCTCGATGGCATGTAAAGTCAAGTCAGAGGCCCATGGGCGGCATAAAAACTCTGACTCCAGGTTAGGCACTAACCACACGATATGGAAAGAAATGTTAAATGAAATAATCGAATTTCTTGTCGAGAACTCATTAAACATGAATCGCTAATGAATATTCCAATAACGCTATTGATTAAGCAAAGTTCCTTGAAAACTTTTATCAGAAGTGAATCACGCGCAAAATCATCTGAAACTCACAACGTAAATTATGTTAGCATGATTAGAATCAGCGCAGGGCGGGCGGCGAGCTGGGGTGGGCGGCGTCATGGCGTGCCAAGCTTACGTCACGCATCACTCGCCAACACCTCAGCTACTTACACCCTCTTCTTACAAGTAATACCGCTAGTTCTACCAGCATAATGAACAATAGTGAACAATGTTTCTTGCCCATTCTTTCCCATAGAGATCTTAGCCTTGGAATGTGCAACTACAGTACTTTCACAAGTTATTATGCCATGTGTCTGTAGCTTCGCTTTCTTTGTTTTTCTGATATTCAAAAGTGCCTGTTATGGTCAAATTGATTTAAATACTTTGCCTTTGAGTTTGAGTATGGGATATTAGCAATTCATCAATCCTATTTTTTGGGAAAGCGGTAATACGGTAGCGTATCCTGCATCATCAGCCAGAGGGACACAAGTGGATTTAAGATCCGGTCAAACCAGTAATTACAGGTACGGACATTGACAGATACTTCAGTACATTGTCTCTCAGAGTCCAGTTTCTGTGTCCGGAGCGGTGTCTGCAATTTGTCTGTACAGGTTTGGTCGATCCTTGCGTCCGTAAAAGTACGATATAAGTAATCCATCGCCTCTCACAGGAAAAGGAATATACAAATTTCCACCTTGAAACCGCTATGGAAATAAATAATCTTGTCTATTTTGAGGGACGCGAATTTCCCTAGTCGTTATTAAAAAGTTTTGCCTGTCAGCAAAGTTAGGCAAGTAGGCACACTCAAGCACTATAAATTGTGAGGGTACTCTGGATAAAAATTAAAGACAACTTTCTTCATAAATGTCATAACTTATACCATCGAAGTTCTAATATTACTGGTGTTAAAAATATTTACTGCTGTCGTAATTGTCCTAACTTTTGACATTATACATGAGCATAATGTTAGCTTACTAATGACTTAAGGGACACGCAATATTTGTACACCCTGTAGTTCAAGGGCACAGTGATTTAGATCTAGCACCGTATAAGTTTATTCTGAAGGTTGATCTCAAGAAATATAACTGTTATTAATAATTGTGGGTCTTTTGACTTTGTCGCAGATTGTTAGGCAAAGCAAATAAATAAGATTTTAGATAAGCCTAGCAAATAAATACCTCCTATTATTGTTAGTCCAGTACCTTTACACAGAGTAAGTTTAAAGGTACTTTGATCGAGTAGGTGACCACCAAGTCTTAGAACGGTCAAAGGGTCCATTTGTTATAAGTACTAGGCGAAATCAACTTGTCGAATGGTTTGTTGTTACCTAACTTCTTACTGTAATAAAATTCTGTGAGCCACGGCATCCATAACGAAGAATAGGGTTGACCTACTCTGCCGGAAACTTGAAATATTTATTGGGCTACGAACGATGTCAATGTGTCAATAGTATTTGAAAACGTCTGATGGTTATAAAACTATACACACCAACTTACAAATCGTCTAAGACTGTATAACAGTCGGAAAACGGTGACCTGCTTTGAGCACGTTAATAGATTAGGTGTTGGGCGGGCGGCGGGCGTTGCGTGGCGCCCACCGCCCAGCGCCACCTCTGTCCGAGCGGGCAGCGCGCGCGAGGGCCAGTCTGAGGCCCGCACCCTCCGCGCCCGCTCGCGAGCCGCGACTCACACCGCGCCACTCACACATGGCGCCTCGCTGACACCTTTGTTATGGACAAGCGCGCCACCAGCGGCCGGGGCGAGCCCATCCCGAGCATCCTCAAGAAACCTAAGGGCCGCCACAGAGACCTCGTGGACAAGAGTACTAAGATCAAGCGAGAGAAGGTGGAGGGCTCCAAGAAAGGCGGAGATGTGAGCGCGCCGCTGCAGCAGGGGTGCTCTCCGCTCATGTACGCCTGCCAGCAGGCTGACTACAAGGCAGTCGTCGATATACTCAACAAGGACGTGAGTTCATCGGCTGCAGTCTCTTAGAGACGACATTCAGCTTGGAATGATTCACATCATTATCACCAAGATCTTAGCTGAATGCAACGCACCATGCGCATTTTAGATATCTCATTTCAGTCTTGTAGTATGAAGTCATAAACTATATCAAAGTCAGTCATAAATTCTTGGTGAGTAGGGCTTTTTCATACATGAAATGGAAAAGCATATTTTTAATGTTTTATGAGCAGATCACGCGATGTTCCTCGTCCTCGATCGCTTCGCTCCTGCCAGTAAACAACCCTTGACGCTTGCCCACTGCGCTGTTCAATGATTCCCCCATGTTGTACAACAATTAGTTGTCAAGACACTGTCATTACCAACCCATTATGTAGAACATGATATTATTTGTAGCTACATGAAGTTAATAATAATAACATAATGGACGATTTGTTTTACAAAATAATTAACTGATAATAGAAAAATAATGGTTATAATGTTACACAACAAAAATGACATCAATTTCGTAAATGTTGACAATTCCATGGAATCAGAATGTTTTGAAGGAAATGCAGTGGCACGCGGTGAGACGGTAAGCCAGGGGCGCAGGGGGGCAGTCAATCAATAGGTTTAGAATTGACTGGCACAATAGAAGGAGCTCTCACATGCACGGCAGGCGTGACGATTACAATCGGTTGTCTAGTAACACGACACGTGGCATAACCCTCACCCCGCTAACGACTCACGTCGATAAACCGACATTATTCTCTGAATAGACGCCAATTCTTCGAAACTCCATGTTTTTAATTAATCATAATTTCACTTTTAGTGAAAGTATACACGCATTCTTTTATACACGACAATATTCTGTTTTCATTTGATTTTCTCATGTCGGATTTAGCTTTGGACATCAAGAAAATATTAAAAGTGAGTTGTATGCGATGTTACAACACAAGTTCTTAATTTGTTTTTGATAAACATACTTCTTACGTCTTGCTGATGTTGATTGCACATGATGACGATGTAGCCATTTTCGGTTAACAATGCTATTATAAAAAAACAAGTTTCAAATATGTAATTCTGGTCAGAACAGAATTTGATGTCTAAATTGCTATTAATTAGTTGGTTCTTTAATTTACATGTTTGGAAATAATTGCTTTACAATTTGTCTTATATTCTCTGAATAGACGCCAATTCTTCGAAACTCCATGTTTTTAATTAATCATAATTTCACTTTTAGTGAAAGTATACACGCATTCTTTTATACACGACAATATTCTGTTTTCATTTGATTTTCTCATGTCGGATTTAGCTTTGGACATCAAGAAAATATTAAAAGTGAGTTGTATGCGATGTTACAACACAAGTTCTTAATTTGTTTTTGATAAACATACTTCTTACGTCTTGCTGATGTTGATTGCACATGATGACGATGTAGCCATTTTCGGTTAACAATGCTATTATAAAAAAACAAGTTTCAAATATGTAATTCTGGTCAGAACAGAATTTGATGTCTAAATTGCTATTAATTAGTTGGTTCTTTAATTTACATGTTTGGAAATAATTGCTTTACAATTTGTCTTAATGTAGGTATGTCCAAGATGGATATAGCCACGATGTATTGCCTTCATAGCTCGAAACATCCCCAAACCCAGAAAACTGCCTTGTACTAAAATCGTAAGCTATTGTAACATGGTGGCAAAATTTTGGGAGAGCGTAGGGCCCGATCATGCTGTCCTAGTATTTCTTAAATGTGTGGTATTCTTCCAGTTGTCCCAGAATATAAGTCCAATCCCCTATTAGGGTTACAACCGGCTCGTACCAAGTCTTACCCATCGGTAGTTTCAAATTCCGCTGAACTCCGCAGTTCAAATATTGGACTTTCATGTATTTAGATCTGACCTTACATATGCAAAGTTCATCTGAAGGCTGAAAAATATTTTCTATCTAAATATCAATGTTATCTTAACAGAAGTAATCAAACCACGTGCCATCTGTTAGAGTTTACCAAATGTCCGTTCACCAGCACTCTTGACGATTAGAACAACGCCTGTGACGCCGTAATGAAGACACCCACTGGGCCCACACCTAGTACCTATATCAAAATAATTAGTACAGGGCCTAAGTAGTAGAAGTTTCAGCCGGCATCAGTTCGCGTTCGTGACCGCGGCCTGCGGTGCGCCCTGCACTACTGCGCGTCGAGTGGCGCGGGCGCGTCGCAGGCTGCGCGTGCGGCGTGTGCAGACCGCGTGCTGATGGCCTCACCGGCCCTGGCTGACGCGAGGGACGCTGACGGCCTGACGCCGCTCCACCTCGCCGTCGTGCACGGCAACGTACCACTGGTGCAGATGCTGCTCGCTGCCGGCGCAGATGTGAACGCAAGAGACGATGAGCATCATACTGTGGTTCACTGGGCTACTGGTGAGTACTTTCTAGTGGGTATCATTTAAGCTATCACCAATTTAATTAGTCTTGTGTTTCTTAAATAATAGGGTTTGTCCTCAAAATAGTAGATCTGTCACCAAAATGTAGTCACCAAACAATGCAAAATCAGTTCCACAATAAATCACCTAAAATCCTGAGATATAAGGTCTAGTACCAAATAAACTAACCTAACCTAACCTAACCTAACCTAACCTAACCTAACCTAACCTGTTTGGTGACTACATGTTGGTGACAGATCTACTATTTTGAGGACAAACCCTATTATTTAAGAAACACAAAACTAATTAAATTGGTGATAGCTTAAATGATACCCCATTGGGAAATTTGATTCATGTAATGCAATATAATTTTATTGGTTATCGATCTCTTATTTTACACATATATTAACATTAATTTGATAATTCATACCTGGGAACAATTTTTGTTTATCTGAGAACGAAAATATTTCGTGGCGATAGATCTATTTATTAGGTGATACAACTTGATGACAAATATAAATTTTGGTGATAGAAAATATAGTTTCCCTTTCTAGTCATGTCTGATATTTTTACAGGGTTCTCATGAAAACCTGTCTTGAAATATAAAAGATCTGTGAAGGTGTGATCACTGGTCAAGAAATAGATTCTAACTGATCGTTTAAAAGACACACTCATTGCACACGGATTGCGTCAATTTCTAAAACAAAAAGAGAAACAACTTTTACAAATAGAAGCATGATAGCATAGCATAATCAGCCTATTAATGTTCCCACTGCTGGGACGCAGGCCTCCTCTCTATGAGAGGGAATGGGCTATAATCCACCACGCGGGCCCAGTGCGGGTTGGTAGATGTCACATGTCTTCGAATTATTGATTCTAGGACATGCCGGTTTCCTCACGATGTTTTCCTTCACCGTTTTGAGAGCAGTGGTGATGAAATAACTTACACAAAGTAATACGCCTGGCTGGGTTCGAACCCACGACTTACTGCTCGTAAGTCGGGGTCTCCACCACTGGGCCACCGCTGCTCTCATAAAAAAAAAACAAATAGAAGTGCACCCACGAAATAAAATATAGATACATGCACCATTACGATTCCTTTGTAGGACAAAAGGCAAAAATAAACCATCCAACGAAGAATCATTTAGTTCAGCAGGCTGTTTCTCCCGTCACTGAAACTGATGGATGGGAGTGAGTCGTTATCTAAGGGGTGTCACTCGCGGCACGGCAGCGTTGCCGTCGTGGTTATCATCAGGCGAACCCGACCGGCACGCGAGCCAATTAGTTACCCACCGCACTTGTGTCAATCATATGCCTGCTATGAAGTTATTTGTCACTGCTTCTCGCTATCATGACACTGTTCAGGTTTATTGAATCACAAAACTTTCAATTTTGTGAAATGGTTTTAAAGAGATTAGTTGTATTTATTTCCTTTACTCTGTAGCTGATGTTCCTTGAAAAGAGGCGCCTGGTAAAGAAAGTCGGCAGTATAGGCCTAGTCGTTACTCATAATATCAAGGAAATTGTAGAATTGCAGTAGCCGATATTAACACACCAGTATATAATGAGCGACCTCCAAGCTCGTGATAAATGGCTCAGTGTGGTCACCATGAACTTAATTTACATTTTATTGAGCTGGCAAGCCGGCTCCCACCCCAGATGTCCTTGTAAGCATAAGTAGTTCCACTACTTATAAGCGTCTCAAGATCTTTATCACAGTTACTGTTAGTAAAATTTTCTTTCCACATGATTTTAAGTAAAGATTTTGCTGTTCAGTTCGTTCTTACCAATGAAGGAAAACATGGGTAAGAACGAACTGAACAGCAACTTGCGTGTGGGTTTTTTTTTGGCAAGAGAGATCACAAAAGTTTAAACACGTACGTAATTCCGAAAAGATGAAAAGGGAGTCAAAAACCTATGCAGAAAGTCTTGAAAAATCAAGATATGCTAATGTCACTGACAAGAATTTTCTTTTGCTTATGCAAGGTGAAAGTACCTATGAGTGAAGAACACGGGCATGTTATTAATAGTAGACTAGTGCAAGGTTGCATAACATCAGACGGCAGGTGTGTTTGAGTTACAGCTAAAAGCCGAAGTGGGGAGTCAAAAATGTATGCAGAAAGTCTTGAAAAATCAAGATATGCTAATGTCACCGACAAGAATTTTCTTTTGCCTAACCAAGGTACCTATGAGTGAAGAACACGGGCATGTTATAAATAGTAGACCAGTGCAAGGTTGCATAACATCAGATGGCAGCTGGTGTGTATATGTTACGGCTAAAAGCCGATGTGCGGCTACACCTAGTTCTAGCTGGCTAAACCTAGGTGCGGCCGGTAACAGTTGTGTATCCTTTTTATTGCTAAGACACACCGACCAAATGGATTAGGTTAGGTTAGAACTGTGACAAAACGCGCGCGAGCCGAGCGAGCGCTACATCCAAATTGGTTCCATATTTTATCCAAAGATAAGTAGGATACATCTAAGTTTAACCGGCGGCACCTGGGTTTAGCAGCCTAAAACTAGGGGTAGCCGCACTTCGGCTATTAGCTGTAACATATACACCAAGCAAGCCGTCTGATGTTATGCAACCTTGCACGAGGCCACTTCGTCTTCCGCTCTTTGTGAGTTGTGTGGCGAGCCAAACGGATGTCCGATAGTCTCTGCCGTTTCTTTATACACACAGAAATAAGGAGGAAAAGAAAATAAACTTGTATGACCAGATGTATGAACGCAGACGAAACAAAAAGGGAATGTCAGGATAGTAGTACCTAGGTGGCGGTCTATAGTATCTACCTACCCCCAAGCGAAAAAGGCGTCAATTTATGCATGTATGTAGAAAATATACTTTTAATTTTAACATACGATCGATTTTCACGTCTTTTAAACATGGTGGCAGTTAAATATTCAAGAGTCGTAAAGCTAACATTAAGGATACGCAGACCTCATTCCCAGACTGTTTAACGGCGTGTCGTGCCGTCAAAGTAAAGCGCTATTCGAATGCCGCATTGTTATAAGTTATCATAGTGAATGTGTTACGGGGACGGTGGTGGTAAGGCTAGTCTATGGTTTAGGGGGAAGTGGGCAGTCCAGTCCAATGTTATTGAGCGGCCAGCAAGGTCAGGCCCTTGAACCCTCGCGGACCGCAGCCCGGTATATCTAGGACTGGGGTTTTCAGAGACTTTGTGCGCTGAAAGGTCGAGTCTGACTGACTGACAGTAATGTTTTATGCAGGTCAAGTTGACGTGTAAGGCCGAGGTTAGGCGCCCGATATCGCTCCTTCTGATAATAATACGTTATTAATTTATGTATGTGTTGTTATTTATGATCAATTTATTAATGCATGTTAGATTACGTGAGGAATTACTTTTGTGAACTATTAATTCGGGCGCTAACTTTTCTGTTCCAAATCAATGAAGCGGACGTTGGAAAGGTTCCAATATTAGTAAGCAGCTGTTTGACATCAAATTATTTGCCAGTGTGTGGTGAGGTGGGGGCGCTGCGGGCAGTGCTAGCGTCGGGCGCAGACGCAGCCACCCCGGACCAGCACGGCGGGTATCCTCTGCACTACGCCGCGCAAATGTGTGGGGCCCCGGCTGCTACCGACCATCAAGTATACTTTCGTATTATTTCAATCTCTTTTAAAACTGTTCCCTACAGAAAGAGGAAAAACCTTTTTGTCATTAAAATAATCATCTAGTGATTAAGATTGGCCCGAGATTACGGAACATTAATCTCGGAATAGGAGGTCCATACTCCACACTGGTGTATGAGTAAGCATTGATTCAACACTGATCTTCGTGCTTCGTCTGAGCTTACCGAGTCATCCTGGAATTCGGAAAGGACTTGATAGAATTGGCTCTTCTTTGCACGGGTTCATACAAAGACCTATGAGTAAGTGTATGACTGTTCTGATTAACCGTCCTAATGCTTTTTTATTATCTTCACAGAGCAGAAGTGCAGCACTGGAAGTGTTGCGAGCTCTAGTAAAGGAGGGCGGGGCAAGTGTTGACGTGAGGGATGCTGATGGGCGGACGCCTCTGCTGTGGGCAGCATCAGCAGGCTCCGCGGCAGCAGTGCTGGCGTTACACCAGGCTGGCTCTAAAGTTGATGATGCTGACAGGTGCGAATGATCTTATACTATAGGAGATTCTCGTCAGTGGTGTAGATATACCGGGGATTACCGTTGATCTGACATATCGAGCTCTGAGAGGAGACTGCCGCATAATTATGAGTGATACAGATGGTGCTGTGCAATGTTGTACTTTTTCGAAAACTCGATATGTATCATTTCTTACGGTTGTACGTACCACTAAAATATTAATTTGAATTAATATATTCCAGAGACGGGTTGACAGCTCTACACTGTGCTGCAGCCAGAGGTCACACTGAAGCTTTAGAAACGCTAGTAGGCTTATGTGGCGCCCGAGTGGACGTGGCCGACTCCCATGGATGCACTCCACTGCACTACGCAGCTGCATTAGGCCACGCCGACGCAACATCGGCTCTGTTGCAGCATGGAGCGGATTCTCATCGACAAGATAGACGAGGTCGGAGTCCAGCGCATACAGCGGCAGCTAAAGGACAAATAGAAACTGTACGGATACTCGGTTAGTGCCCTTTATTAGTACATATGTTTAGTTTAAGTATGTAAACTCATATTTTGTCATCTGGTTTCTTCAGGTGCAAGGGGAGCAAATCTTTGGTTGCGGAATTCCAAAGGTGACCTACCTTTACATGAAGCCGTTGCATCAGGAAGACGAGAACTGGTGAAGTGGCTTTTGGACGGTCGGCCATCCCAAGTTAACGCTACCAATCACGAAGGCCGTACGCCATTACATATAGCAGCAGCTACGGATAACGCTGATCTTTGCCGCTTGTTATTAGACCGAGGTGCTGAGGCTAATCTAGTAGCCAGATCATCCAAAAATGAACCTCTGACACCTTTAGATTGCGCAACTACTCGTGGGCATCGATCTACGGCAAAATATTTGCAAATGCATGGCGGTATGCCTGCCTCTAAATTAGCTAATACAGAAATCGTAATAGATGGAGCTCCAATAACTGCATTACCCACACGAAGGGTCACAAGTACAAAAATAGATGTTCATGATAGGATAAGAATAGAAAAAAGAGAAGTGGTTGAGCTCTCTAGCCCTGCCCCAGACAGGCGTAGGATCAAAGATAAAAATAGCAGTGATACATCTAATGAATCCTCTGCCGATAATAAAAAAAGGATGATGAGGAAAAAAGCAGAACCTCATAAACATAGAAATAATAACCATAAAGAGCGCCGAAAAAGACTTATGCACACACAAAAGAGCTTTAGTGATGGATACGATAGTGAATTTGAAGGCTACGAAAGAGAGGATTCACGCGACCGTAAACACAAGAGTTCTAAAAAAAATAGATCAAAGAGTGAACCTTCCAGGCGACATAGACGTAGTGCCAGACATCATCATCGCTATAGATCTCGTTCTTCAGACAGTTCTTCAGAATCAGAGAGTTATTCAGAAAAAAGGAAGAGCAGACGCCACAGACGTAGCAAAAAAAAGTCCAGTTCACTCTCAGAAAGTAGTAGTTCAGAATCAAGCGAAAGGCGCAGCACTAAACGTAAGGCAAAAAAAACTTCAATTCATATAGAACACGATGATGAAAAACAGAGTGTGAATATTGTTAAGTACAAAACCACAGATAGTTTACAGGGTAAAGAAAAAAGTGAACATTTAGTAACTGATACCGAAACTAAAGCTGAAGACAATAGATCAGGACAGGAAAAAGACGAAAATAAGTTAGTAAAGGCACATAGTGAGACTGAAACGGATACCTTATCAGTTAAAACCAATATGATTATAACCGAAGCTCAAATTCACATGGAACGTCAATCGAGTCAATTAGGGAACTCTGAATTAAATGTAACGGTTGATTCTTCAAATAATGTTTCTATTGAGACTACGAATTTGTCGGTAACACACAAAGACTTGACAGAGGAAACGAAGCCAGACGGTGAAAAAGTGGAGATAGAGACCGAAAATAAAATAACCGATGATAAAGAAGCTTCCAAGGCTGAGGTTGCAGAAATTCCCAGTAACGAATCTCAAATAGAATCATCAAAAGCTGATGAGTCGACCGCAAACAAACATGATACGTTAAATGAAGACCATCAAACGCAAAGTATAACGTTAACTGAAGAGAAAAGTGATCAAAACAAAGTAACAGATGAGCCAACTAAAATAAGCAGTAAATCTCCAAGTGAAGAACAAATAGTAAAATCTGAAAGTGAAATTCTAAAATCTGAAGCAAAGCCAACAGAAAGTTCAGACAATTTAAAACAACCACAGCAAACCAGAAAAGATCTCAGTCAAGCGGCAGATGATGAACCTAGGAATACTCCAAGTTCTTTAGAATTAACGCGAAGAAAGTCATTTCAAATATTATCAGGACCAGATGAAACAACATTATCACCGACTAAAGACGCATCAGGAGAATTAAAAACAAGTTGTGATATACCCAGTATTGAACAAACAGAAACTCAGGAAAAGAGTGGATCCCCAGCGGTATCGTTTTCAAACAAAGATGTAATTATTGATCCCAACGAAAGTAAAAGCAAAGCTGATCATTTAATGGGAGAGTCAGTTGACCATAGTTTGGATCCTGCAACTGATAAACAAGTTCAAGATAGTATTCTACAGAAAGATAGCAGCGAAAGCAATGTGATGAGTTCAGAAGAAAGAAGGAAGGACTTTGCGTCTACTACTGGAAGCAGTACTGAAAATGCACAAAGCAATGATAAAGGTCTTGTTTCCATTCTCGATGATAGTATCCCTACGAGCGATCGTGCAGTTCAACAAGTTATCTTGGAAAATTTATCCGAAGAATTTGATGTGGATCTGTCGTTGCCGCAATCATCACCTAAAGATAGGATAAGAAAAACTTCAAAAGAAAGCCAAGGCAGCAGCCGAAAGAGTAGTATTTACGAAACAGAGAGTTATAAAGTATTATCAGATATTGCCAGTGCGCCAGATATTACAACTGGGATTCTCAAAAAAACATCTGTTAAAGTAGATGAGGGTTCGTTAGAAGATGGAGAAGTATTTGAGGGAGATAGACTCTCTAAAGATGGATACTTAGGTAGAGTACCCAGTGTCAGCGATAATGAACTGTATAGCCACAGCGAGATAAATGGCAGAAGGAAACGTTTTCGCAAGAAGGGCAGGTCAAAAAGTCGTATTACTATTAGATCTAAGAGCGAAAACTCCGAGAGGGGCTACGAATCAAGTGGTTTAATGGATTCTGGTTTTGAACCCAGTCCGAGAGCTATTCAGCGTCGAATTGTAAGTCCTCGGCTCGCTGCTTATTACCAACAAAGAAATGTTAGTGGCAGATACTCAGGAAAGTCTGACAGTCGGATCCCAGTCCGAAAGCCGGGAGATAAAAATGCTGTAGATATGAAGTCCGTGACTCAGAGAATTCAGACAAATATGAGAAGGTACGTAGATTTCAGATATCCATTAATAAGAACACTGTACAAGTTTATATGTATCTAATATTCGATAATAGATATTTAAGATTTTATACTGAGCAATCATTTAAATTTTTTCTTACCATTGTTGCAGGTATTATTGCGAGAGGAAGATTTTTCATCATTTGTTAGAGTTAAAACGTCTTCAAATAAGAACAAGCAAAGCAAATGAAGCAGTCCTAGTAAAACGAGCCATTGATGAGTACAATAAATCGAGTTTAGCTAACGTGGGATTAGGTCCATACAATACTCCAGACTTCTCCTTCAGTAGTTTCGAGAAATTCCTTTATGAGAGTTTGAGGAAATTACAGAAGAGTGGAAAGAAACATTTGGATAAGCTGCCAGAGAAGCCTTTTGATTTTGATTACGGAGAAAGCGAGCTGTACAAAATGAGTGCTATTCCTGACAATCCTTGCCTTTGTACTAGTAAGACTCACAGATGTTTCCATGCAGTGCATGCTTATACGGGGATACCGTGCTCGGCATACAGTAAGTATCATCTGGTTTAGACTACGAGGCGAATAAGTACCTACTTAATACAATGTCATAGTGCAATGGTGTAACATACTATTAATACTTTTATTATCGTTTCAGTTCCGTACAGGTGGAACCACCACACAATGCCAAAGCCCGCAACAGCAGGCCCAAGCTCCAAATCAAAAGGGTTTCTCCCGAATATCAACTCCAAACCACCAGCAGGAACTGCCAAAGCGCACGTCACGCTAGAAGTCTCCCACGGAACTGAGAAGCAACTCATCGCATTACCAGCGGAGAAACTGGATAAGAATAAACGATATTACGTCACATTCACCGTTAAGGGTTCCGAACCGACGTCAGATAATGATAATTCTTCACCAAGCGCGACGTTGAACAGCAAGGGTGTGAGAACAGGATGATTGTGATATTAGTTAATGTTATAAAGACAAACGCGTACTAATCACTGCCAGTTTTCAAAGATAAGTTAAATAACCTTCTAAATAATAATTCAGGTGATTAGACTGAATGAAGCCGTCCATTACGAAAAACAAAAGCGCATATTTATTTTTATAAATTTAAAGAGAAGTATATTATAAATGATGATGTATAACCGGCAGAGTCTCTATTGAAATAATATCTTTAAATATAAGTAACTAAATGTTGTGTAGTCTTCCTGTTAAAGCGTTGTATTGCACAGATAAAAGGATAAAACTTGTAATTAAACGCCTGCACAAAATATTTTGTCATGATACTCAACAGTATTAAATTAGTAGGAAATAATGTTGACGTTTTGAATACCCCATCTATTGCTGCTGGTATATTAGATGTTGTTCTGCGTGTGCAAAGCTAGAAAATAAACTGCAAAGACAAATCGTGTGGGCGAGGAGCTCCCCTTTGACATCCTGCACAACTCAAATAATTTGAATTATGATGCTAAGATGCTTTATGTCGTTGTCCGTATAAAATATTCGCATTCGCGAATCTTTGGAGTTTTTTTTGTAATCAGGCGCCATTCATCTATGTCTAAGGTTTGACTTCTAACTGACTAGTTGAGTAGCAGGTGGAGCGACGATCTTCGTAGGGTGGCTGGTAGCACCCGGATGAGCATTGCCGAAAACGAGTTAAGTGGCGCGCGATTGACGAGGCTTACATCCAGCAATGAACTGTTGTAGGCTGATGGTGATGATGTTGCACCAACGCCCCTGAAAACCTCTAAAAAGAACGACACTCATTAAGAAAATTTCACTAATTTTTGCAGGCGCCATCTTTGATTTAAATTTTGACCCCACATTCGAATCATGAAAATGACAACCATAACGGAAGATTTGCAAATTTTCGCAGCCGCCATCTTTCGATTAGAGCGCTGTCGCATGATGATAAATAAGGTAAAGGCAAAAACTTCCATTTTGATACAAACAAATATTTATTAAATCTAGAGAGAAACAGCATTACAAAGAACATACTAACATAATGAAGCACTGCGAGCAACAAGGGCGTTTGGCACCCAAAGCCCGTTTTGATATTATTGCATCAAATTAAGCATTGCGCCATCTAGTTTCATATGGCAAAAACTCATTTTGATTAATTGATTCTAGATGGCGTGACAAATATTTATTGAGAGGGTTTCGCTACGCCGTTGTTGCATAGATTATTGATATGCGTATAAAAATATACGTTATTTTGCAGTTTCTAACTATTTTAAAATAGTAATAATAAAACTTAAAACAAAATCTGATAACTTACTCATGGTACCCTTAATTTTAAAAGTGCTTGAGATTTATCTTAATATATTTAGAATGTATAATAATACATCAAAACTTTAACATCAATTATTTCAAAACTCACTTTTTTGGGTAACGCCCTTGTTGCACCCAATGCTTCAATTATGACGTACACAAAACTGAAAAGAAGGTCTTCTAAATCAGAAAGGAAGAAGGTTTACTTTAGACTCCCAGCAACAAGGCGACGCCGGCGAGGGTCCAACGAGCGGGCTTGTCTTTGGTCTTTAGATTAAACGTCCAGACGAAAGTCGGACCGCGCAAACTGTGGGACAATAATCATGATTTTATAATGAGCACAAAGTTAGAGAGTCAGTTTTAAGCCATGCTGTGAAAGGTGGAAGAATTGATAATAAAATGTTAAACCATCGAATTGGCTTATCCAATCATGCCATGGGCTGATAACCATGGGCTTCATAGTGTGGCGGTACTTTCATACAAGCCTCAAAGCTTGGCTTGCCCTTATAACGTACTACTCTTCATGATGTAGTGGTTTCTGAACAGTCTGCTCACCTTATGAACGTGTTGGCCCCTAGGCACGCCACACATATCATTTCATACATAGTTGCCACCATCGCCTGCCATGATGGAATAACGAAAGGCCTCACATTCTAATGGACCAAGATCCCATGACTGACAGACCTACGTCATTTTATAAAAGCTGAAACTTTATCCGTGGACGTACCTGACTATAGGTAAGAACAATTGGATATTATGAAAAGTCGGTCGTGGTGGCTTTGGTATATATCAGGTAACAAACTAAAAGCTAAACTAAGTAGCTGTTTAGTTATGTCATACTATAAAGCTTGATTTTTTGATAATACATAAGTTAGTATATGATTCACCTCCTCCCCTGCCAGACATGTTGTGTGGTGGAAACCCACCAAACAATATATTAATAGTTGGTCGCTAGCAATTCATACCGCTCGCCAGGGAGAACTCTGTCAAAACAATCAGCTCGTTTCTAGTTGCTACCGCTACGCGCTTCTCGCAAATCCGGCGGTGGGACAGGTAGTGCCTTACCTTCCATTGTGGATAAACGAGAGCTTCTTATCCTAACTCCAACTTTTTAGGGATCCGTAGCCGAATGGCAAAAAACGGAATCCTTATAGATTCGTCATGTCTGTCTGTCCGTATGTCACAGCCACTTTATTCCGAAACTATCTATTCTGTAAACCGCTTTAACCGCTTTACGGTTTTTATACAAAAATTAAGAAATTAAAAGATTAAGCACCCAATTCATGGAACCGAAACTAAAAAAAAAAATCATCAGACCTATACGTGCGGGGTGTCTATACATAGGTCTTTAAAAATGATATTGAGGTTCCCAAAACCATTTCTTCTCAAAGTCAATCGTTTGAAAGCTAGAAACATCAAAAGTGGTAATAATGTGTCCCTACCTCTAATTTCTAAAGTAAGAGGAGGAAATTCTGAAAACAACTAGGATTGTTGACGTAAAAAACTTAACGAAAATTAGTTTGCATAAGATTTGATGTTTAGTTTAGTTGAGATATGGGACTTTTTCTTCAAACTGCACTAGTAACTTTGTTTTTCATTAACATACTTTAAAAACAAATTTAATTTAACTGTTAAATGTAATACAACACAACATATGAATGAGCCTTCAAAATATTTTTATTGAATTGTTTGGTGCTACGGAATCCTGTGTGCGTGTGAGTACGACTCGCACTTGGCCGGTTTTAAATAATTTTCCCACAAACTCACCGAATCTTATAGACGGGACACTCGTATACGTTCCTAGTCTCCTGCTTGTCCTGTGTGACGGCGCGGATGTAGATGACGGGCATCATGGGGAACAGCTCCATCATGTACGACTCCACGATGCCGCCCGTTGAGGTGTCCCAGCGCGCGCCCTCCATGTACAGCCCGTGGATGTTGGCGCCCTCGCGCGGCGGGGCGCTGTAACATGGAGTCCGTGTTAGATAAGTAGGAATCTGTAGGTAACATAACATCACGCCTGTAATGCCCGAGTGGCTAGTCAGAGGTGTACCTAATAGTACACACACATTTCGCCAGTTATGTGTAAAAGGGGGCCAGAATATTACCGTTAACCGGGCCCAAATCCAATCTTCGTGGCGGCTCTGAGAAATTCCTAGTTTATACCACTGGACCAATAAGGCAGGCAAACTGTTGGTAGTTGTTAGGTTTTAGCATGGTAATAGCGTTCATTGTCCTTTCCCTAAGGTCTCTTTGTAAGACGAAAGCAATGAAGGGCAATGATTTGGAAAATAAACAATCTACACAATGTGTATCGTTTTTAGGGTTCCGTAGCTAAATGGAAAAAAAACGGACCCCTTATAGATTCGTCATGTCTGTCTGTCCATCCGTATGTCACAGCTACTTTATTCCGAAAATTTTAGCACATAATAATAGTTGTATACAAATCTATGGGACTCTTTCATCAAACTGCGACTAAATTGAGTTCTGCTGTTGAATGTAGTACAATACAACAAAATAAATAAATATTATGAATGAGCCTTCAAAATGTTTTTATCATATTGTTTGGTGCTGCGGAACCCTGAGTGTATGTGAGTACGACTCGCACTTGGCCGGTTTTTCATTAATGGATATTAACGATCACTATTAGATATTGATTCGTGACGCTAAATAAAATTCATTTTCGTTTTTGAAAATAAATAAGCCAGAAAATCAATGTGTAGATTAATGGACGCTATTACCAGGATCAGATTACAGTATTTTAAAGTCAAATTATGTGTGGCTATTTTGGCTGTAGCGAACATAATCAAATTGACAAAGACAAAGCTATCGACATCTATGACGCAAATCAAGAACTAAAAACCTGCATCGCGCAATAAGAGTTAAACGCGAGATAAGGGTATTATACCGCTCGGGGGTAACTCCGCTGCCGCGCCAAATTGCCGCTCCAGCGTGAGGTCATGGCGACATGGAGAGAGCGACTGTCGCCTGACTGGTGCAGGGCACGCCACCATAGTTGCAATAAGTCCCCTCTTTGAGGAGTGGCTAGAGAGGCGCCACGTCGCCCTCAGCTACCGCCTGTCGCAGGTCCTCACCGGACACGGTTGTTTCGGGAGGTTCCTGCACCGAATCGGGCGGGAGGAAACGCCCGGGTGTTTCCACTGCGAGGATCGTCCGGAGGACATGGTGGAGGTCTGCCCCGCTTGGGCGGAGCACCGCGGTATTATACAACAACCTATACTACAACCATCGGGCTGAATCCCACCAGACAAAACACCCGTCTGGTCGGAGGATCCTCCCTTTTCAACCGAGGAAGTTTACACCCTGTTCCTCATGCTCTTAAAGGATTATTTTCGATAGCAAGAAGTTATTTTTATATATTTATTTTGTACCCTATCACAATGTTTTCTTATTTAACCTAAAGGTTGACTGGTAGAGAATGCCTTGTGGCATTAAGTCCGCCTATGTATCACTATTGTACGAGTACATGAAGTTTAAATAAATAAATAAATAAAATTATTGCTTTCAAAATGTGCCATTGAACGTAGGCTCAAACTGAATCAACAGTGGAAAACTATGTATGTTTCAATTAGTATGTACATACTTGAAGTCATGCCTAGTCTTCTTGGTGACGTCACAGTTGAGGCACATCTTGTCGAGGGGCCACTCGTTCTTGCGGGCCGTCTGCTGCATGATGGCAGTAAGGAACGACTGTGGGTTAAAGAACCCTGCCAACCACACTGCTGGCGGCAGCTGGAATAGAAAAGAAAAATCAGCCTATGACGTTCATTCTGCTGGCATGTAGACGAGGGGAGTTACAATACGAAATCCATCATGAGGACCCAGTACATTTTGGTTTGGTTGGAATAGCTGTGATTCGAAAATTTACTAATTTTACTTAATTCAAACGTTATCAAAAAAAGTTTCTAAAAAGAAACTACAAAGAACTGAAAAAGTGTTAAAAACAACTAGTTTTATTATGGTGTCGTAAATGGTCCGGATCGGCATTTTGACGATAAGAAGAATTCTAGGAACTAGCCAGCTAACTAATGGCGAAATTACCTCAAATTCAAATTCGGGCCCCCGATGCGTTAATACACTGGTCATCGCAATGGAATACGAGCTAACGACTACGAGTAGTTTAAATGAAGTCGATTAACTGTACCCGGACGAGTTTGTGCGGATACAGACGTACTTGAACTAAGGAATGCAGAACCGGTTCTGTTTTAAAGAACCGGGATTTTTGGTACTTTCGATCCTTTAAGTAAGCCTTTAAAGATAATAGAGTTGAAATTGTTGAAACGGAGAAAGTAAGAAAGACGAAATAACAGGACAAAATAAAAACATTTAAATCAAATAAAAAACGTTTCATTTCTTACTTTATCTATACATACATATAATGAAATAGTAAAAATTTAAATCGATGTTCCGAAAAGGCGCAAAAACTACTGCATAGATTCTGTTTGAATTTTGCTCAAATATACCTTTAAGGGGTCTTCGAATGTTAGGCTATATATTATCACGCTAGTTACTTCAGAAGAATAACAATATTGCATTTTAAGAGTCACTCAAAACTCTGTTAATTTCAACTTTATTTCTTCGACGTATCTTTTCGCTGATGTATCAATCGGACACTCTAATTAGTCCTAGATTTTTTAAATTTTCTGGCAAACGCTGTTGGTGCAAAAGCTGTGAATGGACGTTCACTCGTCAACAGACATAGAATATTGATGGCCTTCTGTTGAGAGGGAACAGGGCCTGCGAGGTAGATATTTGAAGAAACTATTGCGGTCGCACAGGGTAAAACTGAACCGATTCTATTATTTTTGACATTACATTTTTTAAGAAAGAGTATTTCTAGGTTCCTATCAATGTCTTTTATGTTCAAAACTTTTCAAATTTGTTTGGTAGTCCTCTAATCACGGCCCTAAAAATGGAGTATTTTTTGTAATTTTTTAGTTGCTGAAAAAAAGGAAATGACAGACAGTAGACCTTGATTTTAGGAAAAAAAAAATGATTGCTATAGACGCATTATTCCGGAAAAAAATCGGAAATACATTTGTATGGAGAATGGCAGCCCCTGTTCCCTCTTGATAGTTTCTGAATTTCGTCGATCAGTTGTTGTTTTCTGTTATCTGCTTGTCTTATTACAATATGTTGAATGGAATTTGAAGCCAGGAACATGCTACTAACAAGCTTTGTTTGCTATCAGGTAGCACGTCCTCATAACTCTCTGTGCCTGTAAAATACTCATGTACTTTTCGTATAGATATATTACATATGCTAGTGGAATGCTCCTAAGTAGTAAGTAGCATTGACTCAACAACTCAGCATGTGTCGCTTTAAGCGGTTGGGGTTTAAGCAATAAAATAAAAAAATATTATAAAAGTGAAGTATTTCTTTCCCAAAGTACCGAAAGGACCGGGACTCATTTAGAATATCCCGGTTCCTAAAGCGACGTTAATTTCCGGGATTTCAAGGAATTTTCGTTTCCGGGATTTCCCGGGACTATTCACTAACTTGAACTCATTCATTTACATTTGTTCGTTTGCCCGAATGCAATAGGCAATCGAATTCGTGCAAACGACCAAGTGTAATTGACCCATAAGGCAGTATTTTACTGATGGAGCCGAACGCGGTTTTTGCAATCAGCACATCTAAACAGCTTTTAAGGACTCTCAGTAACAATATTCCATTGTTAAAATTGTGCACTAATTTTGAAATTATTATTATTGTTTTTTGGTGAAATTCGACTTTAGTCACATAACAAAACCACAAACCCCATGATTCCCCATGATTTATCTTTTACAAGTTATAACATACGTTGAAGTCTCCAGTCCAGTTCTCAAGCTCAGTAAGTCGCATGCATAGATCTGAGAACCAAGCGGCCAAGCCCAATAAACTGGGGTATGCAAGATTGCTCCACGAGACTGGTACATGGTCCATGAATAGAGACTCCATTAACTTCTCCATGTCACCGCTGATGGTGAGTTCACCCTGGAAAGGAGAGAGTTTGATAAGCTCATTGATTAAAAAAAGCATGGGAAACACTATTTCTGTTTTTGTTGAATTCAGAAACTCAGGATGTCTCAGTGCCTTATCTCAGAATTCCCATTAGGTTTAGGTGTTTTTTGTTGTTGTGATAGGGTCAAGGATACAAGTGACCATAAAAGAATATCCTAATACGGAAAGCAAGTTCAACTAAAAAATAAAACAGTTTTTACGAAATTTCTAAATATATCTTATTCTGTTTAAATTTCTTTCTTTACCTAAGTTTAACGCGCAAATAAACTTCTGGTATAACACCATGGGAACATAATCAACAAAACAAATTAATAATTATTTACTTCATAGTTTATTAAATAGCCATTTAAATATTTACCATTATTCTGAATCGGACCAAATTTGACACAAGGGTGTTTTACTCTTACATTTAAAATATCTAACAGTATAGAACAATGAAATAAAAAAAAATAAAAAAAAAAGTTTTTAAACTTTTTTTGGGTCAAAAAACATGCTGAGACTCGCAACGAGCCACGATGCGATGTCGATTTCGTAGCACGATGCCTACTTTTACGACTACTTTTTTGGACTTTCAACTAATGGGTAGCACAATGCAAACATTTTGAAACCACCATACATTTGATCGCGAGATGCCAACAATCGCATATTGCCAAAATAATATTCTTACCGCAGCATGCCTACTTCGGATATCAATCGTACTTTTTATATGTAAGTGGCCTACAATATGTACAGTCAACACAAAATTTATTTAACTTTCTGTGTGTTCGAAAATATAAGTATATGGCAAAATTGGGACTACAAGAAAAAAATATACACAAACAATACAATACAACACAACACAATACAATATATTTACACAACAATATATTTTCAAAAATGATCAGACAATAGACGAGAAATAAAGTAAAATATTTTTGAAACGAAAAGAAGTTATAATTAAAAAAAACAATATGAATGTTTATTAAAAAGTCATATATTAATATACACAAATAAATAAAATTGAAGTGTCTGTCTGTAATAAAATGGTACAGTACTTAAAACAAAAACTTAAATATATTTTTAAGTTTTGTTTTGTTTTTGTGTTTTGGTTTATTAGAAATAAACATTTGGAGTTTGAGTCAAGTGTTGTGTGTGATTTCAGCTACCCACCTACCTATCTGAGAGAGACTGACTGAGACAATATGGCGTTTGACGTCGATATTTGGGGATAGTGTTCCTCCTACTGCTTTTCCTGCCGAGATATATTATACTTTATTTCTTGTCTCTGGACACCGTGATCAGTTTCGAAAAAATATTTTTTATTTTTCTTGTAGCCACAGATATGGTGATCTGAGGGTAAAAACAATAATTCGTTTTTCGCAAAAATCGCATCACGGTATGAGTGGATACAACTCGCCGTGATCCGTGGCAAACTCAATTTGATAACGTGATCCGTGGAGAAAAACGCATTGTAAAATGTAATTTAGTGACACTGTGATTGTATGGCTGAAGGATTGTAGTCTTTATTATTTTATTTAAAAATCATCGTCCATGCCAGTAACGTTAAATTTAGTACCTATTTCGTAACTTCTTTAGGTGGAAGTCTGACTGGTAAGAAATATTTTTCGTTACACTGTACTAAAATAGACATTATGCTATCGTCACATTAAATTTTTGTTGGCAAACTGCAATGTAACTGGGACAAAGAATAAAAAGTAGGCATCGTTCGATCTAATGTATGGTGGTTTCAAAATGTTGGCATCGTGCTGCCGACTACTTGAAAGTACAAAAAAGTAGTCAAAGCGCGAAAGTAGGCATCGTGCTACGAAATTGCAACGCCGTATTTTGTGTCATGCGTTTTGGCCCTTATATTAGTAGCTCCGAGGGTTCTCAAAAACTAACTGTGTTGTAAGAAGTGTCATACTTTTACGATTACTGCTTTTAATTGTTACCTACTTCTACTCAAATCATCATCGTACCTTGAGCCCCAACTCGGTCTCCTTCAGAGACCTTCGAATCTCCCCCATTAGGTTGTTCATTCGTTCACACTCCTGAATGGCTACGATGGTGAAAGGAGTCAACTCCTCCACTCTCCCCATCATTTCCGCCAGATTGAAAGGCTCAGGTACTCGGTCCAGGATGTCGTCCAGCATAATTCGGATCTGAATAAATGTTACGATTGATAATATGACATACCTACTAGTAAAGGTACTTAAATTCAGTCATTATACGTTTAAAAGACTCGGGCCGCGTGAGCCGCGCCGCGAGACTTTCAAGCGATACTATGCATTTCCTAATGGAGATAAAGCATAAAATGACTTGACAGTGAAACTGCGCTGCCGACCTATGCCACTTCGGTGTGAATTGACCCTAATAGTTGACATTTAAATTTCCTTAACTGAGCTACTGCCCTTACTACTACTTTAGCGTTATAGTTTTCAAGGTAAATTTTAATAAGAGTGATCATTGAGTTTGATATAATTATTTCAATTTTTTTTAAACGTTATCCCGCTGTAGGTATTTTCAAGTATCGTGGGTGCGTTTAGGAACATTTAAACACACATATACAAACAGCCAGACCCGGAACAACTACTTCTGAATTCCGGTTTAGGTGTTTATCAGCTAATAGTAAGTAAAGATTGCAAGATACCGTTTCTTCTTTACTTGCACCTCCTCCTGCCGCGGCGCCTGCGTCTCTCGGTTGCATTTCAAACACCACCTATTAATATGAATAATTTATTTAAATCGCGAATCTCGTCAGGTAGCTATCGTATCCCGTAGACTATAATTAACATAAGACATTCTGCTGCCCTTATCCCAATTTGTTTTCGATTGGCGTAGCATATCTTCTTCTTCCATACTTCTCTTTTACTCGTCATCTCATCAGATATCTCCTTTCTTGCATCCTTCACAGAGTTACTCCATAGTTTCTTTAAGTATTTTAGGCATTTGGTAAATAAGATTATTTATTTATGTAGGGAAAACGTCGTACCTCAAGTTTATACTGAATTATAAGTTATCGAATCAGGTGTCTCTTGTAGATCCAGGCCTGCAAAAATATGCAGCATATGCAGAAAGTGCAAAAGTAAGCATGCCATATGCAACCCGAACCTATTCTCGACAAATATTTCGCCACTCTCACGCTGATGTGTTGAATACGCGGTTGGCGGGGTGGCGGGGTGGCAAGATTGACTTTGGTAAGCCATTTGATGCAAGCGCTGCCGCAGCACCGCTCGCTGCGCTCGCTCGACGCTCGACGGGGAATAAAATTTTTAATCTTATACGAGTACCTTGAACAGTCTCTGGGAGACGGTGGTTAGGAATCCTATTTCAGCATTAGGATGCAATCCATATAAGTATGGTGTTTCATCGGGTAAGAAGTCATCGATGTAGGCGTGGTAGCCGACGTAATCTGAGTTTGGTGGCGATATGAAGGACGGAGCTAGTTGCAACTCACCGTCCACCTGGAAAAAAGTTCAAAACTAAATACAGGGTGTAAGGGACAGCCCTCCACAAACTGACGGGGTGAATTCAATATATCATACTAAGATGACCGGTACAAGAAATTATTTCAGGAATGTTATGGGAATCCAATGATTTGTTTTATTTCCTCATACGTAATGTACCTTTACCGTGGCAAAACACAAGTAGCGAACGGCAAGCGCAACGACATAGGAAGGGCGGAAGGCAGGAAGTGAACAGCTGATTTCACGCGTCGTTCGTTAGAGTATTTCAACATCCATTGTTGGATTTTTTATTTTAGCCGTATTTTTTACATAAATGGAGTGCTGCTTACAGTGAAAGTAATTTTACAATGAAATAAAGGATTAAAGCAACTGAAAAAAATAATAAAAAAAAACCAGGAGAAAAATTTCAGTCGAATATGATTCAAAATAAGGAGCTGAATGCACCCTGTCAGTTTGTGGAGGGCTGTCCCTTACACCCTGTACAGCATTATCTAGAGCAGTTACATTACACACACAATCTCTTTTTATGCAGGGTTTGTGGGATATACCTACGCGCCAACTGTTCAAATCACAACCATGATTCAAGACCCCTTTTTTTTTTTTTTTTTTCCGGATGGGACATCATCAAATGACCCCCCCCACTCTGGGCGGAGCGGAAGGGAGTGTCAGACTTGTACTGACTAAAACCCATCCATGTTCCTTCTTTGCCCTTTGTGTTCCAGGGCCACGGTATCTCTTTCGAACAGTCCCGCAGCCCTGGCAGGCATCGGCCCTTGCGGGCCCCTACTTATTTGCTGACATCTCTTTGAGGCGCGCGTGGAACACGAACGCGCCGTCGACACGGCCTGTCGTCATAAGACGGCCGGACGGCGAGCTGGCCCATAACTCGCCGTCCACAGGCCCGCGCCTACGGAGGCCGGGAGCCACCACGTGACCCCCAACGCCCAGGGCGTCTCCCGCGGCGACTGGGACGTGAGGTTCTTTCTCTCTCACGTCCCGCCACCTCCTTCACTAGCATGACTGCTTCGCAGAAGGAGGTTACGGCTTCCCATTCCCTCTCGCTCCGGACCATGGCTTGAACCAAGGCCTGACGCGAGAGATCGCCGCCGCCAATCGCCGCTACGAGGACACGGCGGTGCTCCGCCCAAGCGGGGCAGACCTCCACGGTGTGCTCCACCGTGTCCTCCGGACGATCCTCGCAGTGGAAACACCCGGGCGTTTCCTCCCGCCCGATTCGGTGCAGGAACCTCCCGAAACAACCGTGTCCGGTGAGGACCTGCGTCAGGCGGTAGGTGAGGGCGCCATGGCGCCTCTCTAGCCACTCCTCAAAGAGGGGACTTATCGCCACTATGGTGGCGTGCCCTGCACGGGGTTGCGACAGTCGCTCTCTCCATGTCGCCATGAGATCACGCCGGAGGTCTGTCCGCTGAGCAGCAATTTGCCGCGGCAGCGGAGTTTCCTCCCGACGTAGTGCCTCCGCGCGCCATTCGTGCAGGCGTGCGAGGACTATCGCCTCCAGATCCCATGGCGGCAATCCGGCAAGGAGGCTAGCCGCTTCGCCGGAGATCGTGCGGTACCCCCGGATTAGCCTTATGGCTATTACTTTTTGGGGCGCGTTCAGGTAGTGGGCGGCTTGCCGCCTCAAAGAACGCGCCCACACCGGGGCCCCGTAAAGGGCCATGGACCGCACGACCCCCGCGTATAGCCTCCGGCAGGAGGCGTTTGGACCCCTCAGGTTGGGCAAGAGCCGCTTGAAGGCAGCCCCTGTCCGTTCCAGTTTGGGAGCCAAACGTCGGAAGTGCTCCACGAAGTTCCACCGGCGTCGGGTCGACGTTGAAGTACCTAGGACTCGTCCTCGACAGCCGGTGGAACTTCGTACCTATACTTCAACGTCGACCCGACGCCGATGGAAACCCCTCCTGCTGTCAGTAGGGATCCCGACGGTGGAGCATTCCGAGGCCCATGAAAACACATGGCCTCGGACTTGTGCAGTGCCACCTCGAGACCCAATTGCCGGATCCTCTCCACGACTATCGCAACCCCGCGTGTCATGTTTTCGGCCGCCGCCTCGTGCGACCTCCCTTGTGCCAGTACCAGCGTGTCGTCAGCGTAGCAAACTACGCTGACGCCGGTAGGGAGGTCGGCGCGCAGCACCCAGTCGTAACCGATGTTCCACAAGGCCGGCCCCAGAACCGATCCCTGTGGAACACCGCACGACATCTCTCGCCGGTTCCATTCTTCGCTTCGACCAGGGTAGATGACGGCTCTATCCGTCAGGTAGTCCCCGACCACACGACGAAGGTAGGTCGGCACCCGGTGATACCGGAGTGCCTCCCTAATGCAGCTCCAGGGCATGGAGTTGAAGGCGTTGGCGATGTCAAGAGACACCGCCAAGACAACCCCGCCCCGGGACGCCGCGTCCCCCGTCGTGAGGGCTCTCACGCGCATGATGGCGTCCACCGTCGAGCGCCCCTTGCGGAAACCAAACTGGTGTTCCGCAAGATCCGGCCCCATCCCCGCAAGGTGCCCGGCGAGGCGGTTGGCAATGACTCTTTCAAAGAGCTTGCCCACCTCGTCGAGCATCACGATGGGCCGGTATGCGCACGGAGAGTCCGCAGGGCGCCCTGGTTTCCGGATGAGGACCAGCTTCCCCGTCTTCCAACGAAGCGGAAACTGGCCTCTCTCCAAGCATGCGCTTAGGAGCCCTTCCAGTCGGGGCCCGAGAGCTTCAGAGGCCAGGACCCAGGCTTTGCCAGGCAAGCCATCGGGTCCCGGGGCGGTATTTCTGGTTTTCAGCCTGCGTACCGCCACTCTCAGGTCTACCCCAGTCACCTCCGGAACGTCGTCATCGTCATCGGTGTGGTCCGCTTCCGGCACCGCACGCGGCGGCGGAGCCATAGGCGGGGGAGGATGCTCCCCTCGCAAAGGGAACAAAGCGCTCACCACGTCCTCCACGAGCTCAGGCCGGAGACTCTGCGTCAACGGGGGGGCCCGGGTGCGGAGTTTGTCCCGCACCATCTTGTAAGGGCGCCCCCACGGATCTCCGTTCAGAGACTCCAGCATCTCCTCGCGGGCCAAGTTCTTGGCCCGCCGGACAGCCTCTTGGAGGGCGGTCTTCGCCGCTCTGTACCCCTCGTACAGCTCCGCCTCAATGGCTGCCGCATCCGGAGGGCGGATGCGGAGCCTGCGATGCCTGGCGTACAGGCGCCGCGTGGCAACGCACGCCTTGCGCAGAGACGTCAGCTCTCGCGACCACCAGTACACCTGACGCCGGGCGCTTCCTGGCCGAACTCGGGGCATTGCCACGTCGCAAATCTCGGACATGGCCTCCTGGAACCAACCCGCCTCGTTGTTGATGTCGGCAGGCCTGACTGGTGATGACACCCAGGCCTGCACGATCGAGGCTTCCAGGAGGAGCTCCCGGTCCAGCTGCTTCAGCGCCCATTCAAGACCCCTTAAGCACGGATTTTTTACGGTGGTTAAAAAAAATCAGCTGTTTCTTACATTTAATCGTGTATTGCAATTTTGTATGAAAAAGCATTTTTTCAATAACCGACGATATTTTTTTATGCTGGGTTCAAGAGTCATGTGCTGTTTAAATTGGTATCGGTTGGTATGTTAGGTTGCTGTCACTGAAAAATCTGTCAAAATTACAGCGATCGTTATGCTCGAAACAAAGTAGTAATTGGACTGTTGATGTCAGAGCTAAAATAGCCGTCTATCATGCCACTGACCAATTCCGCCTGCATATATTCGAGTAAGAAGGTACGACAGAGCCGCCTGTCCCAGTCATCGGTGATGTGGCCGCCATACATGATCTCCCCGAACAGATAACGCAAGTCTTCCCATGGCACTCGAGGATTCGCCTCCAAGTAGTTGTACAATACGTACACGCAGATCGTCAGGTCGCCGAAGTTGAATGGATACACTCTGTAGAAAGATATTAATTTTTAAAATAACATA
The DNA here is from genome assembly GCA_910589295.1 of Noctua janthe. Classification (NCBI taxonomy): domain Eukaryota; kingdom Metazoa; phylum Arthropoda; class Insecta; order Lepidoptera; family Noctuidae; genus Noctua; species Noctua janthe. Next base: position 11,368,830 of record OU342563.1, on the reverse strand, counting down.
GCGAAAGTAGAAATAAGCTTGATGACTATGAGTCCCGGTTTTGGCATAACTTATCAAATTTCGTTGTAGGTAAGTGGCCACGTTAATCCGGTCTGCAGCGTTTATTATAAGTTCTCTAATGTGCAGATGTAAGGACACTTTGGATATTCCAACCGAGCCATGGTCTGATCAGTCGAGTAGTCCTATATGATGAAATGTGCGATCCAAGCATTAAATCAATATCAAATCGTGTCTCATCTACTTAGTTAAGTCAAAGGATCAAACCGTATCTCATCTATTTTCAATCATCTAATCGGAAAATACCACAGGTATTTTGGTGGGTGGATGTTCCGTTACCATAACGAAACGTATTACAAATAATCGAGGTTCACGTACGTCTGTGCACATAGCAGTAATGAGACTACTGATCAAAACCTAGAGTGACAGCACGGGGTTGCCTCTGGTCAACCTGACTGGCCGAATTTCAAAAAGTCAAAAATTGGTACGGAGCGCGCGACCTTTAGAACCAACCACCGAATCCGCCGTCGTGAGAACATCTGTTCTATCACTTCGTGTCCTACCTCCGACCAACGTGCACCTCGTGTGAACTTTGATTAAGCCATTAGATTCATCCTCATCCAATACCATCGTCATCATCATCATCAGGATCGGCAGCTGGAAGGTCAACGAGTGCAGGTCGCAGTCTAAGGTACGTACGCTGCACATATCTTTACTGCTATCTGCACAGAACTATTGTGAACCTCATCTTAACGTATTTCGTTAGACCCTTAACCCCCATACCGGCTGATGCACATGCAACATCTCTATAGCACACCGTACTATAAAGATCCAGTCGAATGATCGGGTAACACTTCGAAGTCTTAGTGCCCTGACTGAACCAATCTTTAAATACAGTTCTTGTTCGAGTCAATCATTGAACAATAATAAACATGTCAGCGTAGTCGCGCACCGCGCTCTATGCCTTGAATATTTTATATATTTCCTAAGTAAAACAGTCAGTACGTATCGGGTGTGACTCAATCTCATCTCGTTCACCTCATTAGTTTTAATCGTTATCCCATTTGTATTCATCATCATTATCATCATCATTTCAGCCGAAAGACGTCCACTGCTGGACATAGGCCTCCCCCAACTGTCACCACATTGACCGGTCCCGTGCGTCTCGCATCCAGCGGATCCCTGCAACCTTTACCAGGTCATCGGTCCATTTGTATTACTGAAATATAACTATCTTTACAATCTCTAATATTAGTTTATCTTAATCTCACCCCAACCCCGAACAGTTCTAGAGGTTATTATGGGTCTGATACCCTTACTTGAAAACGTTGCTGTTGAAGTAATGGTTAGGCGGCGAAAAGAAGTAAGTATTGATACGAGTATAAAACAAAATCGGTTCGCGCCAATCGGAGAGGGCTTTGCGAATAGTCCGATGAGGTGTCGAATTGTGTGTTAGAGCAAAAACGAGGTTAACGTTGTCTCTTTAGCTTTGTTTGTTGGAAATAAAGAACCTCCCTAGTATACACGTACCTGTTCCACCCTTGTGGGCCGAATTTCCGTCTCTCAGCAACGACGGCATGGAAGTAACATAGAGCAAACAAAACAGATTTGAACTCCGCCTCCTTGCTGCACATCTCCAGAGTCTCCTGACTGAAGCAGTCCAAAGCCTATGGACAGCGTTAAGGAAGGGCTTATTACAGTGACGGGCAGAAAACTTCAAACGCTGTTTTCTCCTATAGTAGGTACTGATTGAAATTAAAAAATGTAACAGTGAAAGGATCCTGGAACCCATACTATCATGAAATAGGTCTTATCTTGAAGTGTTATTCGGTATTTATTTACCTTTGAATTTTGCTTAGTGTATAGGTTTGATTGCCTGTACAGTCTATAACATACCTAGGCATTCTGTAGAATATTAAAACGTTCAATAAAATTTATTCCATACTTTGCCTAGGCATTCTATACAATACCAAACGATCAGTCGGCAATGTGTTGAATAGGTGGTTGGCTGGATGGCGGGATTGACTTAAGTAAGCCATTTGATGCAATCAATTGCTGACCGGTGCCGCGGCACAGCTCGTTACGTTCACTCGGCTCGTGCGCGTTTGCTCATAGTCCTAACCTAACCTAACCCATTCATTTGGTTGGGGTGCCCTAGCTTTATTATTACGGCAATCTCACAACGTTTGCCCACAGTATTTCGGTTAGCCACACTCATTGTATTTTTAATTTAAATTCGATATTTCCTTCATTTGAAAATGTCGTGAGGAAAGTTTTGAGTATGAATGTGGATGTGTATATGAGTAGAGGAAGACCAAAGAAAAGATGGATGGACTGTGTAAAGAATGATATGGCCAAGACAGGAGGTGTCTGATGAGATGTCAAATAATAGAGAAGTATGGAAGAAGAAGACATGCTGAGCAGACCAGAAATGAATTAGGATAAGGGCAAGAGAATGATGATGATATCCTTCATTTTATACTTTACCTAATGTCTCCTCAAGGAATTCTATACAATGCCTATGCATTGTATACATTGACTAAGCAGATAAAATATTTTATACATTGCCTAGACAAGCTCAGCGTTGTAAAGAATGACTAAGGTTTCCGTAGAATGACTGAATGCTTTGCCGGTAACATATAGGTACAATTTGGTGCTCTTGACTATACAAGACGACAGTCGATATTGCACGTTTACTAATTTGATAAAATAGCAAAAGGAGTGTCATTTGTGGCGCAAAAAGAGGCATTATTCTATTGATTCAAACCTATTCTAATCTTATATATTCAGATTAAAAAAGTTAAAGCGTTATGGCCAGGCGTCTCGTCTTAGAGCTGTTTAAAAAAAGCCTATATCATACCTTATGCAAGTTGGCCCACATGCCGATAGGTGGCTCATTGGTTATTTTGATGGACGACTCCAAGATTCCTTGCGGAATTATGTGGTAAACAGGATCAGGGGCCGGCTCAGCACTTAAAAACAACCTATAAAAAAAACCAACAGTGAATAAAATAGACTATTTATCTTGTTAACAATGAAGTATAAGTAATGAATAGATCTGATGATTCTATGCTACATACAAGGTGTGAACAGACCCTTCACGAAGTCGTTAACAAAGCATTCTGTACATCAATCTACATAACTCTAGGTACTCTAAAAATGTTGGCTGGGAAACGACTTTTTTTGGGGTGAAAAATCATAGTTAACATTAGAAATGTGTGGCAATGTGTAACGCACTCAAAAAATAGGCTGATGGATGCATTAAATAGTACAGGGATCATGCACGAATTTATAGCAATATCATCAAACACTTGTATTTAAAAAAATATTAATTAAAAAGTTGAAACTTAGACCTCCAATATCTCCGTAACTAGAAGGTTCCTGGGTACCCAATTAACAAAAGCTTCTATAACCAAGTTATATCACCAAAGAGCGAGATAAAAGGGCTATAATGGTAACCAGTGACTGTTTGTACGATAAAGGTTTTTAACAGAGCGTTTTGGTTCTATAATTTAGCTCTTAGAGCGCTTACAGGACCATACAAAAGATTCTTTAAAGTGTTACACTGTTATAGATATGAAAAACAACGATTGTGGTACTATTAGTACCATAAAAGTGTCAGCAGTAAGGTCAGACAACCTTACTGCTGACACTGACACTTTTATGTATCTATTTTGCACTAATAATGCGTCAAAATAACTTTTACAGTGCTAAAATTGTAGCAGTATCGAAAACATTATTACAGCATTAATGTGCACTATACAAGTACCTTGCACAATCATTACGTAACCTTTTAGCTGCTTTAAAGATCTCTCAACATTGCTATAAAAAAAATAAAATTCATTTAATTCAGATAACTTGATCCATACAGTGAAATTAAAATTAAATTAAATTAACATTGAAGTGAAATCAGTATTAAAAATAAAATAAATTAACATTTAAAATCAAAAAAATAAAATAAAATAAATTACCATCAAAATTAAAATTAACATTAAAATCAGAATTGAAATAAGATAAAATTAAAATTCATTCAAAATTAAAAAAGATAAAATAAAACAATAAAATAAATATTAAACATTCAAATAAAAATAAGATAAATCTAAAACATTCAAATTACCCGCTTAATAAACGTCACCCCTATTGGAGAAGAGATCCTGTCTGCGAAAGTCTGCAGAATTCCGTTGCAGCTGCCTCGCATTCTGCAGATCAGGGAAACAGTTTTCTTGCGAATGACGTCGATACAGCGCGAATATTCCCGATGCACTACAGAAGCGAGGCAGCCCCAACATCATCCTGCAGATGTTATTATATTGGACGCGCAGGACATCCAGCGATCTTTTGGTGTGCTTGATCCACAAATTTCCCGTATAAGAGCTTTGACAATATGCTTTAAACAACGTTATTTTTACTTGTTCAGAGCAGCGGGAAAATCTGCGGGCCAGCATGTTACCTCTGACCGCCAAAGCCCTGCGCTCCCTCTCAATGTCCATATCGTCTCGGTAATTAAATGCCCCAAGTATTTAAATTTGGTGACACGGTTTATGCACAAGCCATCAAGGGTAATATTACGTGAATACTCAGAGCATCCACCGGCGGCCCCAAAAACCATATATTCAGATTTTTGGACATTGTATACAAGACCATGTGCAGCAGCATAGGTCTCACATATCCTTAAAAGCTCTCCAAGACCTCTTGCCGTCGGGCTCAGCAGTACCATGTCATCAGCGTAGCTAATGTTGTTGAGGCAGACGCTATCTATCGAACAACCGACACGCTTGCTACTGAGCTCGACAATGAGGTCATTTATTTATAGGTTGAATAGCTTGGGTGACGTCAAACCGCCCTGTCTCACCTCGCTTTCCAACGTATACGCCTCAGAGAGCGTATTATTCCACCTAACAAAATTTGTTTGGTGGGAATACCAATGCCTAAGTAAATTGAGCACCCCCACCGGTACACCCGCGTTCCCCAACTTTCTCCAGAGCACATCGTATGATACAAGATCAAAAGCTCTGGAGAGGTCAAGGAAACACGCATATACCGGTGTCTTGCGGTCCATATAGTATTGGACAGTGTGCTTGAGACTTACGATGGCAGCCTCAGTGGATAGCCCGGGTCTAAACCCAAACTGCGCGTCGTGTAATTTTATGTATTTATCTATGTAAGAATCAAGCACACCATCCAGCACTTTAGCAATTATCGTGAGCCAGTAGTTCCCCCTGTCAGAGATATCCCCAGTCCTGTTCTTCACAATAGGCACTACGATGGTTTTCATTAAGTCATGTGGTAAGTATGAGTGACTCCAGCACATCGTGAAGAACAAGGCCAGGACCCTCGGCAGGTGAACCCCAGCATGCCGCAGATGCTCCACACTAAGCCCATCGTGACCAGGAGATTTATTGCCTGTCATTCTCTTTAAAACGCATCTCACTTGACTAGCAGTAAAATGTACAGGTGACTTCTCCCCCTCATATCCGGGCTCAGACCTAACAAACGACACTGAAGGGCCCAGCGGGGAGCGCACCATAAAATGTCCCCTGAACTATTAGCAATATGAACTGCTTCGCTTTTTCCGTTCACTCTCACCGGGAGGCCAGGCTTAACCTCGTGCTTTCCAGTAGCTTTCCAGAACTTAGAAAAGTCCTTTGCCGATCTGTGTTTAGCCAGAATGTCCAATGTCTTAGCTATGGGTCTAATTCTGTTAAAGTCATGAACACTACCAACACCATTATAGTACTAATCATGAACACAAATTAGCAGGTTCTAAAACGTCCTCAGGACTTTTACATTATCAAATTTGGCTACAAAAAAAAAAAAATATCGCAATGACAGGGAGAACAAGTGCCTTTCGACATCATTAAGGGTCTTTTTACAACAATTATTATAAACCTACCTGTAGTCATCCGCAGGATTTTCGAAGGTCTCTTCCATTTTCTTTTCAAGTGCTGGGAGCCACTTCTGGACCAAGTGAATGTTTTGCAAGATGACCCAGTGGCCGTTAACTGAAGCGATACCCATGGCCTCTTCAGCGACCACCTCCTGACCTTGTCCCAAAGACACGATGTGGAAATTCTTCTTTTCAGTCGCAAAGCCTACTTTACGACCCAACTTTTCTAAATCCTGTAAATAGAATTTAATCTAAATCATAATAAAATTAAAAAAAAAGAAAATACATTCATATTCATTTAGCAGAGTCTAAGGGTTAAACCACACCAATCGTTCGATCATCGATCGATGCCTTCGGTCGACATCGGTCGACTTTGATTGATTGGTGTGGTAGCTTTGGACGACGTCGACTAATCTATTCTACCATCGATCGACGATCGATCGTTTGATGTGGTAACACCCTAACGGCCGTTTTCTATAACTTACTTACGTATAACTGTTAGTTAATATGCCTGTGTCTAGTAGCTATCGGTGTTTCTATAAACAAAGTTAGCCAGGAATATCCTATCCACGTCACCTACCTGACCCTCGGAGGGTCGACCGCTTACCATAGATAAGTTTATTCATAGAAAAAACAAAGAAAGCTTTTCTGATACGGTTTGTTTTTTACCGCCAGTAAGCTAAATTTCAAACGGTTACTGTTGATTGCTACCTTTCTATTTCGGGAGATAATCAAATGTAGGAAGCCGGTGTATTGGATTCTGACCTAAACATTTGACAAATTTTTTGGTTTTTCCGTCATGGGTGTCGTTTTCGTGGTTTTCAGGGACGCTGATAATGAAAATGAGGTCAAAATGAAAATCGAAGCTGGCGCCGAGGAAGATTTTTGGTTGTTTTTTATCATCGACCCGAAAACCACGAAAACGACACCCATGACGGAAAAACCAAAAAAATTTCATCGACGAATTACGAATTTATAATTTCGTAACTTGAAAATGTGAATTTTAATTAGTGCAGATCTTTTAATGAAAATAGGTTCAAACGATAGGTTTATATTTAAAAGCAATAACTCAAAAGGATTTAGGTCGACAAATTAATTAGTTTAGGAAATATGATGAAAATTGTAAATTGTAAACGAAACGCTTCGGAGGGATGCTCTTACTAGCGGTTACAGATGCTACCTACCGTTTACGTCAGATGGACGTTTGACAATAAAGTTATAGAAACAGCAGTTACAGTTAATTTTTCTTTAACTGTTTATCTAAGACAGCAACTTTCCGTTAACTGTTAGTAAGTTATTGAAAACGGCCGTAAGACACAAAATATTCTACAAACAGGAGATACACGGACAAAACAAAAGAAAAAAAATAATGTGTGTCTCACGACTGCGCCAAATAGGCCCATTTTAGAAAACAACTGGTTTTATCAAGCTAAACAAAGAATATTATGTCTAAAAATAAATAAACAATGTATGTCCCAGGTTACCTTCAACGGATCGACACCGGCCGAAAGAATAAAGAACATAGCTGTGGTGGAATTGCTCTCCTCGTAAGACTTGTCTAACGGTGGCGTACGGGCCTCAACGTATTTCGTGCCCAAAATTTCTTCGCAAAATGCACTAAAGGAATGGAAAAAGGGTGTTTTTACATTTTCAAAAAAAAAATGATAAAAGTAACTGAAACCTAGTCGAAGTCTATTCCGAAATGTTCACAATAGTCAAAGATTCGGCTGAAACATTTATGTTCAGTTGAATCAGTACAGTAACTACTCCACGCCGAAGCATTAGGTTAATTTAGAAATACGTTATAAGTAACATAATTCAACAGGAATGTATTGAAAACAAGCAATTTCTTAAGAGAAAAGTAATGACATCCCGCTTTTTGCATCGGGGGTTAAAACAAGAATAATTGAAGTGGTAACTATGGTGGCGGTTTTGATGAACTGAGTCTTTACAGACGAGTTTCAAGTATATTCCAAGCAGCTGTATAACCGTACCTAGATGCGTAAGACATTCTGTCAGGACGCAAGGCTCGCATTATGCATAGGCGCTGCAACGATGTTTTGTTCTTCCACTCCCCCGGTAGCTTGTCTCTCTCGGGAGCTTCGCCCTCAGTGTATTTCTGCCATCTGATTAATTAAAAAAATCAATAATTAATTTAATACAATCGTAGAACTTCCTTGTCTCTAAAACCGAAAGTAGCATAGCATAGCAGCAGCCTATAATGTTCCCACTGCTGAAACACAGGCCTCTTCTCTATGAGAGGGAATGGGCTATAATCCACCACGCGGGCCCAGTGCGGGTTGCTAGATGTCACATGTCTTCGAATTATAGGTTCTAGGATATTACCTCACGATGCTTTCCTTCACCGTTTTGAGAGCAGTGGTGATAAAATAACTTACACAAAGTAATGTGCCTGCCTGGGTTCGAACCCACGACTTACTGCTCGTAAGTCGGGACCGCCAGCACTGGGCCACCGCTGCTCTCAGCACTGGGCCACCGCTGCTCTCAGCACTGGGCCACCGCTGCTCTCTGCACTGGGCCACCGCTGCTCTCAACCGAAAGTAGATTTGTGTGCAAATAAACATTTTGAACCGTATTTGAATCCGATCGCAAAAAAGATGGGAAAGGCCGGTTACCACGAATTGATATTTAACCTAAATACCTTTTGACAGCGCCCTCAATATCTTTGTCGAGACTATCGAAGGCATCCATCTTGGCGAGCGCTACGATACCGCCCCAGCTCTGGTTGGTTAACCAGGGGTACGGCGATTGCTCCGGCGCCACTGCAAACTTCAGCAGAAAGTCCAACTCTATCGGGTTCACTTTACCTTCTGCTTGCAGAATCTGATGAAGTATGATGTAAGAATTAATAGTCCTTACTTACTTTACACTGATAGATCTATCTGGTTACTGAAGTAATTATTTTGTGTCATGTATAATATTACATTTAAATTGTTCTAAACATAATAATTGTTCGTAAGTTTGCACGTTGTTCCAGAGTTGTAAAAAGAACCTTATTTCGTGCATACCGCACCTCATTTTATACGTGCAGCCTGTGGGTACATTACACTCAAAAATCGTACAGAGCCCTTCACGTTCAATATAATAATGCGTTCCAGGTATTGATAGGGCTGTTCCGCTTTAGTAGCGCATCAGGGATGTTTGCTGATGCTCGTGTCAATTGTTTCTACACCACGATGAGAAAAAGATGCGCTTCCCTGGTGCGGGCAGTGTGTTATTAGTTGACTGGACTGTTTGTGTGTGAATCGTTGCTGCAAGCTTTCTACATCGGTGTTGAGCTTGTAGCAATGGTTCTTATATCTATAAGGTAGTCTTAGGTTAAGTGTGTAGGTTAAGTTTACTAACATAGTTGTTAAGAAGTATTGTTACTAACATTTTTAGTCCTGTTATTGTTGATTAAATATAAATATAATAATAATAAGCTCTTCTATCCATTATCGTCAGCTACTTTTAAAGAGAGTGAATTAACAAAAGCGAATACCTTAGAGAACCTGGTGTTTGCATGTTCTAAGGGCATTTTGCTCTCTATAACATACATACAAGTGCTTCAGACATTTCTTTTCAAAGTATCTTCAAGTTAGTTTATACGAACGTAAAAAAACACCAGTATGAAACAGCTCTAAGGCAGGAACGGCTAACATTTAGAAAATTAGCAACCTGCAGCGTAATAAGGAACAGGAAGATGAGCTTGTCACTCTCAAAGAGTCCTCGGCTGGTGTACATGAACACTGAGAAGGTGATGCTGTCCAGCAGGTTGGCAACTCGTTTATCCAGGTCGTCGGCGGCGTCGGCCTGGATAAGGGCGGACTTGAACACCACACTGTACGCTTTTAGCGAGAACTGGTACATCGGGTTGATCTTGTACAGGTCGTTTAAAATAAAATATAGTAGGGAAGCCCGGCCAGCTGCACGCCTGGGTGATGAAAACATTCATTTATTATTTTATATTTTTTGATAATTTGTAATGAATTCGTTACGTTTTACTTACCGATATCTTTCCCTAGCTTCGTCAATTTTAACTGCTGTTACTTTCCCCTCTTCCACTTTTATCTCAATATCTCCAGCGGTCTTCTTCGTAGTCTCTAAATTAACGACAAGCGCTGAGTCGCTCAGTATGTCGGGACCGGCAGAGGACAGCCGTTTGAGTAGGTCATCTTCTAAACACTTGAGTGTGATTTTGAAGTCGTTCTGTTGCTTCGTGAGTCCAGAACGTAAATTTTCTAAATCCGGACGCTCAGCTTTGACTACTTCTCCTAACAGCTGCTCTTCTAAACTATTAAAAGCGTGTAATAGTTCAAGAGTTATTTAGGGTACATGTTTGGTAGTACATGGGTCTGTTGTATCGTAACACCCCATAGCCTTGGAAGCCCTAATTCAAAGACAACATCATTAAAGAGATTACATGTTAAAGCGAGACTTGTGAATTTCTTATCATCATTTATGTTATGGTAGGTAATTTCTTAGGAGAAGATAGTGATTTTTAGCTTTTTCATTTCGCTGCCAAACGGTGATTGTTCGAAGGTATGACCAAAAAACTGGAATAATAACCAGTAACGTTCTTACCCGTCCTTGGTGACAGTGAAATTGATGAGGGTACATTGTGCTTGCATCTCAGGTTGGTAGTGTGGGTTAGCCAGCTTAGTTTGAAGTATGAAACGGAAATTCGGGCTGTAATCTATCTCTCTGTCTCCTATCTGAAAGCGTAACATTTATCTATCAGATTCTTCAGATTGTAAAGTAAAATACTAATTAGAGATAAGAGTTTCAAGAATTTTAAGGCTTCAACACTGTGGCCAGATATTATTATGACTTTATCTGAACGCGTACAAAAGTTGGCGACATATGACGGCTTTAGTGAGTAGACTCCTTTAAGATACTTTAATATATAGATTTGGAGAAGAGCTAACAGTTACTTTTGACGAGATAAGGAAGCGACCTCACGAAAAACTTGCTGGGAATGAGAAACAGTCAAATAGTGCTAAGGTAACGCGTCTTGTTGTGCGACGTTTGAAAGTGGTTGATGGTGGTTTAAAAATAGTCTGTGACGTGTACGCCAATACCAGTCTACTAGACGTAATCTATTGAGCTTAACGAAGACTTTAGAGGTACTTCCTTTCAACCGACTTCTAAAAAAGGAGGAGGTTATGTATTCCAACGGAATCTTTATTTTTTCATGTATGTTCACCGATATCTTCGTGTATGTGGATGATGTGCTAATATATTCTAGTTTCAACGTAAATACTTGACCCTTGTCAAGTTTTATTTTTGTGAAATACCACAACTAAAACGGGTAAAATATAAACTTATTTGCAAAAAAAATAACCGACTTTCGTCGGTGGCAAAATAGTCAATGAAACAAACAAAAGTCACTAACTTCCGAAAGTAAAGTAATTTTTCATATTTTAGTGTTTTTATTTTGGAAGTCGGTTATTTTTTTGCAAAAAGTTTTTATCATAGTTATTTTATTTCTCACAGCAACGATCATAAGGATCATTGTGATACAAACCCGAGGTAATATATTTATGACAGGACTGTAGTGCAGTGTAAAATGCTAACAAGCAGATGTGTTCCCCAACACATCTGGCTGTAAGCATTTGATATTGCACACGTTGGGAGTTTGTTCCGCCACTTTTTCTTCCCACTCACTCGTAAAAAAAGTGGAAGGCGGCGCTTTTTATGGAACTCTCTGTAAGTTTTGATGTTCAAAAAAGTGAAAAATTTGGAAACATGACTTATTATGCTCACCTTGAGCACTTTCCCCTTGCGTATGAGCACTCTGCCGAGCAGCGGCTCGAGCACGGCATCCACAGTCTCCCCGATATTCTCAACGATCAACACTTCACCATTGCTGACCCCGCGCTCAATGCGGTCCAAGTAGTTGCGTTGCGTTAATCGTACCACGACCAACGCCTCACCGTATTTCTGTTTTATCCACTTTATACCTTGCCTGTAGCAAGAGAGGTGAGATTATTAGCATAATCAACTATAATGTTCCCACTGCTGGGACACAGGTCTCCTCTCTATGAGAGGGAGTGGGCTGTAATCCACCACGTGGCGTCCAGTGCGTGTTCGTAGACGTGCAGTACATGAGTGGACATGTTCATGACTGAGATACGGTTTTATAAGTAGGTATATATAATAATATAAGAGTATATTTGCTGTCTATCTAGATACGGTTAGAAGCTGCTTAGTCTCATCATAAGTGAGAATTTGTAGGTATTCCAATACTTTTCTCTTACAACGATCTGTACTGAGTGGATATATGTTAAAGAGTTTATTAATTTTGTTATAAATATAAGGGCCAAGAGAATTAATGACTTTTGTTATAAATTTTGTGTTGAAAGATCTTTGTTGTGTACAAACCGTGTAATTTCTGCGTTTATTCAACATCTGGGGGTTATACATTATTTGCGAGTGTTGCATTGTGATTATAATTGTCTCACGGTCAGTACTCCACATAATTGATAAAGTGAGGTAGTAGAGAAAATTATTGGGGTGAAGGTACTTACCTTTAGAATTGCACGTTGGGCAACCTCAATAGATTTGAGCGTCGTCTTTGGAGCACCTCCCCAGACGGATATGCAGTATGTTATAAGTGACTGGCAGAGGGCAAAGTATATCGGTTTCAAGACAGGAGGATCAGCGATGTGTCGTATATTTTTAAAGATATATATAAGTTTTCGAACCCGTCCTGTCAAAATTCTGATATGTTCCTTAAAGTTAAAGTTTTTATCAATCGTAACGCCCAGATATTTTATTGTATCAATCCTCTCTAGTTTAGTGCAGGAGCAATAACCATGAGGTGTACATTCGTATGGGATAATATCAATGGCTATGATCAATGTCCAAGTCTGATCGCATGCTAAAAAAAATGTATTTGGTTTTATCGACATTTAGCGTTAAAAAATTGTCATTTAGCCACTTTCGTTAAAAATAAAGGTGAGTGGAGTAACTAAAACATTTTTGTATTTTTTCAAAAATTTACTGCTAATCCCATCGAAACCCGTTGAGCTATCTGCTTTTAGATTAACGATAAGACGGTGCACTTCACATTCATCCGTATCCTCCAATACAAACGAATCCAGTTGAGGGGGCTCATACGAGTTGGTATCTACATTAGTGTCTAATGGATTTGATTTATTATGCCTGATCTTATCTGCCAGAGATCAGGCATAATAGAAGATCAGCTAGAGATAGAAGTTCATTTGAGAACTTAGTGTTTTTGTTTGTGTTTGTGACGTCTTTTATTACTTTCCAAATTGATGTTAAGTTTATGGGTGTTGGGCTTACAGCTGCGGGTCAATCATGAGCGGCCATCGCGCCGAGTTGGTGAGGATGACGGCGTTCTCCGTGCTCATGGTGTCGGTGGGCAGACCCTCGTTGTTCCACGACGCCACCTGCGCGCTGTCCGTCAGCATCGACAGCACGTCCAGACCTTCCGTCGTTTCGATTTTAGGCTGTGGCATGTAAGTCGGTTTAAAATAATTAAAAAACAGTTGTATAATATAAAGCAGCTTTTGCCTGCGAATTCATCCGCGTCGAAGAAACGTTTCCTATATTGTCTTTACAACAAATTTTACCTCTTTATGTAAAATTTGTTGGTTATCTTCGGAACTACTGATCCGGTTCTGAAAATTCTTTCACTAATGGTATTCATCTGGATAAATATCCCCGCAGCAAATTTTACGTGTCCACGTTGTGAATCGAGGTGTAAAATGATTGGATGTTTCTTTTTTTTATAGTGAACTACGTAACTTGGTTCAATAAGGGCCACATATATTTTTTTTTATAAGTGTATCTAAATCATCAGGGAACAAAAAATCATCTTAAAAATCAAGTTTGGTGGCTTGTCCCAGCTCCATTTTTTGATATAATTGCATTCACCAAAGCATAAGACACATTATCTAAAAACTATTAAAGCATGTTATTAAATCTAATTAAAAGCACATGACACTCGATCAAAGTTTGTCCAAGCAAAAATCAAAATTTTGGTTGCACTTGTTCAACTTACTATAGCATGTGCGATCAATCGCGCTTTATTATTACAACTGTTTTTTATTATTGTTGCTGTATAGAAAGTAAAAACAGACCAGCGAAAAGAGGCTGGCCCTTCAGAAGCTCTGTCATACTCGAGGGGAAAACGCCACAGGGGCATAGTGCCGGGGTGTGGTGGTAGTCTTCTTCAAGAAGGGCGACAATGCCCGTCTGAAGAATTATAGGTCCATCTCACTTCTAAGCCGTGTCTACAAGTTGATTTCAAGAATCATCATGAATCGTCCCGCGCGTAGATTAACGATTTTCAGCCTCCCGATCAAGCCGGATTCCAAAAAAGCTTTAGCACCGTAGACCACTTACACACGCTGCGGCAGATTATACAGAAGACCGAAGAGCTGCCTCTCTGTTTAGCGTTTGTGGACTACGAGAAAGCCTTCGATTCGATCGAGACTTGAGCTATACTAGAGTCTCTGCAACGTTGCCAAATCGACTACCGGTACATCAAGGTGTTGAAGAGTTTGTACAAAAACGCCACATGTCAATCCGACTTCAGGACCAGACCTCGGAACCTATCCTTCTGCAGCGAGGTGTGAGACAGGGAGACGTCATATCTCCGAAACTATTCCTGCTGCACTGGAGGCTCTCTTCAAGTCCAGAACGGACAGGAGAGGGCTAGGCATCAACGTCAATGTCGAGTACATCACTCACCTTCGGTTTGCCGACGATATAGTGGTCATGACTGTGACCATGGAGGACCCTAGTATATACTTGATCTCGTCTGGTAATTAGCACTCAAAGTCTGAGTTAAGGTTATTTAGTGAACTGAAATCTGACTGGAGCGTTGGTGAAATGGTGATGATCTGTTTGCTATCACTGTCTCGCCTTGGATTTAATATTGTATTTTGCTATTGTTTTTTTCAATTAGGATTTATTTTAGTAGTTACATTTTGTGGGTAGTTGTTGGCAAGTAATTTTGTTTACAATAAAAATATCAATGTTTTTTTATTGTTTTTGTGTTTTTGTATCATAAACTCATAATTATAGCAGATAAATAATAATAAATATTTTTTTAACAATAGAGGGTTTTATTAACCGATGAAAGTTATTGATACTTCCGAGAATTAGTGAGAGAGAAGGTTTCCGACAGAAAAACCCAATAATGGTAAGCTACATGATCCCCGAGTGTCATAGAAACGTCCCATTGGGTTAATTTGCGTACATAACGGGAGCGAAGTCACGAGATAAAGCTAGCAAATCATATGAGTAGTTTCGGATATTCTAGAATGCTAGGACCTCCTACCTCTTACGACCAAACTTAACTTCTTCATAATATATCTAAAATTTATCGGAATTTTATCTATAACTAGATAAAATTCCACAAATCTATTATATTGGTCTAATATTGAAACTGAAAATGTACTGATTTACGAAAATCTATTATATCACAACTAGTTTTCACCCGCGGCTACGCCCGCGTAAATTCGATTAATATAAATTACCGGTATCAAATGTATTCTATATATTAATCCAGGTTGTAAACTATCTGTGTATCCAAATGTCACCCAAATCCATTAAGCCGTTTTTGCGTGATTGAGTAACACACATTTTAGCATACAAACTTCCACTTTAGCAATAGTTAAGGACTTACGTTAGTCTTAGCGAGTGTGGGCACCCAATCTTCGTTGATAAGCAGCAACCGGTATCGGCGCATGAAGCAACCCACGTAGGAAATGAAAGCAGTGACTAACAGCACGTCTCCCGGCAGCATCACACCGGACTCCTTTAATTTCACCACCGTCTCTGACCATCTACACAACGCAAGAGACCGACATGTTTTAATCTTTCGAGACCAGCGCGCACACGTTTAAACCTGGACGAAGTTAAAGCAAAAAACATAGTTCCTGCCTAGTTCCATGAGAAAAAGGCGTCAGTTTATGTACATACATAAAACCTATTGACACCTCTAATCGTCTTAGTTGAAGCTTTTATCTCATCAGACAACTTGTTTTTTTTTTTGTGAATGTTTCGGCAGGGATCACACATTTTCCTTTAAACGAACAGAATGAGTGTGCTAAGTGGTAGTTACAGAAAGTTCATGTGAGAATAATTCTATAACAGACCTGACGTTTTCTGAAGCTAGACCGTTTACCAGTCGGTTTGCCAAGTCAATCGTGGCGTTTGTGGCATCAGCTTCAGCCTGGCACTTCATCTTCTCGTTAACTGCCTCCTGGAAAGCTTTGAGTAATATCTCCAATTTTGCTTCGAGTTCCTGTCAAATAAAGTATCCGGTCAGAATGTTAGTCTCGGCTTCTGAAGATATACCTCTCTCTGTCTAAGACACCTCTCCCATTGTTAAATAAATTAATAAACAACTCATTTTTAGTTGCTAGTTGTACTAGCTTCTCGTTTATTACGCGGTTGGACCGTAGCCTCTTATCTAACTCATAAGGGATTGTGGCCCGGTTTCCACCAAAGCAAAGACAGGGCGGAGAGGAGAAGTAAGTGAATCAACCAATCACATTGAATGAAATCTACATAGCGTATCTCCTGTGGTTGGTCGAATCCTGCCCATCTTCTCTCCGTTCCGTTCATCTTCAGCCTTCGGCGGGAAGCGTTCCTAACGGCGTCATGTTACTTACGGCAATCTGGTCAGTTAGGAATGCGAGCTTGTCCCTTGCGGCTTGCAGCTCCGCGTTGGCCGCGTTGAGCGCGCGCCGCTTGGGCTCCACCACGGCGTACACCTCGTAGAACTTGACGATGTTGATGACCCAGGCGCACAGACCGGCCGCCGCCGCTGACTTCGACATTATGAACCCAGGGTTAAACTCCGGATCCTTGATGTAAGGCTGCACTGCCTGTGAATATGACAAACGTGTAAGTAGGTATCCATTATACCCACCGCTTTTCTATTTTTTCCATAACCCATGGCACTCGGCAAAAGTGTAGTTTTGTATCAGTGAAAGAGTTTTTGAAATCGGATGAGTAGTTTCGGGGATTACGTCCTACATCCAAACTAACAAGCTTTGCCTCTTTATAATATTTTTTATTGTTTAGCCTTTACTGTCCCACTGCTGGGCAACGTCTATAACATTAGTGTAGATTTAACAAAATTTACCTTAATCACTTCGGGGTGAATGTTCTCTTTTTCGTAGTACACAAGATCGTTTAAGAACTGATCCACTTTTGCCATCATCAACTAAAATAGAGCGAAATAATGTTAATAAATTCTTTTAGAAATACGTTTTTGTAGTGCAGCACCATGCAGGTGCTTTTGGCGAGTCATAAGTCATAAATTTCAGAACCACATACATCGTATAGAAATTTAGTAAAATACAATAAAAAAGTACCATTAAAACATTAAAAATCGAAAAACATGTCGAAGATGGAAAAACAAATAACGAAGTAAATAAAAGGAAGGAAATAATGGAGTGGTCAGAACTAACGCGGCCATCTTTAGTCGGTTAGCTGATACAAAAAAAAAAGATTGTTGTCCTGAATACCACATTAATTTTCAATTAACTGTACAATAAGATTGCTTTGCAATTAATAAAAAATTTGCAAATTAGTAACGTCACGGGTTGGTATTGCAATAAAAAAAAAAGTATCTGCTACCCTATTTCACAAATATTTACGAACAGCGCCCTCCTGACCAGCACCAAACGCCGAACCGCACAGTGCTACTTTCATGTATCTATTGAAAAACATACTTTGCACGCCTTCCAAGATCTATCCTTGGCAACCTTGCCCTTCTTAGCGAAGAGTACAAGCACAGCGGCGCACACGTTGACGACGGCGTCGGGCGGCGAACCGAAGGACTTCAGCTCCGTCAGGTTGTTCTTGTTTAGCGTGTTCAGCGCCTCCTGGGCAGCTATCAGCGCTGGCTCAGCCTTCGCTAAATCGTCTGCGCAAATCTTAGCCTTGATTGTTACGTCTTCTTCAATGACCTTTACTTTCTTTTCCTCTTCGGCGGCTGGATTTGGAAAGACGGAAAACGTTTTAGGTTTGGTTTCGATTAGAAAGTTAAATGATAATATTGCTAGCGTAGAGCCACAAGTTTGATTTTGTCTAGATAATGTCTGTCTGCAATTTTACTTTGCATTACTTAAGTTTTTTTATTTGAGATTCTAATTATGTTGTTTTATTGACTGAGACCCTAAGTAAGTTTTAGTTTTTTTATTTTCCTAGTAGGTGAAATCTCGATCTCGTCCGGTAGTCGGATGAGATCCCAAATAGCCAATCTCGATGTCAGCCCTTCCCAAGCTATAATGGAATACATTACTTTGTCAAATTAAAGTTACAAATGACATAAGTTCGCAATACATTACCGAACGCCTTTTCTTTAGATACTTTCTCACTCTCAGCGCCTACTACTTCAATAAGTGCCTCAGCATTTTTGTTTTTCTCTTTCAGCACTATCTCTTGCTCAGCAAGAGTCACCTGAGCGCAAAAAGTACTCATCAGAAAAACAACAAGTTAGATTTCTAGTTACGCAAAATATGGATTCTAAATACTATGTTCGTAAAAACATGAAATTACAACAATAGATACAGTAAGAGAAAATCATTTTAAAACTTTCAAAGTGAAAAACTCATTTAATTAAACCACAATTATAAGATTGAATGTGCAGCATAAAATATTTTTGTATGAATAATAACGACGACGTATACTTAAAACGTAGCCCCTAAAGGGGCCCGTGCCGAGTCAGTGGAAGTTTGTGGATTCGGGCCCAAAAGGGTTCCGCTCCGTTCTATACGGTTAAAGTACCTTCAAGACTGCGACGTCATCAGCACAGGACGCCAATTTCTCCAATCCGTTCTCCAGCCTTATTATCATCATGTTGAGATTATTTGTCTTCTCGTTGAGCAGTTTACCATACAAAGCGATTTGCTCGAGGAAAGTCTTAGGCGTGGTGTAGTTATACCGCTTCTCGTTTTGGAAGTATACTGAAGACATGTTGTCCACACTTTGATGGACGTGAGTCATGAATAACGCCACTGAATCTACTAACATCGGCTGCAAATATAAAAAAGTATAACTAGAAAGAAAGCAGGTACTTAGCATATTTGAGAAAATGCTAGATAGTCAGAGAACATCTTATTGGATTGAAAGCGGGCACTTTACTTCATTTCATCACCACTGCTCTCAAAACGGTGAAATACGTCGCGAGGAAGCCGGCCTGTCCTAGAACCGAAACATGCGCCACTCACCAACCCGCACCCCACTCCCAAAAGGGCCTGTGTCCCAGTAGTGGGTACGTTAAAGCCTAATTATATTATGTTATAAAAGAAAAATTCATACCGGTAAACTTTCGACCTCAGAAATGAATCGTTTGGAGACGGAGCGCAGCGCCTCATACGGCCATGTGTGGAACCAGTCGATGGACGTGCAGTTCACGATCGAGGGGAACTTGCGCGCGCGCACTCGCAGCGTCGCGCCCACCGGCGAAAAACATAGCACCACCTGCCAACCGATCACTTTACTACTGTATTATGGATACCCATGACGTAGAAGATGCTTTTAGAAAAAGAGCTGCCTAGCAACGCAAGATACGTCCGTCCCGGCGGCGCTGGCTATTAGCGAATAGAGGTGGCAACTAAAAAGGATTGTTTTGTTTGAGACTCGCCGGGCGCGCAGCGCGCGGCGGTGTGATCAGTCAGCGATCAAGAATTTATAATAAAGCGTGTAAGAAAGGGTATAACACACATACTTAAGGGTGTGCTGACCATCAAACTGAAAAACTTTGTCTATGGGACCAACATCCGCGAAAAAATTATCAACTGCACCTGTCTAATTATATAGATAAGTTAATAGTTAATACAATTACAATTTGTACCACTGTAAAGAGATTAGTCAACTTAGTGTAAAAGATAGGCAAGATTATGTTCAGAATAATAACTTATGTAATAATTGTTTTTTTTCATCTCATTCAGTTATGAAATGTCTGAATGCAGTGAGTTGTAGGCGATGTAGGAGGAGGCATCATTCACTATTGCATTTTGAGAAGTTGAGCAGCATAGCAAAACCTGACGACGTTTCTACGTAGAGTAGGTCAGATGAAACCGCGAGTATATCTTTTCAACTAATTTGTCGAGTGGAGGATTAGAACCGAGTCGTGTTTCGTCAGTTACCGTCTCCGTTTGGGCATACAATGAGCACGGTTATAAACAACAATTGAGAGGATTATTAGACCAAGGATCACAGGCGTCTTTCTTAGCGAAGCGGTGGTCATACGAGTATTAAGCATATGGTTTCTCTTGAGGTGCAATCACGGCATAAGCCTGATTCAATAATCCAAGTAAATTCGACCGCGTATGTTTTACGATCTGTTACGTAATTAGTCCATTCAACCAAGTTGAGCATGCCTGATTGGATTTCTTTGAGTAAAATTCCACTAACAGATCCAGGTTACGCCACACCAGGAAAAATTGATATTCTTTCTGGAGCTGAAGTCTATAGTGAGATTTTATTGGATGGTATTATACGTCACAATGAAATATTGTTCTACCTTAGGTAGAAGGCTAGGTATTAGCAGAGAGGGTGTCAAGAGAGTTAACTATCAAATAAGACCCCCCACTCTGGGCGGAGCGGAAGGGAGTGTCTTAGACTTGTACTGACTAAAACCCATCCAAGTTCCTTTTTTGCCCTTTGTGTTCCAGGGCCACGTTATCACTTTCGAACAGTCCCGCAGTCCAAACTTGGTACAGAAAAGGATGACAAAGACTGAAGAATTTTATGATATGACAACTACACGCGATCACAGATAATATAATACTACGTACTACGTACGCGATGAAGAAGGGAGGTTCGTAGTTAAATTACCTTTTGACAAGGAAGATCCAGAAAGTCAAGAAGATGAATTTTTTTTGAGAAGAGATTAGATAAGAATCCTACTTTAAAAGAAGTGTATAACAAGGTTTTATATGAATATATTGAGATAAATTACATGACACTGGTGAATGAAGCGGAAATAGACAATCCCAAGGCAGTTTATCTCCCTCATCATGTTGTGGAGAGAGAGGATAAGGACACCACAAAGGTGAGAGTGGTCTTCGATGGTTCATGTAAAGGTCTTAACAACTTTTCACTTAATGATAATCTCTTGGTTGGTCGTAAGTTACAACGGGACTTAAGACATATCTTAATGAGGTGGCGACGTCACAAGACTTGTATCGTCGCAGATATTGTCTAAATGTTCAGGATGATTAAGGTAAATTCTGAGGATACAGACTTCCAAAGAATTGTATGGAGATCACAGGCAGACGAGCCACTACGATATTATAAATTATTACGGTACTGCTTGCGCGCCATATTTAGGGGTTAAATCACTTCAAAAGTTAGCTGATGAAGAACGTGCAAGTTTCCCTGTGGCTTGATCAATAACCAAGAGCGATTTTTACATGGATGACCTCCTATGAGTTTTCGTTCAAATAAGATAAAAAATAGGTTAAACCTAACAGACTGACCTTGAGTAAAGTTCGGACGCGGTTGACGAAAAAAGCCCAACAGTTTTCGCGTGTATCAGGCACACCGGTCGCTTTGGTCTGCAACACAATCGTGCATTAGGTAATGTGGCTATGCTAGAGCCTCCTGAAGTTGGTACATAGTATTATCAGTGTTTGGGAACTACTGTTTAGTACCTACATACGCTACATACATTAATAAATGGCTGCTGTGTAAAAAACAGACTAGTGTCCCAGTAGTAAGACGTAACACCCCCGACTTATGAGCGCGTCAGTCATAAAGTTTATTTCATCATCGCTGCTCTCAAAACGGTGAAGGAAAACGTCGTGAGCAAACCGAGAAGAAAACATATGACACCCACCAACTGGGCCCAGGTAGTGGATTATGGTGTTCTAACGGCGAGGAGGCCTGTGTCCCAGCAGTGGGAACCATATAGACTAATGATGATAAATGAATTCCTAAATCCAATGATAAAATCTTACCTCTCCTCTGACTCCGTTGATGATGTTTTCTATGTCTTCATCCGGAAACAATTCCGGTATTTCCCCAGACGCCAGCAAATCGTTAATGAGCACCAACAACCGCTCGTCGGCGACTTGGCCGTCCGTCATCAAGAACAAGCAGCCGATCGCTTTTAAGCCACTCTTCAGGTTTAGTCCAGCTAGGATGGTAATGAAAAAGGTGTGGGTGATTGTTTTTTTAAACATTGTAGGAACACATTAGTCTATGAATTCTATGAAGCTCCAGAAATAATCCCTAATGACTCGGGTTAAGATCATGTTGATCCGGTGCAGTGCGTTGAACTTCAATTCATAGTATTCGTTCTTGCATAATGTTGTGCCAAAGATTGTCAAATGGACATAAAGAATGAACGTAATTATTTCCTACACCTCCGTTATTCTTTTCTGATTTATTTCGTTGCGGGATCCAAGACAGTTAAATTGTTTCTCTGGGTTCGAGCTTCAATGTCTCGGTGCTTTTCTGGTGGTCGCAACTGTTGATCCTGGCTTTCAGGAGTTGCAGTGGTTTGGAAAAGTGTGGCAGGGTTGTCCCAAAATGGACATAAAGGCGATATCTGCTTCTTAAATTTCGAGCGTTTCTTGAATAATAACACCCAGTAAAACCTCACTTTAAGCACGCTTGCACCATTAATCTCTGAATACATTTAGCGCTAAACGTTTTTAAACTCGCATACTGCCTCCGTTAATTTCAGACAATTGACAGAAACAAAAAGATATGCCATGTTCGTTCAGGCCTACATTTTTAGTGATATTTGATGCAAACGGGTCTAGTCGACCATTCTCGGTTTAACTCAAAATACATCTACTTTTACTTTTATTAAACCTTAATATACGTACGTACCGAAGTCAACTTTGAGGTCGGTTATAGAGTATCCCTTTCGTAGTTGTATTTGGAACACTTCTAGCGAGGAGATGAAGGCCGATAAACGGGATAGCGACTGCTTGCCCGATCCACCGACACCAACCAACAGAGCGTTGCCTCGCGGAGCCTCCAGGATACGGTTGATCCTTCACAAGCAAAATATTGCGCCAAAATACACAAACAATAATGAACTTTATGTCAATTGCGTAACTTACAAGTCAAAAACTTTCGAAGAACGGGAGTAGATCTGCGTATCTCATTGCGTCGTGACGTCTGATGACATAATATTTTATGTATGTTGAATGTTGCATTTTTCTAAAAACATGTCGCACATTTTCCGAAAAATTCTGGCACAATATCGAGAATTTGCTGGTTTTGGTTTGTATCTATTTTAATCATATTTCTTTTATAAAAGACCTTACGTTAAAAGTCTGCACAACACATCGGGAACGACGTTAATCAAAAATACAATGTTTTTTTATAAAATAATGAGCTATTTTGTTGTTAAAACCTACCTGCAAATATGGTACATGGCGTCTTCGAAGAGTACCAGGTTCATGGTTGCCACAAGATCGTTGTAAGCCGACAGTGACTCGTCCAACAGCCTCTTGATGTGGTTCCAGTCTTTGATAGGGAAGTACTTGGGGTCACCTATACCCTCCGCGAAGTGGCAGTAGATGAGAGGTTTCGCCATAATCACGGCCTCTTCATAATCCTGCGCATGTGTGCATTTATTTTTAGGTGCCGACTTGCCGAGAGTTTTGGATCAATAATTTAGTGATCAAACTTGACCCCGTCTTATAGCATGTTTTTTTTTACATTGACTGTAAGATTAGGCCGTATACTATATATATATATATATAGTTTAAATTGATGATCAAGACCATACCTTCACCAAAATTTCATTATCCACATAATCGAGTCTTGTCGAGGTTTTTGATGTCTTTCTCCTATGAAATTATTATGACTTGCTGCTCACCTCACAGTTTTTCTTCAAAACTTCTACAATAAGTTTGGCGAACGTTGCATTATCGTCTGAGTCGACTAATTTGTCTGAGTAGACGCGTGTCGCCTCGTGCATCCAAAGCCGAAGGAGTTCCGAGGGCGTCTTGATAGCATCACCCGTTGCGTATAACATTCCCTATGCGACATCAATCAATTATTTTAAAACATAATATGAGCTTGAACGTTCTACTAACTGACTGAATAGTCAAAACGAACTAAGAAAATCTTTCTTAGTTCATTTTGACTATTAAGTACCTACTTGGAATTATCCTTATGCTTACAAATTATTGTTTTTTTTTTTCAAATTTTGCTGACCACTTCAGTACAATTATGTCTCAAAGCCGCCATAAAATTATTATGGTGGCTTTGAGACCTAATTTAAATGAAATAATTTGGGTCTTTGGCTGCAGACGTTACATAGTTAGCGAAAAATTTGGCCAAAATGCTATTAAATGGTAATGATAGAATATGTTTAGGCCATGTCCAGCAGTGGACGTCTTTCGGCTTAAATGATGATGATGATGATGATACAATATGTTTAAGTACATTCTGTTGAAAAGGGGTTCATGGCTAAATAATACAAACCACACAGTTCAAGGTTAAGCAACGCTTGCTGAGGTCGGTCCGTGGATGAGTGACCATCAATTACATAAAGAGAGGCGAGTTAAAAAGACGTATCGAATTATCCAGTAACTTGGTTGTAGACGTCAGACAGGTGCTCCATGTAAAATACTAGTTTTCAGCTGCATCCGGTTAGAATGGAAGCCGACCCCAACATTTAGGAAAAAGCTAGGCTGATGATACAGTATGTTGAAAAGCTTCAAAAACCTGGAATACATTGGAGAGGTCTCTCAAGTTGAATATATAGTGGAACTTGATGGCGGTGGGCAGGAATGTAGCGGCGAGCTTAGTGTGCAGTGCCAGAGCCACGAACACGAGGGTCTCGTGGTAGCGGTACACTATGGGCCCGAACTTGTTGAGAGGATTTAATAGGTGCTGACCCAGGATACTCTTGTAGATGTGGAGGCACGCGTCCAGCCCCGGGAAACTAAAATCCGGTAACAAATTAATCCAACATCGTTAACATGGACTGGGCCTGCAGTCTCGACATAGATAACTATCGCAAAACAACCGAATTCGGTCGCAAAGTCATAACTATCCGGATTTAATGATATTTGGTTGTCTCTACACTCAAAGCTAGCGATTGTCATAGGTATTTTACCGATCTTTGTCGCTAAGGCCGTAAGCCGTACCTAACCTATAAATAGGTTCCGGACGTATGTGTGAATATGTCTCGCTGATATGCATTTCATTGGTGGTTCATATGGTGATGTTTGCAGACGACAGTACTGCCATAGTGAAATGCATTGATCGTAACATTTATCAACAGGACATAAATAATACACTAACGGACATTATTAATTGGCTAAATAAAAATAATTTAGTTATAAACTTTAAAGAAAACGAAAATAATGCACTTTAAAGTACTGAGTACAAAGTACTGAGGTACCAAAAGTAAATAAGTCTCAGTTTAAGTTACAAAAACTAATTATTTTTATTGAACCATGTTCTCCATTTTTCCCCATATTCAAAGAGATTTTGTAAAGAAAAAAAATGGGGATCCCGCCGTTTTACCAAAATGATTTTGACAAAATTTCATTCTTCGTTATTATTTAGCGATCGCAATTTTGCGACAGTGTCGTTACGAATGTCAAGACTGCAGGCCCTGGTCTAAAGAAATTTAACCTCTCCGAGGCGGGAAATTATTAGATCTGTCTGCATAAGTCAATAGAAAACTCCTACTTCTGTACCCCTAAATGTTGAAATAAATCTGTGCTATCCAAGGTATGGTAAAAGGTAAAAAATACGACGTTCAAGTAAATTGAGTGTTACGGGACACTAGTAAAAGAATGTATTTATTCAGAATCATTGCACCTGAAAACTAACCAAATTCTACCAAGGCACCCTTGAGAATTAGCTCCAGGCGAGTCCCTCGTTACTCTTATCCGGCACCGACGCCATTCTATCACTATGAGATTCAGTACGTTATACAGCTTCCACCCTGTACATGGAAGCCAAGTAAACTGCAGTATGCCACGTTACCTGACTGCGAAGGTGCAGAAATGTCTCTGCAGACGCGGGTCAATAGTGAAGGATCCAGATGTCGGGTTCATGCACGCTACAAACATGCAATTCGTAATGTCCTTCAGTGTTAACTTCTGTCTGTCGTACCTGAAGTAAAAACATTTAATTAAACTCACTAAGCACTTTATTTTCAACAGATCTAGTTGATTTTATTTTTCTTGCTTGTATCCTAACCCTATGGAAATACCAATTCTTCCTCATTCATCCAGGTCAGCAGATATCTTCTTAGTGGTCTGCCGTGACGTGGTGAATTTTAATTATTTTGAGATTCTAATTACCAGTGCTTATAATCCATGAATTGTCGTATTAGCGTATGCGGCTGCACTGTGCCGTACATATCCACTTCAGGCATGTTCATATCGTCTACGAAATAGATCATAAACTTGCTGCCCGGGGGCCCGAATGTCCGACCCGATTTCTTCTCCAAAGGCTTCTCTAACACTCTTTGAATCATTTCTGCAACGAAATGGGTTTATTTAAGTGTAGAGAGAATTTGTAATTTAAAAGCGATTGTACGACGCAACGTTCTTGAAGTTAAAAGGACGTTGAGCCGTCAGAACCTATGCACACGGTGCGTTACGGAGGCGCCGGAGCGGTGTCGGAATTTTTATTTGAATTTATATTAATTGCAAAAAATACATTACGAGCGCGTATTTTTTTTTTTTTTTGACGCGAAATGTACCTGATGTGGTGTAAAAGTTGAGCGGTACATTGGTGACAGCGTAGGAGTCAGACAGCGAGTTGAGTTTCGCCGCCACGCTCACAGATTTGCCGCTGCCCGCACTGCCGACCAACATCACCGGTTTGGTCTTCGCTAACAACAAGTCCATGAAGAACCTGGTTCGCGTTGTCTCCGACGTTGAAACCAAACATGACTGGGGAAATATTAAATGTGGATCAATTTTAAGATAAATCATGATAAATGATTTAATAAAATACTATACTTCGGAATTCTGGATTACTAGTTGTGTTTTATGCAAATGTTCCGAACGAAAAAAAAAATAGTTTTAAAGAAGTATTTTACTACCTGCAGTGGCAGGTCAGGATCCAATTCGAAGCCTTCTACTTTTTCCGACCACGGTAAGAACTTTTTTGTCTCAGAATCTATGAAGAAGCTGAACACATTGCCCGTGGAGGGGAACTTGATCTGTTTGAACTCGTTACAGAACCATTTGCTGAACTCATTACGCCAGTCAACGAGCTGGTCTTGGAACAGACTGGAACCAAAGCCCCATAACACGCAGAAAACGAAATAAATTTCATACCTGAAAACAGATTTGAATTACGAACACATTATCGAAAAGTGAGCAAGATCTTTGTGGAACGCTTTTTACCCGCATAAAGCGCAAGCTACACGGGTGAAGCGAGGCGATGGAAACTATGTAAACTACGCGAAGATATGGCGAGCTAAACTATGTGGGTTCATACCGAAAACTACGTACGGACGGGCGAGCGAGGGGAGCGTTCCGTCTCGCACCAGGCGACGCAGGCGACGTCGTTCACGTCGCCCGCAGCATTGCTGGCATCGTCGGATATTTCGTTCGCATCGTTTTTATCGCTTTTTTTTTTTTCGGTTGGGATATCATCAAATGACCCCGCCCACTCTGGGCGGAGCGTAGCAAACTACGCTGACGCCGGTAAGGAGGTCGGCGCGCAGCACCCAGTCGTAACCGATGTTCCACAGGGCCGGCCCCAGAACCGATCCCTGTGGAACACCGCACGACATCTCTCGCCGGTTCCATTCTCCGCTCCGACCGGGGTAGGTGACGGCCCTATCCGTCAAGTAGTCCCCGACCACACGACGAAGGTAGGTTGGCACCCGGTGATACCGGAGTGCCTCCCTAATGCAGCTCCAGGGCATGGAGTTGAAGGCGTTGGCGATGTCAAGAGATACCGCCAAGACGACCCCACCCCGGGACACCGCGTCCCCCGTCGTGAGGGCTCTCACGCGCATGATGGCGTCCACCGTCGAGCGCCCCTTGCGGAAACCAAAGTGGTGTTCCGCAAGATCCGGCCCCATCCCCGCAAGGTGCCCGGCGAGGCGGTTGGCAATGACTCTTTCGAAGAGCTTGCCCACCTCGTCGAGCAACACGATGGGCCGGTATGCGGACGGAGAGTCCGCAGGGCGCCCTGGTTTCCGGATGAGGACCAGCTTCCCCGTCTTCCAACGAAGCGGAAACTGGCCTCTCTCCAAGCATGCGCTTAGGAGCCCTTCCAGTTGGGGCCTGAGAGCCTCAGAGGCCAGGACCCAGGCTTTGCCAGGCAAGCCATCGGGTCCCGGGGCGGTGTTTCTGGTTTTCAGCCTGCGTACCGCCACTCTCAGGTCTACCCCAGTCACCTCCGGAACGTCGTCATCGTCATCGGAGTGGTCCGTATCCGGCACGGCACGCGGCGGCGGAGCCATAAGCAGGGGAGGATGCTCACGAAGGGAACAGAGCACTCACCACGTCCTCCACGAGCTCAGGCTGGAGACTCTGTGTCAGCGGAGGGGCCCCTGCCAGGGCTGCGGGACTGTTCGAAAGAGATACCGTGGCCCTGGAACACAAAGGGCAAAGAAGGAACATGGATGGGTTTTAGTCAGTACAAGTCTGACACTCCCCTCCGCTCCGCGTTGCCTGGCGTATAGGTGCCGCGTGGCAACGCACGCCTTGTGCAGAGACGTCAGCTCTTGCGACCACCAGTACACCTGACGCCGGGCGCTTCCTGGCCGAACTCGGGGCATTGCCACGTCGCAAATCTCGGACATGGCCTCCTGGCACCAACCCGCCTCGTTGTTGACGTCGGCAGGCCTGACCGGTGATGACACCCAGGCCTGCACGATCGAGGAGGCTTCCAGGAGGAGCTCCCGGTCCAGCTGCTTCAGCGCCCATCGCGGACCACTCGGGGCCTGTAGGACTGGCGCGCTTGAGGTCTGAGTGGAGACGTCGAACCGGATGTACCGGTGGTCGGAATAGGTCTCCACCCCCTCCATGACGCGCCAGTCAAAGACACGCGGCGACAGAGCGGGACTGGCGAACGAGATGTCCACCACCGACTCGCCTCGCATCCGCACGCACGTGGGGACAGAACCCCGATTTAGGACGACCAGGCCTGTCTCCACAGCCCAGTCCTCCACCATTCTACCCCGCACGTCCGTGTAACGAGAACCCCAAGCCAAGTTCTTGGCATTGAAGTCCCCGAGCACAAGCACGGGGAGGGAATGGCTTCCGATGACGACACTCAACTCCGTGAGGGAGTTGTGGAACTCGGCGAGAGTTCGGCTCGGGGAGAAGTAGACTCCCACTACAACGATCTCCCCGGACCGTGCTGCTACGCACCCCTGACACTTCCTGACACTCTCAAGGGTCGGGGTACCGGCGGCGGCCGAAGCAATTATGGTCACTGAGCCGCTATGGTCCTCCACCCAGTCATCCCTGGGCGGGACAAAGTACGGCTCAGCGACCACGGCGATGTTAATCGACCACTGCGACATGCTCTGTAGCAACAGATCCTGAGCGCAGGCGGCGGTCTCGCGGCTGGCGCTGGCACATTCGCCGCCTTGCCCTTCGTGTGGGCCGCCGCCTTGCCCTGCCTCAGGGCCGCCGCCCCCCCAACCGGGGCCGATTTCGCCGGAGCCGACTTTCCGGGGGCCGACAAAACCCTGCCGGAGGGCCGGCTGGACGGCCCCGGTGCGGAAGCCGCAGCAGCCGCACATGTGGCCCCCCTCGGGCCCGAGGGTGCCTTGTTTGCCGCCAAGGGGGGGCGCAGAACATTGCCCTCCAGGACGGAGAACCGCGCCTGAAAGGCAGCCAGCTCCTGCTGAACCAGGTTCAGGACCTGGTTCTCTACCGGTACGGCCTGGTTTGGTCGCTGCTGGCCATTTTGGGGCGCCTCGCGAGAGCCGGACTCACGCAGACTGGCCAAGTCTGCTCGGAGCTTCCTGTTCTCCTCTTGGAGAAGCTCCGTGGCGGTCGTCAGTCGAGCGACCTCCGCCCGCAGTTTGGCCATGCCGTCTGGCGGGGGCCCCGCATATTTGGCCTCCGCTGCCGCCATGATAGAGGCGACCGCTGAGGGTATAGCCCTTTGCCTGGTGGCGGGCTTTTGCTTGTAGGCGACAGCCCTTAGCGCCGCCTCCACCTCCTTCGCAAGCCCGGCCTTACGCTCCGCTTCGGAGCCGCCGTCTGCGCCCGCCTCGTTACCAGAGGAGCCCGAACGGGCCACCCCGTGACCGGCAGCCACCCCCGGGTGGCGCGCCTCCGCGGCAAGCCGTGTCGGTGGCAGAGAGGCCTCTCCTCTTGCCGCGGATCCCGCCACGCTTGCTGGTGGGGATCTTGCGAGCCGAAGCCAGCTCCCCCTCTGACGACGACGCTTGGTCGCCTACCGGCCTGGACTGCTTGCGTAGGAACTCCCTGTTCCCCGCAGCAGCCCCGGGCCTCCCGCGCCGGGAGCTCTCTGAGCCTCCCGCGCTAACATCGCTGGATGCGGCGCCGGACTCCAACCCCGCATCCCTCTCCTCCCTTCCTTCGCCGTTATCGGCCGTTTTTTGGGTTAGGTATTCATTCATTCTGTTCCCACGAGCATGGGGGAAATAAAAAGTCCATCTGAGCAGTGCCCCCTGTACCCAGATAAGAGATAGCCAGGCCGGCAGTGGTTCGCATTAGCGACTGATTTTCCATATGAACCCGTCAGCCATACATCTCCTCGCGGTGCGCCGTCGTTTGAGATTCGGGGTAACTTTTTATAGAGGTTTTCTACCTCGTGGTCCGGGCGGTTAAGCCAAGACCCTCGGTCCCAATCGAAGCCGCGAGAAGTGTTCCACGACACTTCGACGGTGGGATTACGATATCGACGGGGACAGTGAAGGACGCGTCCTTCAATGTCTGCTCGGAGGCAGGGTAAGTGCACACCGAGCCCGCCCTTGCTCCTCCGCTGTGCCCTCTGCTTTTCAGAGGGTCACACGGAGCAACTCCCCCTAGGTCCAAGATGGACCCCTCACATGTCAGAATATTAGCTATGGACAGTAACATTCCCCGAGGAATAAGAATCTCTTCCCATTCCTCGGGGAAGTATACTGCCCACGCCCAGGGTGCACCGGCCCAGCAGCTGCTATTCCCTCCAGACGTATCGAGAGGGACCGGCAGCCATCAAGCACACGAGGAGGAATTCTGACAACGCACCCCCGTTTGTATCGCTGACGTAGCTTAGCTCGGTAGTTCACGGTGCGTGTGCGGTGTGTCAAAGTATGAAAAGACGTGAAACGATGCGTCGTGCTCTCGTTCGCCCGCCCGCCAGCTGGCGGCGTCGCCTACGCTTAAGGCTAAACTTTGTCAGGAACTCTAATTAAATAAGTTGCAAATAATATGTAAAATTATAGTGATTAATATCCTCACCACTCCTTAGGACAGTCACTGGGCAGCAAGCTCTTGTTCAGGAAGCACTCGAGCAGATAGCAGCTGAGCTGTATTTGTTGCAGCTCTGTAAGCGGAGTGATCCTTTTGTACTTCTTACACGATTCCAACAATGACGGTATATACTTGTCGAACATTACTGTCAACATAGCCTTCTCGGATTCGTTGTCTCGATTTGTATCTATCCATGATGCTACAAACCTGTGAATACAATGTTTCACGTTGTATTTGTTATTAAGGGTGAAATTATGGTTTTAATATACCGTCGTTGTATTTACTATTGATGATCTAAATTCTGCATTATGAACATATTCTCTCCCGCGAAAGAGCGGGTAATAAAGCGGGGATAAAGCGGGTGCAGGATGGGCGCGGGTCGGATCGTGTATGTCGCGTTAGAAGCTCTGTTCATTGCCTTCACACAAAACGCGGGCGCACGTCGGTAGCGGTTGCTACGACGAAACTGCATTTTGCAACTGTTAAACTGCATTTTTATAGTTTTTTTTTACTAGGCTCCTACAAAAAAAAGTATGTTTATGAGCACATTATATAATTTTTCGTTAAGTTACATTAACAAAAAATACACATCTTGTAAAGCTCATTCTTCCCCGTTCTCTTTACTCAGATGGGATGAACTTACAGCAGTAGGTGCTTCATTGACTGTATATTATACTCTTCATTGTGGTAACCGGTTGTCGTGGAATGAGCATGTGATGCGGAGGAATGAGGAAAATGTCGTGAGGAAAGTTTTGAGTATGACTGTGAATAATACGAGTAGAGGAAAACCAAAGAAACGATCGATGGACTGAATGAAGGATGATATGGTACGAAAGGAGGTGGCCGATCAGATGACGATTAATAGAGAGGTATGGAAGAAGAAGACATGCGGCGCCGACCCCAAATGAATTGGAATAACTGGACAAGGGCAAGAGAATGATGATAAATCGCATTGATAATGGCACTCGCGTCATTATGAATGTCTATTGCGGAATACGTGTATTACGACGCAATGCAACGACGCTACACCCGCTCCCGACCCGCTCGCCCGTGCGCTGTGTGTGGTGGCGGGCGACGGTCGCGGCTCCCGCGCGTCACCCGACCCTCGCCCGTCCCGCGCACATGCTTAAGGGTCCTCGCGCACCACACGGCCACTACTACGACCCACCGACCTACCGACGGTTGGCCGCAGACTCTTCGACCAGGAAAAAAATTTGGTGGCACAACCGGGTGTCCGACCGGTTTTGTTCAAATAGCGGTCGATCACGCGAAAAGTCGGGGGCGTGGTCAAGTAGTGCGCGAGGTCCCTCAGTACTAGATACTACAATAGAATATTATTGTGACAATCCCCACGAATTAAAAACCTCTATGGATACAACAATAACACCTGACAGTACTTACGGATTCCATCCTAAATCTTGTGGATTAATGTACAGAATACCAGCTCTAGACACCGTAGCAGGAGTAGCTGCCCTCAGGCTAGCAATCTCGAAGAGCAGCCGCATTGATTTAGTCAAAGCAATTCGTTCGTTACTGGCCAACGTCAGCACCTTAAAAGTATTAGGTATAGTAAACAATATTGTAAAAAACCTAAACAAATGTGAATTTCTAAAGCAAGGATATAACTAACTTTATTGTCATCCATTAGAGTGTTCAAACTTTCAATCCACATGGGATCGATATCCCCATCAAGTACAATCCACTTTGGACCATCTCCAGGCATATTCGCCATATCGCGCATAATCGTCGAGAACAAGCCGTCCTTCCACTCTCGAGTGGCCGGGTTTATGATACCGAACAATTCGTCATTAGTCACTGCTTTAGGATCAAGGTCATTGTAGAACGGCTTCTGTTTCAACATGAAGTATGTCCTATTGAGACACTGCCACACCATTGACTTGCCAGTCCCTGCGAATCCAACGATGAAGACCGAGTGCCTCACTGCAAACAGTTCCACTAGTTGCACCATCTAAAATAAAACAAAGTTCTCAAAATAACACACACCTACGTCATTTTATAAGAGCTACATATCTTTTTCTGTGGAAGTACCTTATTATAGATAAGAACAATAGGATAACATGAAAAGTCGGTCGTGGTGGGTTTGGCAGATATCAGGTAACAAACGTGTGCTAAATAGCTGCTAAGTTACGTCATACTATAAAGCATAATTTGATTTACATAACTATGTAGTATGATGATTCACAATTCGATTCAAAGGTGTCTGGCGGTGGGTTTTCCACCACATATTGTCGGGCAATAGAGGAGGTGAATCATCATACAATGTATATAATATCAAAAAAATCACGCTTTATAGTATGACGTAACTAGGCAGCTACTTAGCACACCTTTGTTACCTGATATCTGCCAAAGCCACCACGACCGCCTTTTCATAATATCCGATTGTTCTTACCTATAGTAAGGCACTTCAACAGCAAAAGTTTCAGCTTCTATTAAATGACGTAGGTCTGGCAGTCACCGAATCTCCCTCTAAAGGGTGTGAATAGACTCTTGACGAAACCGAAAGGCACTTGTTTTCCCCGTCTTTGCTTCTTTTTTTGTTCTAGACCATACCTGGGAACCTCCTAGTTACGGAGACATTTGGGGTCAATGTTCCAACTTTTTCACAAGTTTTTTTTTTTAAATCCATGTTTTTAATGTAAGATTTTTGCTTTAAACACCTCTACAACCCCCGTACTATTCAATCCATCTATTAGCACAATGTTTTGAGTGCGATCCATCGAGTCCTACCGTAAAAAGTGATTTTTCACCTCAAAAAAAAAATCGTTTCCCAGCAATAATTTTTGCGTAAAGTTACCTACTTAGTTTCATGTACAGAATGCTTAGTTGACGGCTTCGTGAAGGCTCTGTTTACACCCTGTATATTACAAGGAAAAAATAGTACATTTTTAAGTGGGGAATCTTTGTTATTGCATTCGGGGCAATTCACATCCGAGCCGCAGGCGAGGTTGTTCCATAACAACCTCGCCTGCGGCTCGGCTCCATAGCCGAAAACTGAAGTAACAAATGCCCACGTGTATCAAACGATGTTTTTCAATACACTTTCGTATAAATAAAATAATAGAGCGAAAAGTATTTTTGTCAGGAATTATTACAAAACTAAGATTTAATTTGCGTTTTTTTTTCGCGCCTTGCTTTCGCCAGGTTGAAGAAGAAGCAAAGGCTTGAAGACGCTATACAGCCTGATATGAAAAATAGAAAGTTAAAATATTTTCAATTTATTTTCTATGAGATTCTATTTATTAATACAAATTAAACATTCAAAAAAAAATCCGTAAAGACGCATATCTCTTTGCGCGAAAAAAAAAATAACCGCCGACTATAGGAATCGAACCAATTTGGACATAGTATAAATATAGTTATCTGTGTAAATTTTTATATCCGCACAAGTTGTGGTAAATGAAAAAGAACCACGTGTGTGAAATACATTGCATGTTGCACCTAATCGTAGTGCGATAAGAGCCAGTTTCCGAGGAAGCTTATTGAAAAAGCTTTGTTTAACATAATTAAATTAAGTACCTTTAAAATAAAACCAGGCTCCGGCTGTAGCTTCAACGACAAAGCTCCATTTATCAAATGTTGTTCAAAATCCATGTCACGCTTTCTGGGTACATCAAGTGCAGGGAACAGGTCACCGATCAGACCCATAAAAACTGGCATATCATCTGTCACGATCTTAGGGATGTTGAAATCTCTCAGCGCTCTCATCAGCACTTGATCTTCTGGTCTTTGTCGGTCACCTCGCTAGAAGTTTAACGGTGTGTGTCTAAGTGATCTTATGATCTACCATCCAGGCTTCCTATGTATTTAATCAAATATTCTGTCTGTTTGTAATACCAAAATAACAGCTTTTTACTGAATGCATTGTATACTACTTCATTTTTTGTCTGTCTGTCTTCTGGTTGTTCCGGCTAATCTCCGAAACGGCTGGAGTCTGGACCGATTTTGACGGGACTTTTACTGGCAGATAGCTGATGCAATAAGGTCTAACATCGGCTAGTCTTTATTAGGGTTCCGAGCAAAAAAATTAAACCTTGAAATTTTAACAAAATCCGTTTCAGACGGCTATTCTCCGAAACGGCTGGACCGATTTTGACGGGACTTTTACTGGCAGATAGCTGATGTGAGTCTTATGGAGTAACTAAAGCTACTTTTATTTTGGAATAAGAATTAAGATTTCGTGCAAAAAAAATTAAAACCCTTGAAATTGGTAACAAAATTCGATTCAAAAAGGGAAATAATATTTTTTATAATAATTTCAC
This sequence comes from Noctua janthe, assembly GCA_910589295.1. NCBI lineage: Eukaryota > Metazoa > Arthropoda > Insecta > Lepidoptera > Noctuidae > Noctua > Noctua janthe. Next base: position 11,333,275 of record OU342563.1, on the reverse strand, counting down.
GCGAACGAATGTCGCGGGCAACAGCTAGTCTTGTATATTATCTTCAAATACTACTTACAATTTAGGCTTAGTTTTGCCATACAACGTGGCAATGCCGCCAGTCTCTTGGGTACATTACCAGTTGCCAGCTTTGAGGAGTTTTTGACGCCATTTTTTAAGTTTATTGTTAAGTAAGTTACTTTAGGTTATTTTAATTTATAAATGTATTTAATATTTAGCTAATAAATATTTACACTAATGGATATAAATTTTTGGGTGAAGTTTGGAAATGTTTACCTTCAAAGAGCCAGCGACCACCAACACTGACTTGATGGCCCTTAGCCCCCAATCGTAGTGGTCTTGTTTAGACAGCAGCTCACGACACAGCGTGTACAAGGTGATAAACTTGCGTGCGAGCAGGCGAGCATCTTGGAACCCTTCGGCGACCAGCATGATCTCGCAGATCAACTCAAAATCCGGCACTACCATGGCACATGGTCTGTTTCATAGTGCAAGTTACGATCAGCAATGGTTATGAGAAGGTTAAGCAAGTCATAGTTTTCCAATCCGAGTTCTCGTTATTAACATACCTAACACTTATCCTAACTAATAAATTATATCACTGTGTTTTGTCAGTGTTAGTATCTATTTCTTTAAACAAATAAATAAATGCGATTGTAAGTTTGTTTGTTACCTTTTCACACCTAAACCACTGAACCAATCATCCTGAAATTTTGCATATACGTTGTCAGGTGAACAGAAACGGACGTACCTTTCATTCTGAAAAAAGTGCTTTTCCCGAGGAAAACAACAATAACGTTATGATAATAGATGGCGCCACGTGCCTTTCAAATCATGATTGAATTATATTATAATAGAAAGTTCTGAAATTCTAAATTAAAGCGAGCGAAGCCACGGGCAAAAGCTAGTTGAATGTATTGTTTAAAATAACTGGTTACCTGTTTGGGTTAAATAACTTTTTTTAGGCACGGCTACAATTAGGCCGTAAAATATTAACGTGTTAAGAAACACCGATAATCAACGCAGAGCCTTTAAAACCACTGTAGCTAAAAGAACGATATTTTTGTAAATTAGGTTTTTTTTCTAAAAAAAGCCACCACTAAGAGTGTTCAGAAATTCCACGTCTCATCATCTGCCTAGCCTTTTCACAACTATGTTGGGGTGGGCCTCCAGTCTAACCGGATGCAGCTAAATACCAGTATTTACATGGAGCGCCTGCCTATCTGACCTCCATAACCCAGTTAGTACTGTGTAATACGATATGTACCCCTTGGTAAGACTGGTTGTCAGACTTTTTGGGCCACTGACTACCTATAACGACTGTCAAAGATCTACAAATGACACCCGGGACCAACGGCTTAACGTGCTTTCCGAGGCACGGAGGAAACTCGGTATGTAATGGGTGGTCACCCATCCACAGACCAACCTAGGTAAGCGCAGCTTAACCTAAAGATCGATCCGAGCGGCTGTTATTACGAGGGCGGGTCAATAAGTCCGTGACTTTTGGAATAAAACACAGATTTTTTGATAAAAAAATAATTTTATTTTTCAACGTAGTCTCCCTTGAGCTCTATACACTTTGTCCAACGCTTCTCCAATTTTTTTATCCCTTCCAAAAAAAATGATTTGTCGAGGTCCTCAAAATAGGCCTTTGTTTGCGAGATGACTTCATCATTGGAGTCAAATCTTTTTCCACCAAGCCATTTCTTCAGGTTTGGGAACAAGAAGTAGTCGCTCGGAGCCAAATCTGGAGAATAGGGCGGATGAGGGAGCAATTCATAGCCCAATTCATGGATTTTTGCCATGGCAACTGCACATGTGTGCACCCTTGCATTGTCTTGGTGGAAAAGAACTTTTTTCTTGGCCAAATGAGGTCGGTTTTTTTTCAAATCGTCATTGAATCGGTCCAATAAGTTGGCATAATATTCCCCATTGATTGTTCTTCCCTTTTGAAGGTAGTCAATGTGGATTATCCCGCGTGCATCCCAAAAAACAGTCGCCATAACTTTATTGGCTGACAAACCCACCTTGGCCTTCTTTGGCGCCGATTCACCCTTAGAAACCCACTGTTTTGACTGTTGTTTGGTTTCTGGTGTGTTGTGATGGATCCATGTTTCGTCCACGGTTACAAAACGGCGCAAAAACTCCTCCATATTGCGATTAAACAACGCCAAAGCTTCCTGTGAAGTTGTTACACGATTGCGTTTGTGGTCGACTGTGAGCAAACGCGGCACCCATCTTGCGGAAAGCTTTCTCATGCCCAAGTGATCATTCAAAATTGAAACCACTGAGCCATGCGAGATCCCTACGGCTTCCACAATCTCTCGCACTTTCAATCTTCGGTCGGTCAACACCATATCGTGAATTTTTTCGATTGTTTCGGGTGTAGAGACCTCAACTGGGCGTCCAGGACGTTCGGCATCTTCAGTGCTTGTACGGCCACAACGAAATTCAGTAAACCACTTTTTTACCATTGAAATCGATGGTGCAGAGTCCCCATAGTATTTATCAAGCTTAGCCTTGGTCTCGGTAATGGTTTTTTTTCGCAAGAAATAATGCTTAATAAGCACACGAAATTCACTTTTTTCCATTTTCTCCTCAAATTAGTGGGTAGTCTGATAAAAATAGCTGTCAAACACAAACTAACTGACGCAGCAAGTTTAAATTTTGACAGGAGTCAACTGACAGATGCCTGTTGACAGGAGCAGTGTTGCTGTTTCAGTAAAGAGGTCAGAAATTCAAAAAGTCACGGACTTATTGACCCGCCCTCGTACTTAGCCACGAGCTCTTCCTCCGAGAAATTCCACGTCTCAAAACAGATATTTAGTATTCAATAACGCGTTAACTAACAACGTTGAGCGTTAGTGTAGACTGTAGCCCCTATATATCCCGAACAGATAGCCAGTTATTTTTTGCCATGTGACATTTAGATGGAGGAATAGCGTAGTCTTACTAATGAGAACCCTTTTTGCACATTGTCTAACTTTTAAGTAGGCTTGTCTTTATTTTCTAAATCACAGCAAACGCTTCGCGCACACTCACCTGAACAATGCTTTTAAGTTCTCAGGCAACTCAGTCCTGCCTGCATAACCGGGGTTCATCGTAATAAACATACCAACAGTTGGTATCAGTGAGATAAATTCTCCCATAAAGTCGATCTTCTTTTTCTTAGCCTTAATGGCATCCAGCACACTCTTCACTTGTACTGATACGACAGACAACACCTCCACTGAGATCCTGTTGAACTCGTCGAAACAGCCCCATGCACCGGTTTGACATAGACCTTCATTGAAATGCAACATAATACAATTTAAATCGCCTATTTAAAAGAAAATGTGGCTGTTACCAGCACTCATCACAAAGAGGCCAAGATTTATAAAAGGAAAAAGTTTTAAGAAAATTGGGGTTTCTTAAAACATTGGGCTTTTTCTTTAACATATAATATGATATGAACAATACCTTTATAAATATTACCGCAGGACTTGTAGTCCATTTGTTCAGAACAGTTGAAGACATAGACCATGATGCCTAAAGCTCTACCCAAATCCTTAGTGGTTTCGGTCTTCCCAGTACCAGCTGGCCCGGCTGGTGCTCCACCCATTACCAAATGCAGACTCTACGAACACGACCGCGAGAAGTTACAGACAAGCCAATTGTAGCTTAGGGTACCGACATGGCGACAGTTCATATTATAGCTTCAGTAAAGTGTGTACAAGTATAAGCTGCCGTGTTTTGAAATATCAAAAGCAGTTGTGACACCAGGCGCGGTCCTAGGTTTTGATAGGCTTTCAGAAATTGTGTCAGTTTATAGAAAAAAACTAAATTTATTGCACCCTTCCTCGGAATTAAGTTCTGTTTGTTCATTCATATAGACATGAGTATAAAAGTACCTAACTGGAAAGGGCAGGATGCATTAGCGAGAGAAGCGAGCTCGAAAATTAGCATTCTGCCTCGAAAAGGTTAGCTGCTCTTTTTGAACGATTAATCAATTTGGCGTGTATGATTTGGGGGTCCTGACCTCCTCCCCCTAGTATTAGGCTAGGACCGCGCCTGCGTGAGACCATTGATATTCGTATAAAAAACCCCAAGATACACACTCACCATCAAAAACGTCCGCAGAAACAGTATGCACAACTTTGAATTGTGCGGACTTTTCACTGCTTGTGACGGCAATTGTTTTTCAGGAATTAAATTAGAAATGTGACATAACGTGCGGCACTCGCGTTTAAAAACAACTTTATGCAGTTGGTTTAAGATCGAATTTGAGTTTAGCCAATCAGAACCTTATGTTCGTGCGTACATGCGCTGTGGAGTGAGAAGAAATCTTTTCGTCCAGAATAACGTATGCATGGTGGCAAGAGGTTGATGCTTGCAAACTGGAAGCGCTGGAGGTGATTGATGCATGTTGCTGGGAATATTATGCCAATTTTATTGTTGTGAACGTTTTGAGCCTGGTGTGTTGTATTAGTTCATAATCATTCACAGCCCGAACTCACCCACTGCTGGGTATAGACGTGTCTTTGTTTATGCTCAAGCAGCTCATGCTTTATGAACAAGTTTGTGAGAACTGATGGCTAGTGCTCGGAAGTACCTACCTATAATAAAGTGCGTATTACCTGTGTCAGTGTGATATAACAGCGATCAGTCAGTGGCGTAATTACAAGCCGGGGTGTGTTTCCAAGGTACTCGTAATCATACAAAAACTGTGCGTCACATATATTCGCGAAACAATTGTTCACATCCACAGACCAGCGGTGCCTGAAAACGTGTGACTGATTTTAAAGTACCTATTACGTGATAGTTTCCGTAACATTTTTTTTTAATGAAAAACATTGCCCCACACTAGGAATTTTTCCTGTATCGTGGGTGCGTTTACAATCATTTAAAATAACACACACGAACAGCCAGACCCGGAACAGCCTGACCCGGAACAACCACCTGTAGACCATTACAAATATTTGTTCTGTGCGGGGATCGAACACGCGACACGCAGCGCAGCAGCCAACCACTCAGCGACTGCGCCAACCGAGGGCGACTACAACCAATATTCTAATCTAGATAGAATCTCACAGGTTAAGGTGTATTAATCATTATCGTAAAGATCCACGAAACAATATTACTACTCGAGAAGGAAAACGTCACACATAAATAATCGAATTAAAAGTACCTGAGCTGGCTCTGCCATTGGAAAGCATTAGAAGTTTCCACCTTAGCGGTGATGAGCTTAGCAACCACATCCCTAGAGTGTACGTCGATGGTACAGATGGTCATAATCTTCTGCCGGTCGCCCGGTGTTAGGTCACCCAGTAGCAACATAATCAACGCGCTTAACTGGGAGATTTGCTTTTTCTGGTAATCTTTCAAAGCATTCTCGTAACCTATAAGTAAGTAATTGGTAACATTTGAGAAGTTTAGATCCATAGTATAGCGACCACCACCAAACACAGAATCGCTGACATCAAGACGTTGCCGTGTTGTGTGGTGGACACGACACTTTAATCATCACTGATCGATTATTTGGCGACATTTGGTCAGGCATCCAAAATCCAAAGGCATACTGCTATTCAAATCTTTTATTCTGTTATGCTTTTCTCATGTTCCCTAATACGAAATGTGTTTGGAATGATACGAGATACGCTGACCTACACAATTTCGCCAATCTGGCCGAAAACATGACCAATCTGAGAGATATATTTGGGCGTGCATGGCAATGATTTCTTTTGGTCAGAATTGTAATGAAATAGGCATAAGCATATTGTTAAAAGGCTACTTCGAGCGTCATAATGTAAAAGTCGACCGTAACAGAAATATTTTTTGCCGGTAACTTGATGTTACTTGTTTCTTGACTACACAGAAGCTGCCTTTTAGAGTTCATGATGAAACTGGACCTTCTTTAAATAAAGGTAATTTAAAAATTATAGAATTATTGGCCAAATATGATGGCTCTCTTTAAAACCGTCTTCAAACTTCATTGAATGCGTTCATGTGGTCCAACTGCCTGTGCCAACCTAGTTCGCAAGGCAATGCACGCCACTGATTACATGTAAAGTCACTGTACGTTCCTGGAAAGCCACTTATCGCCGATGCTACAAGTTTATTTTCCCGAAAAAATCATATTTATAATTTTTAAATTTTAATTTGTTTCTGCCATAGCCAGCAAAAAAAATCTAAAGTAGGTGGACCGAAATCAGTATCTTTTAATAAGGCAAACTACTAAGTAAGTTGCTGGAGAGAGTTCTGTCTGATCGCACCTTCTTCAAGTTTCTCAAAAGCCTGGTTAGTCTCGGAGGTCCACCAGATCTGAGTGCCGACGAGGGCAGGCTGCGCGGGCCAGTCGAACACCCACTCATCTCGCGGCTTGTCCTCGTATGACTTGACGCTGTGCTCGAGGATATCACGCAAAGTTAACCGCATGCAATCTGTCACTCGGTTCAGCCAAGTTTCCACCTGGTACACAATTTTACATACTGGGGGAAAGTTGATAGAGACCATAAAATGATGAAGGTTAAGTTCAAAATCGCATGAGAAAAATTGACAATTTGTAGTAACTCGATGCGCTAGCGACTGAACAACAAATAAATTAAAGATATTTTAGACGAAAGTGTGCAAAATAATGAAAGAGAACCTTTCCAGAACAGTCGCAGCAGGGTGCTTTGAAAGGCACATGCTCTTCATTCTCCTTGGATATCATCTCGTAGGCTTGCTTGCTCGTCGCGTCAGGGAACACAAGTTTCGCTAGATTGTCGTACAACTTGGTCAAGTGCCGACCCACCGCTGGCGGGTTGTTGCCGTTCGACAGGATATCTGATGACCATTACGTTATTTTAATTCAATAAAAATTAAATAAGTAAGAAAAAAAGAGCATTTTTACTTGTTTCAAAGTCATCAGTCATTCAACGGACTATGAAGTTGACCAATTTAAGAAACTATATTCTATTGTTTACTCAAAAATAAAAAGTGAAATTTATAACGAAATCGGTTTTGTTTTCGGGCCTGGCAATGATTCCAGCGATCTCCTCGGAGTAGACAGATTATAAAATCACGAAAATAGCGAGGATCGAACAGAATGGAGTGCAATTGAAGAGGCATAAGTGGTAAGACTGCTGTAGGTTGATGTTAAAGAATGGACAGCGGTTATTTATCAACCATATTACCAAGCAAATCTGCAGAAGACACGAAGTAAAAGCGAGGATAAGCCAGTCGCTTTGTATCGAGGTAATTATTCAGGGCCTTCTCGCATAGATTGAGTGCAGTCATTAGAACCTCGAGTTTCTCCAGCAGATGTGGTTTGTTAGTGGCTACTATGACATTTGGGGTCGTCCCAATATCTTTCAGCATTTCCTGAAGAAAGTAGTGCTACCATGAATAACTGTATGAGCAGAACTAACATGCTAAAAGAGCATTAAAGTTAATAAACGTACCTTAAAATCATGGTCTATAGTATCAAACCTCTTTGAATCCTCAGGTAGTTGCGCGCGAATATCGTCGGATCCAACAAAAATACTTTCCAAGTACTGCCATTTACGTTGCACTTCGAACCATAGTGCGATCACTGCATCGGCAGTGCCTAGTTTCTTTTGCCAGGCCGTCACCTCCATTTCAAAGAAACCTACAAACTTGGATGACATCATGGTTTGTACTTGATTCTGTAAACAGAATATTAGAAAAGAAAACGCTCGTTTGAGTAACTGTTTTAGAGCGATTTCAGATTAGTGTATTTCTATGTGTATAAGCTCGTATCGGCTTACGCACTTACATGGGTGCCATATTTTGAGCTTCAAAAAACTGAACGCGCTTACACGCGGTTGTTCCAGAATTTTCGGTCGAAACGGTTCAGTCAGTATCTCTTGCGGCTTACGCGTATATGAGCTTATAAACGTTATAACGCTGGTATGCACGGCGGCCAATCAAGCTATTCAAAACCAAATTAAGCTGAACTCTTTTCGTACGGGAAGGTCATACAAAGCGAAGTCAGGTTATACTGGTTATGTACAGCTTGATGTGACGCCGTGTGTACGAGTTGCGCATATGGCTAAAAGCGCGCGCATACGCGCCTACACGCGCTTCCAAAAACGAGGTTATATGCGCTGAAAGTACACTAATCTGAAACCGTCCTAAATCAACCATAGAAGAAATGCAAGAGTAACACTCCGCATACACAGGAAGTATACCATCACACCGCAGTGCTATAATATCATCACCTGGTTATCTTCCAGTGTCTCCACAAGTTCCTCACTAGCTTTTGGTATTTTGACTCCACTTCTGTCATGCACACCGTAATCGAAATCCATGACAGCCCAGGTTGCCTCAAGTTCCCTGGAAAGTGTATTTTTAGAGTGAAAAATACAAAACAAAGACACGTATAGGTACAATCAAACCTTGTCTATGGTAACAGTTAAACTGGGACAACATTTATATAATTTTATTATAGTAGTGTATCTGCCTATCCCTTATGAGGAAGGTGCGTGAGTTTATGTAAATAAATGAAATGTTTGTTTGTAAACAAAAATCAAATAGGGCAATGTTGTCTCTGTTGAACAGAGACATAGTTTAAAAACGAACGATTGTCTTCTAAACAAGGCAAGAAGCCTCTGTCTTAGAAGCCAGTGTTACCCAAAATGAAAGTATGTACTTTTAATTTTCTCAGTAGTGATTTACATTATGTGCATCCATACAATTCGTTTATTTCTATTAAGTATATATTTCTATTAAATACTAGCTGTTCCCGGCATGCGTTGCAATGCACCTATCCTACTACCTACTACCTACCTACTACCTACCTACTACCTACCTACTACCTACCTACTACCTACCTACTACCTACCTACTACCTACCTACTACCTACCTACTACCTACCTACTACCTACCTACTACCTACCTACCACCTACCTACTACCTACCTACTACCTACCTACTACCTACCTACCACCTACCTACCACCTACCTACCACCTACCTACCACCTACCTACCACCTACCTACCACCTACCTACTACCTACCTACTACCTACCTACTACCTACCTACTACCTACCTACTACCTACCTACTACCTACCTACTACCTACCTACTACCTACCTACTACCTACCTACTACCTACCTACTACCTACCTACTACCTACCTACTACCTACCTACTACCTACCTACTACCTACCTACTACCTACCTACTACCTACCTACTACCTACCTACTACCTACCTACTACCTACCTACTACCTACCTACTACCTACCTACTACCTACCTACTACCTACCTACTACCTACCTACTACCTACCTACTACCTACCTACTACCTACCTACTACCTACCTAAGAACCTTCTCCTGACAGTAACAAACAGAACAAAAAAATAATAAGCGAAATCGGTTCAGCTGCTCTCGTTAGAAAACGTTTGTATAGGAAAAAAAAAATGGCTGTTTTAAGGGGTTTTCCGGCAACTATTCGAATTTTTCTCGCCGTAAAATTTAAAAAAAAAAATTGGCCAAATTGGTCCAGGCGTTGTTGAGTTATGCGCTTACCAACACATTTTGCGATTCATTTTTATATTATAGAAGATTATGCTCTGTAACGAGGCAAATATACTACCACGGCAGAAGCACTCGCGCGCACGTGAACGACCGCTCGCGTCATCGCTACCCCGCCGCACACGGCCCACGTAGACCTCACGGCCGCCTTTATAAACAGTGTCCGGCATTAGACCCGTAATCTTTCCCCGCTGGGCCTCTCCTGGGCAACCCGGGGTCTCACTCGGCGGGGACAGACCGGCGTCGTGAAGAAAACAGCGCTGTTAGACAGCGCTGTGGCGCGCCTACAGTAAATATCAACTACACACATGGGCTCACACTAGGCTCTGGCCTAAATAGGCCACCCGATGACGGGTCCCGTTTTTACAGGCCAAGGTATGGCTGCCGCGGCCAGGGGGCGATGCCCCGTCACCGCGCCCCCTTAAGGGGACGCAGCGACTTCCTCTGTGAAAAAAAACCTTATTAAACTATACACGTAACGTTGTAAGCGACGTGATTCACTGCGTGGTGTCGCGTAACCGTCCCTGGAAACGTGGATATACGTCATCGCCTTTCGGCCAAAAGTCATCTTTCAAGAAGGTCTACAGGTAGATGGTGGGTTGGAACTCGTACCACGACCAACTTAAAGTTAATGTTATGGCGCGGTTCCAACCTTTCGACCCTTTTTTTTTTTTGGTGGGTAATCATCAAAATGACCTCTCTGGGCGGAACGGAAGGGAGTGTCAGACTTGTACTGACTAAAACCCATCCATGTTCACGCACGCTCATGTATTTCAAAAATTACTATAGACAACAGTGACTGTATAAACCCTGATTCCATTGCAAATCATTTCAATATTTTTTTCATTAACACGGTTACCAATATCATCTGCCTAGCCTTTTCCCAACTATATTGGGGTCGGCTTCCAGTCTAACCGGATGCAGCTGAATACCAGTATTTTACATGAAGCGACTGCCTATCTGACCTCCACAACCCAGTTAGTACTGGGTAATACGATACCCCTTGGTAAGACTGGTTGTCAGACTTTTTGGGCCACTGACTAATTAACGACTGTCAAAGATCTACAAATGACACCCGGGACCAACGGCTTAGCGTGCTTTCCGAGGCACGGAGGAAACTCGGTATGTAATGGGTGGTCACCCATCCACAGACCAACCTAGGCAAGCACGGCTTAACCTAAAGATCGATCCGAGCGGCTGTTATTATTTAGCCACGAGCTCCTCAACACGGTTACCAATAATAGACTTGATAATGAAGAAGATTCAAGATTAAAACAAATGGAACATATTGAGTCGATCAGTAATTCCATATTTTTGTACCTACTGGATGATAGTGACCTTAAAAAAATAGTGATGTCTCTAAATGATTCCAAAGCTAGTGGTTATGATAATATTTGCACTGACATCTAATTCTAGAGCCACTTCTACATATTGTTAACCTCTCTCTAGAACAAGGAATATTTCCCGATTTATTAAAGAGATCAGTAGTGAAACAAATATTTAAAAAAGGGGATAGCACTCAAATGGACAATTATAGACTCGTGACTTTGATACCTATATTTTCTAAAATGTTTGAAAAAGCGTTTTACAACAAATTAGCAAACTTCATTGAAAAAAAAATTATTAAGGACGAACAAAATGGGTTTCGTAAAAATAGAAGTACATCTTAGGCAGCCTTTCAATTAATAAAAGAAATAACAGACTGTATTGACAAGCAAATACCTGTTACAGTTTTATTCATGGATATGAGTAAAGTGTTTGATCACGTCTCTCATGAACGATTATAGAAAAAGGCTTCCAGATATGGAATCAGAGGAATGGCATATAACTGGCTGGAATCTTACTTGTCCGACAGAGTACAATCAGTGGAAGTAACGAATTATAATGCCTACACTAAAACGCTAGAATCATTCCAATCTTCGTTTATGTTGAATATATATGGCGTGCCTCAGGGCAGTGTTTTAGGGCAGCCAATGTTTTGCTCTACATAAATAACTTCCCAGAAGTTATAAATGTGTATTGTTTGCCGACAATACTACAATTATAATCAAAGGACAAGATAAAAGAACTTTTGTCTTGTACTATCAAGAAATAAACATTGCTCTTCAAAGAACTATAGAGTGGCTAGAGGCTAATAATTTAAAAGTTAATATTATTAAAACACAATTTATGCAATTTCATACCTTATATTATTGTCGAGGTTTTTAATTGAAAAATGCTTTTATAGTGTATGTACATGAGTTTTTAGATTATAAATTATAAGTTTTGTAAATTGCCGGTCATTTTAAATTATTTTTTGTTATGATTTCCTTTATTTTATTTTTTTACACATTAATTACATTTTTAAATAATAATTTAAAATAATATAAAAGAAACATTAGTATTGTGTGGCGAATCTCTGCCATTATTGACATGATTATTATTGTAATTTATGATTATTATTGAAATTTATGATTATTATTTTTATTATGTTTTCATTATTACTTTGACATTCATTTAATTCAATAATGCTATTTTAATGGGATTATCTGTTTAATGATTGCATGATTTATCAATAATTAATTTAAATAAAATAATATGTGATCTTATTTTATATTTGCACGCCGAAATGAAAGGCAGAATAAGAGGACAAGTCTGTTCAGTGAATGAGCTACCCCACTACCCGCTACAGCTGATATCACATGTTAAATCTAAAGTTTAACAACAGTCAAAAATAATGTTGTTCCTTAATATAATGCGCTTTTTAAATTAACACTAGTGTTATCTACATAACTACCGCTATCATTAGACAGACACTTTGTGCGGTGAAAACCCCCGTCAACCTTTAAAGTATGTTAAATTGTAAGGCATGTTCGTACATGGGTTATTCTCGGATAGCCCTGGACACGTCATAAAATAATGATTTCCATTATTTTATGACGTCACTATTTGGGCCACCCAGTTTAATATAAAACTGAACTGTATTGTTATTCTGTTTATATAATTATTGACGTAAGAGTCAATGTTTAATGCCAGTGTCCCATGCCTAGGGCAGATGACGTGACCTTAAAATAATCAATCGGATTGCAATTGTCACTCCCCGCGCACCCCGTGCCTACCGCTAAATTTGGTGAACTCGCACGAATACAAACAAAATGTTCAACTTGCGGAATGGAGGCGGTTATCTGTGGCAGTTAAAAACCGCGGTAAACAAAGCAAAAACTTCAAAGTATGAATTATACGTTATTCGTCAAACGCTGCGTCCAAGACTAGGGTAGAATATAAAAGACACCTGTTAAAAGAAATATACGTACTTGAGTGTTTTCTCCATAGCCATTTCTTTGACAGATTTGTCAACAATAGTTTTAACCTCTTCTTCGTACTTGTGTAGGTTTAGTGCGAGCAAGTCGGCCAGTGTTGTGTCGTCATCAATTTGGAACTTCACCTGAAGTTATGAAGGAATTTTATTAAATAAGTGAAGCAAAACTTTATAGTAATGGAAGTAGGAATTCTCTTTTGATTATACAGTCTGGTTGCTTGAAACTCATTAGGTAACATTTAGAGCCGTAATGAAAACACGATACCGAACAAAATACTAAATTACTTCTACCAACCAATAAAACCAAATTCAAAAACACAAAAAAGTGAAAAATAACTTTAGCTTCAGAAGTCGAAGACTTTTGTTTGTTGATTCAGTTTTTTTTTTGACACCGACTTCTGAAGATCAAGTTATTTTTAATTTTTTGGTGTTTTTGAAGTCGATTTTATCTTTTACAAAAAGTTTTTTATTTTTCCATTTTTAGTTGTAATAACCTATACAAATAATGCTTCATTAAGACAGCGAGGTTTCGGAGCAAACGAAAATATCATCGATGTATACAATTTTTAGATTTTTGTTGATTTTTCAAAAACCACTCGACCGATTTTGATAAAATTTAAATGGGACCTCCTGGTACATCCTATCCTAGTACCTTTTGAAACAAAAAAAGAGTTATGCAAATCGGTTCAGGCATCGAATAATCGGTGAACATGCATAAAAAAAAAGATTCCGACGAATTAAAAACCACGTAAAGTTCTTACCTTAATATTAGCCGTAAACGGTATTCAATCTATATTAACACTATGTACATATCTATTTTATTGTATCTACTTGATCTAAATAATGAATTCTGATAATATTATTGAATGATGTGGAAACTGCTGCGACGATTTGCTGTTGGACTTAAGTTGGAAACCTATTTGCTTCATTTCACTCATTGAGTACGATCTATTCAATTGAAACGTATTTCTTCTATTTCCTTCTTGTAACTTAGGTCTTCTGTAGTCTTGTATTTGTAGATATGTGTGATATTCTGCTTTCAATCCATTCTCGATTTGAATACTATTGTTTTCTACAGCTACATCAACAGCTAAATCTTCTAATGACTTAAATTCACGTTTAATGTCGTCCAAAATTGCACTGGATATGTTTTTATTTGGGGACAATGAGATATGAGAATGTTTTGCTTTAATGGTCATGACGTGAGAGTGAACCGCTTTCTAAATAAAATAAAAACTTATTAAATATTTACAAAACACAAATATACAACATAGTTTTGTTTTTTATTTCGCAAATGAAGAACTTTACCTTAGTTGCCATCATCAGTTCTAGCCAATGCCTATCCTTGATAGATGGATTCTGTAGATCGGTGACAGCTCTTAATGATGTCATCAAGTTCTTTATTGTGGCTTCTATTACGATGTAGGGTTCCCTGTGATAAAAGTATACTTTGAACACGGAGTTGCGGATACCACGCCTAAATAAGACGTTAAAAAATTTCGAATTGCCATTATTTATTTATAAATCTTTGCCCAGCAGTGGGATGACGCAGGCTAACAGTATCATTATCAGGAAATCATTGTTAGGCCACAGACATCTGCTACTGGATACTAGCCTTCCCCAAGCAACACCTCAACGAACTAGTTTATGCTTTCATGGAATTTCGAGTTATGCTTTTGTATGTCGCTTTTAGTGTTACAAACGTTACCTTGATCTCTTTCTGAAAATATTAAAACGTTAAGCTAACCATGATCTCATATCCTTGTTCAGCTGTCTCAGATCCTTGGTAAACCGCTTGCACTCCTGGTCCATGCCATCAGCATCAATCTTCTTCCATGGGGACTTCTTCCAGAACTCGATCGTGCCCATAACCAAGTAGTAGTAGTCCCACAATTGCTGTTATATAAAATTAAAAGCAAAATTTCGCAACAATGTTTCAGTAACATGTTTTATGTTGCTGGCAACATGCAATGTTCCAGTGTTGCTGCAAAACATGATGTTCTGTATTCACAAAAACAAGCAGTGTTTGTGTTCGGAAACGAATGTTGCGTGTTTGTTGTTCAACATTGTTTCCAATTAATACAGGGCTTAGTGCAGTTTCTAAAGTCAATGTTAGTCAATACAGCAAAAGCATTAAACAAGGTTTAGTCTTTCAGCAACGAGTTTTGTTACCAGGGTTAAGAGCAATGTTAGTAAATACATCAAAACCATCAGTTTTAGTCTTTCACCAACAAGTTTCCTTGAAAGGGTTGGGTACCTTAGCAAGTTTGAGTTCACGCCTGCATTGTTTCATACTCTTCTCGTCAGGAGGCTGAATGTCGAATAGGGCGGATGACGTCTTCAGCTCGTCTAGTAATACTTCAAATCCTAATAGTTCCTGGTGGACCTTGTCTATGCTCCTGTATGGCTCTTTGCATGCCTCGAAGAATATCTAAGGAAAAATTAAAAGAAAAGAAAACAAGCACAATAATTATATTTTGGGGTAACGTCATGTTTTCACGACACAGTCATATTTTCTTCAAGAGATGTTCATAATAATTTAAACTATAAAATGTTTTTTTTCTTGAACTTATAGAAAATTATTTTTTACTTTTTAGTTCGGCTAGTTACAGAAGCGCGTTTTTTTAAACTATTATTTATTTTCTACCTTTTAGTTTGGCTAGCTACAAAAGTGTTTTTTAAATTTTTTTTTTAAATGTTCCGTTTGAAATTTTTTCGACATCCAATTGACATTTTGTTAAAATCGAAAGATTCAATACTTTTAAAATTTAAATTTTTTGTTTTATTTTTTTTACGGAATTACAAAGTAAAAAATTATAAAATTGAAACTTCTTATAAAATAGTCAAATCTTTATCAATTTGTTCGTTGAAACTTTATAATTTTTTTTTTCGAAATTTTTAATTCTAATTATCTTGAGCATTATTCAAATTAATTTTTCTTACATCTTTTATTGGATTGATCATTTAATTTTTTATCTTGTTTTATTTATTTGAAACTCCCCATTTAATTCTGTAAGTAGTCATATGCTTGTCTCAATGATAAAGGCATGTACATACAGGGGATGTAAACGGACCCTTCACGAAGCCGTAAACCAAGCATTCATGAACATCATTTAAAAGGGGGACAGAAGGGTGCGAATAAAAACGTATTTGTAAGAGTTAAGTTTACTATCTCTACGGATGTTCTTCTAAGAATCTAAAATGTCACTTCAAAAACCACCTGTTATCACCTCGGTGACCTCGCGCTGGTTAGATTTTACTTGTTTAAAGAGAAGAAGTATAGAAGATACTACTGAAATTTCTTACATCTTGCTTTGAATAAATACAAAAGCAAGCTTACACAGTTTACACACACTACAATCTAAAAACGGGTAGACCGTCGACAATAAAAGAAGGAGACAGAGTAATCGCTTTGCCCAGTGAATGAGCGTGACAGGAAGCGAATCAGAAACTTTGTACAAAATAGTACAGATGTTTAACTTTGAGTTCAGAAAACACTGAGCGCTCCCACGCTAACGCTCACACAAGTAATGTGAACAAGCATTGTCTAACACACACAATTAAGAACAACCCACCTTAATGAGTTACAACATCCAAAAAACGCCCTGAAAATATCACACTATCATGAAGTTCTGAACTAAAATAAAAGTTATATTGAAATAAATGTTATTTGTTATTTTTTTTAGGTGACAATTTGATGGAGTTTAGAAATAGAATCCTAAACGATCAGGATTTTTTAAGTTTCAGCATTCTAAACCGTTGTAGATTGTGACTAAATTTAAGTCTAACATCAGGCGTAGAAACGTAGCGGGTAGAATCGTAGCACGTAGCACCGTAGCAGCTACGCGTTGTTCTAGGATTCTCGTAGCCAACACAGCACTTCGGGAAAATTTACCAGATCAGCAAAGAATTAAGAAGGCTAAAGTATATTTTCGGAATACCCACCCCAAACAGTCACCACGTGACGTCACCAATATGACGCAATAGTTGCGGGAGTGTTCAGCATTCCCGTATAAAATACTAGGTCTTCATAAGTAATAAGAGCATGCAGAATACGTTTTCATAAAATGTTCGGTGTGTGAGTGAACTGGGGCGCGGAAACTGTGAGGGTGAGGGTAACGTATTACTATTTCATTTTATTGGGCGGTGCCCGGTGGGTATGTTGTGAGAGTGTCGGTGTCAGTCGGTGTGGATTTAGTATACAAACAGGATTGAGTTCTGCGAAATTCGTAACACACAAAAACGAACCATAACAGTCACACCGTAGGTTTACTTTTGTTAAGCTATCATAACCGAAGCGAGAGAAATAGCCATAAGGGAGCCATTTGTCCCTTTCACTCAATTGCCAACAGATAAAAATGTTAAAGATGGTAGAAAATAGTACACCAGCAGGCACCTCACACTACAAGTAAAATAAATTACGTGTATATGTTTTTAGCTTTAAGATAAATTTTTATTATTTTCTTTTATAGGTTTACAGTCTGTACATAATACTAATTTATCTATTTTAAGTCATGTTAAATACTAGTATGATTGTTTGGAAGCTATTATATATTCATTATGGTAACACTGAAATCTGTCATCAATGGTGTTAAATTGACGCCCTATGTTATTTTAAGAAAATTTTAAGATTTATCTACGGTTCTTTTTTTATTTTAACTGTGAAAATGGTTAAAAGTATTGTATCACGTCATGTAAAAGTTAATCAATGGTGGTTGTGGCATATCATTTCACAGGTAAAGAATATTATAGATTTTGTTTACTAACAATGATTAGTGTGACCATGCCTTAGACATTTTGCACACGTAAAACTTATCCTTTCGTGTATTTTTCATTAAAACTGTTAATATTATGCGCTTGAGAAATATAATTTGTACCTACGTATCGCGTTAATGACGTGCATTATTTTTATTTGTAACAGCTTTCCATTGAAAGAGGAAATAAGGTTAAAATGTCAATTCCCAAATTTCAAACCTTTACCAAAAGTTCTGTTGTGTGCAGCCTACATTTTAAGCTAGAGTATTTTTATACTACAAAATCACGACGAGCGTTAAATGCTTATGCAGTACCATCATTTTTCCAGTGGTAAGGATATTGGTTTTATCATCAGTACAACTGATGAACGCGGAAAGAAGGCTAAATAAATGATTTCGTGCGCGAAGCTCTCTTCAGTCAGCACTGGCGGGCGCCTTGCAATTACAGGCTCCAGCCGCTCCTGGTATCTTGCAAGGAACAACGTGAAGGAAGAGGGCTTCGTTTCACAGAGATAACAACGCTGAAGTTAACTCTTCATAAGGTTTCAGGAAGCGACTCGTAACTCTTCAGAACTCTATTGAACATATTTCCATTTAAAATTTCCGGATTGATGACTACGATTTGTTCAAATTTTGTGCGCACTTACGTACGTACTTCGAAGGTTTGCCGAATCGATATTTATATTCAAAATTTTGATGTGATTAAAACAAATATTTTAGCAAGACTAACTAACTAATGCATTGAGAAACTTAGGCAGTAAGATTAGCTTACGTCAGAAACTCCACAAAACAATTTTGTTTAACCATGTTTAATTTTAATAAATGTTTGTCACACACTTTCAATTTTATTCACAAATACCAATTCTGCAGAGCAACCAGAAAACGAGCATGGAAAGGAAACGAAATTCTTATTTTTTTTTTCATAAATTATTATTTCAGTAACCGTTGATGTTTTAACCGGACACAAATTATCTCTGTCAAAACGAAGTTTATTATTTGTTATAAAAATGTTTGGTCACCCTATTAGAAAGAGACAAAGGGCTCTGTTGTAAATATCTCTCTCGTCACGTTTTTCTGGTAGTTCAGTCCAGTTTATTATACTAAGTCCATGGTCGGTGTAGAGAGAGTACATGTGGGTACATCAGTGTGCAAAAGGAATGGAGCGAATGGCTGTCATTGGAGTTTATGTCAGACAGGAAAACGTCCAACCTGTTCATAACAACAGAGATATCTATCTATCTATCTACATATATATCTATATATATATATATATATAAAAAAACAGAGGTTTTTTTGATTTTTTCTCCATCCCGAATAGCAGAATACAAAATATCTGAAAAATTCAGTTATGATTAAGATCCAGAATTGTTAAAATACAAACTTGAATTTAGGTCAGCCTGATATTTTTTAAAGTTTTACACAATCTATAAATCAAGAACGGATGGACCAATTTCAATGATGTCTGATTTTTTGGATTCGTCTCCGCACCGAATAGCAGAATAACTGTTGACATCTAAAAAGTACACATAAAAAAGACGGGTTAGTTACACCATTTATAAATCAAGAACTTCTGGACCGATTTTAATGATTTTTAATTTGTTGGATTCGTTTCCGCCCCGAATAGCAGAATAACTTATTAAAATATATAAAAAGACCACGAAAAAAAACGAGTTTTAAATAAAAATTTGGTTTAGCATCTTCCGCAATTGACAGCATAGCTCATGTCACGTAGGCAGAGTAGATAGGTAGGTAGGGTAGGTAGGTAGAGTAGGTAGGGTAAGTAGGTAGTTAGGGTAGGTAGGTAGGGTAGGTAGCTAGGGGAAACAGTTCCCGTTTGTTGCCAGTGAGGCATATAATATGACACATGTTCCCCAAAAAGTACCATGCTGGCATGAACTCAAGGTGGTATAGGTAGGACTGTACGGTCTTTGTACATTTATTAAAAAAATTATAAGGATTTTTATCTTGATGACTCTCTCACAGCGTACAGGGTATAACAAGACCCTTAACTAAGCCGTCAACCAAGCATTATGTACATCAAACTAAGTAACTTTACGCAAAAAATATTGCTGGGAAACGACTTTTTTTTGGGGTGAAAAAATATGTTTTACGGTAGGACTCAACCTCGTAACTGTGTGAACTCAACACATTGGGCTGATGGATGGATTGAATAGTACGGGGATCGTGGAGGTGTTTTAAGTAAAAATTTTACTAAAAATAATGTGATAAAGTGGGAACTTTGACCCCCTATATCTCAGTAACTAGACGGATCCAGGTATGGTCCAGAAAAAAAAAATGATCGCTGTGACGGGGAAAATAAGTGCCTTTCGGCTTCGTTAAGGGTCTTGTTACACCCTTTATTTGTCAAAGACGTGTCGTAGCACCGTGCTATGGCTATATTGCGATCGTCGTGGTGACGTAACCGTTCGCAAAGCATCAGGTTTTCGAGCGAAGGTACTAGGGTAACATGAATTGACGCCACGCCGCCGCCAGTGTGATTATTTTGATAGCGCAGGGTGCAGCCGTTCGAGCTTCAAGGGCGGTTTGAACTCCCAACTTCTTCATTCCTTCCACCCAGCTCATTATCTATTACTAGCTCATTATCGCTAGTTCCGTGACGTATACCCGGTGACGCAACTGTCCGGAAAGCTTCAGGATTCTGACAGAAGGTACTAGGGTAACATGGGTTGACGCCGGTGTCATTATTATGAGAGCGCGGTGGCTGACACTGAAAACTTGCACTGGCAAGGCCGATGGAGTGAGTTCTCCGAGGTGTCGGGGGTGGTTCGTCCTAGCCCCCAACCCCTCCCCTGCCCACCTAGCTACGGCCTCGGCTCAGCGTAGCGCGTACACACTCGTAGCGTGACGCGGGCGTGGTGACGTAACCGTTCCGAAAGCTTCAGGATTTTGAGCGAAGGTACTAGGATAATATGAACTAATGTCGGTGTTATTATGGTTGAAGGGCAGGCATTTGCTGAAACCCAACAATGTACTTATAATACATGCCATACAGTGCTTTGCTATGCAAGTGTTGTTTGGCTTGTTTGATAAATACGGCGCTACGAAATATCGCAATTGTCGTAGCACTCGTAACGTGATGTAACCGTTCGGAAAAGCTTCAGTATTTCGAGCGAAGGTACTAGGGTAATATGAACTAATGCCGTTGCGTGATTATTATCGTTCTGCTGCAGGCAATCTATAAAAACACCGCTGTAGGTAGTTCTGTTGTTTCTGGCACACACACAAAACACTACTCATATTATAAATATGAAACTTTGTATGTACTATGTCTGTGTTGAATGTTTTTACTCAGTTTATAGCCAGAATTAAAACAAAATACTTTTTCTCACTCGCGGGCAAAGCCACGGGCAAAATTTAGTTTTAAATGAAAGCGAAAAAGTGTTGTTTTACACGGCGCTACGACGTATCACGATCGTCGTAACGTGCAGTAGTCGCGGTGACGTAACCGTTTCCAAAGCTCAGGATTCCAAGCGAAGTTACTAGGGTGATAAGAACTGAAGGCAATGTGATTGTGCAGACTGTCGCTGAAAACCAGCACTGTAATTCTGTTTCGTGCACACGAATAGTTTAGCTATGCAAGTGTTATTCTACACGGCAGCGGCGCTATGAAATTTCAACATCGGCGGAGCGCTATAAGCGTGACGGGACAGGACAGGATTTCCAGCGGAGGTACTAGGGTCACATAAAGTGACGTCGGTGTGATTGTGAGGGCTGTCGCTGTAAACCGGCGCTGTAGCTCTTTTTCGTACACACACAGCATATAGCGGTGTAATTGTTTGTTTTTTGCATCGGTGTGGTGGTAATTTTTGTTTCCGTGACTTATGGACGTAAAAATGTTTTCAATTTGCTTTTTACTGTGGTTTTTGTATTTATAGAATCAAGGGAAGTGGAGGCGTGGGACAGTAAGTAACAATAATAAATTAACACCTTTAAAGCTTAACTCATCTGTCTGGCCTTTTCCCGACTACGTTGGGGTCGGCTTTCAGTCTAACCGGATGCAGCTGAATACCAGAATTTTTCATGGAGTGACTGCCTATCTGACCTCCACAACCCTTAGTACTGGGTAATTCTATACCTCTTGGTAAGACTGCTAGTCAGTATTTCGGGCCACTGACTACCTGATTTACTATCAAAGATCTATCATTGACACCAACAGCTTAACATGCTTTCCGAGGCACGAAAGAAACTCGTTAGATAATGGGTGTTCCCATCCACGGACCAATCTAGGCAAGCGAGCTTGACCTGAAGATCGATCCGAGCGGCTGTTATTATTTAGCCACGAGCTTCTCCTTTATAGCTTAACCTTTAAAACTGAACTATTGAAAAAAATATTCCATAAATCGGAACTGATATAAAATGACTTATCATATTTATACTAATATTAAAAAGCTGAAGAGTTTGTCTGTTTGTTTTGTTGAACGCGCTAATCTCTAAAACTGCTGGTTCGAATTGAAAAATTATGTTAGTGTTGGATAGCCCATTTATCGAGAAAGGCTATAGGTTACATATCATCACAGCCAATAGGAGCGGAGCATTAATTAAAAATGTTGCAAAAACGGGGAAAATTTATTCTTTTTGAGAGCTTCCGTTGCGTGCGCTGCGTAAACGGTTAAAATTACACCAAAATAATGTAGAAGGGAATTATTTCTCTTAAAAAGGTCTAAAAAAAAGTCCGCGACAGCATATGACTATCTTTTAAGGTTGACTAACAATAACCATTTTTATGATTTTTAAATTTGGTCAAAAATCTTTATTTGCGAAGGTGTTTTTACCGAAATAGTATTAATCCTTATCAAAAATAATGTTACTCATCTTTAGCGTTCAATTGTGAACAAAATTGAAATTTACATTTTGAACTAAAACTGTTAGTCTAAGATCCTGCCTCATCTGCTTACCGAATGAAAAATATTTTTTTAACAATTTTAATACGTTAACAAACATATTACGAATAATTAGCCTGATGTAATAAAGTCAAAGCTATTTAAAATGGAACTGCGAGCTTTGTCCGATTTTACATGTCAACCTAATAATACCTCCAACGTTAGTAATAAAATTGTCTGTTTTTTCATGAAAGTTAGACTTGACTTAATTTCATCAGGTAACTGGTAAGTAAGCCATTCGCAATTATGTTTAATTTAAGATTTAAAAAAAGTATTTTTCATTCGGTTAGTAGATGGGGTGAGTGTCAATCTTAGACGGGCTCTCAGAATATATTGAATAGTGTGAAGGTCCACATTACTTCTTTATTCTTGAACTGTTCCCTGTAAATACTGAGGCGCAGGTTGATCAGCGCCACCCGCTTGGCGATGAGGGCTGCCTGTGCGGCCTGTAGAGGTGCCACGTTGTTCTTTACCACCGTGGCTTGCTTCACTAAGTTGCGCCATTTGTCGGGCAATATGTCCAGCTAAACAGTCAAGGAAAACGTTAGAAAAAAATCATGATTTAGAGCCACCACACTAACTTCGTTCAATATCTGTCAGTGTCATCATTTCTTTGGGATTTGACACTGACGGCTCTCGAACGGGGTAAGATGTTCTGCGTCCAGTTTATTAGAGAAATTCGCCGTTACAGAAATCTATACTAATATTATAAAGCTAAAGGGTTTTTTTGGTTAAACGCGAAAATTTCAGGAACTAAAAAGTCACGGTTCGAATTGAAAAAATAGTGGGATATCCAACACTAAAATAGTAGTAATAGTAGTATATTTTAGTGTTGGATAGCCCATTTATCGAGGAATGCTAAAGGCTATACAACATCACGCTACAACCAATAGGAGCGGAGCATCAGTGAAAAATGTTGCAAAAACGGGGAAAATAGTATTTTTTAAATAATTTCACGCGGACGAAGGTCGCAGGTAACAGCTAGTATCCGACCTAGTCGTTGTTACAAACAGTGAAATTTTTTAGCGGACTCAAGCCTTATGTTAACTCCAGTGATTAACGCTATTCTTGGATTTTTGAAAATGGTGTAAATAAGTTTTGGTACTAAATAACATGTTTTTGCAGTAAGTTTAGCTCATTTGCTTACCAATGTGTGTACAGAGTACTGATGTTCCTCCTCACCCTGGCATCCCGTAAGCATTAACATTTCAATCATCAATTCAATTAGGTGTTTAAATGTTTCTTCTAGGAAAAGTCATTACTTCAGACATTCGTTAATATTTAGCTGAGCTTTATCTTTATTCTATCTGATCTAAAAAAAAAAAAGGAACAAAAACCTACCCTGCTAGTAATTATGAATGGAATGTGGAATATTTGGAATATTTTAAATGTAGCACTGATGAAATGTGGGGCCATTCAAGTATGTACTCGTTAAGGTCTTAGCGTGTATCGAGAATTATGTATCTGGTATATTTACCTTGTTTTGGTCAAAGGGTGTTTCGATAATAATGAATCTTTCCTTTATAAAAGGTTTTGGTACACCTGACTATTTTGTTATGGTGAAATACATTGTATGCTTAGTTTTGTACTTAAACCTTGAATTCAATGTAACGGAGCAAAAGTTGTTAACATTGAAATGGGCACCTTGTCCGTGTTTACATCTTTTTGAGGCTGACTGTACAACTCTTTCTTCGCCTTTTACCTTTTTTCCCTCATGTTACCCCGAAACTAAAAGCAGTACTAAGTAACAGTACATATTCATATAATACCTGTTCATAAGTTTCCTCGGGGAAGTCAACGCCATACTCTTTGAGCACATCAATGATATCTCTGAGTGGGTCAAACATATGATCGGTATTAGCGTCGATCTTGGCGCGGACCTCGTTCAAGACCTCCATCACCTTCAGCAGACCGTCATAGTCATGTTCTGTTAGTTCCACTTTCAACTCATTGGAAGCATTAGCTATGAACTTCTCAAGGTCATCCAAGCTAAAAAGTTCAAGAGACTGATATACTTAGTAGGAATTGTAATCAAAACAACTGCCAACAACATCTAGAATGGTGTTGAGACAGTGGTCAAAGAAAATATCTTAAAAAAGTTTATAAATATGACATGATTAAATGAAGAAGCTGAACTCATAAACTAATGTTTATGAGTTCAGCTTCTTTTTTATAATTACTTATTTCTAAATATTTATTCTTCTTCTTAGCTTGTCGATGGCAATCTAGGTTGAATCAGAACAAAATTTGGCGACGAATTGTTGGCACTTTCAGTAGCGTCATCAGCTCCTTTGACGTACAAGCACCAGGACAAGCAGGGCACGAGTCCGTGTTAAGTGTCCCATCGTTGTATAATATAATAATAATAATATACTTTATTGATACAATTCCTTACAATATGCTTACTATCTAGCTAAACTTCACAATAATTAAAGGCGCACAGAAGTTGAAACCTAAACTAGGAATACCTGTGACTTCGGAGTCGGTGTTCTACTGTCACTTGGACACTATCAACCCTGATGGAAATTAAGACCTGGTAAGGTGATATTATACAAAAAGAATACATATTATTATGTAGTGATTTAAAGAAAAAAAAAAATGAAAAACAAATAAAAGTAAAAAAGTAAATTAAAATTAAAAAGTGAAATGTCTGCGTGGTTGATTTTGTATGCGTGACTGGGAGTCGTGTGTATTGTTTGCGAGGTGTGTTTGTGTAACTGGGAAACGTGTGTATTTTGTATTGTGTGAGTGTGATATGAGGAGCCTAAGTTTGTGAATGTAGTGGTGTCGAGTGTGTTTGAGTTAGTACGAGCTTGGTGTCTACTGTTGTTTTAAAGATGTGGGTGACTGCACGTGTTTTGCATACAATGTTGTGAGTTATGTCAGAGTGGTGAGTAGTTCCTCAGTTTGAGCATAGTCTAGGAGGTACAGCATGTTCTGCAGCTCAGCCTTGCTTTTTGTGTGGTCTTATTAATATTTTTGTAAACAAGAGGGCTTAACACATACAGCTGTCTTCTGGCGAAGGAAGGTCTGTGATTTGGGGTTGGGCATACTATTCTTTGACCACGTTTATTTGAGTCTGGAGGTGGTACTTGTTTTTGTTTCCAGAGAGTGGTTCTTAGCACAAATAGCTGTCTCACAGTTAAAAGTTGGAGCTCGGTGTAAAGCTGGTGAGTTGGATAGCCAAAGGGCTTTTGCATCATAACCTTAAGTACTGCCCTTTGCGCACGCTCCAACTCGAGGAATTTAGTTTTGGCCGATCCAAGCCAGAATACAATAGCCGATGATAGACTGACAAAGTGCTGTGTAAACTATTTTTAGAGTCTCTGGGTCGGCAGAATGCCTTAATGACTTGAAGAGGTGAATTGTTTTCCTGACTTTACTGGCTGTTGTCTCTAAAGGGTGTAAATAGACCCTTAACATAGCCGAAAGGCACTTGTTCTCCCCGTCTTTGCGATATTTTTTTTGTTCTAGACCATACCTGGGAACCTTCTAGTTACGGAGTATTGGCGGTCAAAGTTTCTACTTTTTCACAAGTATCTTTTTAATGTAACATTTTTATTTTACACAACTCCACGACCCCCGTACTATTCAATCCTTCCACCAGTTTACTGCTTTGAGTGCATTCCATCAAGTCTTACCGTAAAACGTGATTTTTCACCCCCAAAAAAAAGTCAAGTCGATTCCCAGCAAGAATTTTTGCGTAAAGTTTTAGTTTGATGTACAGAATGTTGTTGATTGTTTGACGGCTATGTGAAGAGTCTGTTTACACCCTGTATATGCTTGTTCTATATCAGTCCATCATCGATCATCACACCCAAATATTTGACAGAAGTTACTGAAGGGAGCGCTGGGCAAGAGCAGGTCGAGTTGTCCGTACAGGTGTGAGCTCTAATTGAGTTTATGTTTGGGGGTTTCGTTTTAGCATGAATAGAGAACGGGATGTAGTTTATCTTTTGTAGGTTCCGGGTAAGTAAATTTTTGTGAAACCATTCCATGACAATTTGCAGAGATTCTTCTGCATTATTTTTCAACTCAACCCAGTTCTTCCCATGTACTATGATGGCTGTATCATCGGCATAGGTAAATATACTAGCAGATGGAAGAGTAAGGGTGCATAAGTCATTGATGTAGATAAGGAAGAGCGTTGGGCCTAGGACACTGCCCTGCGGGCTCCGTATGATATTATCTTATCAGCACTCATATGTGATCCTATCTTCACCTCAGATTTTTCGGTCCAACAAGTAACTCTTGAAGAGATCATGAACTATGCCTCTTAAGCCGATGCTATGTAACTTGGATGTAAGGGTAGGAACAGATACCGTATCAAAAGTTTTTTTTAGGTCAAGGAATAGACCCAGGCATTTATGTTGATTGTCTAATTTCCTAGCAAAGAGTTCAGTTAGGTCTATGACTGCGTCTTTTGTAGAAACTCCTTATTTGAAGCCGTACTGTTTTTTGCTATTATGTTGTATTTGTATAGGTAGTTAACAAGTTGTTTATTAATAATTTTCTCCATTATCTTCGACATAACAGGTAGTACAGCAATGGGTCCATAGTTTTTTACACAATCTTCGTTCCCACTCTTATGTATTGGGTGTATTACGGCTGTTTTGCACGTATTAGGGAATTTGCTTGCGGCTATAGAACAATTTACTATGTGAGTAATAAGTGGTACGAGGACATGTTGACATAGTTTTATTAGTTTGACGGGAATACCATCCCAGCACAGTCTTGTCTTAGGCTTGAGATAATGGAGTCCACTTCAGCATTATCCACTCCGAGAAGAACAAAGGAGGTAGCAGGACACGAGCGAGATTTGATGGGGAAGGTTGGGCTGCGGTATTTATCATGGATGCCAACTTTTGACCGATGATCGCAAATTAGTTACAGACGAGGTTAGTTGCATCGCGTTTATCAGGGACTGTACTCAAGTATCACAGCTAACTTTAATCAAGTTTATCAATACTAATAGTTATTTTTTTATTTATACTTCGTATATTAATATGGAAGATTTTGATATGATGGTTCGACCCTACTAAGTAGTTTGAGCAATCTGACGGTGGACATTTATATGATTTTGCTACTTCAAATTCATCTAAGTCAGCGGTAATAATAGATTGCAGAATATTAGCCATTTGTAATAAACGATTCACAATAGTATGACACGGTACAAAGCTCTGGTGTGTTTGGTATGTATACTATGGTCAGGCAATAGAAACTAGTGTAGTGTGATATAGGACACCAATTGTCGTGTGAATTAGTTAGGTAAGGTGTGGTTAAATACGTAACAAAATGTGCGTTTGTGGAACAACACCACATTTATAGTCCAGGCCAGACTCATCTATGAATCTCCACCTGAATAGGCTTTCCTTGCTTCGGGTAACCTGTGTCCGGAGTTTATTTAAAGATTTCTAGCACTTTTAGACCGATAGCGCTAGGTTTTAAGGTTTCAAATATATTAAAGTTGTTTGTGTTTCACATATAGTTTCCGGACCATTTTCCCAACCAAATACATTAGTTTTTCTCATCCTACTTGTGTGACACATACGTACTTGCATAGGTAGAAATTTAAGTATTTAATTAGAGATGAAAATTTTACTTTCATGATTTTCAATTTTATTTATTTAAAACACATACTACTATCATCACAGGTTTACCTAATACAATAGTGTAGTTATATTTAGAGTTATTAGCTTACAAATATATTAATATAAACTAATTTTGTCAGTTTCGATTTGAATAAAAATAAATCAACTACAAATCATCGAATTACTGAAAATGCAAGTGAAAGTGTGACACAAAACCCAATAATAAGCTTCATAGGTATGATTGTACCCACAGGAAAGAAATAAGCAACTTTCGATTTCTTCAAACTTATGATATCAAAATAGTCCAGCGCCATAGGTCTAGTCAATATTTATTAACTCTCCTTTATAAAGTTCAAAAATATAATGAAGCAAATAAATTGACTTGAAACATGCTGTTCTTCAAGAATTTTTAAATAACACAACAACTGTTTTAACCTTTACGGTTTACAACTAAACTTATACTGTCACTTGCTGGATATCTTCCGTGTTTTTTTTTTTTTTTTGTTTGTTTGTTTTTTTTTTGTTTTAGCGTACTGCGAGGGTTGGCCCGAGGAGGCACGGGAAGCAATGGAAGGAATTGGGGGAGGCCAGGAGGCCCAGCAGTGGGATAGTACAGGCTAATATAAATAAATAAATAATTTGTTTTTATTTTTGTAATAATATAAATGAATAAATAATTTGTTTTTGTTGTTTTGTATCGGGACCTCAAAATAATAAACAATCACGGAATATACCTGTAAGTGATAGTATAAGTTTAACACAGCAACTCACCTTTTATGCACGTGTTGCTTCAAATCTTCTTTATAGAGGTTGCTCCATTTACAAATAATATTCAGGATGGCTTGGTTTAGCCGCTTTAGGTCTAACTTCAACCAACCGTTGAGCAGAGTCTCGGCTGGCAACGACGCGACTTCATCGTACATTGCGTTGTACTTGTCTATCTATAAACGTTCATAAAAATTAAGACTTTGACTCTCATAAGAGTTCTACACAGATGTTCTAAACAGATTTTTGTTTTATTTTGCCCTTAATAGTGAAGAAAATGTTGTAAGGAAAGTTTGGAGAATTAACATAGAATTGGATGGCTATAAAAGTAGGGCTAGAACAAAAAAAAACTGACAAGTCCGAGTCGGTCTCGCTCCCAAAAGATTCTGTAAAAAAACGGCGATAACTCTTGTTATCGGCGTTTTTTTACAGAAACTTCTTGCTTCATACATGAAAATGTTTTATTTATAATTTTAATTTTATTTTTATTATTTTTTGTTATAGCGGCTATAGTAATTCAAGTGTTTAACGGTTCAACTGTAACATACAAATGAACGGACAGCGGAACCTTAGTAATAGAGTTCCGTTGAAAACGGAACCCTAAAAATGATAGATGAACTGAGAAATATGATATGACTACATAGGGCGACTCATTAGATGAAGACTAACAGAGAAGTATGGATGAAGAATGAAGATTACCAGATTCCTGATCATACTTTCTATACTAGTCATCGGTCCCCAAAAAATGATAAGGATAGGAAACTATGCGTTATTTTTACAATTCCAAATTGACATTACCTCTGCCTGATACCGTTCGAGTGTAGGCTCTACCTCCGGCGGCTCACTCCCGAAATCGAATCTGTACTTATCAAACTCCTCTGGCGTTATAATGCGGCCATACTTCAAGAATGTTGCCAGAACTTCTTGCCTGTCTTCCAACCATAAAGGACGGTACTTGTCGTATTTCTAAGGAATAAACAATAAAACGAAAAAGTTATTCTTATTACAAATACTTATAAAATACTCTATTTGAAAATGAAACTTACCGACACATACGAGACTACATCGTGGATAGTATTTTCAATTCTCTTCAAAATTTCATGGTACAGATCTATCATGGCGGTCTCTTGAACCAAATCGTCTACAACAGTAAACAACGAGTTAAGTTATGGAATCAGACGTTACTTTGAGTACAATCCTGGCAACCAAATGTTATGCAACAAAATTTTAAATCTAACTAAATCCAGGATTGGATGCAGAATGCAGTACGACCTGCGATCATTATTCCGGGCCATCGACGAGTCAACATCTCCTGAGGATCCCGTGGAGGGGCGAAACGCCTGAGTGCAGGTTTGGGTTGCACATTGCAATATAATTATCGCACCTTCTGCATGAGCCTATTTATAAACGGGCAAGATGGGGGTGCATGCATGGAAACTGCATTCAAACTTAAATCTAGTCTTTGCGGAATATAGAACTTTTTGCCTAACGTTTAACAACCTAAGAGTTATTTAAATAGTTAAACACAAAAACTATGCAGCAGATGGGCGGACCGCACCGCTATGCAAAAATCGTTCTAAATTTTGTAATCCATCGAATCATAAGGCCACATAGCACGGTTTCCGTATGTAATGCGATCTGATGTGGCTGTAACGTGTTTGGCTGTAATTGAGCAGAAAGATGTACCTTCATACGAAGCTAAAGGGACGACTTCCGAGTCTATCCTAGGGAACAGCGTGCTCTGCAGGAACATATCTTTCATCATCTCCATCAGCGTACAAAACAGGCCAGTTTCCTCCATCACATCCAGTGACGGAGTGAAATGTAAGTCTGGAATGACGTAAATGTTTTCATCTTTTTTTAATTAAAAACTGTTGATTAAATTTATTGGTTGTGTTTTGAGAAATATAAATCGACAGAGATAATTTTGCGGACCAAATGCCACAGTACACTAAAAGTCACTGAATGATCAGAATTTAAGAACTACGAGTTGGTTGAAGTATTTGTGATACATTGACTTCAAGGAACGAAAAGATAATAAAATAACTACATACAAGGTTAGTAATTCAAAGGCAACGTAACGGTTACCTGGGTCAATGAGCTCTGCAACTACTGCCATGAATGCCATTCTCGGTCCTTTCTCTAGGTCAGTATTTTTATCGAACAAATCTAAACTACTCTGCACAGCTTTCATAACCTGCCGAGAAACCTACAAAAAAAATAATTTAGTTGCACAATTTTATTTTATCATTACAGAACAAGATTTTTATTTTATTGTTTTTTTTGTATCTTAGGTCATCAAACTAAAATAAACACGAAAATGTGTTCTTGTGGAACTAACAGCTGCGACGCCTAACCCTTCAAGAGAAAAAAAAAAACAGACAGAAGTAATCTTTAAACTTTAAACGTTTCGCTTTCCGTTTAAAGTCCTGAACCACAGAATTTTCTTTCATAACGTGGAAATCTAACACTTACAAGCGAGTCGACGTATTTCACATAATCGGGCCATCGGTCTGCCCTGAAATCCGCTTCTTCCAATTCAATTCTTTCACCTTCTATATCAGCTAACTCTTCTGGATCTTCTTCCTTTTCAAACTTTGCTGGAGATTCCACTCCTTCCTCCCCTATGAAAGAGAATATAAATCAGTGAATAGGAACGAGATGTACCAAGTGTATATCACCGGCTGTCCTGAAATTATTCAAATCATCATCATCACTGCCCTTATCCCAATTTATATGGGGTCGGCGCAGCATGTCTTCTTCTTCCATACTTTTCTAATAAATGTCATCTCAGCAGTGACCTCCTTTCTAACAATATCATCCTTCACACAGAGCATTCATGGTTTCTTTGGTCTTCCTCTACTCTTATAGCCATCCACATTCTTACTCAAAACTTTCCTCACGTTGTTTTCATCATTCTTCCGCCTCACGTACCACGACATTCGATCACCACACAACTTTTCAGTCACCGGCGCCACTTTCTGACTTCCTCTTACGTACTCATTTCTTATTTTATCCATTCACGTTACACCACACAGGAGATGTGCGGTGTTTAGCTTTGTCATCTCAGCCACATGCAATTGCGTTTCATTCATCCCTTTTATGGCCCAACATTCTGATCCATTCAAGACAGTAGGTCTAACAGTAGTTTTATAAATCTTCCCATTGAGTTTGAGGAGAATGTGGGAGTCTCATAATGCTCCCGTGACCTGCCGCCATTTCATTCATCCACTCTTAGAATCAGAATCAGAATCAGATTTTTTTTCTCACCTATCCGATCTATTTCGCCAACACTTTGCACTAGTGAACCAAGATACTGAAAGTTGGAGCGGACTGGGAGGAGCGTTTGTCATCTCAGCCACATGCAATTGCGTTTCATTCATCCCTTTTATGGCCCAACATTCTGATCCATTCAAGACAGTAGGTCTAACAGTAGTTTTATAAATCTTCCCATTGAGTTTGAGGAGAATGTGGGAGTCTCATAATGCTCCCGTGACCTGCCGCCATTTCATTCATCCACTCTTAGAATCAGAATCAGAATCAGATTTTTTTTCTCACCTATCCGATCTATTTCGCCAACACTTTGCACTAGTGAACCAAGATACTGAAAGTTGGAGCGGACTGGGAGGAGCGCGCCATGGCGCTATGGCTCTAGAACTGGAGAGACAGAGAACATTCTCCAGTTTCTGTTGAGAAATGGCAACAGAAACTGGAGAATGTTGGCTTGGAAATCAGCAGAAGTAAAACTGAATACATGTGCTGTGATAAAGGCTGTCTCCAATCCAATCCGCTTCATTTCTCCAATCCGCTCTGGATCTCCGGTCCATCTTCACCGACAAGAATAATGCCATCGGCAAATAGCATGCAGCAGGGTGTCTCTTCCTGTATGTCCATCCTCAAAACATCCATAACCAACAGGAAGAGATAAGAACTTAAAGTCGACCCTTGATGCAAGCCTACAGTCACACTAAACTCGTCGGTGTTGCCAGCAACTGACCGGACATAGTTACATGAATGACTAACTAATTAATTGACTAATTGACGAACTAACTCGACATACTTCACAGGTATACCTTTCCGTATCAAGGCTCACCACAAAATATCCCGAGGTACCCTATCATACGTTTTCTCCAGATCAATGAACACCGTGTACAAGTTTTTGTGTGTACGTCTGCACTTCTCGCACAATGGGCATAGTCCATAAAATCTAACATAAACATTTAATTTTTTTCCACAGCTGTGGAAAAAAACAATCGCTCACTCTTTTAACATCCACCACACATTCTTTCAATTCACTATCCAAAACTATTCCCACACCATTTCGCTTGCCATCGCTTCCACAGTAACAAAACTTACATGCTTCTCCTATCTCTCTTGCCGTCTGCACCTTCCACTTAGTCTCTTGCAGACACGCTACTTTTATCCGTCGCCTTTTTCACATCTGCTAACTCCTCCAGTCATCGTACTTACATTTCAGCTCGCACACCTCATTCTTATTTTTCTTACTCTCCGAGCATGCGTCTTGCGTCGCACCCGCCCGTTCTGGTGCCCACTTAACCCTTGTCCACTTTCCGCAGTGGCCGGGTGCTGTCCCTACGAGTCACCTGTGAGGTACGCCCTAGCCCTAACATTACTTCCATTTAAACGTATCATATTGTTTGGGTTTAGGTAAAAATTTTATGATCGATCTCCTGCCTGACATCAACTCTCCTTGGTAATCATGAAATTATTCAAATGGACTGATCTAAATGATTTTGTTCCAGTATGGACTATATACCCGATTCTCGTCGTGCTTGTCGCTCTAAACGTTCAGCTTCTTCGAGTTCTCTTTTCAATCGACGAGCCTCCCGTCTTTCGAACTTATGTTGTTCTTGTGCCGTCTTTTCTTGATCTCTCGCTTCTTTAGCCAGACGGTGTTCTTCACGACGTTTATCAATCTCTGCTTGCTTGGTTGCCCTTGCCGCTTTTTCATCATCATCTAAAGTCGCCTCGTCTACTTTCTTTAGCTCTTCTTCCTCAAATAAGTCCTAAAAAGAAACAATAGAGCATTCTTACTCGTTTTGTGTATACCTAACATGATTTCTTATGACTAATCCCATAGCTGTAAATTAATTACCTCTTCCTCGTCCTTTATGTTGAAAAATAATTTGTAGTTCTGCTCCAATATGCCTTGAAACTCTTCGTAGCTAGCAAGGATTTTAGTTCGCCTGAAGAAATAACAATTATTGCAGTGTAATCAATAAAAAGGGAAAGTGTATGATATTATAATTAAGTAATTCTAAAAGTTACTTCAAAATCAGAATCAACAATTCATTACAAAAGGTTCATCCAGCTGTAGCTGATGTTGGGTATACATATAAATTAGGACATTGCGAAAACTACGTGGCAGCACCTGTTCATGAATCTACGGTGCCGTTCCCTGACGGCCAGAAGCTCGAGTTTGTCGGTGTTCTCCTTGCGGCCGTGCAGCGGCACGTCACCCCATTCCGCCATGTGTCCCAGTCCCATCTTCACGTTGCTCTGCGCCTTCAGCACACGCTCTTGCAACGTGTTTATCGCTGCGTACACTGCCGCCATCCAGTCCGTAACTAAATAGCATATTATTATATTGATGATGGTTGATAAAACTAAATTAATAATTAAAATTTACGAACTTTCAAACTGATCGTTCATAAAACTAATTGGTTTATGAACCGTCAAAATTGATGAAAAAGAGAGCTGTAGCTGACGGGCTAGTTATTTTTATCTCTTTTATGATTTGCCTGTCCAATGGCCCACATATTGTTCACTGTGACAGAGAACGTGTTAAGATGATTCCGAAACGGACATATAAAATTTGCCCTCCTCCTTTATGTTTCATAAACACTTGGCGTGTTTATGAAACATAAAAAACAAAAACTTTTCAAATAAAATAACAGCAAAACTAATTTTAAAACATTTATTAAAACAAACACTAGACAATTTACACAACATGAGTAGTACTAACTGGCAAGGGCTGGGACCGTACGTATTGCCGAGTTTATTTATGTTTTGGGAACCCCAGAAACTTCGCGTTGGAAGTTTTGTCTTCGTATTACCACAGTGTACATATCCTTCCTATATTTTAACTTCTTAGCTTACTCGGTTAAAAGCAAGTGTTTTTGCAGCAATCGTAGGTAATGGATAAAATAGTAAAATTATCGTTGCCGTCTTTTTTTCATAGTACAATTTCCAGACACTTCACAAATGATAACGGCATGTAAAAAATATGGACCACACTTGACCAAAAAATAGGTATGTCAAAATTGATTTCATCAAAAAAGAGCTAAAGAGTTTCCTAATAAAGTTTTACGGTATCTCTTATGGTTACGGATTTTCCCCTGTTGTCCAAATTTAAAAGAATCACTCTGTATGCATTTTGTCAATTCTTAAGTCCTGCTAAAATTTACAATAAACCTGTATGTGTGTAGGCGGTACTAATCTACGGTCTTACAGTCGTCGTTCCAGGTGAGCTCCTCAACGCCGCGCCCCAGCAGTGTGTCGATGGCTGAGATCTCTTTCTCAATGAGTGCCACCTCCGTCTCGTGGCTGCCCTCGCGGATTGCGTTGTACCACGCGATAGCTCGGTTCAAACGGTTCATATCGTACTGAAATAATTAAATAGTTAGCTAGTAGTCCATCCATATTTCTTTGGTCTTTCCCCCCCCCCCCCCTACGCTTATATGACAAGAATTTCCCAAAAGATGACGGCCAATAGAGAAGTATGAAATAAGAAGGCCCGCTGCACCGACTTTAAATACTTGAATTGGTATAAGGCCAGGGGAACGAAATGAAATTGCTAAAACAATTGTATAAATTTTCACCTGTAACTTTTCATTTCTTTCGTAGAGATCAAGCCCGTCCTGCGGAATGTCTTGCTTGTCCAAATATTTCATGTATCGTATTTCACGTAATAACATGACAAGCTGCAAAGGGAATAAAATAATGTTAACGAAACTTAACTAAAGGCCAGGCGCGGTCTGACGAGGGGTGGAGTACCGTGGGTTATAAACCAATAATTATCTGGTGTGCGGTGACTTTAATGTTAAAATCACCGCACACCAGAAATCAATTTACTAACCGATGAAAGTTCTTAATACTTCCCCGAGAATTTGTGAGATTAGTTACATTGAGCTTTATTAGTGAGATTGAGGTTTCTGACAGAGAAATCCAATTTTGGTGCCACTGATTTTCAATTTTGGTAGGTACTTTCGATTTAGATGGGCGTGTTTCCATTTTGGTGGTCACACTAGACTTGGAACTAAAATATCTCAAAAAGTTATCGAGATATTCTCAGACCTCTTGAAGATCCGTCTAGCTTGAACTTTCTATTATTATACCAGGGCCCTATATAATAAACGTTCAAATTAAATCAAATCAAAATAGCTTTATTAATTCCATGCATATATTTTTTTTCTTGTTTTTTAGAAAAAGTAATCATTAAGGTATTCAATTATAGTTAATCACAGTTATTAAAATAAAATAAACAATTGTAAATAATCACAAAAATCGTAATTAAAAATAATCAATTGTAACTCCGGCAACCTGCTCTATTTCCGAGAGGGTGACCGGCAGTCCCAGGGTGGTGTTGGGTTTATCGTCCACAAGTCCGTAGTGAATAAAGTGGTGAAGATCGAGAGTGTGTCGACCAGGGTGGCGTACCTTATACTCAGAATATCCTCAAGATATTCGCTGAAGGTCATACAGGTCTACGCCTCGACCTCGGCACACCCCGACGATGAAGTGGAGACCATGTATGAGGATATTTCCAAAGCCCTGCATGGTTTCATAACTCACTTCACCGTTGTCATGGGGGACTTCAACGCGAAACTGGGCAAACGAGACGGGGATGAGCTGCAGGTGGGGCAATTTGGGGTTGGACGTCGGAACCACCGGGATCACCAACTGGCTAGTTTTATGGAGAAGGAGGGCCTTTATGTGATGAACTCCTTCTTCAAAAAGCGTGAGCACAGGAAGTGGACCTGGTAGAGTCCCGATGGTGCAACTAAAAATGAGATTGACTTCATCATGTCAACCCAGAAGCAAATGTTCAATGATGTCTCTGTGATCAATTCGGTGAAGACCGGGAGCGATCACCGCATGGTAAGAGGCACATTGAACATCAGTATCAAGCTTGAAATGTCTCGACTGATGAAGTCTACACTCCGTCCAGCATAGATCCAGATCCAAAACCCCGAGAGCTTTCAGCTTGAACTCCAGAATCGTTTCGAGTGCCTAGGAAGCTCAGTGGACGAATACAACGATGGGTTCGTGGAAACTTTCCATACGACTGTGTCTACGTTCTTCAAGACACGTCTTGCACACAAGAACAAAAAACTCTCTGATCATCTCAGGATTATCTTTTCGGACTTCAGATAATCCCACAATACTCCATCGCAGCCTGCTCAATTCCTCTTCGAGTTCCGTTATCTCATCGTCGGTCCGGAGTGTACGCGTGTTGTATGTTGCCAGGTCAAATCGTCGGTATAGGCAGCCTGATCCCTTCCGGAGATTCATCGTTCCCCTTGCCACGCCGTAACCTCGACCGCTACCATAGTCGAGGGTAGACGAGCTGCCGGGTACTAGGGAACATTTTTGTGTTGCGCTCATCATTATTGCCATAATCGCCACGCTTGGCAGGCGGGTTGGCGATCGCAGTACGG
Organism: Noctua janthe; assembly: GCA_910589295.1. Lineage (NCBI taxonomy): Eukaryota > Metazoa > Arthropoda > Insecta > Lepidoptera > Noctuidae > Noctua > Noctua janthe. Next base: position 11,295,762 of record OU342563.1, on the reverse strand, counting down.
TTGTTACAAAACGCTCAGAGAACGCTGCTGCCCATTTTCTGGATCTCAATGGATGCTCCTCGCCAAAACAAATTCGAATATGTAGACAGAAACGGAGATCGTTCCATGAATATTATGGTAGTACTAGCTTATGCCCGCGGCTTCGCCCGCGTGGAGTTCGATAATTCCACGGGATCATACTACCGGGATAAAAAGTATTCTATGTGTTAATCCAGATTATAAACTATCTGTGTGCCAAATTTCATCCCAGTTACAAAAAGTAACAAACATCCATCCCCCATTCATCATCACAAACTTTCGCATCCATATACGCCAATGCGAAAATCGGGATTTCACCTATATTTACAGATACATCTACCTCAGAAGTATTATACCTACTTACTAATAGGTAAATATTCCCGCGTCCCGCACGCCTTGCGCCACACTGCACGCCAAGCGCCGTCTACGTGAGTTTCGAAGCCCTATTTGACTCTTTTGGAAGATGATTTTGGAAAAACTGTGATACACGTTTCTCATAATTTTAGTTGAAGAGTGTGTACACCAATATTTTTGAGTCATTCGACCCAGAGAATATAAAGCTTCACAGGAAATTCACCCTCTTAGGGGTGGAATTTCGAAGAACCCTGTCTTAATGAATACCTACTCTTAGCAAAGAATACACCCTTTAAATTTCATGTCTCTAAGACCAGCGGTTTGGGCTGTGTGTTGATTTATATGTCAGTCTGTCAGGACTTTGAATTTTATATCGGGGATGATTTAGGAAAAACCGTGATACACGCGTTTCTCATTCTTTTAACTGAAGAGTATGTACACAAATTTTCAAGTCAATCGACCCTGAGAATAAAAATTTGCTCAGAAAATTCAACACCCCATTTCACCCTCATAGGGGTAGCATTTCGAAAAACTCTTTGTTTGTGTATTCTTACTCTTCACAAAAAATACACCCTCCAAATTTCATGTCTCCAGCGATTTGGTCAGTCAGTCAGGCCTTAAAATAAATTTTATATGTTTATAATTATATAATATTTATATAGATCCTTTTCGGTAGTGCTCACAGAGTTAAATAATACTTTAAAATACAATGGATAATGGTGGTATGGTGTCGTATAGTGGCCAGACTCCTTTAGGCGTTTAAAAACTTCTCTGAGAGCAAACATGTCCCTAGAGAGGCAGACAGGTTTCGATTTGATTAATATTATTAATGTAAACTTATTCATTTCTCCTAAGTTTTTATGCATTAAAATCTTATTTAGTCGTTTTTTTGTACTATTACAGTATTTGGCTGCGACCGCACATGCTAAAGGCTAGCCATAAAAGAATCCCGTCTTTTTTTGCGTGCACATACTACAGACACATATTCAAACTGCCATAATAACTGTCATAATCAAATTGCTTATAGTCTGATTGCTTCGTGTATGTGCACGCAAGCTTCTAACCATCCCGCGTCGTAAGCTATCAATTTTGAAGTCAATCAAACTTATCTAAGGACAGCAACAACTACAGTAAGAACTCCTTATTCACGTTAATTACGACCAAATTATGGAACGAATAAGAAACGTTTCCTGTATGTTTGGGAGCCTTGTCTCGACTGAAAAACTAGATTACTGACCTCCGGGCTAAAGTTGTTTCTAACAAAGGGTGGGTCCCTGTATATGAGGTTCTTGGCGAGATGCATCTTGCAGGTAACCGGCACAGTCAAGCACCACGCCTTGAACTGTCTGTCCTCCACCACGTTTAGGTAGCCTAGCATTTCATTCGTCTTCTGTTTTGCGTACAATGCGTACTCTGATTCTATGATCCTAAAAGAAGTTCAATGGTTCATCAGTTCAGATATGCCAAACGCGGAGTATTGACTCAAAAAAATCAAATTCCGCATATAATTGAAAGTTACATAAAAGCAGATATTTGATTATGACAAAATAAAGTTTGTAGGAACTTTATTTTGTTATAATCTGGGTCTTTGGTCTTTCATGTGTGACGTGTAGGTAGAAGTCACACATAAAAGATCGGTATCTGACCTAAAAACTTAACCCAAAAACTTACGAATCTTCAAACATAATGAAATCTTCCATGGGGGCTTGAATCCTTCTGCGAAGCTTGTAGAGCCACCACAGCATCCCGGCAACTGGTGGTAGATAATTGTCCACCATCGGTCTCTCAGGCCCTTTACCTAATTTCTACAAAAAAAATGTTACTTTTATTTATTGGCACACAGAAGAAAAAATGAATTCTACCAAATATAAGTAAAAATTAAAACGAAATGCAATAACCGTACCAAAATACGATCATCATCAACCTCCAGCAGTTCACTGGTGGACATAGGCCTCTCCAATCGCAAGCCACTCAGCTCGATTCTCGGCACCTCTCATCCAGATGCTACCAGCCACCCTGCGGAGGTCGTTGCTCCACCTAGCCTGAAGGCTTCCGGTATCCATTCAAGAGAAAAAGCCGACTAATAGGACTAATAACTGTTGAGCGTGTTTGTGACAAAACTCACCGCCATTTCCTCGTCGAATATTTCTTTGACAGTATCCAAATTAGAGTGCATTAATTCAAGTAATCTGGGAAGCTTAGGTTTTAATTCTTGCTTGATTATCGGCCGGTGAAAAAGATCACCAATGATTTGGAAAAACTGCAAAGATAAAAACCAAGATGAAAATGTGTCACAAAAATTGTTTTAACAAAAATTAATAACACTAAAATGGACAGTAGGTAATCCTTCAGTCAATTTATCTTTGTGTTTCACTATCCCCAAACGATGTGTCTCCTATTTACGAGTACCTGCTCTTTATACCGTGCCACCAACTGTACTAAAAAGGACCTCTGCGAAACCTCTGCTTTGACTGTCAATTTAGCTAAGTCCTGATCGAAGCTAATTTAATTGATTTGAAACAAAACGAAGGAAATAAATCATATTCATTTGCGGCAAAATATTTCATATGATAAATTAATTCATTCACACAACATTTAAAAAATACATATATACAGGGTGTAAACGGACCCTTCACGAACCCGTCAACCAAGCATTATGTACATCAAACTATGTAACTTTACGCAAAAATTATTGCTGGGAAAACAAAATGTGTTTAGGGTGAAATCACGTTTTACGATAGGACTCAATGTAACCCACTCAAAACGTTGTGCTCATGGATAGATTGAATAGTACGGGGGTCTGGGAGGTGTTTAAAGTAAAAATCTTAAATTTTTTACCGACGAAAATACGGAGGAAATTCTCACCCCAATGTGTATCATATTTTTTTTATGTATGATCACGCATAACTTCTTTCAGAGTGATCCGATTTTAAATATTTTTCTTTTTTTAGTAGTGTCACCATTCTCGCATGCCATATTCACCTTAAAAAAGTGTTCCAAGTTGTGGCACTCGTCGAGTCCCTGCGAGAAGAGGGACGCAAGTCGTCGGTCAATTTGTTCGAGCTCCTCCAAGTGAGCCGCGTTGTCTTTCAGAAAGGAGTTGTCTTCGGGGTCGGCCGGGTCGTAGGAGATGTTTCCGAGTTCCATGTACTTATGTGAGTAGTCATCTAGGACCTGATAATAAATAAACATAATCTAATATCACGACTGTTTCGCCGAAGGGAAGGGTGGAGGTGTGCTTATAGTATTCTCACGTATACCCACAAGGGGCAAAACCTATTGTCTGAATCCAGAATTATGGCTGATACTGAGAATAGCCTGATAAAAAAACTCGTAAGATATTGCTTCGACCCCAAGACTAACGAGGTAGACATGTATAGCTCTTAAATTATGACTTGAATTTAAGTGAACGTCTCGCATTGTAAAGAAGCGCTCGAGATCCCTAACCACCGTTAGCTTGGTCTTTCCAGCTTGCTGCAGTCGGAGCACTAGTTTTATACATACCTAACTAACAGACCGCCATTCGCACGGTGCCACTTACCGTGTCCAAAATTATTCTATCTTTCAAGCTGGAACCAGCCATACACATTCACAAAATTTAATTAAAATCGGTTAGGTGGTTGCCGAGACACGTATATATAGACATTATATAATATTAATATTTGTAATGGTTTCAAAATTAAAGAATACTGAAACAAGTGATTCTTAACTGTTACATAACAGGCGAATCTAGAATTGAGGGAGCGCCAGTAGGTGAACAGATTTTCATGTTAATGCAGCACTAGCAAAAACAAATTTTCCCGAATGATTCCCTAAATTAGGTTAAGTTGAAATTGCAAGACAATGAAACAATAATACACTCACAGGCACAATTAACCGCCCACCTTGTATTTCTTTCAATTTGCAGAAATCGTCATATTTAGACCACATTTTATGAGAGGTTCATTGAAAGCTACCTATAAGATAAAAACTAACAAAAGTCTTGAAAAAAAAAGTCGTTTATTAAAAGATGCATACCAAAAACCGATTTTGTGAAAATCTGAATTTGAATAAGGGGTCCAATTAAAAAATAATAATGGGCGTTGCCACCTCGGGCTCTGATGACTTCTTGGAGCCGGTTTGGCAATCCATCCATGATGTCTTCGATATTCGATTATATTGTGATTGGATACTCCTCTACCACAGTCGTCTTGAGCTCTCCTAGGGTCGTAGGGGCTGGTACTCTTGATCGAACATGTCTTTTGAGGTCGTCCCAAATGTGCTCAATTGGGTTAAGATCGGGACTGCGTGCTGGCCATGGTAAAATTTGAATCCCGACCTCATTAAGGTACTAAGTGACGGATCTTGCGGTATGGCAAAGTGCATTGTCTTGCATTAATCTAAAGTTGTCACCAATGAATGGTGCGAAAGGTATGACATGGTCTTGAATAACTTCCTCCACGTATCTTTGAGTGTTCACACTGCTTCTATCGAACACAACAAGGTCGGTGCGAGCCTCGTAAGAGATACCTCTTCAAACCATTACGAATCCTCCCTGGTAACCCACTGTTTCGGTTACAGCGCATGACCTTACATTTGGGCGCCTGTAGACACGCTGACACCCATCTGGACCTCTCAAGGCTATTCAGCTCTCATCTGAGAACAGTACGTCCTTCCATTTCTCTACAGTCCAGTCAGCATATTCTCGCGCAAAAGCAAGTCTAGCTCTACGGTGTAGTGGGAGCAGTTGTGGGGCGTGAACTGGACGAAAAGCCCTCAAATTTCTTTCTGCCAGTCTTCTTCTAATGATACGTTCACTCACACTGACATTTCTCACATCAAAAAGGCGCGTACGAGCTTCAATAGCGGTACTAAAGTGATTTCACAACTCGTTGCTGACCACGAAGCGGTCATCTCGAGTCGAAGTGCATCGATGTCGGCCTTGAACTGGCCTGCGGGTGTATGAGCCTGTCTCCCGAAATCGTCTGACGGCATCCCGTACCGTGGTTCGAGGTACACCGAGTGAACGAGCGATGCGACGTTGACTGTACCCAGCGTCTAGAAGCCACTGCCCTTGCTGCACCAGTTGCATCGAGTGGCATTTGTCACAGTCACAAACAATAAACGAACACTACAAACTCAAATTAAACAATACTCACACACTATGGCAGAAAAGAACAGAATGTTGACACTGTAACGCAAAGGCAACAATGTTAAAAATGACTAAATTCCAAAAACCCGTCGGTGACACAAATATAAGATTCTAAGTATTTAATTTATTGCTAATTTATTGCTACCCACTTGACAAAAAATAAAATAGTAGATAAGCCATAGTTAACGTAAACAAACAGGGAGAGGGATGATAGAGGTGGGCGGTTGATTGTGTAGATAATAATTAAATAAATTAAAAGTATTCTCACCTTCATGCACTCCGTGCTCAATATCTTGCCTCGTAAACCGCAAAATTCCACTTTCTCCAGCTTCATTATTTCGCAGGTGGCTTCTAGAATGTTCTCGATCATCTTGAGCCGTTTCATGTAAATGTTGAAACGCTTGAACACCCGGTCAAAGTCGAAAGACCAGTGCACGGGCATCACACCCTCAGCGAAGAACGTGTGCACCTTGTCTCGATTCATCTCGTAAGTTTCGCTGCATATTTGGAAACAGTTTTAATTTTACTTAATAAATTAAAAAAAAAGTATTGTCTGGCATCAAGGCCCATAGGGTGTTAGTATTACATCTTACTTAAAAACTATATTAGTAACATGCAGGAACACTAAAAGGATAAAAAGACAATCACAATCACAGGAAGGTTTAACAAACCTTATTTACAAAATGTAGCTTGGTAAACCCCCCATTCTAGGTCCATCCAGACTCTCTGCAAACACCTTCAGAATGCTGTTGCTGTTTCCCCTCACTCGGGATATTTCTTTGGCAACTTTCTTCCGCAATATTGCAAAGAAATCGTCAGTGTGCGCATCAGCGAACTTACCTGACCCACTGTAGTAAGATGGAAGCCTCAACAGCGCCCTGAAGGCATTGTTTTGTTGAATGCGTAGGGTATTGTCTGCTTTTAAGGTATGGTTATCCCAAAGGCTGCTGGTATAAAATGTTTGGCAGAAATCCTTAAAAAGAATTTGTTTCACGGGAACTAAACAACCACGAAACCTTCTGCATATCATATTTCCCCCCACAACCAGTGCCCGGCGCTCCCTTTTCATATCCAAGTCGTCTTTTAATTTTTCAGTAACAATGTTGCCTAAATATTTAAAGTGGGCAACTCTCTGCAAAAGTGAACCATTTAGTTTTACAGGAGGGTCAAATGTTGGATTTTTATTCCTACCTCGAAACATTAACAGCTCACTTTTTGTAGGATTAGAGTAACTTTTTAATTCCACTGATGGTAGGGCTCAGCAGCACCATGTTGTCTGCATAGCTTAAGTTATTTAAACATACTCCATCTAAATGGCATCTGATATGAGTGCTGCTGAGCTCTAAAAGCAGTTTATAGACATAAATATTAAAAGCCTCGGGGAAGTTAGACCTCCCTGCCAAACGCCGCACTCCAGTTTATACGGGTCAGACAATGCATTAGACCATTTGACGAACTTCCTCTGCTTGTCATACCAAAAAGATAATGCAGACACTAATGCAGTAGGAACGCTCGCCTCCAGAAGTTTCTCCCATAAGACATTATAAGAAACCAGGTCGAAGGCCTTAGAAAGGCCCAGGAAACAAGCATACACAGGTGTTTTCCTGTCAGTATAATATTTGACAGTATGCTTCAACACAAGTATAGCACTTTCAGTAGATAGCCCAGCACGAAAACCAAACTGTGTTGTGTAACTGTGTGTACCTACCGAGGTGTAAGTCAAACGCACTGTCAAACACTTTGGATATCACAGTTGCCAGTGAAATAGGCCTGTAGCTACCTACCTTTGTGTGCTATGTCAACTGTCCGATCTTCACAATAGGTACAATAATTGTATCCAGTAACTCCTGAGGTAAGTAAGAATGTCCCAAACACAAATTGAATAACATAGTCAATACTTTTGTTAGATGTATACCAGCATTTTGAAGGTGCTTGCTGCTAAGCCCATCATAACCAGGTGATTTACCCCTCTTCATGCATTTAATAACAGATTTTAAAAGAAATCTTTAATTTATCGTTACGTATAGAAGAGATTGATTTCCTCTGGTTTTCGTTTCCCCAACACACACCGTTATACAAAGATTAAATTACTTAATGCGTATCTATTTCAATTCCAGCATAGGAATACTTCAGGTGGATTTACTGCGTAGGTACCTAAATTACCCCTGTAAGTTGGTATTTGTACATGGTTGAACTATTAATGTACATGTTCTACAAGAACTGACCGCGTAGCATAACCGTTGCCAGCTACCACAGCGTCCTGGACTACTTGCACAGCTAGCGTAGTAATGATAAGCAAGGACCAACCATCCAATCATTTTTTAATTGCGGTATGACGAGCCTGTTTTTTTTTGCTCAATCTCGTATGATGGAAAGCGATTTGGTAGATTATGATGACAGTCACCGGTACTTACAGAAAATGATTCAAAATGCTCAAAGCCTTCCTTATTTTAATCAGTTGCTCGTCAGGTTCTCCTTGGAATATCGATGGAGGATCGATGCTGTTTGAGCTCTGTTGTATAACTAGATTGCACACTTCACGAAGTAAGGCTGTAAATGGAAATCCACGCACGTTAGTGAATATAGTCAGCTCTCTATCGGTTTCATCAACAAGGCATTTGGAAGGATTAAATATTTGTGTCATTTGTTTTTTTTTCTAGTGATTGCGGATTCTTGAATGGAATGGCTTCCGTTATAAAATTGCAGACCAATGTCAGCCAGATTATTCGTTTCTCTTCTACACTTGAATTTATATGGGAGTGTTGGCCATTCGGACATCTTGAAACGGTTCCTTTGTTTGTTAAGTTTATGTAAGTCTAATCTTTGTAAGCTATTATAACTCTGACTATTACTACACTGTTGTATTAGGCAGGCCTGTGATGACAGTGGTATGTGTTTTAAGTAAATAAATAAATTTATTTGAAATACGTACGTATAAGTTTCTCCACGCTACAGAAATATCTCGAGTTCCCCCACAAGAGCCCGATACAGTGCATCATCGGTCTGATCAAGGGTTTCGCGTCAGAGAAGTCGGTTGCCTCAAACAATTCGAAGTGCGTTTGCAAAGGTTTCTGATATACGTAGATATCACGGCACTCTACAATGGCTGTAAAATTAAACACATTATAATTATTGATAGTCATTTTAATATGTAGTTCTATACTGTTCTCTGATTATGATCGGGATAAGCCCAACACCAATTATGTATAAAAATTTAAACTGAATTAGATCTTACCAGCAACCACATTGGTAAGCATGGTCTTGAAGCAGCTGAAGTAGACGCTCTTCGTATTCTCTAGATAGTGAGCCATCCTCTTGACGCGAGGGTCTCGCAGCTGGGAGTATATGCCTTCGAGATTCTTCAGCCGCATGGTGTAGAAGCTTATATCCGCCGCGGGAAGCGGGAACTTCGTTCTTTGGAATGCTATCAATAATACAACAATAGATTTTTAAAGACCGGCCAAGTGCGTGTCGGTCAACGCACAATTTATGGTTTCGCAATTGCCCGTCAAAATATCCGATTTGCCTCCGAACGATGATTTTTATTGTAATAATAAAAAACAAACTTACATATGCAGTTGAAAAACCTTTGTCCCCATATATTATGTTTAGAAAAATATGCTATCCAAGTACATTTTATAAGTTGGTCGACTATTACTCGTAAACTTGTAAAGCCTACTTATCTGTGATAGTTTTTCTTTTAAGTATTGTTATACAAGGTGGTTTATTTTTTTCAGTTATATTCCTTTATTTCAATGTAAAATGACATTCCCTGTACGCAGCACTCCATTTTTGTTAATAATACGGATAAAATCAAAAAATCAACAATGGATATTGAAATAATCTAACGAACGACGCGTTAAATCAGCTGTTCACTTCCTGCCTAGCTACAGAGTTCATGGAACTCGTCGTCTCGCTTGCCGTTCGCTACGTGCGTTTTGCCACGGTAACGATACATTGCGTTTGAGGAAATAAAACAAATCAAATTTATTGGATTCCCATAACATTCCTGAAATAATGTCTTGTGTGTATTTCTTGTATTGTTGTGTTTATTATATTTCCTGGAGGTAGTTGTTTTATATTGTAAACCAAGTACTGTTTATTTTATTCTCATATTGATGTAAAAAATATTTATGCTGTCTTGGCTTCCGTAGGTTTTTTTTCACGGGTGACCACTGAAAATCAGCGCTGTGTTGTGGGCCCCCATAGCACAGCATTATGCTGAGTGGTAACCTGCTTGTGGCAGTCACGATGTGCAAGCTGTTAACTTTTTTTTTTTTTTTGTTCCGTCCTTTTAAATTTTTAGTTTATTGTTTATTTTTTGTAATTTTGTATGATGCATGTCATGTCCCTGCGACAAATAAATATTTTTTCTTTCTTTATTACCGGTCATCTTAGTATGATATACAGAATTCACCCCATCAGTTGGTGGAGGGCTGTCCCTTACATATACAGTACCTTACATATACCGTATACAGGATGAATTTTTGAAGTTGGCGTGGATGGCCAAATCTGAAACTATGAGGAATAGCGAAAAAAACTCAAAGGAGTCTCGAGCTCGATTTTGATGAAAACTAAAACTGCGTCTTTTGTTTTTTTTTTTAAAATCGATATTCCTAGCCAGGAATCGAACCGACTGATTTCGGAAAAAAAACACACGCTCTATTATAACACCATTCGATAGTCTCGCTATTAAGGATCAAATTCTGGGAAATAATGACTTACGGCAAATTAAAGGGAATAGTTCATTTTTGAGGAAACATAATAGTATGGAAACAGTTAGTAGTAATCAACGAAACGTCGAACTAAATCACTATTGGCACCAACCCACTTGTAAGGTCTAATTTCAATTGTTTATGATTTTTTTTTCTTTTACTTTTACTGTCGCTGTTTACCGCGAAGAGTCAATAAAATTGAAATTAGAACATACTGTTGTGAAGATAGACTGCGCTGGCTGCGGGTGTCATCAATAAATGACATTAATTAAAAATCTTAAAAAAAAAAAAAATATTAACCCATTCGAGTCTACCCCCGTTTCATAAAACTCAGGATCCATCCCACCATACATATTGTAAGTGGACCACTCTAGGTGGGTCACTGGCATTCCGTTTGCGCAAAAGTGAACCCACCTGGAGGGTTCTCGGCATTATTTTTGGAACTAAGATTTCAAATCCTAAAATTAGTGGTAAAATAGAGTTTTCAGGAAGTATTTTCCGCTATATTTACGATCTGTTTTCATGCCCTAGTGGCGTAGGACATGTCCAATAATCAATAAATAGAAAAAGAAAAAACCCTCGCTCCGACTCCGTGACATAGGTGTACCTTTTGTAAGATTTTCATGCAATTACATTTTTTATTAATTTAATTTACGTAATCACAAATGTTTCTTTTCGAATTTAATAAACAACATTTTAAAACTTTTGAATGATTACAAACGTTGCATTGCATTTACAGGTAGGTGTCCTTTGTTAGTTTTGTGTGAACCACCCAATAATTCTATTAATTACATAGTATTCCACCCAATTCCTTCACTTGTTTCACCGCCGGGTTAAATTAAATTAGCTAGCGATATTCCGCAGACGTGATGGATCAAACAAAAAATTGATTTAATGACATTTTGTTGGGTTAACGACCACTAGTAGTGCATTTATTTCAAAGACCAGGAAAAGTTCGGTGTATTGACTTCATAATTTCTTAATAATGTTTAACCGTGTTTAGATCATGTCTATCAAGACTCCCTGGCTAATAAAAGGAGATCACCCAGCCTTCATTAATTTTTGGGCTATTTCCAAAAGAAAAAATATTAAACTTTACTTAATCCATTTATTACAGTAATCATATTGTGTTTGTGATTGTTATTCTCCTAATCTCACAATAATATCTTCATAACCTTCCACGGGAATGTCTATAACAGGCAAATTCCTTGCGTACCCCATATACCACCCAATGCACATTACATGGGAGTAGCAGCCGATGGTTCTTCTGCCAATATGGCAGGTGCAATAATAATACATAATGGCCTATCGACCTTCGAAGGCCGTATAAAAGCCTATATAAACATTATTATGGATTAATTGATTCGACCTCTAAGTACAGAATAGATATTTTGTGGTATCTTATCTTCTCGGTAAATTGTCTTACGGCTTATGTGAACTTTTTTTTATTACTTTATGCTCTATTTAAACATTAAGTTTAATTTTGTTCACCGGCAAAAAAAACAGCCCGATCTGGGAGATCTCCTTTGATGTTGTATAAGCGAAGCAGCGTCTTACCTATGTATGAATCCTCTGCTAGTAAGTCATGAACCTGTTGTGCCCACTTTATGACAGCACCTTCTATGTTCGTCTTTAGGTACAAGTCTACGTCTTCTCCATCGCTAAAATGTGGAGTAAAAAGATTCATAGTTTTACACGTATGAGTAGAACATATATGCAACTTAAAATCGTCGAAATATAAAATTGAAATATAATACCACAATGTAATGTATGTATCTTGTATTGTATTGAATTGTATTGTATTGTATAACGGGCTGGTGTCCGCAACTCCACGTCAAAGCGCGTATTTTGCGTGCGGGTGGGAAATTTATTCGATCATGTATGTATCTTATCAAATAACTTATTTTTTCAATTTACTGCATTTTCGACGATGAAAACTTTCATTTTTGTTTTTATTATGCTCCAAATTATCAGAGTACGATTTTGTGAAGGCTGATAATTGAACAACTTTAATTCAATCACTTTTACGTATGTTTACTCAGTTGGATGTTCATAATGCTTGGATGACGGCTTCGTGATGGTCCGTTTACATCCTGTATGTATTTGCATATAATCCGGTATCTAGGTATGAGTACCTAAGTACAGTATGGTCAGCAGATAAAGCACAGTAAGAACAATTTTTTTTCTTATAATTTTGTCTCGACTTTGAATTTCCATACCTTTGTTTGAGCCTGACTTCCGCCTGGTATATGGTTTGAACTCCAGCCGGCATCGGCAGCAGCACCTGACTAGACATCTCTCCTTTCAACTGCAATATTAGAAGATATTATCACGACGTTATAAAACAAAATCCCCCGCCGTGTCTGTTTGTCTGTCTGAACGCGATAAACTCAAAATCTACCGATCGGATTTTCGTACAGTTTCACTGGACGGAGTGATTCATGATGAACGTTTAGGTAGGTGTACAATTCATTAGGTTTAGGTAAATTGATTGAAATAAAGATAATTGTTGAAGATGTCGGCAAAAATCATACCGATTGGGATTGGGAGCTTTAGGGCCGGACTCCATCGAAGCGGAGACGAGAGAAGAGAAGATGTGTGGTAAAATGTAAATCACCAACAGAATTTCTTTCTTTACGCTTCTCGGCTCCACTTAGCTTTAGTAGAAATGATTGAACAAAAAGGAAAGCAGATGTCTCGTAATTGTCCCAATTAACACCGAAACGCTGTATATCAGTTGAATCACTGTCTACCGTAGAATCTTAAGTTGTACAAGGCCGCTGAATAAGAGCGTTAGCAGCGTTTGTTTCAGCTGATATAACTATGATTTAGGCACAAATTAGGCAGCTATTAGCTGAATAACAGCAACCAATGGCGTTATATTAGCATTATTTAAACATTTATAACGGTAACAGTCACTCCAAGAGCTGAACATTGGCTGATTGTTTGAGTGGGTGTTACCTATTATACAGCATAATAGCTGATCATAGGATCTGAGTTACCTATTTATTATTTAGCACAAACTACAGACGTGTATCTTTTTAACACTTCAGCTGTTGAAAATTCACAAGATGCAAAATTGTGTATAATTTTTATTTATTATTTTGGTGTTGTTTGTGCGCGCACCAATTGTGACCAGTGTTTGTGGTAAAATATTAGTTTTCGGTAGTTAAAATCTTGATTAATAATAAGTCTTCATATATGCGATGTAAACCCTATGTGACATCCAATAATGTAGTTTGGTGCTACTTGGGGTTTAAGTCAGCCTGCGCACGGAGCCAAGCGCGGCGACGAGAAGAGACGTGAGCGGCGTGCTGTGAGCGACATGCGTTGAGCGGTGTGCTGTGTGCGGTATGCTGTGTGCTGTGGGCGGCGTGCGGTGTACTCCTTTCCTCTCCGCTTTGCACATCTCCACACAGCACAATAGCGTCACGTATCTCCTCTCCTCTCCACTTCGCATATCTCCACTCGTCTCTCCTTTGGTGGAGTCTGCGCCTTATTGCTGTCGATAAGGCGCTATAAAGGGTGTAAACAGACCCTTAACATATCCGAAAGGCTTAAGGCTTTTTTTGTTCTAGACAATACCTGAGAACCTTCTAGTTACGAAGATATTATGAGTCAAAATTCTAACTTTTTCACATGTTTTTTTTTTAAATACATGTTTTTAATGTAAGATTTTTACCTCCACGACCTCCGTACTATTCAATCCATCCACCAGCACAATGCTTTGAGTGCTTTCCATCGAATCCTACCGTAAAACGTGATTTTTCACCCCAAAAAAAAACTCGATTTCCAGCAATAATTTTTGCGTAAAGATACTTAGTTTGATGTATGGAATGCTTGGTTGACGACTATGTGAAGGGTCTGTTTACACCCTGTATAAAACAACAATTTATGACGGAATTATTCCTCTTAAAAATATCTATAACAGCAGTCACACACACACAATAGCGAAAAAAGTTCAACCACTAAGCGGGTGTAATAAAGTTTGTAAGATAATCTGTCACCGGAGGAAGCTGGTGCGGGTTGGCTAGTTCACGATCAAATCAACCGCCTGTGCTAGACTAATCATTTCACCACCATCTCCTGCCCAATCGTCATCTCATGAGTCACCCCGTTTGTAGCTATATCATCGTTTACGGAGTCCATCCATCCTTCTTTGGTGCTTGAAATACCACTCTTAACTATGAATCCACCAAAATAAAAAATGAAAGACCGAAACGAAAGAGGTCACCAAACACCAACAAACCTGATACATCAAATTCCTCAGATCATTGACGTGTCTCATCATATCGTGCTTCACTATCTTGGGCCATCCTTTCTGGTTCTCAGGATTACACAGCAGAGGCCCGATCACTTCATCCGCCAACGTAATAAGATCCATAAGTACGTTGCCAGACATTTCGCCGATAGTTAGAACCTAAAACAATTAATGTCAATAAGGCCCGGACTCTACCGAAGCGGAGAGGAGCGGAGCGGACAGCATATGTGCAAGATGCGACCAATCACCGGAGAGACTAGAGACGTTATATAGATTTTAATTTCCGTACGTCTCCTCTCCACTCCACAAGTCTCCGTTTTGGTGGAGTCCGCCTCGTAGGCTGCGTTTCCACCAGAGATGTGCGAGGCGAGGCGAGGCGGACCGAGCCTCTGGAACGGCGTGAGCCACTGAGCGGTGCAAGGATATATATCGGGCTCGTTTCAGACGCGAGCGGTAACCACACCGTCTAATGAATGCCATTTTTTCGCTCGTGTCCGTCCCTAGCACACATACATAAAATTATGCATAAAATTCGTATAATATGGTGCTAGCGCGACTATGTTGTAACTTCTAAAAGTATAGGATGTCGTAACCAAGATTCTTACTGACGAAGAATACGCTGGCACAACTCAACTGCTGACCTGCATAAACCTCCTGATGGTTACCGAAATTAAGTTTGCTGCTGAAATCATGGGACTTATACATGTCATAACTGGCGTAATATTGTGGGTTTATGGGGTTTAACGCCAGTTATGTTTACGTTCTATGAATAAAGAGGCGACCGGTGAGACTATTACCATCAACTTTCTGAGAAAAGCCTAGTAGAAAACCCCTATAAGACTTTGTCCGACTTGGGGATTGAACCCAGACCCCCCATGCTCAGCAGTCACGCTTGCGGCTAGTACCTAAAAAGTATCATATGAGTCTCTATCATCACACCGAACCTATTGTCATCATCTAGGCACAAATCCGGACTCTGTGGCTGCTAATTAGAAATAATATACTACTTTGCGTGACCTGGGAATCGAACCCAAGTCCTCATGCTCAGCAGTCACGCTTGCAACCGCTAGATTAACGAAACAGCGAGGCGTGATGTTATGTACTTAATTAAGGACAAACCTTTCGAATATTTGATTGCGTAATTTTAACATTTTCTCCGTTTTTGAGGAAGTACACCACCTTGCCCCTGCTGATGGCCGGGAACGTGGTGGAACACGTGAGCATACCTGCTGTGTTCATACGAAACACGAGCAATTCATACTTTCCAAAGTCGAAGAATCTGAACAGTATGTGCTGTAAGAAAAAATAAAACGTAAAGCTGTATAATCATTTTTAGGGTTCCGTAGCCAAATGGTAAAAAAAACGGAACCCTTAAAGATTCGTCATGTCTGCCTGTCTGTCTGTACGTCTGTATGTCACAGCCACTTTATTCCGAAACTATTAGGACTACACAGTTGAAACTTGGTAGGTAGATGTATTCTGTGAACCGCTTTAAGATTTGTATACAAAAATTTAAAAAAAATATATTAAGTACAGCTGGCAATAGTTTAGTTGCCGAAAGTGGAAGCAGTGGAGCAATCTAGTTGCTTCATATTATCCATCAATCAATCTTCATTTAGAGTTGCGGTGTACCTGGTAACATTTTTATTTTGTTATGGCATTAGCCTATATTACAAAAAAACTGATATTTAAAAAAATTAAAACATTCAACACTGACCCTCTCATCGCCAGTAATGAACTTATTCCATTTATCAATCTTCTGCTTTAGCGTTTTTATTACGTATTCGCTCAAAAAGTCCAACCGTAGATCAACATCTTCTATCTTTTGCTGTAAACAGAAATTAGTTACATCGTACAATAATTAGTAGATAAATCTTGCTGCTGATTAGCTCAGGAACAACATCAATCATCATCATCATTCAGTCAAAATAATATAATATCCGCTGCTGGATAATTATATTACAATACTCACATCACCCATGTTGCTTGTTTCACAGAACTCAAATTATATCATTAGTTACACAATTATTATCAAACAATTGTCGTAAAGTAAAACATAATTCTAAGAACTAGAAATTCTGAAATACACAGGTTGAAATTGTTTACTATAAACAAAATAATCACCATAGCAACCCGAATGTACAGCTTTTTGAATTTCGAGCTATAAAGCGACGTGTTGCCACATCAATATTTGGATTTTATGGTTTAAGAACTTTATTATTCCTTATTAACAATAATTCACTTACTGAGAAACTAAATTTAAATAAAGTGTTTATGAGCGCTACGTTCATTGTAAAAAATAATAAATATGAGGGTAAGCGATCACAACAACAAAAAACAAATTAATGTATTTAGTAGCTAATCCCCAACCCAGTAAACTACTCCTACTAACTAAACTAAAAGAACTTTTTTTTAATATCATCATCATCATCATCATCATCATCATCATCATCATCACCTGCCTAGCCATTTCCCAACTATGTTGGGGTCGGCTTCCAGTCTTACCGGATGCAGCTGAATACCAGTATTTTACATGGAACGACTGCCTATCTGACCATAGTAATGTATTTTTTTTTTTTTTATATATTTTTAAATGAAATAAATATTTAAAATGTGTAGAAAAATGAATTAAGACAATAATAAATTTATTAATTGTATGAAACATAAATAAGTTGTGGTAATAAATTAGCACACAATACGTTAGTTGATTAAATGTTTCAAGTATAAAACGTTTGAGTAAATTTAAATTACGGGCGAAACGGAACGTCATTTCGACAATAAAGTATCAGAAGATAGTTATTAAGTGGGATCAAATGAACTTAGAGAGTTGTATTGATGATTTTATTATAATTAGATTATAATTATTCTGTAACAAGATTCGTGTTACGGTAACGTATCATATTTTGTTTCACATGTAGCTTGAAACTGACCTGCAAATTGCAACAACTTAAGAAAATTTGAATTTCGCGGGCTACCCTGGCTCAGACATTTTCAAAATCATAACTTTATCAATACTAAATTGGTACTGGCCATTTCTGTATAATATTAAAAAATATATGCGAAGGTGTGCACACGTGTTTCAGGTTTCGCATATACTCAAACTAATGTTGTATAACCTCTATGCTCGACAAGATTTTGACACATGACACACCAGCTGAATCGGCGGGGTGATGCGAATTGTCAAAAATTTCAAGAATTTTCGTGAACTTTCAGCATTCGATTTTATTATGAAAAATATATCGCAGCAGCTGTTTCGTACGATAAGTTTGTGGTTAATATCTCCAATAACGTGTTGATGTCGGTAAAACGGCGTCAGTCAATTGCCAAATATGTGTAAATTACATACCACTACACTCTTCCAAAAAATAGGTAACTTAGATGCACTGGAAATAATGTACTTAGACAACTTTCTAGTTTGATAAAAAAACTCGAAAGGGCAAAATAAAGACAGTAACATTCTATCTGCGTTCTTATTTTTACCATTATTCATACATAATTTCATGAAAAAATACGATCAAAGTCTTGAGAAATATTACTAAAAACTCTAGTGCTGATCGTTATCCAAAGTTTCATCATTCGATTATAAAGTTGCATAAAGCCTAATCGATACTCGCAATGAAATCAAGTTTGGAAAAAAAGAGTTGAAACGATATAAAAACTCTTTGGTATAAATAATTTCAAATAATTATTTAATTTTAAAATTAATCTTTTTACGCTATCTTTTAAATAATTTCATTTAGTAATTATTCGATGTTTTTGGTTGACTTCAAGAGAAGGAGATTTATAAATGATAAGAAAAACTGAAATGTGTAATCACAAAAAAAAAAACTTTCTACTAAGTACACATTCTGAAGAATATCTTTCTTTTAAAAACTTATGGATGGTCTCCTAACTTTCCGTTGAACTAGCAGCGTGAGATTTGGCATAAAATTAAGTTTCACAATTCAAGCAAATAAAAAATCTGGAAATGGATTGATTTTCAATTGTAGGTAGATAACAGCGTTGCCAGACGTCCCGATTTTTAAATCAAAATTAAATGTCCCGCGCGGGACAGGCTCAGTCCCGCTTTTCGGGGATAACTCGAATGTGCATGCAGCGTGCTTAGTGACGCACGGTCTTTTTTGATTTCGATTTCAGTTTTTTTTTATTGTTTTTATTCAGAAGACGAGTAAGACTCAACTATTTAACAATAGGGTAAATCTGATTTAAAATATTACACTTTTATTAAAATACATTTTCTATTTCTATTTTTTTGATATCTATTGTCACGTAAACGTAATTTGAAGTCAAATTAAAAGATAAATATTTAAAAACTTCTAATTAATTAAATAGTTTTTTTTACCATGTCCCGCTTTCGATGAAAGAATCCCGCTTTTTTCACTCAAAAAGTTCCGAAATCCCGACTTAGAAAAAAAAAAATCTGGCTACGCTGGTAGATAAGTACGCACGGTTTTTTTTTTAGTTTCAAAATTTAAATTGGGAATGCACTTGCATTTCACATTTATACTAATTAAGTGTTTTAATTTACTTTTATCATTTATTGCGAATTTTGTTTTGAAGGTTGGATATAGAATCATGGTAGGCATAGTAAAAAAAATGGTTTGATCCGCCAAAGATAAATTATTTTTATTCCTACAAAATTGTGTATCGATTGGTAGAGTTTTGTAGGTTATGTGTTAGATTAGGACAAACTTTTTTTTTGTTTAGCCTATTCTTTCCCACTGCTGAGCAAAGACCTCTTCCAATCCTTTCCAACTCTGTCGGTGATTTGGCTTCTCTGGCCAATCAGCCAAGTATGTGTCCTAATCGTCACGCCAGCGTTTCTTGGACCTGCCTCGGTGACAACGACCGACAAACTTAATGTCTTTTATTTCGCAATCGGCAATTCATAACACGTACCCTGAAGAAACATTAGTTTATTCTTTGAAAGCGGTTCACTGTCAACTCTAAAAACTCTTCTTACAACTGCAAAGTTCAGGTTATCCATCATAGGCCGTGGGCCATGTCACTTGAGTTAAGCCGTGAATATCGATGCGACAGAACCCTCAGGGCAAGAGCCCTACTCGCATTAGTAGAATTTTCTTAAAAATAGTTTAGTTGCTACTAAACCAAGCTTATTAAGTATAAAAATATTGACTATTAAAGGTCGGTAAAGGCAAAAGATAAAGAAAATTGGAATGCCATAGGGAGGCCCTTGCCCCGCAGTGAGAAAGAACAGCCTGTTATAATAAGTAATTGTAAATGGTGAATACCACAATAACGAATCTAACCTAACATAATAACTCTACCATACCATACTAAATTCATCTTGGAAACCAAATAAATTTTTACTATGCCTTCCAAGATCTTGGGCTTTTTATATCCAACCGACCAACAATAGAAAAATAAAATTATTAATTTAAAAAAATTAATAATCTTATTTTAGAATTTTTAGTTTTGTTGTATTCTGTACATTTCTGATACCGCATCATTATATTATGCTATTCACCGTTGAGGAGTGTCCTCATGAAAGGACAATCCTGGCTTAAGGTCAAATACGATAGAAATTATGTTTATTGATCAAAATTGAACGCGTATCTATCAAAGTTTCGTGTCTGGGCTATTAACCATTGAGGAGTTCCCTCGTGACAAGACGATTCTGTCTGCGGGATGAGGTCATGCTAAAAATCATGTTTATCCATCAAATATGAACGCGTCTACAGATTTTAGGATCAGTGCTATTTAACGATGAGGAGTTCCCTCGTGAGAAGACCATTTTGACTGCAGGATGAGGTCATGATATAAATCATCTATATCTATCATAATTAAACGCGTATACATAGTTTTGTGTCCGCGCTATTAACCGTTCAGGAGTTCTGTCGTGAGGAGACGATCCTGGCTGCAGGACTTAGTAATGTTTACCATAAAAATGTATTGTCACCAGAACAAAAGTAGTGTGCAAAAATTCAGCTCAATCGGTATAAGGAAACTGGTTTGAAATTCAGTTGCAAGATTTGACCAATACTTACTAACAAGGGAAGTTAAATAAAAGCATATTATAATAATATAAAAAATTACAATAAATTATCTAGTAAAGTACAATATTTTGAACAGCGATTATGAATGCATTATTCATAATTTAAATTTTGATGTGGAAAAAAAAAACGGCGCGAATTTAGCCATAGATCAGTCTATGCGGTTTGTTGTGTCGGTTTTAATGCCTAAAATTTAGGAAAAACTATTAAAATTATCAATATAAGACTTAAAAACATGGATGGGTTTTAGTCAGTACAAGTCTGACACTCCCTTCCGCTCCGCCCAGAGTGGGGGGGGGGGTCATTTGATGATTTACCATCCGGAAAAAAAAAAAAAAAAAATAAGGCTTAAAAAAATATTATTGTATTTATTTATTCTATTTTACGCTTAAAACAAAATTATTTTAATTTCCATCTATCGATTTTTTAAATTCCATAATTTAATTTCTCGATTATCGAAATTTACAAAAAACGAATCGATTGAAACAATCGCTTCCACACATCACAATGATTTAAAAAAAAAAAATGGTCGTCAATTTCGAATACAAATTTGAGGAGTCGTAATTGAATATTACGAGTTTTTGATCCCGTATTAGTAAATTACGCTAAGATCTGGGCAT
The DNA here is from genome assembly GCA_910589295.1 of Noctua janthe. Taxonomy (NCBI): domain Eukaryota; kingdom Metazoa; phylum Arthropoda; class Insecta; order Lepidoptera; family Noctuidae; genus Noctua; species Noctua janthe. The sequence continues at coordinate 11,274,649 of OU342563.1, read as the reverse complement.
TCTCGTGTTGTTTATAATATTTGGAATGATATTTGTCATATTTGTTATCGAATCTATACGCGTTTGTGTGGTGTAATGGTAAAAATAAAAATGTAAACACGCACGATTGGCGCAAAACTTCGACTTTCGATATCAAAATTCATCATTACCACTGCTTATTTAAATTGAACTATGGATTAATTCGTCACATAATTTAATAATGAGTTAATCATTCTCAACATAGTGGAGCTTGGATGTCCGAAAACCACAATTTTTATGATTTTTAGCCTCGGCCAGCACTGACGTCAAAATGGCGATGACCGTATTTATGCACTTGGATTTTTAAAGGGTAAATTAAAAAAATTGCGCGCTAAATACAGAAGTTTTAATGGCGAAGACATGTGATCTTTTTATCCAACTCTCTTATTTAACGCACACTCATAGTATTTGATAATCAGAATATTAAATATTTACATAAATAATGAGGATGACGTATGACTTAAACGCTAGACCCCTTTGGGGGCCGGTACCAATCCAGCGGAGGTTTGAGTGTCAGACCCCCAAAGGGGCAGGTACCGAACTTTATGGTTAAAATACAAATATTATTAAGGTTTCAAAGAAACAAAAAACAGCCACACATTGTAATAACATGGATTCGAACGCCCGTACCGAACTTTATGGATAATGTATGGTAACTTTTTTAACTTTAATATAACTGAGCTCAGATTTTGTCTACTATCCATTCCGTACTCTCAAACACTGCAAAATCATACCAAATTAGAATAAAATTATTATAACTAGAAGACGGGATATTTATCATGTTTATTGTTTCCTTTGAGTTCCCGATATTTCGAAATCGAATTTTCTTTTTTTTTTCTAAATTAGAATAAATATTAATCCATGATGTTCGAAGTTCTGACGTGGCTCCTCAATTCAAACATTTAGATTGAGGTGCCACCTTTATGTTCATATAACTATTGAAGTATTATACTACAAAATCAAAGGATCGATCCTACAAAATTTTTAAACTTAATACTAAATGAGTATATTAATTTCATTGAGATACGAAAAATGGCTCCTCAATCCTTACGGACATAAGAAAAAGAAGAACATTTCAGTAAAATCCTGGAGCAAAATGGCACAGCTGTGGATGCAGCGATAGCGACATTAATATGTGAGGGTATTGCGTGCGCGCAATGCATGGGACTCGGCGGTGGGTTCCTGGCTACGGTGTACGACGCGTCGACGGACCGCGTGCGCGTGATCAACGCCCGCGAGAGGGCGCCGGCCGCAGCCCACGAAGATATGTTCGTCAACGAATCATCGACCGTTGGCGGCCGCGCAATCGCTGTGCCCGGAGAGCTGGCAGGCTACGGCGCTCTCCATCTGGAGTACGGACGCCTACCGTGACCGGAACTCGTGAGGCCCACGGCCGAACTTTGCCGCAGCGGACATCTCGTCAACGGCTACATGGGCCGCGTGCTCAGGAGTTACAGCGACAGAATCAAAGCGCAGCCTTCTATGCGGTAAGGACGTATATCTCTGTTTTAATTATTTTGCTATTATTTTCTAATTGTCATTTAAATGTTTAGTCCTCCCTCCCTAATTGTATTCAATTAGGTAGTAGCAAACAAAAGGGTTATTCAGTGACCGGTTTAGTGAACGATACATAAACAGGCGAAACTTAGACATCCACTCATCCGCAATTTATGTACAACGTTTACTATGGAACCAACTCTGAAAAAGATATCAGCTATCCATTAAAGCCTCTTCATTCCAACTTATTAGTGGTCATTCGTTCGTTTAATGATGTGTACTTTTTATACTTAATAGGCTGCTTGCGTTTAGCCGCTGCTCGCCTGATGTGAAGCGATGATGCGGCCCAAGGTGGACGCTTGTCTAGAAGAAACCGATTCACTCAAACTTAGAATAGATCCAGATTATAATGATCAGGGAACAGACCACAGTACAAAAATCTTCTCACTATAAATTCACATTACCATCCAAAACTACCAGGTGAGCAGAAACCGCGGAGGTGTATAATTAACGGCCATTTGTTCGTCTATCCGTTCATCGGTACAAACAGTACAAACGGTACAAATGAATATCCATTTGCGCACCGGCTTAAGTCACGCGCCAATTAATGCGGCCCTCACTTAACTGATGAACCGATGTCTACTGCACTACTGGTTCGAATTGAAAAATTCTTTTTATCGAGGATGACTATAGCCTATATAACATTATGCTACGACCAATAGAAGCGGAGCGTCAATGAAAGATGTTGCAAAAAAGGGAAAATAAGTATTTTTGTGAATCGCTCAGGGTCAGTCAGGCCTCTTTAATAAAACAGACGGTACAGTTCTATCACAGATTTTTTACTTTTGACTTGGCATCACTGTAAACTTTATTTTCTTTTCAATAAGGCTGTTGTTGGGCCACTGACAAGTTATAAATAAATGTTAAATCTAAGTCTACTTATAAATAAATTAGTTTTAGGTTGTATTTTTTATTTGTTTTTCACTTCTGGTTACGAAAAAAATATTTATTAAATCTAGTAAATTAAGAGCTACAATACTAAATACAAAGAACACAGAAAAATAATTATGACGTACATTTTTTTTTGTACAACACTGAAAAGATAGTCTTCTTCGACAAGGTATTCTTTAGACTCCCAGCAACAAGGCGACGCCGGCGAGGGTCCAGCGATTGGGCTTGTCTCTGGTCTTTAGATTAAACGTCCAGACGAAAGTCGGACCGCGCAAACTGTGGGACAATAATCATGATTTTATAATGAGCACAAAGTTAGAGAGCCAGTTTTAAGCCATGCTGTGAAAGGTGGAAGAAGGACATTAAAATGTTAAATCATCGAATTGGCTTATCCAATCATACCATGGGCTGATGACCATGGGCTTCAAAGTGTGGTGGTACTTTTATACAAGCCTCAAAGCTTGGCTTGCCCTTACCTTACCTACTATTCTTCATAATGTTGTGGTTTCTGATCAGTCTGCTCACCTTATGAGCGTGTTGGCATGTGCATGTGGTATGAGGGCCACTTTCATCGTTTTTCATTCGGTCATTTAATGATTTCCCATCCGAAAAAAAAATTAATAAAAATAGCACATTTTCAAAGAGTTTTAACAAAGTGGCCCTCTCACCACCCACACATCTTGTTGGCCCCTAGGCACGCCACACACAACGGTTCACACAGTCGTCACCATTGCCTTCCAAGATGGAATAAGGAAAGGCCTCATATTCTAATGGACAAAGACTGCCAGACCTACGTCATTTTATAAAAGCGAAAACTTTATCCGTGGACGTACCTTACTATAGGTAAGAACAATTGGATATTATGAAAAGTCGGTCGTGGTGGGTTTGGCAGATATCTGGTAACAAAAGTGTACTAAATAGCTGCGAAGTTACGTCGTACTATAAAACGTGATTTTTTGATAACTCATAAGGGGGCTAGTATAATATTTATGATGATTCACCTCCTCCCCTGCCAGACATGTTGTGTGGTGGAAATTTAACCCACCAAAGAATATATTAATAGTTGATCGCTAGCTGTTCATATCGCCGGCGAGAAATCTGTCAAAACAATCAGCTCATTTCTAGTTTCTATCTCTACGCGCTTATCGCATTGTGGATAAACGAGAGGCTTCTTATTTCTAACTTCGCCATTTTAGGGATCCGTAGCCGAATGGCAAAAAACGGAATCCTTATAGATTCATCAAGTCTGTCTGTCCGTCACAGCTACTTTATTCCAAAACTATTAGCACTACACGATTGAAATTTGGTAGGTAGATGTATTCTGTAAACCGCTTTTATAAAAAAATATAAAAATAAAACCATGCATGGAAAAGAAACTAAAAAAAAAAATCTTCGAACCTATACGTGCGGGTGTCTAAAGATAGGTCTTTAAAAATTACATTGAGGTTTTTAAAACCATTTTTCGTCAAAGTCAATCGTTTGAAAGATAGAAACTTCAAAAGTGGTAATAATGTATATCCCTCCCTCTAATTTCTAAAGTAAGTAGAAGAAATTCTGAAATACGTAGAATTGTAGAACGTAAAAAAAGTTTAAATGAAAATTGGTTTGAATAAGATTTGAAGTTTAGTTTTTGAGATATGGGACTTTGACATCAAACTGCACTAGTAACTTTGTTTTTCATTAACATACTTTAAAAACAAATTTAATTTAGCTGTTAAATGTAATACAACACAACATATGAATGAGCCTTCAAAATATTTTTATTATATTGATTGGTGCTACGGAACCGTGTGCGTGTGAGTACGACTTGAACTTGACCGGTTTAAAATCATTATCATTTTCACACAAACTCACCGAATCTTATAGACGGGACACTCGTATACGTTCCTAGTCTCCTGCTTGTCCTGTGTGACGGCGCGGATGTAGATGACGGGCATCATGGGGAACAGCTCCATCATGTACGACTCCACGATGCCGCCCGTTGAGGTGTCCCAGCGCGCGCCCTCCATGTACAGCCCGTGGATGTTGGCGCCCTCGCGCGGCGGGGCGCTATAACATGGAGTCCATGTTAGATAAGTAGGAACCTGTAGGTACTATGAAAATAAATTTAGTTTTGCTGTTGAATGTAGTACAATACAACATATCACTCACACACCAGGATCAGATTACAGTATTTTAAAGTCTAATTATGTGTGGCTATTTTGGCTGTAGCGAACATAATTAAATTGACAAAGGCTATCGACATCCATGACGCAAATTAAGAACTAAAAACCTCCATCGCGCAATAAGAGTTAAACGCGTGATAGGAGTATTACAACAACCTGACTACAACCATCGCGGTCGTATCGACCAGATAAAACACCCGTCTGGTCGGAGGATCCCCTCTTTTCAACGAGAGACGAGGAAGTTTACACCCAGTTCCTCATACTCTTAAAGGATTATTGCTTTCAAAATGTGCCATTGAACATAGGCTCAAACTGAACCAACAGTGCAAAACCATGTATGTTTCAATTAGTATGTACATACTTGAAGTCCTGCCTACTCTTCTTGGTGACGTCACAGTTGAGGCACATCTTGTCGAGGGGCCACTCGTTCTTGCGGGCCGTCTGCTGCATGATGGCAGTAAGGAACGACTGCGGGTTGAAGAACCCTGCCAACCACACTGCTGGCGGCAGCTGGAATAGAAAAGAAAAATCAGCCTATGATGATGTGTTCCTACTGCTGGCATGTAGACGAGGGGGAGTTAGCATACGAGCAAACGACTACGAATAGTTTAAATGAAGTCGACTAACTGTACCCGGACGAATTTGTGCGAAGACGGACGTACTCGAACTACGGGTGTAGAACCGGTTCTGTTGTAAAGAACCCGAATTCCCGGTACTTTCGATACTTTAAGTAAGCCTTTAAATATAGTAGAGTTGAAAGTATGAAAGACGAAATGACAGGACAAAAAAAAAACATTTAAATCAAATAAAAAAACTTTTCATTTCTTATGTTATCTACATGTTACGGTAAGTATGATAAAATGAAAATTATTAATAATTATCCATCATTAGTAATAATTACCTCATGATTTGGTAAATGTGAATATAAAATAAAAATTCATCACTTTTAGTAGTTGTTATTAATAATTCACTACGCTCGTCGGTAGAAGTAATAAATTAAGACTGAAATTTATTTGTCCAGTAGGTATTTATTTATAATACCACTGTTATTGTGCTAACAAATAACATAACTAAAAGAAGCTTACATGCAAAATCGTTTGTTCATAAGAACCAAGAGCGAGCGTTGCGAGCTCGGGACTTGTAGCACACCCGTGTTAGGTAATAATAATAATAAAGAATCAGAAGTACCATACTATAAGTATGCGCCCGACCCAGTTCTCGATAATGGTAATAAAGGACATAATAATAATAAGGATTATTCACCAGCAACTTGCCTTGAAATATAAACTTGTGGAATCTGAGGTACCGTACTACAATTATGTGCCCGACCCAGTTCTCGAGAAAGACCATGTCACGTTGTACTGGGATCGGTCTATCATTACTGACAGGACTATTGTCGCCAATAAACCTGACATAGTAGTGATAGACCGATTAGCGCGCCGCGTAATGATAGCCGATGTTACCTTTCCGCAAGACGAGAACCTCGTGAAAGCTGAGAAAGAGAAACAAATTAAATATCTCGACTTAGCACACGAGGTTGTCGACATGTGGAATGTGAACTCGGCTATCATTGTGCCGATCGTCGTGACGGCCAATGGCCTTATAGCCAAGAGCCTCGATGACCATCTTTCGATGCTCTCCTTAGACGGTTGGAACAAGGGCCTGATTCAGAAGGCAGTACTCCTCGATACGGCTCGCATTGTGAGGAGGTTCCTGTCTCTGGAGCCATAACCACCGGTAGCTTGGACCCTGCTCCCGATACCGGCGGACCACTATTTTTTATATTTTTAAATGTTTTTTTTTTATATTGTTTTATATAAGAATATTTAAAAATGTATTTAATATGTATAAAAATAAATAAAGGAAATAATAATAATGTATTTATTGTTACACAAACTAGGTGACATACAAGTTCAGTACAAATTTATGTGCAAGAATGAACAGATGATGTACTGCTGTTACTTAAAAAAGGAAACCCTGAGCTATAAGTACCAGCTGCCCTTAAATGACACAGTGAAAGCAGTTCGTGATATTATTTAAGCAAACATGTTAAATGAAGTTGCCGAGACAACAACAATACATTTCATTAATAATATGGAAAACAAAATTTAAAGAGTAGAATCGCTGAAACTAGTAGTAAACTAAGCTTGTGGTAGTGGGGGAGTGGTTATTTGTGTGTATGAGTGTTGCGTGTGTGTATTTATGTGTATGTGTATAGGTGTATGTGTGCGTGTGTATGTGTTTGTTACATTTGTTATTTAACTGGATGAAGGAGATTCTCTGTCTCAACATAGGTAAGTTTTAGAAGTCAATCAATCACAGCTTTTTTACAGTCATACTTATGTTTAGGATTAATATTCAATAACTTGTTTGCTTTGGCATACAAAAATCATCCGAGGAAACAGAAGAATCTCTGGCTGAAGGAAGTCCTGAGAGTGACACCCAAAGGAAATTTAAGCCTACGAGTAGAGTTGTGAGGTTGGGAGTTGGAGACAAGTAAAACCAATGAATGCTGATCTAATACTAAACGTTTATTCTGGGTTCTTCAGTATATAGGCTTACACACTAGCATAATATGCACTTACATCACTACATCTCCCTCGGTAAGGGAAAATAAAATAATTAACTATATTATTTTATTTTTATCTTATTGCTTAAGTTATATAGGTTATTATTTTTTTTTATGAGTACATGGACAGAATATATTATGATTACATGCATTCATTATAGTAATATTATTAATTACATAACTTTTTTTTTTTTTTTTTGAATAACGGATAACATACAGAACAATACAGTTATGATTAGTTACATGATTTTACATTAGATTATAATTTTTTTTTTTTTTTTTTTTTTTTGCTGATGATATTACGTGACCTAAGTATAACATCTCTTTTCGGAGGAAATCACATTTTATGGGGTTTAATTTTAAGTTAGTTTTTCGCAATCGGTCAAACACATCTATTAAGTTTTTAGTAGCTGAATTTAAACATTTCCCATAAACCACTACGTCATCTAAGTACACTAAACATTTTTCATACGTTAATCCGGCCATTGCCATATTCATCATTCTTGAGAAAGAATTTGGGCTCGTTTTTAGACCCATTGGCATCCTGGTCATTTGGTACTGACCGGAACAAAAAGCTGTGTATTTTCTACTGTGTTTATCGAGATTTACGTTATAAAATCCTTGATATAAATCTAGATGTGTGAAATAGATACAACCGGAAAGAGAATCAAGGATGTCCGTTATATTTGGCAGTGGGAATTTGTCGTCTGTAATAGCGTTATTTAATTTCCTATAATCTATAACTAAACGAAATTTCTTTTGTCCCGTGGTATCAATTTTTTTTGGTACTAGAAGTACTGGGCTTGACCATTCGCTTGAACAGGGTTCTATAATATTTTGTGATAACATGTTTTTTATTTGTCTCTCAATTTCGGGTTTCTGAGAATGTGGCAATCTGTATGGTTTCATATAAATGGGACTAGCATGTTCTTTTAAATGTATTTTGTGATTGTAAATAGGTGTAGTTTTTAATGTATCCCCTGGCAAATAAAAGATGTCAGCATATTTAGCACACACGTTTTGAACCGCTATCTTTTCTTCTAAGTTCAAATGTTTTAAGTTGAGGTTTGATAACAAAGTTTTTACACGATCGGCGCCTTGTGTGCAACTATCAAATGAACATAAATTGTATTCGCTTAACTTATGTATACTTGGCTTAATTTCAGTTAAGGTTACAGTGTTTTCAGTCGTATTTAGTATTCTAATAGGGATCTTGCCATTGACCGGTGAGACTATAGTACTAGTCATAAATTTACCCTCAGACAACTCTTTCGCACAGACCACACATTCTTCATTCATATTTGTATCTAAATAATGGATTGATTCAGACCTAGATGGTATATTAAACATATGTTTAAGCTGGTTATTTAACTTTAAAACTATCTTGTTGTTAAACGAAGTATAAAGAGTCATTTCTTTACTTTGTAAGTCTATACACGATCCAAACTTGTTTAAGAAATCATATCCAATGATGCCATCCGCCTTACATGGCAACGAATCAAAAACATAAAACTTGTGACTAAAACAATATGTCTGAGTTGTCAATTTTATACACGCGTAGCCTATTGCCCGTACTTTGCCTCCAATCCCGTTTATAGTTGTCGTCCATTTATGGATAGGAATGTTATGTTTAATAATGTACTCTTGTTTAATAGCTGAAATCGATGCTCCCGTATCGATTAGCCATGAATATGCTGCACCGTCTATGGATAAAGTGGCGAATAGCGAATTATTATATGAATATATAAAGTTATTTTTAGCCTCGAAAAAACTGCTGGTTGTTTTCCTCTCCGACGTTTTCCGGTGGAACTTGGGGCTCCGAGTTCCCGGTTATAACATGTATCTGTCCGCCTCTTTGTTGTTGCCTAGCACGGCTATAATTTTGATAGGACCTACCTCGTGATCCTCGTGCTGTTGAACGACCTCGATATGATGTGTCAGTCCAACCTCGAGTGGAACCCCTCTGCTGGTAGCGACCTCCCCGATGGGTATTCCTCGGCCGTGAGGTGGAACGCATACCTCTCTGATTACCTCTGTAATTGCTAACAAAATACCTGTTTGGTTTCCGCATTGTCAAAATATCATTTTGGTTTACAGTTGACGAAATGTCTTCGTCCACAGCCGCCTGTATTGCATCGTTCAAACAACTATAATTTCTTGCAGCTATTATTGTGCTTAACCTACGGTTTCGTAGTCCGTCAGCAAAGCGCTTTATAGCGAGCTTTTCGTTAACGCGTTTTAATACATCGTAACTGTCTTCGTGGCCTTCGGACTGCGAAATCGTGAGGTCAACGAATAAGTTTGAAATTTCTTGGCCATAGTCAGATATTGATTTTTCGCTTTGTTTTGCCGACTGTAGTTTACTGGATAATGCTATGAATGATTTTTTAGGTAGTAGGTGCAACTTCATATCTCTCAGTAATTCACATACCTTATTATATTTTTTAGATAGTTTTAATTTTGCAGATTGTGATAACCGACTTTTTAATACGAATTCTATTAAATTACTTTTCGAAGCATCCTCTAGAACAGAATCGTAATATTCGATACCATCAATTAATTGCATAGTGATTAATTCTGTGTCATTCATGACTGGTAATAAATTTAGCGCAATTTTTAAGTCAAATTTCGCCATTGTGACACAATCTATTGGCTTAATCTTACACAAATCAGCAATTTCTGAATACAACTTTTCAATATTTTCGCTAAACTGATTTATTAATTTAACTTCATATTCCTTTTTCGTCTGTAGTATCCTACTTATTTCTTCTAAAATTTTCGTATACTGCTGGTATAGAGTTTTAGCTTCACTCAACTTTTTCTCACATATATTTCCTTGGCGCCTAGAGGGACCAATTTTTATTAAATAAACTCTTATCTTTATGAGTTCTTCGCAAATAGTTTTTAAAAATTCTGCCATTAAATGAACATAACTCGATAAAATTAGATATAGTGAACATAACTCTATAACATTAGTATACTAAATATAATACATACCAAACTTCTCCGATACATACTGCGTAACTTAGTGTCCATAGCGTAACTTTTATAACCGTACCGCACTTTGTCGAGACCGTATTACATCAATTTATTTTTTATTTTTATTTTTTTTTTTCGCGCACTTCCTTTAATTTTCCGCGCACTTCCACTTTTTTTTTTTTTTTTTTTAACACTTCACCAATTAGTTATTTATTTATCGCACTCGTTATTACCACGCGTATATTCTCTGCCGTATTCTTGTTCTGCTGGTGCACGACGTCCTCTAAAAATGCTGGCATACCTCCTGAGTACTATATCATTAGCATGTCTCTCCACCATCCGTCGATGACATCTTCGGTACATACGATATGCCACGATGAGCCCACCAAGAGCTAGCAACAAGGCAATTGCAATTAGAACAATGTTTGTAGTGCTGGCATGGTACATTAACTGGTCAACTTGAGCGGAGTTTCTCCCTGCAGCAGCATTCTGCGCAATCACCACCTGCTCCTTATTGTTTTGCGAGTTGCACATTTTGTTGCACTTTCTCTTCACTCGAACACGTTAGTTTATAGCAAAAGCAATAAATGATATGTGACTTCATCTTGATTATTTAAACGTTCACTGTGACAATTAATTACTTGTTTAGTTAGCGCTTTCCTTAAAAGGGGCACGGTACCGAGGCGCGAGTGCGAATCCGAGATGGCAGGGTCGCCTTGTGAGGTTGGGAGTTGGAGACAAGTAAAACCAATGAATGCTGATCTAATACTAAACGTTTATTCTGGGTTCTTCAGTATATAGGCTTACACACTAGCATAATATGCACTTACATCACTACAGAGTGATTTTGGGAGTTTATAGAAACATGGTCACCCTTTGTGTTTAATTAATGTTGCCTTAGAATAATTTGAAGAATAAAGAGTTGAGGCACCGTTAAAACCTCACAGTACTCATAGAGTTCCTTGGTAGGGTAGCGAAAAGGTTTAAAGGTACTTACTTTTAACACTGCTCTCTGCGCGCGTTCAAGAGCTAATAGATTAGTCTTACAGGCACCGCCCCATGAGGAAATACAATAACTAATCAATGATTGGCACAAGGCATAGTAAACCATCTTTAAAATCTTAGGGTCCGCGACGTGTCTCGATGTTTGAAAATATAGATTAATTTCCGGATTGGCCCTGTCAATACTTTAATATGCGGTACAAAACTTAATCTTTCGTCTAGAATCACTCATAGATATTTGATAGTAGGAGAATTTTGAAGTTTTGGGCAGTTGCATATAACTGAAGTATTGACTGTGTGATTATGAGCGGTAATGCAAAATTTACTTTTGTCGAATTATTGTGGTTTTTTAATATTGAATACTAGGTACTTGGTTTTATCTACATTAAATGACAGGGTATTATCGGTTAGCCATTCAGTTATTTTATCAAACCCCACTTGTGCTGCGTTAAAAACTTTCTTTCCAAGAGTCCCCTGTAAAGATAATTGCTGTATCATCTGCGAAAGCCAGAAGTTTGCCGTTTGCGATGTCTAATTTGCAAAGTTCATTAAGGTACACCAAGAAGAGCGTAGGTCCAAGGATGCTCCCTTGCGGAACGCCGTACTTTATAGGAAGATCTTTAATTACATGATCGCCGATTTTTACGCTTTGTGTTCGATCAGTCAGATAACTTTGGAGCAGCTTCAGCTGTTTATCTCTGATACCAATCTTCTGTAATTTTAGAATGAGTTTGGGGATTGAGACCGTGTCAAAGGCCTTAGCCAAATCCAGGAATATTGCCAAACATTTGTTGCTCCTGTCCAAGGCTTTAACAATGTAATCAGAGAGATCATGAACTGCGTCATTTGTAGATGTATTTTTCCTAAAACCATATTGGTGTTTTGAAAGAATATTGTGAACTTCAAGGTTTTTGTTTAGGCGATTGTTCATGATTCTCTCCAAGATCTTTGACAGGGACGGCAAGACAGATATGGGCCTATAGTTGCCGACACGATCCGCATCCCCAGACTTATATATGGGGTGAATCAGAGCCTTCTTTAGCAGGTCCGGAAAGACTCCATTAGTTATACACAAATTGATTATGTATGTTAATGGAGGTACTAAAATGATCTTATATTGCTTTAGCAGGCTAGATGAAATACCGGCAATACTGACCGCACAGTCGGAGCGCAATGATAATACCATTTGCTCAACTTCTTGCTCATCGGTTTCAAGAAATACAAAAGAATCCAGTGAAGATGTTGTCTGTGGTTCAGTATGAGAACTGTGGTTATTAAAAGTTGAGTTTGCAACTTTGTCTGCCAGCTCTTTCCCGATATTGGCAAAAAGTGCATTGCAACTTCATTAATAGACTCATTAACAGATCTTTTAATTTTTAGTAAAGCACAAGCGGATGTTTTAGATTTTGTAGTATGAGTAACTTCATTTATAACTTTCCACATTTTTTTGGGATTAGACCTGGCTTTGTCTAGTTCGTCTTTCTCATAGTCTCTTTTAAGGGTTTTTAGAATAGAATTGCAGTAATTGCGGTATCTTTTAAATGTAGTCCGGATAATTTCGTTATTGGGATCATTTATCATTTTTAAATACATTCGGTCCCTATTTCTTATGCATCTGAGGATGCCTGGAGTAATCTATGGTTTAATAATTATCAAGCGATGAGGCACAGCAACACACTTGGAACAAATTTTTAAGGCTCTGGTTAGTGAATTTACGAAGTATTCCAGTGCGACATTTGCATTTGTACATTCATAAATATAAGTAAAGTTCGTGTTTTTGAGCTGGGTTCCTAATTTATTATAATCAATTTTGGTTTTCGTAGCCAGAGGGCTATCCACTTTAACTTTGTCAAGTGAAAGTAATACAGCATTATGGTCAGTGACCACAGAATCAATAACTATAGTTGTGGCTTTAAGTTTAGTTTTAAGTAAGATATGATCAAGGGAAGTTTTACCTTGCGTAACCAGAGTGTGTGCTGGCAAAAGACCATGACTAGCAGCTAGGGTCAGATAATCCGGAGTTCTGGCATCCATATTGCCATCTGCTATATCTATATTTATATCCCCAATGATAATTATATTACTAAATGACGAATTTGTGGTTAGTACCTGATCCATGGAGGACAGAAAATTAGATATTTCTTTAAATGATGGTGGCCTATATAATGCAAAGATACAGGTATCTTGTCCTATTCTTATTTCAATGCAGTTTGCGTCTGTAAAATTTGGTTCGATTATTGTTATATTAGTGATACTACTTCGAATGTAAACCACGACACCATCATTCTTGTTCAATCTTTTTGTAGTAAAATACGAATTAAATCCGTTCAATGAGGGTATATTTGGGTTGCATGATAGCCAGCACTCTGTGAGAATAAGTATGTCCTGAGAGATAGACATTCTGGACAATAATGTTAGTAGGCTATGTATATTTGCCGAAATACTCCGAATATTTTGAGTTAAAATCTTTAGAGATCCTGGGGTGACTATACTTTTACAATCTTCAGGCTCGCATCTATGACAATCAGAAATTCTAAGGTCGTCTATATTATTAGAATGATTGTCTAGCCTATCGAATTTTGTGATATATGGAATAATTGATCATCTCTCTCAATAATTGATCAGGTTACTTTAAACTCTGCAAACAGAAATAGAAGCCCCGCGCGTCTACGTTGACTACGCCTCATCTACAATCTAGTGGTTAATAAGCTTGTTTTAGTTTTTTTCTGTGTCCTTGAATTATTTATTAATTGAATTATCACACTGATCGTATTAAACAACTACTAACTCAAATTTGTATTTTTTTAAGTTGCCGTTTTGAACATTTGTATTCGCCCACGGGTTGTCGCCCACTTAATATTTCAGTAGCCCATATTCAGTATTTTTTAAACCTTTAATTTTAATTTATATTCGCTCATTTCAAAACTACCCAAATCCTAATAACAATAATTATTATTTAATTTTGCAAAAAAGACTTTTGTAGCACTTAGAATTGTAGAAAACAGAATGGCAGAGCCAATTTAATTATTTTTGACTTTAAACTTTTAAGAAAGAGTATGTCTAGGTTTCTATCGATGTATTTATGTTCAAAACTTTTCGAATTTGTTTGGTAGTCCGAATTAAATAGGCAATCGAATTCGGACAAATGACCAAGTGTAATTGCGCCATAAGGCCATATTTTACTGATGAAGCCGAACGCGGTTTTTAGCAATTAGCACATCTGAACAGTCCCCATGATTTATCTTTTACAAGCTATAACATACGTTGAAGTCTCCAGTCCAGTTCTCAAGCTCAGTAAGTCGCATGCATAGATCTGAGAACCAAGCGGCCAAGCCCAATAAACTGGGGTATGCAAGATTGCTCCACGAGACTGGTACATGGTCCATGAATAGAGACTCCATTAACTTCTCCATGTCACCGCTGATGGTCAGTTCACCCTGGAAAGCAGAGAGTTCGATAAGCTCATTGATCAAAAAAACCTTGAGAAACACTTTTTCTGGTTTGTTGAATTCAGAGACTCAGGAGTTCTACTCTTAAATTTAAAATATCTAGCATTATGAAATAAAAAATAAAAATACTTCGGGAGTTTAGTAAATATGTATAAGTATATAGTAAAATTAAATGGGTGTGTACAAATAAATTAAAAATTAAATCAATTGTTCATTTTACTAGTACTAACGTATGTACATTAAATAGAAGTTGCAACTTCCTACAATTGCATAATGCCACCAATAAAATAAATCTTCGAATCTTTTTCTTACTTCACAATCAATATTTAAAAATATTTCTTTTTTTTAGGTCTGTTTTGTAAAATGAAATTTAGTGACACTGTGATTGTATGGCTGGAGGATTGACGTCTTTATTATTTTATTTAAAAATCATTGTCCATGCTAGTAACGTTAAATTTAGTACCTTCTTAACTTCTTTAGGTGGAAGTCTAATTGGTAAAAAATACTTTTCGTTACCCTGTACTAAAATAGACATAATGCTATCGTCATATTAAATTTTTGTGGGCAAACTGCGATGTAACTGGGACAAAAATTAAAAAGTAGGCATCGTTCGATCTAATGTAGGGTGGTTTCAAAATGTTGGCATCGTGCTAACGATTACTTGAAAGTACAAAAAAGTAGTCAAAGCGCGAAAGTAGGCATCGTGCTACGAAACTGCGACGTCATATCGTGTGTCATGCGTTTTTGCATATTAGTAGCGAGGGTTCCCAAAAACTAACTGTGTTGTAAGAAGTTTCATACTTTTACGATTACTGCTTTTAAAATTGTTACCTACTTCTACTCAAACGATCATCGTACCTTGAGCCCCAACTCGGTCTCCTTCAGAGACCTTCGAATCTCCCCCATGAGGCGGTTCATTCGTTCACACTCCTGCATGGCTACGATGGTGTAAGGAGTCAACTCCTCCACTCTCCCGGCCAGTTCCGCCAGATTGAAAGACTCAGGTACACGGTCCAGGATGTCGTCCAGCATTACTCGGATCTGAATAAATGTTACGAATTTACTATTGATAATATGACATACCTACTAGTAAAGGTACTTAAATTCAGTCATTAAGGGTCAATTCACAGCGAAGTAGCAGCGGCCGGCAGCGCAGTTTAGTTAGCAGTTTTCGCGGTCGCTCGCGGCGCGACTCACGCGGCCCTAGTCTTTCAAACGATACTATGCATTTCCTAGTGTGCGTCCTCACCATTTCCTAATGGAGATAAAGCATAAAATGGCTTGACAGTGAAACTGCGCTGCCGACCGCTGCCACTTCGGTGTGAATTGACCGTAATAGTTGACATTTAAATTCTCTTTACTGAGCTACTGCCCTTACTACTTCTTTAGCGTTATAGTTTTTAAGGTAATTTAATAAGACATTGAGTTTGCCATAATTATTACAATTTTTTCTAAACGTTACCCCGCTCTAGGTATTTTCAAGTATCGTGGATGCGTTTACAAACATTTTAACTCACATATAGGTACAAACAGCCAGACCAGAAACAACTACTTGTAGGTGATACAAATATTTGTACCGTGCGGAGATCGACGCCATGTTGTTCTCAATACAATTTTTACAGAAAATTTTACGAATGTTTACCAACAGCGCCATCCTGATGCCTTTTAAGCGCCAAAAACACCTCACTGCACTATTTACTTGTATTGACAAGTGTTGCAAACTTTAACCCAGAATTTCAGTTGCAAAAAAATGCAATCATTATCAGAAATCACTTACTTCAGCTTGCAATTTTCTGTTCAACTGAATTTCTGAATTCAGGTTTAGGTGTTTATCAGCTTATAGTAAGTAAAGATTGCAAGATACCGTTTCTTCTTTACTTGCACCTCCTCCTGCCGCGGCGCCTGCGTCTCTCGGTTGCATTTCAAACACCACCTGTTAATATGAATAATTTATTTAAATCGCGAATTTCGTCTGGTAACTATCGTATCCCGTAGACTATAATTAGCATGAGACATTCTCATGCCCTTATCCCAATTTGTTTTGGATCAGCGCAGCATATCTTCTTCTTCCATACTTCTCTTTTACTCGTCTTCACCACATACCTCCTTTCTTGCATCCTTCACAGAGTTACTCCATAGTTTCTTTAAGTATTTCAGGCGTTTGATAAATAAAATTATATAGGGAATATAATAATAATAATAATATAATAAAATTTATATAGGGAAAACGTCGTGCCTCGAGTTTATACTGAATTATAAGTTATGGAATCAGGTGTCTCTTTGTGCAAATCCACAAAATTAAAATTTTAAACAAAATATTTAGTATTCATTCTGCAAATAGATCCAGGCTTGGATGCAAGGTGTAGAACCGCTCCCGTCTGCAAAAATATGCAGCATATGCAGGAAGTGCAAAAGTAAGCATGCCATATGCAACCCGAACCTATTACAAATGTTTCGCCACTCTCACGCTGATGTGTTAATTGGCGGGGTGGTGGGATTGACTTCGGTAAACCATTTGATGCAAGCCACTGTCGTCCGATGCCGCGGCACCGCTGGGGAATAAACATTTTTAATCTTATACGAGTACCCTGAACAGTCTCTGGGAGACGGTGGTTAGGTATCCTATTTCAGCATTAGGGTGCAATCCATATAAGTAAGGTGTTTCATCGGGTAAGAAGTCGTCGATGTAGGTGTGGTAGCCGACGTAATCTGTGTTCGGTGGCGATATGAAGCCCGGAGCTAGTTGCAACTCACCGTCCACCTGGAAAGAAGTTGAAAAATAAATATAGCAACATTACATATACAACCTCTTTTTATGCAGAGTTTATGAGATATACCTACGCGCCAACTGTTGAAATCACAACCATGATTCTGGACCCCTCAAGCACCGATTTTTTTACGCTTGTCTAAAAAAAATCAGCTGTTCCTTACATTTATTCGTGTATTGCACTTTCAATAACCTACGATTTTTTTTATGCTAGGTTCAAAAGTAATGTGCTGAGTGTTTAAATTGGTATCGGTCGGTAGGTTAGGTTGCTGTCACTGAAAAATTTGTCAAAATTACAGCGATCGTTATGCTCGAAACAAAGTAGTAATTGGACTGTTGATGTCAGAGCTAAAATAGCCGTGAAAGAACTATAGTCTATCATGCGACTGACCAATTCCGCCTGCATATATTCAAGTAAGAAGGTGCGACAGAGCCGCCTGTCCCAGTCATCGGTGATGTGGCCGCCATACATGATCTCCCCGAACAGATAACGCAAGTCTTCCCATGGCACTCGAGGATTCGCCTCCAAGTAGTTGTACAGTACGTACACGCAGATCGTCAGGTCGCCGATGTTGAATGGATACACTCTGTAGAAAGATATTAATTTCTAAAATAACATAGCGAAAGTAGAAATAAGCTTGATGGCTATGAGTCGCGGTTTTGGCATTACTTATCAAATTTCTTAGACTTAGTAGTATTATATTCTAGTACTCTAATGTGCAGTAAGGACACTGGACATTCCAACCGGACCATGGTCAGGATCAGTCGAGCAGTCCTATCTGATAAAATGTGCGATCCACGCACACCATACTACAAAGATCCAATCGAATGATCGGATAACATTTTCGAATGCAGCTGAAGTCTTAGTGCCGTGACTGAACCTATTTTTAAATACAGTTCTAGAGGTTGTTATGGGTCTGATACCCTTACTTGAAAACATTAATGTTAATGGCTAGTATTGGCTAGGCGGCAAAAACAAGTAAGTATTGATACGAGTATAAAACCAAATCGGTACGCGCCAGTCAGAGAGGGCTTTGCGAATATTCCAATGAGGTGTCGAATTATGTGTTAAAGCAAAAACGAGGTTAATGTTGTCTTTTTAGCTTTGTTTGTTGGGAATAAAGAACCTCCCTAGTATACACGTACCTGTTCCACCCTTGTGGGCCGAATTTTCGTCTCTCAGCAACGACGGCATGGAAGTAACATAGAGCAAACAAAACAGATTTGAACTCCGCCTCCTTGCTGCACATCTCCAGAGTCTCCTGACTGAAGCAGTCCAAAGCCTGTGCACAGCATTAAGGAAGGGCTTATTACAGTGACGGGCAGAACACTTCAAACGCTGTCTTCTCCTACTCGTAAATTATAACAGTAACGGTGAAAGGATCCTGGAACCCATACTATCATGAACTAGGTCTTATTTTGAAGTTTTATCTGGTATTTATTTACCTTTGAATTTTGCTTAGTGTATAGGTTACAGGCAATCTATAGTATACCTAGGCATTCCGTAGAATATTAAAACGTTCAATAAAATTTTATTCCATACTTTGCCTAGGCATTCTATACAATACCGAACGATCAGTTGGTAATCTGTTGAATAGGCTGTTGGCGGGATGGCGGGATTGACTTAAATAAGCCATTTGATGCAACCAATTAATGACCGGTGCCGCGGCACAGCTCGTTACTTTCACTCGACTCGCGCGCGTTTGTTCATAGTCCTAATCTAACCCATTCATTTGGTTGGGGAGCCCTAGGTTTATTATTGCGACAATCTCACAATGTTTGCCCACAGTATTTCGGTAAGCCACACTCATGGTATTTTTAATTTAAATTCGATATTTCCTTCATTTTATATTTTACCTGATCTCCTCAAGGCATTCTATACGACGCCTAGGCATTGTATACATTGACTAAGCAGAGTATATAATGATAAACGTTAGATAAAATATATTATACATTGTTTAGACGAGCTCAGCGTTGTATAGAATGACAAAGTTTCCGTAGAATGACTAAATGCTTTGCCGGTAACATACAAGTATAGGTACAATTTTGGTGCTCTTGACTATACATGACGACACGTCGACGTTAAGGCAGCCCCACCCAGTATGGCAGCTTATACTAATTTTATAAAATAGCAAAAGGAGCGTAATTTGGCGCAAACAGTGGCATTATTCTATTGACTCAAATGTATTCTAATTAACCTTTTCCAAAGTCATATTCTGAATAAAATGTTAAAGCGTTATGGCCAGGCGACTAGTCTTAGAGCTGTTTAGAAAAAAAACCTATAAAATACCTTATGCAAGTTGGCCCACATTCCGATAGGTGGCTCATTGGTTATTTTGATGGATGACTCCAAAATTCCTTGCGGAATTATGTGGTAAATAGGATCAGAGGCCGGCTCAGCACTTAAAAATAGTCTATAAAAACAAAAAACAAAATATTGCAACTTGCTCGCTTGCTTGGCTTGTAAATAGCTTGTCGTAGCCACCCAAACACAATAAAATAAAATTCCAACAGTGGATAAAATAGACTATTTATCTTGTTAACAATGAAGTATAAGTAATGAATAGATCTGATGATTCTATGCTACATACAAGGTGTGAACAGACCCTTCACGAAGCCGTTAACCAAGCATTCTGTACATCAATCTACGTAACTCTACGCAAAAATGTTTGCTGGGAAACGACTTTTTTTGGGGTGAAAAAATCACGGTTAACATTAGGCATGTGTGGCAATGTGAAAATCACTCAAAACTTTGTGCTGATGGATCCATTAAATAGTACACACACGGGCCATGGACGAATTTAAAGCAATATCATTATAAACTTGTTTTCAAAATTTTATTTATTTATTCATATAACAATTCGCATTGTGTTTGAATTATGTAGTAAATTAAATAATTACAGTTAAAAATAATAAATTATGAATATCAAACAGTAAAATACACAATAAAATTAAATCAATAACATATGATAAATATTATGTCAATAGAACGTAAAAGTTATTATTTATATTATTGTAAATATTATCATGTCAAATTATTATAAATCTAATCTATAAAATGTAAAAAATTTAATAATGTCTTGAATGTATTTAATTTCATAAGTAAATGGTAGGTGCAAATGGGTAAATTACTAAATATAAAAACTATTGACCATCACTTGTCACCAATTCAGATATAGAATATGAGCATTTATTTAATAGGAATGTTTTAAGTTTAGCTTTGAATAGAGTACCTTCGTAAGTCGCAGAGGAAATGCGGGTGGTGTTTTCTCCATACAAACGCTCTCGCCTGTTTTCTCTCTGGTTTATGACTTTAAAGCAATGATTTTTACAATAAAATAAGTATAAATCTCTTCTATGTCCCTATGTTTTCCTTTTTGCTAATACATAATCTTTATGAACACTAGAGCCTTTACAAAATGCTCAAAACTGTCAACGGAGGCCTAGTTTACAAATTTAACAACTATTAATGAAAAAAGAAAAACATAGAGACACAGAATGTATCCTTATTATTCAGTTTATGAAATATCTTTTAAATTGGTCCAATATTGGAGGAGGAAATAGACGAGAGCCAGACCTCGAATTATGACTTTTTCCGTAAGCTATTCAGTCGGATCTGCAGTTGTCTTTATCACACGAATTTGAGGGCGGGGCCACGGGAAGGTGTATACGTACACAGACGGAAAAGTGATGTGCAGTAGTTGAAAATAATATCGACAAACTAGTTTTGTAAACAGTTATCGATAAACGCATTTTTGCATAATTAGCTCTTTAGTCTCTCGGAGGAGAGCGGCGGTGACCCAGTGGTGGCAGCCCGGACTTACGACCAGTAAGTCGTGAGTTCAAATCCAGGCTGGCGCATGCATTACTTTGTATAATTTACTAGCTTCTACCCGCGGTTTTGCCCGCGTGGAGTTCGAGAATCGCCCACGGAATCTTACTTCTGGGATAATAAGTAATCTATGTATGTATAGTACATAATTTCATAGATTTATATGTACTTGCTTATAATTTGCAAATATTAGTTCATATAGTCATCAATTCTAAAAGTTGCTACCTTCCGTCCTTTTAGATTCCCTACACACCAGCTCTACAAAACATGTAATGTACTTACAGTACGGCAATTATTTATTCTTCACACAACACTGCACCAGCACTCTACACTTCCCTATCACCCAGTTCCTTCCGATAGGAGAAGGAAGGATCTAGTTTGCACAAAACCTCAAACTAGACATGCGTTTGCGAATCAATTTTATGTGTTTTTATTACCTTTTTTTACAATAGACTCAACAAGATACTAAACTTCTACAATTTAAGTTATAAAAAATGTAGTTTGGTAATGTCGGATTATTTAGCGGTACGACACAGAAAAACTTCTAGAAGTTGTGGTTTAATTATGTTATCCCCTCGTATTTATTTGTACATATTGTACCTCGTATTTATATAACAATTGTTAATAGATTAATTTAATTTTATAACTTTATTGTCCTTATTAAATTGTGCTAGGTAAACTGATGGCCTGGAACACAGGTTTAAATTAACCTAGAGCGGGCAGGTCGTTGACATCTAAATTGAACTATTGAATACTTGCGACTGTAGAATATATTTTAGTTATAGTTTACTTATAAGTACTAATTATACCATTGTATGAGAAATAATACTACTGAGCCTAAATGTACATTTTTTGTAATACTTTTTTTTAAATAAATTATTCTTTCCTTTATTTATTTTTATACAAATCTTCTACATTTTTAAATATTTCATAAACTAAAAACAATATAAAAAAACATTTAAAAATATAAAAAATTGTAGCCCACCGGTATCGGGAACAGGGTCCAAGCTACCGGCGGTCAGGGCTCCAGAGAGAGGAACCTCCTAACAATACGAGCCGTGTCCAGGAGCACCGCTTTCTGAATCAAACCCTTGATCCAGCTGCCTAACGAGAGCCTCCTCAGGTATTGGTCGAGGCTCTTGGCAATTAAGCCATGGGCTGATACAACTATCGGCACAATGATCGCTGAGTCCACATCCCACATGTCGACAACCTCGCGAGCCAAGTCAAGATACTTGATTTGCTTATCTTTCTCGGCTTTCACGAGGTTCTCATCATGCGGGACCGTTATGTCTACAATCATTGCGCGCCGCTCTGACCGATCCACCACCACTATATCAGGTTTATTGGCTACAATAGTCCTGTCAGTGATGATGGATCGATCCCAGTACAATGTGATACTGCCATTTTCGAGAACTGGGTCGGGCACATACTTATAGTACGGTACTTCCGATTCCACAAGGTTGTATTTTAGAGCAAGTTGCTGATGGATAATCCTGGCTACAAGGTTGTGTCTATGCAAGTACTCTCCGTTAGCCAGACGAGAACACCCGGAGATAATGTGACGGATTGATTCGCCTGGACGGTGGCATGCCCGACATATGTCAACCGTACCGTCCTTCACAATAAATCTCCGGTAGTTATTCGTCATCATAACTTCATCCATAATTGCACAGACAAAACCTTCGGTTTCTCCGAAGAGGTCCCCGGAACGTAGCCAGGCTACGGACGCTGATAGGTCTACATCGGGCCCATGCAGGGCCCGGAAAAAGCGTCCGTGAAGCTCCTTACTCTGCCATACCTCCATGCGGTCGTTAGTGTCAAGCACTACAGGTTTGCGCCAGTTCTCTTTAGCCAAGGAGAGCGGGGTGAGCCCCTTGTCCACCGCGACCACATCTCGATGCATCCCCACGTCGGTTTCAAGGAAATATTCCCTGAGACTGCATATCTCGCGATTGTGGAGAGTCTTAGCGTTTAAAAAGCCTCGACCCACACACCTCCGTGGGATATACAGTCTCATAACAGAAGAACGCGGGTGATGCATTCGATATGCCGTCAACAATGTACGGACCCTCCTATCCAGGGCGTCTAGTTCTGTCTGAGTCCATTTGAGTATGCCGAAAGAATACATCAAAACCGGCATGACCCAACCGTTGAAGGCACGCACCTTATTGCCGCCTGATAAAAGACTATTAAATACTTTTTTCAGACGGCCAAAGAAGCGCTCCTTCAACGATTGCTTCATGTCAGCAACATTGATGCCCAGCGCTTCCGACATACCCAAATACTTATAGGTTTCAGTTGCTGAGAGGGATCTAAGATTTATGGAATCCGAGAGCTGGGTTCCCACAGATTCCACAATCTCCCCTCGCTTTACATGCATGACCGCACATTTGTCCACACCAAATTCCATCCTGATGGCGCTACTGAAAGTTTCAGTTACTTTCAGTAGCTCCATCAGTTGCAAATCGTTGGGGGCAAAGAGTTTCAGGTCATCCATGTAAAGGAGGTGAGATATAACTTGACCACCTCTCCTCAACCGATAGCCTAGACCTGAATCCTCCAGCAGCGTGCTAAGAGGATTCAAGGCTAAGCAGAACCAAAGCGGACTCAAACTATCGCCCTGAAATATACCTCGCTCTATCCTTATCGGCTCGCTATTCCTCTGGATTTGCCGACATCCTGGATAGCGAAGGACCGTCCTCCATTGCCCCATACATGACATCAGGAAGGTGCGCAGAGTTGCATCAATTTTATACAGCTCTAGCACCCTCATGAGCCACGTATGTGGCACCGAGTCATAGGCCTTCTTATAGTCTATCCAACATGTCGACAGATCCTTTTGGGAACGGCGAACCTGTTGACTAATGGCCATATCAATGAGGAGTAGCTCCTTAGTACCGCGGGACCCGTTCCTACATCCATTTTGAGAAGCGGACATTACAGAATTGTCATCAATGTGTTTGTTAATTTTAGCTCTCAAAATGGATGTAAGAACTTTATAGACTGTCGGAAGACAGGTAATCGGTCTATAATTTTTGGGCTCCGCAGTACTACCCGATTTATGGAGCAGGTGGGTTATCCCTGTTGTCAGGAACTCTGGCAGCGACCCTGACTCTAAGGCTGACTGGAACAGGATCGCCAGGCGAGCGTGCGACCTTGTAAACCATTTAATCCAGAAGTTGTGCAGCCCATCCGGCCCTGGAGATTTCCAGTTAGGCAACGGACGGACTGCACGAACTACGTCTTGGGGGCTGATAGTGATTGCCCCCATTTCTGGTACTAGATCGCATGCTCGCTCGACCTCCCGAGTCCATTCACCCTCGGTATGGCTAACAGGCACCGACCAGATGCTGCGCCAGAATGAACACATGGCATCATCATCCGGCAGGCGCGTGTCAGCCACACCTTGGTCCGGTCGCTCCCAAGCCCTATAAACCCACCTTTCATCTCTTTGGAATGTGCGATTCTGAGTGTATCGGTCCACCCGCCGCTTATACCTACGAATACGGTTTGCCCATGCATAAACTTTCTGCTTCAGGAAGTCGATGCGCTCTGTGACACGGGACATGTAGTCTCGAGCACTGATATCAGTCCCCGAGAACGCCCGCCTCACAAAACGCATCACTCTAGGGCGAGTATTGCCCTCCCTGAAGCAGATCAGTTTGCCGATGAGTGCTCTGGCCTCACCAATACGTCGTTCAATCCTGTACTGCCATGACGGTACGGCTGGTTTAGATCGTGTAGCTCTGTCATCAGAAAATTTGACATGAGCTACACGACATGCCGCTACAGCCGCACAATACAGGACTGAGTGAGCATCGGTGAGGTCTTCGCAGTTATCAAAATAGTTTGACAACTGCGAATCCAGAACTGCCACCAGCACCCTATTTTTGTTATGCATGGGCAAACGAGGTACGCGTGGTCTAAGATCGGGTTGCATGAACCGATATTCTCGAATCGCACCCTCCAAAGCACACCTTTTTTTTTTTTTTTTTCCGGATGGGAAATCATCAAATGACCCCCCCCACTCTGGGCGGAGCGGAAGGGAGTGTCAGACTTGTACTGACTAAAACCCATCCATGTTCCTTCTTTGCCCTTTGTGTTCCAGGGCCACGGTATCTCTTTCGAACAGTCCCGCAGCCCTGGTAGGCATCGGCCCTTGCGGACCCCTACTTATTTGCTGACATCTCTTTGAGGCGCACGTGGAACACGAACGCGCCGTCGACACGGCCTGTCGTCATAAGACGGCCGGAGGCACCAAAGCACACCTCATTTCCTCATTGCACTGGGTACTTACATTAGTAACCATGTCATTACTCACGTTGTTATCGTGGGTTGGTATTATGGTAGACTGTGGTGGAACCACAGTCTGCGGCGGCGTGGCAATGACATGGCTACTCTGCATTTCAGTCCGCAAGCGATCAAGTACGGTGTCATCCAACATACCATTACGCTGGATGACTCGCACCTGATCCGACAGTCGTTGTGCCGACACGTTGACAGCTGGCTCAAGCACCTGAAACAGAGAGAGCATCCGAACACGGTACGCGGTCAGGTTGTTACCCCCCTCTGTAGCCCCATAGTATGCGCGCATGACATTTGCATTAATGGATTGCGTCCATCGCATGCGCGGCACACTCCCGCCGGGAGCTGGGACCCTATCAGAGGCCGGTGGGCCTCGAGGTCCTAAACCGTCCGGCGGCCGGCGTCCTCCTCGTCGACGAACAGGTGGTGGCGTCGTCGGCGGAGAGAAATACTCGTCGCTCGAGCTCGACGCAACTGCCACGGCCGGTGTCACAGCACTCACGGCGGGGCTGGATTCCGGCGGCGGCGAGGCGGAGCTGAGCGACGGGTCCGGAGGCGATAGGCGTGCGCGTCGTGCCGCTGATCTCGTCAACATTTCTTCATATCTTTAATCTTTACTAAAATTTTTTGATAGACATTGACAGACATTGTGTCAAATCAATGGTGGTGGTGTGGTTTTTTCTTATTCTATTTACTTTTTGCATTTTCATATTGTTTCTTCATTGATTATTGTAATAAAAATTGATATTATGAAATGTCGTATGATTTAAATCTTCCGGTATACTGTAAGTTTTTAAAAAAAAAAATTATTAAAAAAATTATTCTTGTTCTTATAAGACGAAAAAAAAAATTAAATTACGTATGTGGAATATCTTGGTTTGTTATTGAACAACGGTGACAACAATCAAGTGATTTATTAGGAAACTATTTAAGATATAACATACACATAATAACTTTACATAATATTTAATATCAATGTCGCGTATCACGAGCTAACGCCTGAGTAATAGGTAAATAATACTCCCGCGTCAAAAATGTTCGAGTCAGTCGACCCAGAAAATATTAAGTTTCACAGAAAATTCAACCCCCATTTCACCTTTTCCTTTTAGGGGTGGAATTTCGAAAAACTCTTTCGTAGTGGATACCCACTATTCAAATAAAATAAACCCATCAAATTTCTTGTCTGACAGTAGTTTAGGCTGTGCGTTAATATGTCAGTCAGTAAGTCAAGACTTTGAATTTTATATTAGGCGATGATTTTGGAAAAACTGTGATACACGTTTCTCATAATTTTATCTGAAGAGTACGTACACTAATTTTCATGTCTTTCGACCCCGAGAATAAAAAGTTTCACTGAAAATTCAACACCCCATTTTAGCATCTTAGGGGTGAAATTTCGATAAACCCTTTTGTAGCTGATATATCAGTCAGTCAGTCAGTCAGGACTTTGAATTTTATAAGTATAGATAGATAGATAGAAGAGTGAGATAAAAGGCCTATAATGGTAACCAGTGACTGCTTGTACTATAAAGGTTTTTAACAGAGCGTTTTGGTTCTGTAAGATTAAAGTTCTATAATTTAGCTCTTAGAACGCTTACAGAACCATACAAAACAATTTTTAAAGTGTTGCACTGATAAAAAAAAACGATTATGGTACTATTTAATACTATAGACGACGGTCTTACTGCAACTTTTATGTATCTATTTTGCACCAATAATGCGTCAAAATAACTTTTACAGTGCTAATATTGTAGCAGTATCGAAAACATTATTACAGGATTAATGTGTACTATAAAAGTACCTTGCACAATCATTACGTAACCTTTTAGCTGCTTTAAAGATCTCTCAACATTGCTATGGGTATAATTCTGTTAAAGTCATGAATACTACCAACACCATCATAGTACTAATCATGAACACTAATTAGCAGGTTCTAAAACGTCCTCAGGACTTTTACATTATCAAATTTAGTTACAAAAAAAATAAAAAATGACGGGGAGAACAAGTGCCTTTCGACTTCGTTAAGGGTCTTTTTACACCCATTATTATAAACCTACCTGTAGTCATCCGCAGGATTTTCGAAGGTCTCTTCCATTTTCTTTTCAAGTGCTGGGAGCCACTTCTGGACCAAGTGAATGTTTTGCAAGATGACCCAGTGGCCGTTAACTGAAGCGATACTCATGGCCTCTTCAGCGACCACCTCCTGACCTTGTCCCAAAGACACGATGTGGAAATTCTTCTTTTCAGTCGCAAAGCCTACTTTACGACCCAACTTTTCTAAATCCTGTAAATAAGATTTAATCTAAATCATTCTAAAATTAAAAAAAAAGAAAATACATTCATATTCATTTAGCAGAGTCTAAGGATTTTAGCACACCAATCGATCGATCGTCGATCGATGCCATCGATCGACATCGGTCGACTTTGATTGATTGGTTGGTAGCTTTGGACGACGTCGACTAATCCATTCTACCATCGATCGACGATCGATCGTTTGGTGTGGTAACACCCTAACGGCCGTTTTCTATAACTTACTAACAGTTACGGAAAGTTGCTGTGTGTTTTATAATTTATTTTTTTGTTTGTTTATTGTGTGCACTTGTGACATGTACCAAATAAATATGTTTTATTTCATTCTGTCTCAGATAAACAGTTAAAGAAACATTAACTGTAACTGCTGTTTCTTCTATAACTTTATTGTCAAACGTCTATCTGACGTAAACGGTAGGTAGCATATGTAACCGCTAGTAAGCGCATCCCTCCGAAGCCTTTCGTTTACAATTTACAATTTTCATCATATTTCCTAAACTAATTGATTTATCGGCCTAAATCCTTTTGAGTTATTGTTTTTAAATATAAACCTATTGTTTAGCACTATTTTCATTAAAATATTATTAGTTAGTCAGTTAAGTCAAGCCATTAACCCCATAACAAGCATTGACAACTGTCATATCAGTAATTTTGAAAAGTTTCCTCGGCGCCATCTTCAATTTTTGACCTCATTTTTGATATCAGCGACCCCGAAAACCAAGAAAACTACACCCATGACGGAAAAACCAAAATTTTCCTCAGCTAATTACGAATTTATAATTACGTAACTTGAAAAATGTGAATTTTAATTAGTGCAGATATTTTAATGAAATCATAGGTTTATATTTAAAAACAATAACTCAAAAGGATTTAGGTAAAATAAATAAACAATGAACGCCCCAGGTTACCTTCAATGGATCGACACCGGCCGAAAGAATAAAGAACATAGCTGTGGTGGAATTGCTCTCCTCGTAAGATTTGTCTAACGGTGGCGTACGGGCCTCAACGTACTTCGTGCCCAAAATTTCTTCCCCAAATGCACTAAATCAATGGAAAAAGGGTGTTTAATATATTTAAAAAAAGTGAGAAAAGTGACTGAAACCTAGTCTGAAGACTACTCTGGCAAGTCGTAATACAGTTTTCACAATATATTCGAGTGCAATTAGCCAAAAAATACTCAAAAGGTGGAACGAAGTTTATAGTGTTCGGATTTTCATGAGATTTTTTTCATTAAGTTCCTAGAGGAGCGGAGAAGAAAGCTAAAAAAAAAAATTTCACCGCTTGCGACATTTTTTTTTTTTTTAATATCCTTTGGAATATTTATTTTTCGTTTATGAATAACTTAAAATTCGTCGAATTCATATTGTGGCGTAATAGTATGACCTGCGTTCATCCATTAAACGCCAATTTTGTCTTTTTCTTTGTTCATTATTGTCGATGTAATGCATATTTCAAGTATTTTTTTTTTAAATTTCCTATTTTCTGCAATTATTTTCTTAAATATCGAATTTAGAGAAAATGAAAATTTCTTTTGAAATTGGTAACTGATTCACAGATAACTGGATGTAAAAATATTCAAGACAACTACGAGTACTTTTACGAGTGAACTGACTAAAAATTATCAGTAAATCCTCTATGTAAAAGTTAAAGAAGGCCATTTTTCTCAAAATATTTTTATGACGGTCAACGTAAATATTATCCTGAAAATATCCGTATTATTTCTGCTATTCACAGATGACAAAAACTATTGGAAATATTTGGAGGTACTCGATAAATGTTAATTATTGCTGACGAAGGTGGAAAGGGCAATAGTAATTGTAACGTAACCATTTCTCACAATTTCTATCTAAGACTAGTTGCAAGCTTGGGTCTCTGCGCGCAATTTAATATCAATACCGATACCGATACCGCTACCAATTCTTAGCGATAAAGGCCTTTTGTTATGTTTTACTTTTTCAGCAGTAACTAATGTTGAACAAGTCTCCTTGAATATTTGTCTAATAGAACAGTAATAAAATGAAGATTTGAACAAAAATAAACACATTGAATTTCAGAGAAACATTTTGAAATAAATTGCCTTCATTAACATAGACGATTTTCTGGTATTTGAGAATGAATTTTAAGTCATGAAAGTGGTTTTCTTGAATATTTTTACGTCCAGTTATCTGTGAAAAAGCATCAGTTACCATTTTCAAAAGAAATCTTAGTCTTAAAATTCGATATTTTAGAAATATTTAAAAAAATAGGAAATTTTAAAAAAATACTTGAAATTTGCATTACATCGACTACAATGAACAAAGAAATAGACCAAATTGGCGTTTAATGAATGCATGAATTCGACGAATTTTAAGTTATTCATAAACGAAAAAAAAATATTCCAAAGGAAGTTAAAAAAAAAGGTTTGGGAGCGAATTTTTTTTTTTAACTTTCTTCTCCACTCCCCTAGGAATTCAATAAAAAAAGTCCCGTGAAAATCCGAGTAGTATAAACTTCGTTCCACCCTATCGTCTAATTGCACTCGACTAGATTCGGCTGAAACATTTATGTTCAGTTGAATCAGTAAAGTAACTACTCCACTAGGTTAATTTAGTAATAAGTTTTAAGTAATATATGTAAGTAATATGTATTAAAGTTGTAATATGTATTTAAGAAATATGTATTAAAAACTTGCAATTTCTTACACTCGTCACTATGGTGGCGAACTTTAACTTTTTTTTAATGAACTGAGTCTTTACAGACGAGTTTCAAGTATACTCCAAGCAGCTGTATAACCGTACCTAGATGCATAAGACATTCTGTCAGGACGCAAGGCTCGCATTATGCATAGGCGCTGCAACGATGTTTTGTTCTTCCACTCTCCCGGTAGCTTGTCTCTCTCGGGGGCTTCGCCCTCAGTGTATTTCTGCCATCTAATTAATTTTTAAAATCAATAATTAATTTAATACAATCGTAGAGCTTCCTAGTCTTTAAAACCGAAAGTAGATTTGTGTGCAAATAAACATTTTGAACCGTATTTGAATCCGATCTCAAAAAGATGGGAAACGCCGGTTACCACGAATTGCGATTTAACTTAAATGGGTGAATATCATATCAGCAAATTTTACGTGTCCACGTTGAGAATCGAGTTGTAAAATGACAGAATGTTACTGTTTTTTTTATAGTGAACTACGTAACTTGGCTCAACTAGGGCCACATTTTATTTTTATAAGTGTGTATCTAAATATATAAAAGCGAAAGGTCACTCACTCACTGACTCACTCAATCACTCACTCACTGACTCACTCACTCATCCATAATCACGAAATATCTAAAACCGCTTGACGTATAAAGATAAAATTTGTTCGTTATGAACGGATTTTGCGACAGGTCCGGATTAAGGAGGTCTAAGGGCTCTCGCAAGTTTGTATGAAGTCCTTCAGTTTTTGTGCTACAAACTTAGTATTTGGCAGGGAGGTAGTTAATCGTCAGTAGACGTTCGCTAAGAACGGATTTTGCGACAGGGTCGGATTAAGGAGGTCTAAGGCCTCTCGCAAGTTTGTATGAAAGTTCTGTTTTTTATTGTACTTTTTTTTTGGCACATACTTATAGTCCGGCACTTCCGATTGCATAAGGTTGTATTTTAGAGCAAGTTGCTGATGGATAATCCTGGCCACAAGGTTGTGTCTATGCAAGTACTCTCTGTTAGCCAGACGAGAACACCTGGAGATAATGTGACGGATTGATTCGCCTGAACGGTGGCATGCCCGACATATGTCAAACCGTACGTATGTCGTACCGTCCTAATCTTCTGTAGTTTTTCGTCATCATAACTTCATCCATAAATGCACAGACAAAACCTTCGGTTTCTCTGAAAAGGTCCCCGGAACGTAGCCAGGCTACGGACGCTGATAAGTCAAAATATATATTGTTAATGATATTAAAATGATTTAATAACTTTACACAAGGTATTTTTCACCGAGATTCACAGTTGACCTTGCACTACTGTGACTAAGATCTTTGGGGAATGTCTATCAAAGTTTGTACATCCATAATTGAGACTATAGCACCATACTTAGCTTTAATTTTTAATTTGTGTGTAGATCAAGGAGTTTTCCCGGACTTAATGAAATACAGTAAAGTCATACCTCTGTTTAAATCCGGAGATAGTAAAGATACAAATAATTATAGACCTGTATCCGTGTTGCCAGTTTTTAGCAAAGTGTTTGAAAAGGTAATGCTAAATCAAATGCTCAATCATTTTAACACCAACAGAATCTTACACGATCAACAGTATGGTTTCACCAAGGGACGTTGTACAACTGACGCCGGTGTAACCTTATTAAAGCACATATTTACTGCGTGGGAAGAGTCCCAAGACGCCATTGGAATATTTTGTGACCTCTCCAAAGCATTTGATTGCGTAAATCACGACACATTACTTTTGAAACTTGAGCATTACGGACTAGGGAAACTTGCACTTAGTTTGGTAAAATCTTATTTGAGTGATAGACAACAACATGTGCAAATAAATGGTGTTAATTCACAGGGTTTAAAAGTAAAAATGGGGGTACCGCAAGGCTCAATATTAGGTCCTTTCCTCTTTCTAGTATATATAAATGATCTCTCCTATTTATTGAAAAACCAACCTCAAAATATGGTGTTATTCGCTGATGACACTTCCCTAATTTTTAAGATAAATAGACGGGCCCAAAATCTAGATGACGTGAATAATGCCCTACTTCAGGTCCATAATTGGTTCACAGCAAACAATTTAGTGTTAAATGAAAAAAAAACGAAATGCGTAAGATTTGCTTTACCGAATGTTAAAAGTAGCGATTGTGATATAGTATTGAATAAAGAGAAACTTGAATTTGTAGATAAAACGGTTTTCCTGGGGATTACGCTTGATTCAAGGCTACAATGGGGTTCTCATTTAACATCTCTTGCGGGGCGGCTAAGTTCAGCAGCGTATGCTATAAGAAAAATCCGTCAATATACTGATATAGATACCGCTAGACTGGTCTATTTTAGTTACTTTCATAGTATTATGTCTTATGGCATTTTAATGTGGGGACGGGCTGCAGACATTGAGTCTATATTTATTCTGCAAAAAAGAGCCATCAGAGCCATATATAATCTTCGTAGGCGCGATTCTTTAAGGGAACTGTTTAAGGAAATTAACATCATGACGCTACATTGTCAATACATCTACGAAAACATAATGTATGTAAGAAAAAATCTACATCTTTTTAATAAAAGAGGTGACAGACACAGTTACAGTACTAGAAATAGAGACCAATTAGTTCAGCCGGGCTTCAGACTCGCTAAAGTAGACTCATCTTTCATGGGGTACTGTTTGAGATGCTATAATAAAATTCCACAAAGTATTCTTGAACTGAATGAAACGAAATTTAAAACATGCATTAAACGCACACTATGTAAGAAAGCATATTACAAGTTGGACGATTATATCACTGATAAAAATGCTTGGCTCAATGCCGGTCCTGCTCCACAAGAACAGGGGCGCCTAAATTGATAGCATTAAATAGTATTGTTGGAGCTGCTGAAGATTGTATAACTATCTTTGCATTGTATAGATTCAATCTCTTTTGTATTATATAGCCGCCTAGCCCATATTGTGTGAGTACTATGTACTAGAAAGCTGTCATTCGCTGGAAACCTGCGTCTTTTCTTGACTTGAATGTGCCCTGGCGGTTAGGAGTATGTCATGCTCACTCAAATGTCTCGCTGATGGTGGCACGTGTGTCGGATCATTTAGTTCCCTTCAAAATGGTTGAGTTTAATGGTGCTGATACATGCGTCATGTTCGTGAACGGGCGCTGTCAGTTGTGACTGGTCATCTCTTATTTGCCACGGCTTATTTGAATTAATTATTTTATTTTTGAATTGTTTTTACTATGGACACTTTTAACGTACACATCTTGCTGCATCGTTCTCACATAATGTACCATCTCAAAATGAATGATGTAACCAAGGTTTTTGTTAAAGTATTCTGATTTAAAAGAGTGTCCATGGAGTTTCTTGCCCGTTCTTCTCCATAGAGATCTACGTTAGGGAATGGGCAACTACAGTACTTTCACAGTTTTTGTGCCTTGTGACTGGGACTGTAGCTTTATTTTACTGTTGCCTTTGTTTCGACAATTCAAAAGTGCCTGTAACTGGCCTACTTGAAATAAATGCTTTGATTTTGATTTTGATTTTGACTATGGCTGAGCGTTGCGGGCTCTCTGCCCTCTATGTCAAAAACGGTTGGGCTTATCAAAAATCTTTCAAAACACTTTTTGTCGCATATTTTATGCTCTACAATTTTGAAAATACATCTTAACATTATAGGAGCTATAGAAACCGAGATAATCGCAAAAAACTAATTTTTGTGACATTTGACCTTGAATAACTTACGACGCAGACACGAGATTTTATGAGACTTTTGAGACAACTTTTAGAACACCAAAATGAAGGTATACAAGTTTCCAGCTTATTATCTCTCATTCCGAGGTTGACCCCTTTTTTGGGTTAATTGACTTGACTAAGAGTTTTATTAACCGATAAAAGTTATTGATACTTCCCGAGAATTTGTGAGATTAGTCATATTGAGCTTTATTAGCGAGATTGAGGTTTCTGACAGAGAAATCCAATTTTGGTGGCACTGATGTTCAATTTTGACCAGACTTTGAACTAAAATATCTCAAAAAATTATGGAGATATTCTGAGACCTCTTGAAGATCCTTCAAGCTTGGACTTTCTATTCTTATACCAGATCCTTATTTTTCACGAAATCTAAAGAAAAAATTTAGCCACCAAAATTTAAAAAAAATAACTTTGTTGATATTGACCCAAATACCTTTTGACAGCGCCCTCAATATCTTTGTCGAGACTATCGAAGGCATCCATCTTGGCGAGCGCTACGATACCGCCCCAGCTCTGGTTAGTTAACCAGGGGTACGGCGATTGCTCCGGCGCCACCGCAAACTTCAGCAGAAAGTCCAACTCTATCGGGTTCACTTTACCTTCTGCTTGCAGAACCTGATGAAGTATGATGTAAGAATTAATAGACCTTACTTATTTTACACTGATAGATCTATCTGGTTACTGAAGTAATTATTTTGTGTCATATATAATATTACATTTAAATTGTTCTAAGCTCGTCTATCCGTTATCGTCAGCTACTTTTACTTGTGGCTAGGTGTAAATTAGGAGTAGCGCCAACGACTGAAAGGGTGTGAATTAACAAAAGGGATTGCCTTAGAGAACCTTGTGTTTGCATGTTCTAAGGGCATTTTGCTCGCTATGACATACATACAAGTGCTTCAGACATTACGTGCTTTAAAGTATCTTAAAGTTAGCGTACGAACGTAAAAAAAAACATCAGTATGAAACAGCTGTAAGGCGTGAACTGCAACCATTTAGAAAATTGGCAACCTGCAGCGTAATAAGGAACAGGAAGACGAGCTTGTCACTCTCAAAGAGTCCTCGGCTGGTGTACATGAACACTGAGAAGGTGATGCTGTCGAGCAGGTTGGCAACTCGTTTATCCAGGTCGTCGGCGATTTCGGCCTTGACAAGGGCGGACTTGAACACCACACTGTACGCTTTTAGCGAGAACTGGTACATCGGGTTGATCTTGTACAGGTCGTTTAAAATGAAATATAGTAGGGAAGCCCGGCCAGCTGCACGCCTGAGTAATTAAAACATTCATTTATAATCTTATATTTTTCGATAATTTGTAATGAATTCGTTACGTTTTACTTACCGATATCTTTCCCTAGCTTCGTCAATTTTAACTGCCGTTACTTTCCCCTCTTCCACTTTTATCTCAATATCTCCAGCGGTCTTCTTCGTAGTCTCTAAATTGACGACGAGCGCTGAGTCGCTCAGTATGTCGGGACCGGCAGAGGACAGTCGTTTGAGTAAGTCATCTTCTAAACCCTTGAGTGTGATCTTGAAGTCGTTCTGTTGCTTCGTGAGTTCAGAACGTAACTTCTCTAAATCCGGACGCTCAGCTTTGACTACTTCTCCCAACAGCTGCTCCTCTAAACTATTAAAAGCGCGAAATAATTCAAGAGTTATTTAGGGTACATGATTGGTAGTACATGGGTCAGTTGTATCGTATACACCCCATAGCCTAGGAAGCCCTAATTCAAAACCACTAAGACAACATCATTAAAGAGATTACAAGTTAAAGCGAGTCTTGTAAATTTCTTATCATCAGCATAATTTATGTTATGGTAGGTAATTTCTTAGAAGAAGATAGTGATTTTTAGCTTTTTCATTTCGCTGCCAAACAGTGATTGTTCGAAGGTATGAACAAAACACTGGAATAATAACCAGTAACGCGCTTACCCGTCCTTAGTAACAGTGAAATTGATGAGGGTACATTGTGCTTGCATCTCAGGTTGGTAGTGTGGGTTAGCCAGCTTAGTTTGAAGTATGAAACGGAAATTCGGGCTGTAATCTATCTCTCTGTCTCCTATCTGAAAGCGTAACATTTATCTATTAGATTCTTCAGATTGTAAAGTAAAATACTAATTAGAGATGAGAGTTTCAAGAATTTTAAGACTTCAACACTGTTGCCAGATATTATTATGACGTTATCTGAACGCGTACAAAAGTTGGCGACATATGACGGCTTTAGTGAGTAGACTCCTTTAAGATACTTTTACTTGTAGCTTGATATAGATTTGGAGAAGAGCTAACAGTTAGTTTTGGTGACATAAGGAAGCGACCTCATGAAAAACTTGCTGTGAATGAGAAACCGTCAAATAGTGCTAAGGTAACGCGTCTTGTTGTGCGACTCTTGAAAGTGGTTGATGGTGGCTTAAAAATAGTCTGTGACGTTTACACTGATGCCAGTCTACACGACGTAATCTATTAATCTTAACGAAGACTTCACAGGTACTTCTTTTTAACCGACTTCTAAAAAAGGAGGAGATGTATTCCAACAGCATCTTTATTTTTTCATGTATGTTCACGGATATCTTCGTGTATGTGGATGATGTGCTAATATATTCTAGTTTCAACGTAAATACTTGACCCTTGTCAAGTTTTATTTGTGTGAAATAACACAACTAAAAGGGTAAAGTAACAACTTATTTGCAAAAAAATAATCGACTTTCGTCAATGGCAAAAAAATGAAACAAACAAAAGTCACCAACTTCCGAAAGTAAAGTTATTTTTCACTTTTTAGTGTTTTTATTTTGGAAGTCGGTTATTTTTATTGCAAAAAGTTTTTATCATAGTTATTTTACTTCTCACAGAAACAATCAAAAGGATCATTGTGATACAAACCCGAGGTAATATAATTACGAAAGGACTTTAGTGCAGTGTAAAATGCTAACAGGCAGAATGTTCCCCAACACATCTGGCTGTAAGCATTTGACACTGCACACGTTGGGTGTTTGTTCCGTCACTTCGTCTGTCCACTCACTCGTAAAAAAGTTATTACGTTTTATGGAACTCTCTGTAAGTTTTGATGTTCAAAAAGTGACAAATTTGGAAACATGACTTATTATGCTCACCTTGAGCACTTTCCCCTTGCGTATGAGCACTCTGCCGAGCAGCGGCTCGAGCACGGCATCCACAGTCTCCCCGATATTCTCAACGATCAACACTTCACCATTGCTGACCCCGCGCTCAATGCGGTCCAAGTAGTTGCGTTGCGTTAATCGTACCACGACCAACGCCTCACCGTATTTCTGTTTTATCCACTTTATACCTTGCCTGTAGCAAGAGAGGTGAGATTATTAGCATAATCAACTATAATGTTCCCACTGCTGGGACACTGGGCTGTAATCCACCACGTGGCGTCCAGTGCGTGTTCGTAGATGTCACATGTCTTTGAATTTTTGATTCTAGGACATGTCAGTTTCCTCACGATGTTTTCCTTAACGGATGGTTATGAAATAAACTACACAAAGTAAAGTGCCCAATTACGTCACGTAAGTCGCGAGTCGGGGCCGTTATCACTGGTGGGCCACCACTGTTCTCAAACTAAGGCAGATTTAGGCCCCGTTTCCACTTAAGCGAAAGGGTGAAGAAGGGGGTATCGACCAATCACATTAGATGAAATCTAAATAACATCTCTCACCTATCGTGTGATTGGTCAACCTTGTACGTGTAGTCCCCGCTCCGCTCGTCTCTGTTTTGGTGGAAATTGGATTTATAGTGGTCACAAGCGTGACTGCTGAACATGAGGTCCTGCGTTCGATACCCAAGTCGGACAAAGTGTTATTGAATTTTTCCATCACGAATTTCTCAGTAGCAACCACGGAGTCTGGATTAAGGCCTGGTTGATCGCAATAGGCTCGCCCCTTTTACATGGGACTTCTTAAAACGTAACTAGTAAATTGTGGGTGTAATATTAGGTACACCTCTGTCAAACCCTTCGAGGTTTACAGGCTTGATGTTATGTTTATGGATGTTGGGCTTACAGCTGCGGGTCAATCATGAGCGGCCATCGCGCCGAGTTGGTGAGGATGACGGCGTTCTCCGTGCTCATGGTGTCGGTGGGCAGTCCCTCGTTGTTCCACGACGCCACCTGCGCACTGTCCGTCAGCATCGACAGCACGTCTAGACCTTCCGTCGTATCGATTTTAGGCTGTGGCATGTAAGTTGGTTTAAAATAATTAAAAAACAGTTGTATGATGTAAAGCAGCTTTTGCCAGCGAATTACGTTTCTACGTTTCCTATATTGTCTTTACAACAAATTTTACTTCTTTAGGTAAAATTTGTTGTAGAGGGTTATCTTCGGAACTACTGACCCGGTTCTGAAAATTCTTTCAGTAATGGTAAGCTACATGATCCCTGAGTGTCATTGAAACGTCCAAGTAGGTTAATTTCCAAACATAACGGGAGCGAAGTCGCGAGCAAAAGCTAGCAAATCATATGAGTAGATTCGGATATTCTAGGACGCAGCTACCTCCTACGACCAAACTTTACCTCTTCATAATACTTTAACTAGGTAAAATTCCACAAATCTATTAAGTTGATCTATTACTGCAACTGAAAATGTATTGATTTACATAAATCTATTATTTCAAAAACGTAGCTTCCGCCCGCAGCTTCGCCCGCGTAAATTCAATTAACATAAATTACCGGTATAAAATGTCTTCTATGTGTTAATCCAAGTCATAAACTGTTTCTCAAAATTTCACCCAAATCCATTAGGCCGTTTCTGCGTGATTGAGTAACAAAAATTTTAGCATACAAACTTCCACTTTAGCAATAGTTAAGGACTTACGTTAGTCTTAGCGAGTGTTGGCACCCAGTCTTCGTTGATGAGCTGCAACCGGTATCGGCGCATGAAGCAGCCCACGTAGGAAATGAAAGCAGTGACTAACAGCACGTCTCCCGTCAGCATCACACCGGAATCCTTTAGGTTCACCACTGACGCTGACCATCTATACAGCGCAAGAGACCGACATGTTTTAATCTTTCAAGACCAGCGCGCACAAGTGTAATTTCTGGACAAAGTAAAAGCAAAAAACATAGTTTCTGCCTAGTTCCATGAGAAAAAGGCGGCAGTCTATGTACATACATAAAACCTGTTGAAATCTCTAATCCCCTTGCTTCGCAGACATAAATCTCATAGAATTTCGTTTCGCCGAAAATGTTTCATATAATATTTGGTTCTTGTATTTTTGTTTCCAATATTATTGTTTTAATTACTATATACTTGAATGAAAAATATTTCACAGAAATACAATTCAATGAATTTTACAAGCACATCTTTTTATTTAACAAACATCAAACTATAGATTTATTTTTTAACGAATATTGTTTGTTCGATGTATTTTTCCCATGGTATTTTATTTCAACGAAAATGGAAAAGTCGACGTTATGTTATACATAATTTTATCTTCTTCTATCTATCTATATATCTATTCTATATATCTATCTATACATATAATAAAATCGTAGACTTTCCGTGTCTATACATTACAGATTTTTGCAAAAAAATCACTGGAAGGTGCGAGAAAGACAAAGTAAAAAAAAATATTTTTTACTTTCTATTTCTTATTTCTCGCACCTTCAATTTTTGTCTGTTTGTCGGTTTTTCTGTTCGTTTGTGCGCGCATCACGTAAAAACCCCTCATTGTATTTAAAATCGAAATATTACAAAATAAGAAGCATTGTTGTGGGCATTATTTAGTGTTTATTTCAACAAAATCGACCAACAGACGCAAAAGATATAAATTTTTAAATTTAGTTAGCAACCTCATACGCGATTTCTATGATAAAAATCATGTACGTAAATAGGTTTTAGTCGTAGTGTAGTCGGAATGGCTGACAACTAATTTTGTTTTATTTTTCCTTTTGTCTTTACTCTTTGCACGGAATTAAAAAGTACTACGTACGCACGCGATGTGATCTCTCATTGTAGGTATAGGAAATCTATACAAAGCGAGGTCAAGTTATACCGGAAATTTACAACTACATGTGCCGCCGTGTGTACAACAGCAATTCTTACTTGCATTAAAATTTTTCCACCAAAAGATAGATTAAAATAAGCTAATTTCGTCTCTTTCTTTTTTCTTTCTTTTGACTTTTTGCGAGACCCCCCCCTTAGACCTCCTTAATCCGGTACTGTCGCAAAATCCATTCTTAGTGAACGTCTACTAATTATTAACTACCACCATGCCAAATTTCAAGTTCGTAGCACAAAAAATGAAGGACTTTCATACAAACTTGCGAGAGCCCTTAGACCTCCTTAATCCGGCCCTGTCGCAAAATCCGTTCTTAGCGGACGTCTACTAACTATAAACTACCTCCCTGTCAAATTTCATGTTTATACGTCAAGCGGTTTACGATATGTCGTGATTATAAGTGAGTGAGTGAGTGAGTGACCTTTCGCTTTTATATATTTAGGTTTGAAGATCATTAGTTTTTTTTTTATTTGACTGCTACGAGGTTAAGTACTGTTTTTCGAGAGCATTTTAAATTGTAGATAGCTACTTATCGAGTTTTAGTTAACATTGGAGTATAATTAGGTCATTGGGTATAAGTAGGTTTTTATGTTAGGTGATACCTTATTCTTTATGATTTCGTTTTTTTTTTATTGTTTAACTTTATAAAGGGTGTAAATAGACCCTTAACATAAACGAAAGGCACTTGTTCTCCCCGTCACTGCGATATTTTTTTTGTTCTAGACCATACCTGGGAACCTTCGAGTTACGGAGAAATTGGGGGTCAAAGTTCCAACTTGAGGCACACCGACTCCCGACAGGACAGTTAGATTACTTTAAACCCTGCAGACAGAAATAGAAACCCCGCGTAGCGGGGCTACCCATCGACTACGCCTTATTACAACATTTTGATATTTACCTTGCCTTTGAAACGTTCAGTTTACTCCGACCAAATAGGTTAGGTTAGAACTGTGACCAACTACGCGCGAGCCGAGCGAGCGTAGCGAGCGGTGCCGCGGCTGCGGCCGGCAAGCGCTACGTCGAAATTGGTCGCAGTAATAAAATTAGGGCACTATGAACCGCAAAATAAACACAGTACGTACGTGTATATTAAGTCACTATTAATGTGAATAACAAGATTACCCGTCTTATTTTTGTGAACGCGGTGTTGTTATTTGATGGGAGCGTATGCATTTGATCAAAGGTATGTATTGAAACATTTAGAAACTGTCACTCGATAAAATGTTTTTCTTGGGAATAAGTTTTATATTAACTAAACAATATGAATATAAAGAATATTTTATTTTTTATTATATGATATGAATATCGAAACATTAAATTTTATTTGTCGATATTTGGAAAATGTTGACTTGAAACGGTTGGCGGACGACACAACACGATGCAAAAAAGTGCGTCAGTGTGTGTGTAAGTGCGACTGTGTGTGTAAGTGCAAAGCATTAAACGCTACCGCACTGTGATTCGCCGATGCCACGATGCTTAGTCCCTTTCCGACGATTCTCTATACTGAATGTAGCGTAGTTTTGAGTATGTTGGGGGACGAGCTTAAAGTGCTGGCGTGTGTACAACCCTCTAATCGTCTTAGTTGAAGCTTTTATCTCATCTGATTGCTTGTTTTTTTGTGATTGTTTCGGCAGGGATCACACATTTACCTTTAAGCAAACAGAAGGAGTCTAGACTCAGAGAGAGGGTGTGTGGTGTTTGTAAATGTGTGTGTGTGTGTGTGTGTGTGTGTGTCTGGAGTGCTAGTTATAGAAAGTTCACGTGAGAATAATTCGAAAACAAACCTAATTTTTTCTGAAGCTAGACCGTTAACCAGACGGTTTGCCAAGTCAATCGTGGCGTTTGTGGAATCAGCTTCAGCCTGGCACTTCATCTTCTCATTAACTGCCTCCTGGAAAGCTTTGAGCAATATCTCCAATTTTTCTTCGAGTACCTGTCAAATAAAGTATCCGTTCAGTATGTTAGTCTCGTCTTCTGAAGATATACCTCTCTCTGTCTAAGACACCTCTCCCATTGTTAAATATATAAATATACAACTCATTTTTAGTTGCTAGTTGTACTAGCTTCTCGCTTATCATGCGGTCAGACCGTGCCCTCTTTTCTAACTCTTCAGGGATTGGCCCGGTTTCCGCCAAAGCAAAGACAGGGCGGAGAGGAGAAGTCCGTGATTCAACCAATCATATTCAATGAAATCTACATCGCGTATCTCCTGTGGTTGGTCGAATCCTGCTCATCTTCTCTCTGCTCCGTTCATCTTCAGCCTTTGGCGGGAAGCGTTCCTAACGGCGTCATGTTACTTACGGCAATCTGGTCAGTTAGGAAGGCGAGCTTGTCCCTTGCGGCTTGCAGCTCTGCGTTGGCCGCGTTGAGCGCGCGCCGCTTGGGCTCCACCACGGCGTACACCTCGTAGAACTTGACGATGTTGATTACCCAGGCGCACAGACCGGCCGCCGCCGCTGACTTCGACATTATGAACCCAGGGTTAAACTCCGGATCCTTAATATAAGGCTGCACTGCCTGTGAATATGACAAACGCGTAAGTAGGTTTCCATTATTTTTTGTATTCGCTTTTCTATTTTTTTCATAACCCATTTTTTGTATCAGTGAAAGAGTTTTTGTAATCGGATGAGTAGTTTCGGGGATTACGTCCTACACCCAAACTAACAAGTTTTGCCTCTTTATAATATTTTTTTATTGTTTAGCCTTTACTGTCCCACCGCTGGGCAACTTTTATAACATTAGTGTAGATTTAACAAAATTTACCTTAATCACGTCGGGGTGAATGTTCTCTTTGTCGTAGTACACAAGATCGTTTAAGAACTGATCCACTTTAGCCATCAACAACTAAAATAGAGAGAAGTAATGTTAATAAATTCTTTTAGAGATACGTTTTTTAGTGCTGCATGTGCTTTTGGCGAGTGGTCGGAACTAATGCGGCCATCTTTAGCCGGTTAATTGACACAAAGAGATTTTTGACCTGAATACCATATGAATTTCCAATTAACTGTACAATAAAATTGCTTTGCAATCAATAAAAGGTAGCAAACTAGTGACGTCACAGGTTGGTATTGCCATACAAAAAAAAGTATCTACTACCCTATTTCACAAATATTTACGAACAGCGCCCTCCTGAAAAGCACCAAACGCCGAACCGCACAGTACTATATTCATGTATCTATTGAAAAACATACTTTGCACGCCTTCCAAGATCTATCCTTGGCAACCTTGCCCTTCTTAGCGAAGAGTACAAGCACTGCGGCGCACACGTTGACGACGGCGTCGGGCGGCGAACCGAAGGACTTCAGCTCCGTCAGGTTGTTCTTGTTTAGCGTGTTCAGCGCCTCCTGGGCAGCTATCAGCGCTGGCTCAGCCTTCGCTAAATCGTCTGCGCAAATCTTAGCCTTGATTGTTACGTCTTCTTCAATGACCTTTACTTTCTTTTCCTCTTCGGCGGCTGGATTTGGAGACGGAAAATGTTTTAGGTTTGGTTTCGATTAGAAAGTTAAATGATAATATTGCTAGCGTAGAGCCACAAGTTTGATTTTGTCTAGATAATGTCTGTCTGCAATTTTACTTTGCATTACTTAAATATGGGTAGTTTTTTTTGAGATTCTAATTATGTTATTTTATTGACTGAGAACAAGTAAGTTTTGTATAGTTCTTCAAAAAGTATTCTCCGCGTAACTTTCGTGGCGAATTTTTTTTTTAGAGTCATCTTCAAGTAAATGGACACACATCTAAGACGCTGTAAAAATAAATGTATAAATCGGTGCATAAACTACAGAGACATTCTATTTTTAAATTTCAGTGCCCACGAAAGTTACGAAAGACGCCACGAAAGTTACAGACGTATTATCTACAACCAAAATATGGTTTCAAATCCTTATTTAACGTATTTTTTTTCCTTTATCTAAAGTATTAGGACTTCCCTGTTATGTTAGCAGTGTTTGTGATAAATATATTTTTTTTCTCATGAATTCCTGTGGGTGTGAAGTTAATAAAAAAAAGACATAATTAATGAATCAACTTGTATTTGACATAAACAATTGTAGTGTTTTGTGATCGGCTTATTATTACTTATTAGTAACTGAGGTGGCTAACAATAGCTTTAGTCCCAGTAATTAAAATTGTAAAATTTACAACATAAACATAATTATTACTTACTATTGTAGCTGCTGGCAGATAATGTGTGCTTTTAAATATTGAATTAAAATGTTTAGAATTATAAAACACACCATTTTCTGCCAGCTGCTATAATAGTAAGTAATAATTATGTTTATGTTGTAAATTTTAGTAGTACCTAATTTACATATTATTTTTATTGTAATTTCAGTCTCGTATCACTTTTAATTTATGAAAAGACATTTCCATTATCACACTTATCAATCATTAGTGAATTACCACTCAACTTTAAAAAATCACAATATTTAAGTAACTTAACTAATCAATATAATTAGCAATA
Organism: Noctua janthe; assembly: GCA_910589295.1. Classification (NCBI taxonomy): domain Eukaryota; kingdom Metazoa; phylum Arthropoda; class Insecta; order Lepidoptera; family Noctuidae; genus Noctua; species Noctua janthe. The sequence goes on along the minus strand of OU342563.1, from coordinate 11,229,918 downwards.
ATTGAAATTCTGAAGATTTGAAGTTCTTTTATAATCACAAAATCTTTGTCTTAAATTGTCAACAAATCACGAAAGCCATGCACTTCCCAACATAGTACCTTTCTCTTGCCTTCATTTTTACTGCATTGTGTAATTTTGTATTGTTTTTATTTTTGCTCTTCTTTTTATCTCTGATAGACGTTTTCTCTCCACTCGCTCCTTTGCACTTTATGTGGCATATTTTCAGTTTGAACGTAATCTGAAAATAATTTGAGCCAAAAAAAAATTAACTTTACTGATGTGAGTAATTAAAGTAGGTAAAGTATCAGACAATCAGAAAGTATGACGTTGACGTTGGGATTTTTTTAAGCAAGAGGGACAACACAATTGGCAAAACAGCCCAGTTTGGGGTGAAGTAAACTGTTAAATTGGCTACGAGAAAACATACAAACAGAAACACATCCTATGAGTCGTTACAAGGAAAAAATTGACACACATGCATGTATATAAATACATAACACCTTTCTTTTGAGCTTCGCGACAGTCGAGTAAATGCATCTGCGGCTCACAAAAAATCTATAGTTATTAGCTGTTTCGACATCGAAAGAAAAAAAAAAAAAAAGAGCTGTGAGCAGGGTGCAATGGTCTAATTGGTTAAGACATCCGGTGTACTGAATCGGAAGGTCGCAGGTTCAAACCCTGCTCGCACTAGAATTTTTCTTTCCATGTCGAAACAGCTATAGTTCCCTACGCAGAGTTTGCGTATAAAAATATTAAAAAATCTATAGTTATTATTTAATGAAAAATCAATAGATTTAATGAAAATAGTTATTATTTAAATCTATAGTTATTTATATATATAACGTTCGTGATGCGCTAGCTGACTTTCGTGAACAAAAAACCACGAAAGTTGTGCCACGAAAGTTACGAAAATTTCACATTTTTTAAAATTACGATTAAAGTTATAAGTAAATTAACGAACAAAGTACTTGGGAATAATCTCGAAGATCTATCTTATTCTTTAATTCAAAATGATTTGGAATATTAAACACATTATCCTTCAAAATTTACGCATGAAAATTTCTTGACCAAGGCTACTTGAAAATATTCAAGGTTACCTTCAAGGTACTTACCTCGTATTTACATTGTGTAGAAGAGACGAACTTACCTGTCTCCCCCACTGACTCCGGGATACTACAGAGCACACGAGGAGCTAAAACGTGTAGCTACAAATTGGCGCTTTTGGGAGATAGGTGCAGTGTTGTTGCGTGCTCGCGAAACTAGCAAAATCGTGTGACAGACACATAATGCCTTCTAAGTATTGTAATTTAAGAGATAAAATTAATATTCTTTGGTAATTATGACGCATAGTTAAATAATATGCGTATGAATTGAATATAAAAGTTATCAAAGTTTGCCGTGAGCGCGAACAGTGTGACGCGCGAAGAACACCGATTTTGCTCCCGTTTTCGACATTAGATATTTTTTTTAAATAAAAATTATTAATAATTTTAGATTTTTAATATAGAAATTATACACATATATAAAAAAGAGTAATCTGTATTTACTCTAAGACTGTACGTTTAATAGTTTAGGAATTAAGACCGTGTGACCGCGTTTTGAGGGATCTCGAACAACCAGCCTTTTAGTTTTTTTTAGTTTTTTCGTAGGTGAAATCTCGATCTTGTCCGGTAGTCGGATGAAATCCTAAATAGCTAATCTCGATGCCAGCCCTTCCCAAGCTATAATAGAATACATTACCGAACGCCTTTTCTTTAGATACTTTCTCACTCTCAGCGCCTACTACTTCAATAAGTGCCTCAGCATTTTTGTTTTTCTCTTTCAGCACTATCTCTTGCTCAGCAAGAGTCACCTGAGCAGCAAAAAGTACTCATCAGAAAAATAACAAGTTAGGTTTCTAGTTACGCAAAATATAGATTCTAAATACTATGTTCGTAATAACATGAATTTGCAACAATAGATACAGTAAGAGAAAATCATTAAAAAAAATTAATCACAATTATAAGATTGAATGTGCAGCATAAAATATTTTTATATGAATAATAACGACGACGTATACTTAAAACGTAGCCCCTAAAGGGGCCCGTGCCGAGTCAGTGGAAGTTTGTGGATTCGGGCCCAAAAGGGTTCCGCTCCGTTCTATACGGTTAAAGTACCTTCAAGACCGCGACGTCATCAGCACAGGACGCCAATTTCTCTAATCCGTTCTCGAGCCTTATTATCATCATGTTGAGATTATTTGTCTTCTCATTGAGCAGTTTACCATACAAAGCGATTTGCTCGAGGAAAGTCTTAGGCGTGGTGTAATTGTACCGCTTCTCGTTTTGGAAGTACACTGAAGACATGTTGTCCACACTTTGATGGACGTGAGTCATGAATAACGCCACTGGATCTACTAACATCGGCTGCAAATATAAAAAAGAATAACTAGAAAGAAAGCAGGTACTTAGCATATTTGAGAAAATGCTAGGTAGTCAGAGAACATCTTATTGGATTGAAAGCGGGCACTTTACTTCATTTCATCACCACTGCTCTCAAAACGGTGAAATACGTCGCGAGGAAGCCGGCCTATCCTAGAACCGAAACATGCGCCACTCACCAAGCCGCACCCCACTCCCAAAAGGGCCTGTGTCCCAGTAGTGGGAACGTTAAAGCCTAATTATATTATTCATACCGGTAAACATTCGACCTCAGAAATGAATCGTTTGGAGACGGAGCGCAGCGCCTCATGCGGCCATGTGTGGAACCAGTCGATGGACGTGCAGTTCACGATCGAGGGGAACTTCCGCGCGCGCACTCGCAGCGTCGCACCCACCGGCGAGAAACATAGCACCACCTGCCAACCGATCACTTTACTACTATTTTATGCATACCATGACGTAGAAGATGGTTTTAGAAGAAGAGCTGCCTAACAACGCAAGATACGCCTGTCCCGGCGGCGCGCGGTGCGCTGCCTTGTGATCAGTCAGCGATCAACGATTTATTATAAAGAAGAAAGAGTATACAGTCATATTTAAGGGTGTGCTGACCATCAAACTGTAAAACTTTGTCTGTGGGACCAACGTCCGCGAAAAAATTATCAACTACACCACACATTTAGGTCGAGTAGGTATTGAAATTTTGTAAGGAGCTGCTGATAATTTTTTCGCTGTATATTGTTTCTTTATCTTCACATCTTTTGTACATTTGTTGACCGTGTAGCTGCAATACATGAAAACACACATCCGATCGCGGTCACAGTAACATTTTAGTATGTAGGGTACATCGACAATATTGTGCCCGAACTAAGTTTCTAAATGTACCCACTATGCATTGATTGTAGTGTAGCAAACTTTGTATAAAAGGGACCGCCTTTTTCTAAACACATTCATTCCACATTCCAATAAGCTTCAGCACTTGCAAACCTAAATATACTACGTCGTCATCATCTGGAGTATTATTCCACACCACCTAAGCGCTACATTGGTGACCCCGACGTGATTATTAAGAAGATACCTCCAGATCAAGATCTCGACGAAATCTCCGACATAATTCTCCGTCCACCTGAGAAAAACCGATACGAAGCATTGAAGAGTCGGTTGTTCCAAGTTTACGAAGAATCCGAGCAACTGCTATCTGAAATGGAACTCGGCGACATGAAGCCTTCACAGCTACTACGCCGCATGAAAAACCTCGCCGCCGACAATATCTCTGACTCAGCACTGCGGATTATGTGGACCAACCATCTACCACAATCTGTTCGAGCAGTCCTCGCCGTCAGTGAAAACATCGCGAAACACTCCGATATCCACGAGCTGGCAACAATGGCAGATAAAATCCTCGAGCAGACACAACCACTCGGCGCAGTCGCTGCAGTTTCCTCCGTTCCCACTACCCCACGTGCATCTACGTCAATTGAAGAGGAAATTGACGCGCTCACCAAAGAAATCGCAGAGCTGAAAGCAAACCGATCGCATCAAAATCGACGTAGATCGTTCGACAGACGACGCTCAAGATCGCGTTCATCGAGCAGAGCCAATCACAATCGCGCCCGAAACGACCAATCAGCGACCTGCTTTTATCATCGCAAGTTCGGCAAAGAGGCGCGAAAGTGTACGCGTCCGTGTAACTACGAAGACAGCAGCGCCCCCTCGGGAAACTAACGCCTGCGTTGGCTGAGGCGGGAACCAGCGCAAACCACACTTCCTACCGCCTATTTATAACAGACAAAAACTCACGTCTGTCATTTCTAATTGATACTGGCGCCAACGTCTCCGTAATACCAAGAAGAAAAGGCGGGAAAGCTACGCCAACAGACTTTTGCTTGTATGCAGCGAACAACACGGTAATCCCAACGTACGGAGAGAAAACACTACAACTGGATCTCAACCTACGAAGACCATACACCTGGAAGTTCATCATCGCTGCAGTCAGCAGACCCATCATCGGTGCCGACTTCTTGAAAAAGCATCAACTTCTTGTCGACATAGCCGGCCGATGTCTAGTCGACAAAGTTACCAATCTCGTAGTCAAGGCACCAGTCACCTACTCCGCTGAGCCTACCGTAAGAAGTATCGACGTTGATCAACCATATCACCAGCTACTCAGCAAGTTTCCTGACATCCTACGACCATCATGCATGAAGGATGCTCCCAAACACCGTGTAGAACATCACATTGAAACTACCGGTCCACCAGTACACAGCAAGAGCAGACCACTACCACCACATCGGTACATGTCCGTGAAGAAGGAATTCGAGTTGATGATGCAGCAAGGAATCTGCCGTCCAAGCAAAAGTCCTTGGTCCAGCCCGCTACACGTCGTACCAAAGAAAAACGGCGACCTTCGTGTTTGTGGCGACTACCGCAGACTCAATGACGTCACGAAACCAGACCGCTATCCAGTGCCACGTCTCAAAGATTTCACCTACCTACTTCACGGCAAGAAGATTTTCACAACACTCGACCTAAATCGTGCTTACCAACAACTGCCTGTATACGAACCGGACATCGAGAAGACAGCCATCACAACACCCTTCGGCTTGTTCGAATTTCCTCGAATGTGTCCTGGTCTCAAAAATGCTGGACAGACATTCCAACGATTCATTCATCAAGTACTCATCGGGTTAGACTACGCATTTCCATTCATTGATGACGTCATCGTCGCATCAGATAATGAAACCAGTCACTTAGAAGATCTACAGGAGGTGTTACGCAGATTAGACGAGTATGGCATCACTGTAAATCCATCAAAATGCGTCTTCGGTAAAGAAAATGTCAAGTTCCTGGGTTATCAAGTGTCGAGCAACGGACTCAAGCCACCACAAGATAAAGTCACTGCTATCACTGCTTACCCCAAACCCGAGACAATTGAAGACTTACGTCGATTTATTGGCATGGTAAACTTCTATCGTGACAGCATACCGAACGCAGCCCACATACAAGCACCTCTCAACGCGTTCCTGCACAATTCGAAGAAACGCGACAAGACAAAAATCGACTGGAACACAGAAGCGTCACAAGCATTCGAGTTGTGTAAAGTTAGCATCCAAAACGCAGCTTTACTCGCTCATCCATCTCCATCACCAACCGACGCCATCTCCCTTATGTGCGACGCATCAAATACCTGCGCAGGAGCTGTACTTCAACAACTTGTAAACAAGAAATGGATACCGCTTGGATACTTCTCAAAGAAATTCTCCGAAACACAACAGCGATATAGTACATTCGACAGAGAATTATTATCAATCTACATGGCAATCAAACACTTCAGAAAAATGTTCGAAGGAAGAGAACTTATTGTTTACACCGACCACAAACCGCTGACTTACGCTATACGCAAGCCTCCGTCCGATAACGATACGCAACGGCGCACGCGTCAGCTGTTATTTATCAGCGAGTTCACGACGGACATTCGACACGTCAGCGGAGTAAACAACGTTGTCGCCGACGCACTCTCTCGTATCGAAACCATCGAATTACCATCACCAATCAACTACGAAGAACTATCACAAGAGCAAGAAAAAGACAGGAATATACCAATCTTATCACAACAAACAAATATTCAACTCAAGAAAATCGTCATACCCGGCACTAACAAGCCAATATTCTGCGAAACGTCTACGTCACACATTCGTCCATACCTACCAGCTGACTTTCGCCGCATCGCATTCAACGCCGTGCACAATGTAAGTCACCCTGGAATACGAACTACGCGCAAACTTATGCAAGATCGTTACTTTTGGCCAGCAATGAATACAGACATTGGCGAGTGGACGAAAGCATGCACTTCGTGTCAGCAGTCCAAAGTTCAACGACACAACAACAGTGACGTCACAGCATTCCCACCGAGCGAACGATTTCAACACATCCACGTTGATATTGTTGGACCACTACCTACATCTTCGTGTGGACATCGATACCTACTCACGATGATCGACCGCTGTACACGTTGGCCCGAAGCAGTACCTCTTCATGAGATAACCGCCGAAATCGTCGCAAGAAAGCTGTACGAAACATGGATATCTCGTTTCGGTTGTCCTACAAAAATAACGACTGATCAAGGACGACAGTTTGAAAGTCGACTATTTCAAGACCTCGCACAACTACTTGGAGTAGAAAGAACCCGTACTACTGCCTACCACCCGCAGAGTAACGGCATCGTCGAACGCTGGCACCGAACACTGAAGGCCGCACTCATGACACGACTATCAAACAGCAACAAATGGATCAACGAGTTACCTACTGTTTTGATGGGGCTACGAGCCGCCACGCGCACCGATACTAACACAAGTGCCGCGCAGCTCACCTACGGCCAAGCAATACGGCTACCCGGCGATTTCATATCACCATCACCAGCCGCAACGAAGATTGACCACACCTACGTCGATCAGTTACACGACGTGATTACGAAGCTGACACCTACATACAAGCCGCATTCAAACAAGCGATGTATGTTCGTGCACAACGACCTACCAACATGCAGCCACGTGTTTGTACGCGATGACACCGTCCGAAAACCACTGCAGCATCCATACAAAGGTCCATACAAGGTCATCGAACGCAACGAGAAGTATTTCACGATACAGCTACCAGGCAGATCGAGCAACATATCGATCGACCGTCTCAAGCCGGCATACACTATCAACATCGAAGATAACCACGAATACACGAGTACTGAGACACGCCAACCAGCTGCAGCTACCACTGAAGATCACTCCAGCCTGCTTCCAGCCTCGAACACCAGCGACCAACGTACAAGATCAGGCAGGATCGTCAAGATGCCCGTACGCTTCGCTAAGGGGGGAGTACTGTAGCTGCAATACATGAAAACACACATCCGATCGCGGTCACAGTAACATTTTAGTATGTAGGGTACATCGACAATATTGTGCCCGAACTAAGTTTCTAAATGTACCCACTATGCATTGATTGTAGTGTAGCAAACTTTGTATAAAAGGGACCGCCTTTTTCTAAACACATTCATTCCACATTCCAATAAGCTTCAGCACTTGCAAACCTAAATATACTACGTCGTCATCATCTGGAGTATTATTCCACACCACCTAAGCGCTACAACCGAATAAATGTCGATATAGATATCCTCGTCGACGCGACGGTGGGACTGCTGACTTAAGCAAATTAATAATTGGCTTAATAATTGGGTAATTAGCAATTACAGTAGTACGCGTATAAGGGTTCCGTTTTTCGCCATTCGGCTACGGAACCCTAAAAGTCGATCGTTAGAAAAAACCTCTAAGCGCGTCAGATTAAGGCAAGGTAAGTTAATTACATGCAGAAAAGTCTGCATTTAATAATCTGACAATTTGAGCGTGACATAAGGAAATGGAGAACAAAGTTACAATAAAAAAACGTCACCTGGGTATTCTCGAGCGCGGTTATTTTTTTTTATTTTGAAGAAAATTAATCACGGATCACGGAAATAACACAATCTACCGATTTGCCCAAGCCGAAGTACCTAAAATCATCAATAAAGTGTGGTGCATGCAGTCGCTGAGAACTATGTCTTACTTCGCGCTACTCTGCCCTTCTCACTCTTTCTCTATCTCTCACTCTCTCGCGTCGTCCCCATAGTACGTTCCGCCGCCATGACGCCATCACAGCTGATCACAACATCGTGTGCATGTACGTTTCGTTGGTAATCAACCAGAAGCCTATGAGGCTGTCGTCATAACACTGATATTCTAGGGGATACTTCATATTCAGGTATATATTTTTTTTCAATACTTTAATAATATCATGAAATAAATAAAAGATTTTTAAGTATCATAACCATTTTTTGTTCCAGTTATTTATTTATTTATTTAAAATTATGAAATAACACCTTTACAGCTATAACGCCAATGCGATGTTACCACCACCAAGATACAATAACTTACATAAGCTAACAAAAATACAATTAAAACACAATCAGAATACATATCAAAAAAGAAAAATATTAAAATACCTACAATAAGCACACCTCTAAATATTTTCAATGCACTTCAGTGCTACTCCTGTGAACTTCATCAGACTGCAGTGAAATATATCTACCTCATCTGAGATAATATTTAACAGTCTTATGGCGCGTGACAAGGGGGCAAACTTGTTAAGGTTAGTCCTAGAGGATGGCTCCAGTAGCGTAGGCGTGGGGCGATGCGCGCCCCCGCAACCGGGTGGCGCGCGCAGCCCCAGCTCCGCTAACAGATCGGGGTGGTGTAGCCAGCCGCGTAGCACCCGAAACACAAAACTACACAGAGCGACGTCCCTCCGCACCGCCAGCCTGCTGTACCCCACCATCCCTATTACGAAGAGACTCGGGTACATGAGCGGGAAGAAGGGATAGACGCCGTACTGTTTAAAAAACAAAAAACGAGTGAATTTATTTTGGATTCTTTCCACCATGACACTGTATTTAGCCTCATGAGGGTTCCTAACGATCGCACTCGTTTCAAGATGGCTCCGTACCAACGAATTATACAGGATTCTAACCACTGCCGTATTCTGAAAGTCTTTGCACTGTCTGAGTATAAATCCAAGATTTCGGAAGGACTTGCCGCATATGTCTAAGATGTGCTCACGAAACATTAATTCTGGAACCATTTCCACGCCCAGGTCCCGTCCCGCACATGCGTGACTCGTGACATGACCACGGCTTCCATCTGATACTGATGCAGCAGAGGTTCGCGCGCGCGAGTGTAACTCATTGTCAACTCAGTGTCACCAGTGTTACTCAGGACGTTGATGAAAACGATCAAGTGTAACCGAACTTCGAATTTATGAAGATGAAGATTGAAAAAATTGATGTATTTGTTTTTCCTCATAATACATTTTTTTTTTAAATACAGAATAGAGATTTACCTGTAAACATATATATATTTTATATTGTATTTATTAAAATCAATAAATAAAAAATAAAAATTCCAGCCGTCAGATTAAGGAAATTCCTCCACATAATTGTCAGATTATGGGTCAGTACGACAATCAAGATGAAGCGTCTGTATAATAATCTGACGCGCTCGAGTATTTCAAGGTCACTATTATTATTTGGTTGGTTTGGACTTGAGGGTTCACTTAACAACATTCATTCTCAATATCTGACGCCCTAAAATATTTTTTTTTTCTACTTTCTACCCCTTCGTACAGCCACCATGCAAACCGGCAGATTCATGTTTTTCCGTTATCAGAAACACGTGGGGCGCATACACTATTAATATCTGAAGCGCTCGAGTATTACTTTGACTGTTCCGTGGGGGGACGCGCGTGAAATTGAAAGGACATACATCATTTAACCTTTTTTCTTTTTAGCATCTAACCTTCACAATCCAATAGGTCCCCACGACGCTCGAGTAAATCCCGATTTAGCCTCTTGGGCTCGGGGTACTATAACATTTAACCATCCAATTAAGCAAGAAACTAATAGGTGTCATTTTCACCATTTAAACTGAAAGCGATCAGAAAATTTGACTGGGTTCAAGAACTGTCAATATTCCATAGGAATTATTGCGGTGACAGCTCTTAGACGCAAAGATGTGCTGCTAAGGTTCCGTTGCCCCATGGGTGAAATTGGAATATTTTTTTAAAATTAATCTGAGTTTTCATTCTAATAAGATAAAAAATAGGTTGAACCTAACAGACTGACCTTGAGTAAAGTACGGACGCGGTTGATGAAAAAAAACCAACAATTTTCGCGTGTATCAGGCACACCGGTCGCTTTGGTCTGCAACACAATCGTGCATTAGGTAATGTGGCTATGCTAGAGCCTCCTGAAGTTGGTACATGGTATTATTAGTGTTTGGGAACTACTGTTTAGTACCTACATAGGCAACATACATTAATAAATGGCTGCTGTATGGTGTATAAAAAACAGACTAGTGTCCCAGTAGTAAGACGTAACACCCCCGACTTATGAGCCCGTCAGCCATAAAGTTTATTTGATCACCGCTGCTCTCAAAACGGTGAAAGAAAACGTCGTGAGCAAACCGAGAAGACAACATATGACATCCACCAACTGCGCCCAGGTAGTGGATTATGGTGCTCTAACGGCGAGGAGGCCAGTGTACCAGCAGTGGGAACCATATAGACTAATGATGATGAGTGAATTCCTAAATCCAATGATAAAGTCCTACCTCTCCTCTGACTCCGTTAATGATATTTTCGATGTCTTCATCTGGAAACAACTCCGGTATTTCCCCAGATGCCAGCAAATCGTTAATAAGCACCAAAAACCGCTCCTCGGCGACTTGGCCGTCCGTCATCAAGAACATGCAGCCGATCGCTTTTAAGCCACTCTTCAGGTTTAGACCAGCTAGGATGAAAAAGGTTTTGGTGATTGTTTTTTAAACATTGTAGGAATACAATAGTCTATGAATTCTATGAAACTCCATAATCCCAATGACTCGGGTTGAGATCATGTTCAGTGGCGGATTTACCAGCAGGCTAAGTAGGCTTGAGCCTAGGGCGGCAGATTTTTGTGGCGGCAAATTTGGGGACCGATTTTTTTTGTTTTTGCTACCTCATAGAAATCAAAAAGATTTTGGCATGACGGTTTTCTGATGTTTTACAGATAGAAGTCTGCAACAAATTTTGCCGATGACGTTCCCCTCTCACTTGTCATTGCACATTCCGAGTAGCAATCTTCCATATTCTAGAGTAAAACAGCTAGTTCGCCGCCCCCCAGCCAGTAATCGGCCTCTGCGCCCTCTGCCCACACTTTGTATGAGACCGAAATTGTAGAAAATGTATTTCACTCTTCCCACTATCAACCCATACATGCCAGTCCTACTACTGGTTGGAGGCTGCAAACTGGATGGTTTGTATATAATTTTAATTTGAATACAGCAATAATTTAGTGAATAATTTTTCAACCAAATTAAATAATTTATTACAAATGTTCGTTCAGGACTACTGTTGACCATTCTCTGTTTAACTCAAAGAACATCTACTTTTACTTTTATTAAACCTTAGTATACGTACGTACCGAAGTCAACTTTGAGGTCGGTTATAGAGTATCCCTTTCGTAGTTGTATTTGGAACACTTCTAGCGAGGAGATGAAGGCCGATAGACGGGATAGCGACTGCTTGCCCGATCCACCGACGCCAACCAAGAGAGCGTTGCCTCTTGGAGCCTCCAGGATACGGTTGATCCTTCACCAACAAAATATTGCGCCAAAATACACAAAGCATAATGAACTTTATGTCAATTGACATTGTTATTTGTAACTTAACAAGTCAAAAACTTTCGAAGAACGGGAGTAGATCTCCATATCTCATTGCGTCGTGACGTCTGATGACATATGTTGAATGTTACATTATTCTAAAAAACAGGTCGCGCATTTTCCTAACAATTCTGGCACAATATTGAGAATTCGCTGTTTTTGGTTTGTATCTATTTCAATATTTTTTTTTTATAAAAGACTTTTCCATTTCGTTCGGCGGCAAAGTAAATTCAGTGAGCCTTACGTTAAAAATCTTCACAACACATTGGGAACGACGTGGAGTTGCGGACACCAGCCCCTTATATAATACAATAATCAAAAAAAACAATGTTTTTTTTTATAAAATAATGAGCTATTTTGTTGTTAAAAGTACCTACCTGCAAATATGGTACATGGCGTCTTCGAAGAGTACCAGGTTCATGGTTGCCACAAGATCGTTGTATGCCGACAGTGACTCGTCCAACAGCCTCTTGATGTGGTTCCAGTCTTTGATAGGGAAGTACTTGGGGTCACCTATACCCTCCGCGAAGTGGCAGTAGATGAGAGGTTTCGTCATAATCACGGCCTCGTCGTAATCCTGTGCATGTGTGCATTTATTTTTAGGTGCCGACTCTCCGAGAGTTTTGGATCAATAATTTAGTGATCAAACTTGACCCCGTATTTTACCATGTCTATTTAAATTCCCTTTCTTACATTTACTATAAGATTAGGCCGCATACTATC